>JAOXNO010000013.1:20371926-20408076 GCA_028565335.1 Limnodromus scolopaceus
GAGCAACCTGGTCTGGTGGGAGGTGTCCCTGCCCATGGCAGGGGGGTTGGAACTTGATGATCTTTAAGGTCCCTTCCGACTCTAAGCATTCTATGATTCCATGCTTGTACTGTTAACACAGAACTGGCCCAGGGTTAGTAATCAGCTCGGGGAAGAACTGCAATAACTTTGTGTTATTGAATGGGATGCTTTGAATCTAAATTTAATTACTCACATCATCATCTATGTTTTTGTTAAATTTTGTTAATAAAAATCTGATTCAGATTGGATGTATGTTATTGTGTTCTTACCTTTCTCCAGAATTTCCCTACTGCAAAACAAACCTGAATTTTGTGGGAAATGCACCGTGCTAAATTTTATTTTTCCAACCTGGTTTTCCATCACTCTTAAGAAAAAAAGAAAACCAAGAAATCCTATTAACTCAGAAATGTTGTGCTCACTTAAGTGGGTTAATCCATTGGCCAAAATCAAGAATGCGTTAGTAGGATACTACAGAAGCTTTTTTTTTTAAGCAATGCTTTTATACCTTTAGAAACATCCCTTGTGAAGACATTAACTAAGCATATTATTTTCCATCTTTTTCTCACTATTTTAGCTGTGTCATACTTTCATCAGGAAAATTCATTCCTGATGCTATCTGATTAAGTTTTAGCAGAGAGAATTCAGTCTAGTTTGAGAACTGCCTAAAGATTCAGTAAGAAATGACTATATGTTTTTCTTTCAAATGATATTTTTATGCAAAACTAATTACCTGAACAGCTGGACTCATCAAGGCTGAAATCGATGCAGTCTGCAATGCCATCACAACGCTGGGAGATTGCTATACATTGATTAGTTGACGCACATAACAAAGAACCATTGAAACAGTCCTTAATGGCTGGAATGAAAAGTAACACGACAGTTATTATGACCTATATTTCTTTTTCTCACTGTTAAAAAACTACTACAAAACTTGATTTGTACTGGAGTATATAAACTTGGATCTCTATGACCTCTACAAGCTTTCATCTTCAAAGACATACAACTTTACTATTGAATAGATAAATAAGCAAACAAACACAGACCACAGATGTTACAGAAGCTAGATTTTCCCATGCTGTATTTGTGAAGGAGATGAGGGCGTATTTAATTACAATATTGAAAAAGTAAGCTGCAAAACCCAAACCAGAATCCATAAAAAGATATCACAAAATGTAATTAAATCTCATTCATAACCTAGTTTTAAAAAGATAGAATTAATTTTTAAACACAAAACAAAAAATTGACATCATGTAGCTTATTACAAGGAACCAAATACTAAGAGACAGTTAACGTATAGAAAGTAGAGAAATACTATACTGAAAAATCTAAACTTGCACATCTTTTTTATTCTTGGGAATTCAGTTATATTTCCTATGTTTGTCCAGAATTATGAGGGGTAAATCTTGCTGGAATCACATAAGCCTCCAGGTACTGAGTTATTCCTGAGTCACTAATTTGTAGGATGTACCTGGTGGTCCTGCATTTTGTCATTTTATCTCAATATTAAAAAACTATTGCTTTTTAAGGTTTTTTTTTAGGTAATTTAAGCTAAATTCTGTCACCATGACACTAATGCAAATCAGAAGGAACTCTTCTACTTCCATCAGAGTTAGATGTATTCACATCAGCTTGTGAGTTCAGAGTGGGAGAAAGAATCCAGCAATATTAAAAATGCCCCACTGCCCTATTTAAATTTCACAGTACTTTCCTGCTCCTGGGTTCAAGAGCCAGCGTCTATAGCAATAAGCCTCCCAGGCTGGATGGCCAGGCTGCTGTAGGTTATATTTGTTCCAGGCTTAGATATAATTTAAATCACTGGCCTATATAGACTGCAAGAGTGTGCTAAATTTAAAATACTGCAGTTCAATTTAGACCACAGTAACGGAGGCAAATCTTGCCAGTTTTGGTCTTGCCAGTAAACTCTTGCCAGGTTTGATATTCTTTCAGAACTATGAAATTACTCATGTGAGTAAGGGTTTGTGGGATCAAACCTTTCAATTACATACTCTGACCATTTACTGAAGTCTGCAGACAATTCTCTAGCAGAATACTAGCAACTATAAAGAGGAGCTTGCTTTTGATTCCAATTTCAATTCACTTTTATGAAAACTTAAAAGGTCTGGCTGATTTCAAACTACCGCTATTCTGTTCTGCACATGTGTTTATATCAATGTCTCTTCAATTGACTGGAGAAGTCTTGATATTGAACAGGGAATTTGCCGGTAGTGACAGCAGGATAAAACCAACAGCAAGAAGGACAAAAATTTCTTTTTCTGCTCTCCATTCCCCTGACCACTCAGTGTTCTGGTGGAACAGGTTGTGGCAGACTGAAAATCCCCAGCAGATTACCGCATCACTCCACATTTGTAGCATATCCTACCATCTATCTCTTATGATCTTTCCAGAAAGTAACTGATGGTCCCATGCCCTCTGCTGCACTTTCCTAGCCAAATGACAACCTCATACTTATTTTGTGTGCAATCAGATCTAAATCCTGGACACCCTTTGCACTCTGGAGGATGGTGTCCCAATGGTATTTGAACCAGTTTTATAACTTATTTATAACCACAGATACCCAATGGGTAAACAATTACACGTTCAGACTATAACTTCAAGAGAAACAAAGTTGGAAATTCGACATAAATTTATTCTTCTTATGCGCTTTAGACCATTTTTTGCCCACACGTGTATTTTGGAGACGCTGTAGACTATGTGGATATAGACTACTGCTTATGGTTTGTCATGTGTATTGTGACTAATACAGAGATTCAGCTCCCAAGCTCTAACTTGCATTGAGGTTTGTGGTAAGAAAACAAAGTGTCATTTAGGCCTTTATTATTTCCCCTACTCCTGGACTGGCTGCTGGACTCATACATGAGAATAAGACAGAAGGACTGCTAATTATTTTTGTCCCTTTTGTATCTGTTGATCATCAAGGTGGTTTTGACACGTTCCCTTGACCTTGAACGAGCTTATTGCACTGAGATTTTTATATCACTTACAGAGGGAACCGTCTTAGCAATGGATTTTACTGCTGAATACTTTGCACAGACCCAGCATTTAGGACAGAAAGGACAATAACACTAAGTTATTGCTGCTTAGGTAAAGAATGTCAAGAGCACATTTTAAAAATAATGCATTGAAACTAAAATTAATATTGCTTACTGTTATCACAGTTACAAGTAGCTTCAAATTTCTCCAACTAGTTATTCTTTACTTTGACGGGAAGCCTTCAAGTTTTTTTTGGGATAAAGATATTAAATGGAAGCATTAACAACAGTGAAGATGTGAAAGTAAAAACACCAGCTTTTTGCCTACATTTCATTTTCCAGGTCCAAATGAATCTGTAGAAAGGCTAAAAATATCACAGCCCCTTTGAAAGGATCCAATTTTTAATATCTACTAGCTATTTAAAGTTTACCAGGACTACAACAGATACTTTTTGGTGCACTCCAGAGAACTGAGCAATTGATTTTCACTCATTGCTATTAGCACTTCAGTCAGCTGGTGTTTGGGCCTGTGGAAATGTAATGTATGTACCTTATTGGTGCTAATATGTTTATTTTACACCCTTAACATTGTAATGAGACAATTTAAAAAAAAATAAAATTAAAAATTAGATTAAGTAGGTGAGATAAAGTATCCTTCACTACAATTGACAGCAAGAAGAGCACTGGCCAAGTAGGACATCTATAACTGAAAGCAATTCCAAGATTTTCTTGTTAAAATCATCAAGTAACAAAATCCACCACGTCAGTAGGTATAAATTAGTGCTAACATAATACTGTACAACCTAACTGCTGAGTGAACTCTATGAGAGATTCTGTCTGCATAAATCTGTAAGTCATGCAGAAAAGCATTTTTGTGGTAGAAGTTGTGGTTGTAGTAGAGATCTGACTAATGTATTTTTTTGCTTTTCTTTGGCTGGCCTTCTTTTGAGTTTTAAACTTAATCTCTGCAAGATGCATTTTGACAACTAGTCTTCATCCCAGAAGAAAACTTTCTCGGATGAGTTCCTGATATCAGAAGCCAGAACATTTTGTCCCTCTGTTGTTACATTTAAAAGAATAAAATTGCTCAGGGGCACGGCACACACAAAATGGAAGGTGCCAGTAATTCCTAAACTAAAATTTTCCAAAATCAGCAGGAAGAATTGATATGCACCAAGGAAAAAAAAAAACAAAAAACCAACCAAAAACCAAACCACCAAAACAAAAAAACAACCCAAACCATAAAACTTTTCTTCTTAAATATTACTGTGTGCTAACTACTTAGAAAAAACATTCAATTTCAATGTGAAAAAACTCCACTCCCAATCTATGTTGTTATTACAGTACACATAGGCGGGAGTTACTAGACCAGCAATCGATTTTAAAGTTTATGCAAATATTTCAATAAAATAAACAAAATTTGTGAGATATTTCCTTTTTCCTTCCCTGAGTTTTCTCTGTTGACAAATCTACATGGCATCTCACATGCTAAAAGTAGGCAGATAGAGACGAAATGCTGCACTCACGTGGCATATATGTTCCGATGGGAGAATGAACTGTGACAGTAATCAGCTTTTCACTGATTCTATTCCAAACTACCACTTACTTTTTGCTTTGGCCTGCAACCAATACCTTCTTCAGGGAACATGTTTGTACTGTCAAAACCTGAATTTTGGAGTAACAATGTGCTTCTTGATTTGACTGTTTCCACCCAACTCAGAACCCCAGGTTCTCCATAGCAATATCTATGGAGAATTTTTGTTCTTTGAATAGATCAGGACTTAATTTCCGCTCATTCATTGGGCACTGCTTAGAAACCAAAGGCACTGAAACAAAATCGCAGTTGTTTGGGGAATATTGATACTCATGGAAATCTTGTGGCCTTAGGATTTTGGGATTTTCGAAGAGCACATTAGCTGCTGCGGTCTAGGATTGGGATGTACATGCACAGGATACATCAAAGAGATCTCTACTAGAGGACAAATTGAGGAGGAGGCAGGAGTCAATGATGATTAATGACGAGGGGTTTATTTGAATTTAGGGGCATCTAGAACTTAAGTTAAGAGATACCTCCAAAATCATGCCTTTGGCAACAAAACCACTTCTAAACAAAATTGCCTAGAAAGGCACGCACAAATAGTCTGCAACGTCCATGCCAGTTTTATAAGGTCATTTTTTAAAAGAAACGGCATGTGCAGTGGCCTGTACGCATATTCAATAGTTTTGATACAGTTTATTAAAAAATTTGAATTTCTATCCCACTGGAAAATGGAACGAGGCATTTGGTCTCAATTCATCTGCCAATAATGAAATACTTTGAAAGTGGGTAGACACCCACTTATGTGTCTGTCTGAAACCTCATGGTATCTCATTGCAGTTACAGAGTTCAAAACTTTTCCTTGCATTTTGCTTGTGTTGTGAGACCTTTTCCTTGATTGGGCCAGACATTGCTGCTATGGCAGGAACAGGCTTGATTTCAAAATTCTTGAACGGTAAGGATTGCCTTGAATGTTACCGAATTACAGAACTTCAAAATTCTATCTGTCATATTGTGATGGGATGTGACGCAACGCCAATGCAGCTGACTGATCTATGGGAAAAAGTGGAAGTGTAATTATTAACAGAAATACAATACCAACAATTATAAACGTTTATCAAAGTTGGTAGCCAGGGAATAAAAATGCATAAGCAAAATTATTTGCAAACGTAGAGCGTCTCCCCAGGTAACACATTATACATGACACAAATAATAGTTTTCTTGATGAGGGAATAGTGACTTTTACACTATACTTCATTATGTTGCTCTTTTTCACATCACGTTTTAGGAAAGTAAGTTAGCATGGCCTTAACTATAGCAATGAAATTAACTTACGGCAGCCAACTTCATCTTCATTAAGAGGGCAGTCAGGCACACCATCGCATTTCAGGAGGGATGGGATACAGCCTTTGGAAGGACACAGGAACTCTGTTTGCTTGCAGGAGCTCGGAGACGTGGTGGTAGGCATCTCTGTGGGACAGTCCATTTCATCACTTCCATCTGTGCATTCTTCAGCCCCATTGCATTTTGCAGTTAGGGGTAAGCACTGCTGCACGTATGCACATGTGAACTGGTCACTACTGCAAGTTGGAGGGCGTGGATCAGCTGATCCTTCAAGAAAAAAAAGGAATATTGATTCTCTTTGTTCAGTAGTCATCTAGACTGCCTTTGAGATGTACATAGGGACTGCTGGGAAGGCAGCTGATTTTGATTACTAAACTCTAAAAAAAAAACAACACTTGTATAAAACGAGAGCTCCTACGTACTGAACACACTATTGAAAACACTTTGTCTCATTTTCAGCATTTGTTTTGATCCTATTGTTTCTTGTGCCGTGTATGTATAGAAGAGTTAATACCAAAGTATTAATAAAACTTATCTTTCAGGAAAGGGTTAAAAGATATTATTGACAGCCCTCAATTTACAATCTTCCTCTACTTGGTTACTGAATGGGTGAACAAAAATCAAAGAAAGATTATGTAAGTCTGGATCTACAAGGGACTCATTTCATGGCAAGCTATTATCCATGGTAAGGTCTGAATCTTCAGCAGAGGGAGAAAAAAGACTTTCATAAAGTAACAAAGATTTTTACTGACATAGTTTATTATCACTCTGCTTCTGTAGCTTAATTTTATGTGATAGAGAATTAAATCAAAGAAAACACTAGAGAAAAGTTGCCAGGGTACAACTAAAAAAACACATTTTTAAATTTCAGACTTTAAGCAATTCGGAAAGCTGTCAAAATAAGAAATACCCCACGGTTACTTACGTTGCTGGAAAAAATACTGTAAAACTTTCTGTGGTCACTTATACAAATAAATTTGTCTCAGACACACAAGTCCCTCTTTCTTCCTATGAAAATAATTGCAACTGAATTTTACCAGCAGAAGAATCAGAACTCTTTGTGGAAACTGAATTCTAAGCAGCCAGCTATGCTAACCCTGGGTTCTTTACACCAACAGTGTCTCCCCTGGGAGCAATGTGATGGATTCCTGTAATTTTTGTTTTATGTGCAGGGAAAAGAGAAAAAGCTCTAGAATTTAACTCTATGCATTTAATCTTTTCTGGGTCAATTTGCAGCAGGTGAGTAAAGAAAACAATATCATGATTGCTAGAGAGAAGGAAAGACAAATTAACGTCACTGCTTCAGCAAAAGGAAGGAGTTTTGCTCTTAACTTGGGCTGAAATAGAACAGGTCAAGTGCAAAAGTTTATGGGTGGGTTTTCTCTTGCCTTTTGAAATGGTGCAAACATTGCTCTCGGATCTCGGAAATCAAACATTACTGCTGCATTACAGCATGACGATATACGGGTTTTAGCATTATTTTACTACTTTTAGTCCACTGGGCTGGGCAGTATGTTTGTGTATTCTGTGATACCAGGAGACAACAGGAGAACTTTGTTGACACATGCTCAGTTTCTAAAATACCTGCACTGTGGATAACAATAGCATTTTGTACAAAAAATGAACTGCCAATGTACAGGCTGCCCAGAGAAGCTGTGGATGCCCCATCCCTGGAAGTCTTCAAGACCAGGCTGGATGGGGCTTTGAGCAACCTGGTCTGGTGGGAGGTGTCCCTGCCCATGGCAGGGGGGTTAGAACTTGATGATTTTCAAGGTCCCTTCCAACTCTAACCGTTCTATGATCATATAATTATATTATTTTACCATCCGGTTGCTTGTGAAACAGTTATAAGGAAAGAGCTACATGTGCTGTCTAACATTGACACTTGGTAGTTTAGAATTTTTTTATTTTCATATTGACTTTAAGTCAGAAAATTATAATTGAAAAGCTTCATACAATAGAATATTCCTGACATCATTTCATACCACTAGTGTTGTTAAATTCTATCATGCCACTAGAAAAAATGTGTTTCACATATTGGAAATAATCTAAACATAAACCAGCAATAATGGATTTTGACACAGTGAAAATAGTAAACTACTGATCTTTTGGCTTGTTTGTATTCAAAATTACATCATAAATCCCTCAAACACATATACTTTTAAATGGGATTGAAAAGATTGCACTTTCATGCTGTGTGTTTTATAAATATGTTAGTCTCAAAAAATTGTTTTCACTTATGCTACTTCAAAAGGCATATCAAAGTTGTCTTCAGATAGGTGATTACAGACATTTAAATCATACAGTGAACATATTTTTGAAAAAAATTAAAAGTATTTTAGATTTTGCATTTTTTTCCTACTCTTCCCATATTTTAGCAGATAATTAATAGTAGTAGCACATAAAGATGTTAGAATTGGGTTCATCATGAAGAATTTGTATATAAGGCCATGATTCTGCCAAGATACCAATGAAACATATGGAAAAACATTGGAAGAACACATTTCTCTATTGATATGAAGCTGGCATTATTAAACATGGAACAAATCTCATGCAATGCATTTTTAAAAAAATTTAATTATTACATATTTTTAAGTTTGCACTTGCTCTAAAAAAAAAAAAAGGTATCATTAGATTAGAGAGCATTTTTTTTTCCTTCTGTTATGTCTGACCCTCTTCCTCGCAGTGCCTAGGGGGCATTTATGCAGTGAAAATGAGTTAAGCTGCAGTCAGTTCCACTTAGGCATGCCCTTTTGTCATTGTGTAGTCCAGTTTGTTTTCCTGTGTTTGCTTTGGTACAGTGGAAATTAACCCCATACAGTTCCAATACTGTTGATTTTCTTATCGTCACTTGTTTATGTTGCAGGAATGATTGCATTTATAGTTTATTTGTGAACATTTTTGACCCAGTTTAGATCTCTATACCCGTCCTCGTCATTATATGTTTGCTAACAGATTTGTGCCCAACTTTGTTCTGAAAATAGAAATTGTCTTTTAAACTCAATAATGCTTGAATGTGTTGCTTGTTACAAATCTGATCTTGAGTGTTAAACTCTTTTGGAGGGTTTGTAGCATTGATCAGGTTAGCCTTATGGTCCCAAACGTATAAAGCGCTTATGCATGTAAATGATCCCATACTAAAACTGGTGGTTAAGCAAATGCTTGAATGCTTTATTAAACAGGTGATTATTATTTTTTTATTATTATTATTATTTTCTATCATGAATCCCTATTACTGTTGTTAGAAAAAAAAATCTGTAGAAAGAAGTTCTTCCTCACTTGCATAGCAATTATTTTAGAGTGTGCAATATTCACTGAAAGCAGTAAAGATGTCTCCAATTTATGCTAGAGGTTAAATTAGGGGTAAGGTTAACCAGGGGTCTTGTTGAGGTCTGTTTTATGTTTTCAGTTCATTAATAAAAATCCAAAGCAATAGCCTGAAATCAGAAAAAAATCGTTTTAGATCAGAAAAATAAATGAGAATATACCTCAAAGATCATAAGAATATCACCTTCCTTCTGAACTCACGTTATGTATTAATTAGTTCACATCTGTTTGCTTTCAGATGCAATAGGAAAATCTGGATGACATTCTATAAAACATTATGATTGCTGTGGTCTGCCAAAACTGTACACCCAAGTTCAATCTACTTTCTTTACATAAAGCAGGTTATAAATGTATTTCTTAATTACAAGTTAAATGTGCCCGGTAAAAATTTTGAAAATTTATAAAACAGAAATTTGTGTATAGCTAACATTTAAAACTGGCTAATTAGGAATATGCAAATCTCGAAAATCATTAACTAATTCCAACTGAAGAGATGTCTCAAACAACAGGTTAATGCAAAACTATTTACTTGCATTCAAAGCTACTATCTATGCAATTATTTATATTAAGCTCATCCCTGCAGTATCTGCTACTGATGTTTCATTCTAGGGCGGCAATATTCATGCTTTTTTCTTGCCACTGGGAAGAATCGAACTAAAACGTTAACGCTGCAGTGTGGTTTGCAGTGAAAAATGAGTTGCACCAGTGAGAGGCTCATCATAAATACTCTCCATTGTGCTGGGTTACACAGTGGTATGCACATCCCACTCAGCTGGTGAAACTAACTTTAAATTTATGCATATACATGAATACTATATCCACTCTTTTAGCTATATATGAAGGTTACGTAAACAGCAGAAGCTGAAGAGCCTTTTTTCAGTGCAAACTCCACTATCTGTCTGAGGCCCAGGGACCATTTCAGTCACTTAAAATCATTAGATTCAAGAGTCTGGCATGCCAAAAAAATGTTTCTCTCGCCTTTTGCCAAATGTAGAAAAGATGTTCCCAGCCCAGCACTCATCCCCTGAGTGTTGCGTGGCTCATTTTCAGACCACATTCAGGAGTGGAGGAGATACTGCACAGGTTACTTTTTTTAAAAGCGTTATCTATCTGAAGCTGTTTAAGGATTTGGAGATAAATCTCCTGAAAATCATGTGTTCTAAGGAACACAGGATAAAAGCTTAGCTTTCTGCACCTAGGCTGCATGATCACTGAAAGGCAGGACTGGAGATTCTCAGAAATATTTTCAGTATTTTCACACAGACGAAAAGCAAACTAATCAAAAATAATTTCAGAGAAAATAACCTATGCTCTGCAGAACACGGAGTCTGGATTTAGGTCCGCATGAAAAACAGCAGCAAATTATTGATGTTCTATTATAGCTAAAGGAATCATAAGGACACATCTTTATTTATTTTACTTTGTACTCGGTATTTTATTTTACACCTATTTTTACCTTGCATGTGGCAAATAACCAAAATTAAAGAAAGGGTTTAAAAATGTGCGTGTGATATCTAATTACACATCATTAAAAAGACGTTTTAACTAGGTCCTAAAAAAGGACGTTTTAGTTCAGTCCAAATCCTTTGTGTAACGTACTCCTGCAGCTGTGCTGGGTGAATTATGACCCAAGGACCAAGAAGTGCTCCCTTACACTCCCCACTTTGAAGAGGAATTAAGTAGTTGAGGTAGATAGAAAAAAGGAAAAAATCAGACCAATGTATGAAGCAAACCAAGTTTGGTATGTACTGCTTCATGAACTGCAATAACCACAGCTGAAAAAACCTGTATTTCATTGTTCTCAGATAAAATGCATGCTTTTAGATACATTTTTCTTTCAACGTGCTACCCATCAAAACATCTGTTACACTAAATAGAGCTCATGAACTGATGATTTGGGAATAAGGAGTCTTTACGTTACGAAAAGTGTTGAATTAATAAATGCTCATCGTCAAGGACATAATTACCTATTTGTGGGACCGGGATTTGTTAAAGGCTTACTGTTGTTTGAGGAACATTTTCTGTACACATAAGCTTTGCGGTCCTGCTGTCTTTGTCATCCGTGGAGTGTACTGATCCTGTTCCCCTACTGTATGCCAAAATTCAGAGGTCAGCACTGTACACGTTTTGCCCCTGAGTCACAGGAATTCAGTCCCGGGAAACCACAGAACTGCTTGTTCCCCGTACGATAATATAAAACAACTGTTTGTGTTACACAGTCGTTAGCACTGCCAGAAACACACAAACGTGCTTCATTTGAATGAAACACCACCTCCATGCTACTCTTGTCTTTTCTGCCTTCCTTGTTCAGACACCAAGATTTCTGGTGCAGAGCAGGTCTCCGCTTATATTTGCATATCACCTGTAACAGTGAATTCTAATTAAAACTGGTAGACATTGGCATTAAAGGCGACACCAGGAAGCATGAAATAAAGTTACCACGTACTATTACGCAGCACTAACTCAGTTGTATCAGACCTTGCTCTAAAACCCATTTAGGTAAATGGGACAACTCATACTGATTTTAATGAGCCTTGCATCAGACCCTCGAAAACTAACAACCTGATATATTTGCACAAGTAATTTGCCTACTAAATCTAATAAAAACACTGAACCTATTAACTGTAGCTAAAAGAGGCCAAAAATACCCCCCTCCAATGGTTTTCATTAAAGGGTATAAATTAATTGCATGTCCAATCCAATGCATTAATTAAGTTGAAATAAGTGGCAGTCCTCACTTTCACTTCAGTAAACATTGGAACAGGGCATGAAATCAGCCCATTCAAGGTGTCTGCAAGGAAATAATCTTTTTTACGAAAATTAACCAGACTAAAGTTGTCCCAATATATTAACAATCTGTCCGTGAGTCTTTATCAGTGTCAATAAAGCTTCTGCTAGAAGATAAAATCTTAATTTCAAGGCTTCTAAAAAGACCAAAAAAAAAGGGAAATTGAGTCTGGCCGACTCAATTTTAAATATGGAATTTTAAATGGAACCTTTAAATCTCTTCCCCTTGTGAGAAGACAGAAGTACGGGGCAGGGTGCTGAAAAGGATCCCAGAGATGCTGTTACAAAGCCAGAATCAATGAAACCAGAACTTGGCCAAATGACTTTAGAGTTTTATATGTCTGTGCAGAATTTATTTTGAATGATCAAAGTTTGTTAATATACAAATAAAATGTAAAGTAGACAGGTTTACTGCCAGTAAAATGAAGCTATGATTTACAGCTTTTACTCGGAGAACTACTGCTTCTGGTTGGAATACTCTACCTACCTGTGACAGAAATACGGCAATATTTGCTATATTTCTGCTAAGAACAGTCCAGGAATTGCTAGCTATGCCTGCTATTGTGATGGATTTATTTATTTTTTTACTTATTAGGAGCAATGAAGAACTGGAGAAGAGTGAATCTTTAGTTTCCAACAAAATGAGGTGGGCTGGACTACAGAATGGGTTTAGAACGGAGAAAAGAGCAGTTGCCTGGAATCAGCACATTTTCACAGGTGGGCTGGAAGCACAACACTATGCTAAATCTTTTATTTCTCAACTTCTAAAGAAAGGGAGCCTCTAAAGGTACAAATTTATCATCGACCATGCAAAACCCTGAAGAAAACTATGGTAAAGTCTCTATAATTTCTGACTTAAATCTGAGCTTGTGATTTACTCTTATTGAGGAGACTGCAAAGTTTTACATAATGAAGAATCTGAGAATTCTCTTCCCTCCAAGACAGTATCATGAAACTATTTCATTTCAAAAATTATTTCTTTCTATCCCTCCAAGGAAATATGTTGATTTTTATGAACAAACTTAACCCGGCAAAATATCATCTCTGTGATTTGAGGCTTGCTTGGGTTCTTTTGGTGTAAACAGATGGGTTTTGGAGATTCAATATTAATGAAATTATTTTAATACACTATTAATAAATCCAAAGATTTTTAATTTCCCAAAAGACATCTAGGTTGAATCAGAAGATTTTGGTATTCTGTACAGATATAAGAAGGCAGAGAGAAACTGAAATATTTGGGAAAAAATATTATAACTGTTTAAACATACATTACATAATTGTTTTCAGAACTTGCCACTAATTTTGCTAGTTTATTTAGTGTACCATCTTATCCTAAAATTATTCCCAGTTTCTCTTACTGTGAAATCCATAAAAAATTGTGGCTTCACCACCAGCTAGGTCTGTGCTCTGGAAGATACTGAAATAGGCTAAAGAATCTCATAATTGTTACTCTTTAAAAATGCAGAAATGCCCTATCTCTGCCAAGCAATAGGGATCTAAACCATATTCTAATTAATTTCAGGGAGAAACTAATTAACTAGAGTAACTATTCACAAATATCCCCAGAATCCTTAGTTCTCTATCACCACTAACCTTGCTTTCCTCTTCCTCTCCTTTCTTTACCCAGGCAGCCTCCCCCAGCAGCTCCCCCTGAATCATCTCTTGCCCTTGAGGAAAGGAACTCCTTGAGCTCTCAACCTGAGAGAGATTTCTGCTTGACTGCAAGCATGAGCAGACAAGCTAACAGTGATTCCCCTGGCTCTGCAACTTAAAGAAATCAGAAACTAAGTCTCCTCTATGGAGTTTTTGTCCATAATCTAACACTGTAGTATCAGCAACTCAGGCAGTTAACCCTTCCAGTATCTCCTGCGTTTGGGCTCTGGGTATTTCAGAGATGGATCATTGACTTTGTCTAAGCCTTTGTCAGGTGAATTCTGTTTTGCTGCTGAATTTTCTCACTATTGCTTCACTTGCACGCACGCACACATTCACACACGCCCCCTTCAGCAAGACTCTCTTGCACCACTGGACTATTTTTTTCACAAACAACGCACAAAACCCCACTGTACTTTTTGGGTTGCTGTCTCTAATTAGATACAGGTGTCAGTTATGCTGTTCTTATAAGATCTAGTGAAATGGGATGTACCAAAAGTGCCAGACAGCACATAAAATTATCTGGGTGGTTTCTAGGCTGCTTGGTTATTTGTTTCTTTCGCAGGCATCCATAACTGTTGGCAACAGGTTATGTTGCTAGCTGAACCTTTTCTTTACTTACTATGGCTGACCTGAAGTTCTGAGTATATCTATCTTAAATTTTGTGATTGAAATACAATTTCCTTCATCCCAGCACTTCTTTGCAATATCATTTCTCCTAGAAAGTTAGGAAAGATGATCTATAGGAATGGATCTGGCTATCTCTCATGGCTGTCTTATTGCTCAAAGAAATCCAAGATTCAATTTCTCGAGGATATTAGATTTTAGGGTAGTGGGAAGCCTTTGTGTGCATTAAAAAAAAAACTTTAAAGTACTATGTAGCTTAGGCTTGAATGTAGAGCTAAATTCAGTCTTGTAATTCACAGATTCTGATTTGCTTCTTCCATTTGTTTCTTCACGACAAGTGAAAGCTTGCTCAATGTAAGGATTATTTAAAGCCCTTAAAACAAGTCTAGTTTGTGGTCTGCTACAGAGCAATGGGAAGACGCAATGAGTTATGGCATGTCAAAGCAAACTCTTCATCTAAGTGAAAGCTGTCAAAAACCACTGAAAATTTTACTGCACTTCGGTACCTAAATGGCAAACCTGACCCTTTTGTTGGTAACCTGTGCAGTGAAGTCAAGAACAATGACAACATTAGAAAGAAAATGACCCACAGCATTCTGGGAAATAGCATTGGGTTTTGTGCAATTCCACCATGCTCTGATGAAATAGAGTTAGATACAACACGTCCTGAGTGTGCATTATTTCAGTTTCTCTTTTACCCTTAATGTATCCTTACATAATGATATTTTCTACTGCAGACAAATTTTCCGGGTGAAAATGAAATGCAGCAGAGTGTGCGGGAAAATTTGTAACACTGGCAGTCCTTTCTCATCTGTTAAGTTGATAGGCTAAATAGACTTTTTTTAAAAAATTGTTTTGTAAAGAACGAAGAAAGGAATGGATGAAAAAGAAAAGCACAGGAGTAGAAAAGGCTTCACAATAAAATGATGAGATGATAAAATGTAGTTCACAAAACTGAAGAAAAGAAGGAAAATAGTTCAGATAGCAAAGAGCAGCTGCAGGAAGTAAACTATGAAAGGAAACGTAGGCTAAGAAAACAAATTTAAAACCCCAGAATGACAAGGAGAGGTGCAATAGGAGATTATTTTCTTAGAACTGTTAATTATTTTACTAAGTAATGTTAATGCTGAAGTGGTGATAAACACTGAAAGCATGACTGATGGTGGAAAAACATATCCTGTTTTTTCAAACACTCTAGAGCCTAGGGTGCTGCATGATGTTTGAACTCCTGTTTATACCCAAGATGTAGCCCAAATATTAAAGTGTCAAAATTGTTCTTTTTGAATAAATCAAAACATAAAGCAATTGCTTAAAGCAATACTATTTAGAAGTGTATGTTCACAAAGAGCTGTTGCTAAACAGGGGCTAGTGGGCAACTTCACTGCCTGAAATGGCTTGAGCAGCAGCCAGTGCTGACTTTCTACTGAGATTTACCTTATTCCAGCAGATCTCCAGAAGCACAAATATTTTGCTTGGGTGATCTCTGGAAGAGATCACAAAATATATTTACTATTTATTTGTTTCTTTAGAATTCTCTCCTGACACATAGAAGCACTACGTATCTAGAACCTCAAAACTTAAATTACACAGACTTTGTCCATCCAGTTTATTTCTCCAGTAACGAGTGATGAAAAGTAGCATTCTGATTTATACAAGCAGAAAAAAGGTTGGGTGTTGGACATCTTTGGGTTAATGCTGGGATTTAAATTAAGTAGAAGGAAAAATTTTAAGAATTTCTGTGGTGCCGCCTGTTTCAGCTGAACTGGAAAATACTATGAGACAGGTATTAGTGAATAGAAAATCTAATTCAATACTTCGATATTCTCGGTCCATCTGAAACTATAAGGTTTTTTAACTTTTATTTTCTAAAACATAAGATTTTTTTAAAAATGAAGTAATTAATAAAATCAAGGTATTACTTAAAATTTTAAAGAAGATGGTTAGAACTGAGTAACAATTAATTCTTTGGTCCCTAAGATAGACTAATTCCAGTAATATAAGATCTTCACACACCTTTATCAGCAGAAAATAAAGGACCTTGAAAAGTGGTAAGAGCGGATCTCACTGAGCAGTTAATTCTGAACGAAGCTAGATCCTGCGCCACTGACAGCTGGCACTGAAGCTCTCTCCATGCATGGGCATCAACTAGAAGTTACTTCTGCAAGAGGCCAGGGAATAGCTTGACCACACTTGGTTTAAATGTTCAGAAATATTCTTGGATCCGTAGAAACTCTCATGGGTAATGAGGGCTGACTACTTAAAAGCAGATAAAAACCTCATCTGAATTAGAGCTGCTGATAATGTTTTATTGCTTAGAGCTCCCACCCAGATAAATTGTGATTGCTTCTATTTAGAACATGTTGCCTCAGGACTCCCGAAGTAATTAAAGACAAGCTGAAAAATAATAATACAGAGAAGAAAAAGATCTGCAGCAGCAAAGCTAACTTCTGAAAGGGAGAACACTACACAAAACCTGTACTGCAGGTAATACGCTTTTCTTTGAGCTAAGTTTTTGAATAAACATGATGAGCAAAAATCAAAGCAGGACTGGCAGTGGAGTAGGTAAACTTTCCCACCATTTTTGTTAAAGGAAAGTGTTCTTGCTCAAATATCTACAGGGCAGTGACTTTATACTACTTGCAGGAAATACCTTCAAATTTTACCATCTGAGTTTTAAAGTGTTTACTCAGAAACAATTAGTAATGAAAGAGCACCTCCTCCTAAGCAGCTGCTCTTTGTAAGGAACAATATTAAAAAGTCAGAGATAGGTTCTTCCTCCTAAATTTCTGTGGTTTATTTTATTATACATATTCTCTGTAGTTCTCTTGCCTCTTCACAAGCATAGATTTGGCCTACCCAGCCAGCAAGGGTTATCAGGATAGGACCCTTCCTAGGACAGTACAAACCCATGAAAAATCAGAGTCAGTGCACACTTAAGTAACATCATCCAGACATAATTCTTTTTCTGGATACAAAATTATATATCAAATTACAAACTCAACAGGAGATTGCCTTCCATTAGACAACAGTAAGAGTGACCATAAAACTGAGGGAGTGGGGTGGATGATAGAAGAAACTGGCAGAATTGTCAGGGTTCACATACAACTGTGGAGTGGTTGGTGAAGGCAAAAAATGCATGGAGAATGTAAAAATAGGATGCCTGAAAAGGGATGAACAATTAAGTGAGGAACAAGAGGTGGATTAGTAGAATTTGGAACTGTGGAAGCATCAGCATTGAGGAGGATAGGTCTAGGATGGCACATTTAATGCAAGCTAAAGGTTATGAATGGAGGTATAAAGAAAAAAAGTGGTAAAGAGAGAATACTCTGTACTCAAATTCCAATTAATGGATTTAAACAAGTGGAAGATGATCTACAGTAGAACATGGGAGATGGATGCAATATAACAAGAATTAAAAAACGTGAAAAAGACCTTCTGCAACCAAGGTTTGCCAAGTGATGTTTTTCCAATAACAACTAAAGGCCAAATGATTTTCCAATAATAACAAGAAGTTTGTGTATATTCAAAAAGAACTGGCTAGTAATAGGAAAAAAGTTAGCCAAGAGTTATCAGAAAGCACGACCTTTACAGCTTCAGAAAGTCTCAAGCAGATTGGGAAAGACTAGGGGAGAGCAGAATTTTGTTCTTCCTTCATTCTAATACATTTCCTTGGGATCCATCATTAGCCATACCAGAAGACTTGCCTAGACTGCTTTAGGGTAGTATAATATATGTCACCGTTGCAAGACCATAAAGAATAGACATAAAGAACAATGTTTCTAAAAAATTCATGTACAGATCCTTCCTATACCCCTAGAAATCACCATTAAAAATATATTGAAATCGTCTGGACCATACAAGTGAATACCAAAACAAGAATCCTGCATTTAAGTTAAACATGTCAACTGCCCAAGGAAAAGTCTGTTTCTTCTTCAGACAAGACCATAATGATATAATACAGAACAGAGCCAGATAAACTACTATTTCCGTCATATAACTATTGCAGTTTGTATAAACTAATTCCAGGCTGATTGCCAGTTTACCATGCAAAGGAATATAAATTAATTCCTGAAGACATCTGCCTCTTCTTCAGCTGGAAAAAAAAGCCTAGATGATCAACCAAACATGCCTGATTTATTTTTAGGTGGTTACATGTAGATAAGGTATGAGTTTTTGACTTAGCCGACAAACCGTTAAGTAACAAATATAAATCTAATAATTTTTCTTAGGGCTTTCCTTATGATATACCATATTTCTAAGACAGACAGAGTGTGATAGAAGTTAGATACTTTAAAGTACTCCACAACTGGAAAATCTCTGGAGAAAAATAAGGTGATTAGAAAATGTTGCTCCATAAAAATTACCTTATTTCTATGGTCATGAATATTTCAGGATATCTTAACATACATTTTCCATGGAAGTTTTTTTTCCTTTCTCTGAATTCAGGCTTGTTCATAATAAATTACCAAAGTATAAGTTCCATTAAAATTAGAAAATTGATTTATATACATTGTTGGAATATAGACTTAGATCTTCCAATTAATTACAGGTACTTAAAATACTCTATACTTCTCTATTCTATACCACTCTCTTTCATTTTCAGGGTAAACCACTGTCTTTCTCACAGAATAAGCATGGCACTATAAGGCACTGGTATTTAACTTTTTTTTATTTTACACAGTTCAAGTCACTTAGCTTGTGTAGCGGATGTAAAATCATAAATTCTCAAAAAGCCTGGCAATGAGGTAAATTTTCTATACTATTGAGATATTTTATGAAGAGATAAAAGAACTAACCATTTTCTTTTAAAATAATTGTGAACCACTTTGATACTCATAAAACTTACATCCCAACCTAAGGCCTTCTCTGACTATTTTCATACAGGAGAAAACCAATACAGTGACGTGATGGTAGATCCTTCTCAAGTATGGTTCATGGAGACACTAACAGGCCCTCGGTGACAATAACATTCTGAGTTGTTATAATTACTCATATGTTCAACTGCTAATTATAATACAAAACTGTCTCCCACAATCCATGGGTAAATATCTTTATTCAGCTGCTGCACTCAGCCAATAAATAGACAGGAGTCCCTCTGATGGGTATAATGGCTTCTTGACTACAGGAAAGTTGTGCCAGCTAAAAATTTGCCCTGAGGGTCATATATGATAAATTTCATGTTTCTTTTCTTTATACTTTTTTACACGTTTTTACACTTTTTTACTTTCTTTGAAAAACACATCCTTTTGTATGATTGTGCACTTCTTTTCTACATTTTTTTGGAATGAAGTAAAAGCATAGCAGTATTGCAATAATTTCAAAAGAAAAAAAATCCAGGTTTTCTTACTGCAATATACATTGAAATATGAAGTACCACAACCTTCCTCTGCCTTCTGAAAAGAAAACATGTATTGCATATATTTGTGAAATAGCATACCTCCAACAATGCATTCTGGCGTGAAAGAAATATCATCAAGAGCAAATTCGGTGGGTTCGCTCCACCCCACTTCAGCTTCGAAGGCAACTCTGAATGGGCTGTTACAGGAGAGGACTACATTTGCATACATCCATTTGTTTTCTTCATTTCTACTAGAAGACCACATAAGAATATCCATTCCATGTTCTTCAGCTGTGTATACCTGTTAACAATGAAATCCAAGAGATGTAACTGGGTCAGCTTTAAGCAATGGAGAAGTGCAGCAGAGTAGCACAGCCCAAGCCCAGTAGTGCAGCCACCTGCCTGGGTGGTACTGGCTCACTTCGATAGGGTTCAAACCCACATCTTATTGGTGATGACCAAATGTTACTGAATACTTTTGCTAATGCTAGTTCAGTTGCAAATAAAAAACTACTATAGAAACAAATAAAATAAAAAGAACTGCTAATACGATCATTCATAGAAAAACCTACAGAGAGTCTCGACCTGACATATAGAAACTAATGATAAAGACCTAAGACCAAAGTCATCTAAACATATTGAAGAAAACACTGAAGAGGATCTTGAACTATCCTTTCATCTCTAAAAGGTGACCTCCTTATAGTTGTTAGACTGGGTGAAGATTTTAGAGACACAAATGAAAGGTTTAACATGTAGGGATTTCAGTCTATCATCCAGTCCAAGCAATTTATAATAAGATGTTTCAGGCAGTCCCGGTAAATTAGCTCAAGCATATTTAGCAAAGCCGTAAATAAAAAATAATTAAAATAATCAAATAGTGAAAGCAATAAGAACGACAATTAATGAATTCACAATTAACCAGCAACTGATGTATTGCACAGGAAATTCTGGAGGTTACCAAGCACAGGAAATTCTGTAGGTTACGCAGGTAGTTACTCTTCCCACTCAGGCGTCCAGAATCCTTATTTCTGACCTGCTTTAGATCGCATAATGACAAAGAACTGCAGTAATGAAAGTAAGCATATTCTAGCCATTCCAGATGATAACTATTTCTTTAAGGGACTGAATATTGTAATCATTATCGTCTCCTCATCACTTTCAAGAGCATCCACATCGTTCTCTTAAGACTTTAATGTTCCAGTAACCCATGGATTACGTTCCCACTTGAGTGCCCCATTTTAACTATGAAACACACAGCCTAAGACCCAAGAAAGTTATAAACTTAAGCCCATACTAATAATCTGTATACTACACACCTTTGCCTCTCCCAGCCCACCTAGTGGGTCAAATAAGCTAAAACCCAAATGGTACCGTGAACCACATACTTCATAGAAGTTGGTGTATTGATTAAAATATCTCTAGTGGGTGAACACTTCTGCAAGTTATCTAATTTTTGGAGGAGAGAAGCATCAAGAAGACTGATGTAAATAGCCCAAAGACTCTGCTCCTTTAGTTGAGGATTACAGATCTTATTCTCCCAGAGGTTGTGCCCATAGGAAGTTGAGAAACAATTATAAGATGTGATACTGTATTATTTGCTCAGGTTACCCACGTCACTGAGAGTTTGAAGCATCTTCTGGGTCAGGAAGTTCATTTAGTGTATACAAGATTTCTGCTGGCCCATGTAAACATATACCACACATGAAAGGTAGAGCAAATTTTCATGAATATGAGGTCCCTAGAGCCCTGGAGACCTGTGGTGCTTAGTGCCTCCAGAGACTCCAACACCTCCCTATGCAGCATCCTGTGAATTGCGCATAAGCTAGTTTGGGAGCGGAAACAATTTAACACGTGGAAGAGGAAAAAGCTAGCAAGGTGAATCCCACTACGTGGCCTGTAATGAAAAAAAAATCCACAACAACCATAGCGAAGTCCCATTGAACAACTCTGTATCTGTCTGGGGAGATTGTGCTCCAGCTAATACTGTCCTAGTTGTGAGCTAAATGCCATCATTTTCATTTAAAAGTAAGAAGCGTGTATTGTACTAACTAGTCACTGTATCTGTCTATTCCTCATTCTGTGCCGACACTGTTTCCAGATTGCCCACACAATCGAAATCACAAAGAATAGGAACCAACAGAAATAGAGCTATCAATTCATTCACCGCAGAGTGAAAAGCTCAGGAGTGAAGATACCCAATACACACTTCATGGTGACTTTAAGAAGAATTTAGCAAGATAATCTGCATGAGATGAATGTGTGAGTGAAGCTTTTATACTTGCTTCTCGATCTTTCTCCAAGGTGCCTTTGCCAGCTGGTTCATTTGTAGTCCATATGTGAACAGCATTCTTTAGCAAATCCCATTTCCCAGCCTTAAAATCATGACTCGGTTCTAATTCTCGGCGGCACGTCCCATGTGTTAGAAACTCCTGAGTTTTTTTCAACTTCTATTTCATTTTGGTGATGGCGAACATGCATGTACTTTTGAAGGTCATGAAATATAAACTGCCATTTTCTACTTAGTCATCAGCAGTTACAACTCATGTGGCTCTCCTGTACCCTCTTGCTGACTTTTCAAGATAACATATTATCTTTCTGATCTTGCGTGGCTCTAGCAGTTGGCATGCTGCAGGGCACTATGTTCCATCTGGAGGGTTAATTAACTGACTAATAACCAATGCAGATCTGAAGGGTGCATAATAAGAGTTGTATTCTCCCATAATTCCCAACATATAGCCTTTAATCACCAGCCAAGGAAAGTCATGTGAAAGACAACCTGTATTTTCACTTCAGTAGGCACCAGAGACTTGTGTCAGCTGAGGAAACTTCCCACTGACTCCAGTGAATAATGATACTATGTTTTCTGCTCCACGTCCTTAGGATCATGCCTTTGAACTCCTCACGTTCCTTGGCAGCCATCGTTGCACATCTTCCTTGGACTGAAGCTACACTAGAGGCAGACTGAAGTTGTTTCTCTAAAGTCCACATATCAGATTCACAAAAGTGTATCACAGTTCACTGTCACAACAGAGAAGCACTTTAAAAAGTTTTTCACCCATTTTCTACCTGTCCTATACAAAAATTTACTATACCTCAGTTCTGTTAGTATCAGCAAATACCAAGGCAGAAAAGTGATATATTAGAATTACACTATCTCATTGAGAATTTTTGTTTTAATTCTTAATTGTATGACAAACTCCTGAAGTAAACAGATAGAGGCAGAACATTGAAGTTAATGAAACCTGAATGTTTTCTGTCTCTCTGAGAGGTGATCAATAGAATCCCCACTGGAATAAAACAGGTGTGAAAATAACCTCTATTCATTAAATCCAACTAAATAGCCACAAAAATGTAAAGAAAAATGCATTTTTGAAACCTACATTTACAGCACAATGCAATTAAAATAGTTTATATTAAGAGCTGTTCTTGTTCAGAGCACATTAATTGAAATATTATAACAGTCATGTATTCGGTGCTAAATACCTCACCTCTCAAAGGCTGTTACTAAATAAAGCCTAGTGGTTTTGTACTTGGTCATTATGAAGCAACTTTTTTTCTCCTGTTGGTTAAGAGTTGATTGATGTCCTAAAGCATTAGTATTCAGACCTCTTTTAAATAGCATCCATTCTGTGTTAATGCAAGTGTTGCTGTAAACGTTGTGTCCTTTTTAAAGATAATAATAATAATAATAGACTATGCTTTTGATTTCCCTATGAACAGATTACAGAGTTTATGACAATAGAATTCTGCAATTGAAATGTGCATTGTGAATATAGAAGTGAAGCACTTTTAATTCCTTTTTCTGTATTCTCCGTTAATAGTTCCTTTTCTGGGTAAAAATAGGATTATTCCCATAACTTCACATTATTGTAGTTTTTCCACATCTACTTCCTATGCCAAGACATTCTTCATTTTTATCTTTCTGTTCCACAGATTCCCCGTATGTCATTTTAATCACACATCTCAGTGTGTTCTATCTTTGCAGTCCCCTTTTTAAAAATTATTTATTTATTTTTAAAATTCAGTCTTGACCAGATAGCTGTATTTCAGATAATAACTATAACTCATAGTACAGGTTTTGTACTGATGTTATTATATTCTAACACATTATTCAGACTTCCCATTACAGTTTGACTTTTTTCACCTCTAGTGCAACCTGAACAAAAGTCTCACTGAGCTGTTGCATTTGAAGCTTTGGTTTTGTTGTTTTCCTCATTTGTTCCTTCGGGGTTTTTTTTTCCACTTTATAGTCTTGATTTAATAACAGCAACAGTTGATGCTGAAATAGGTTATCAGTTTGATAGAAAAAAGAAAAAACATCCATAAGAGTAAATTGGGCCTGTGACAGGATGATAATTTCTTGCTGAGTACTTCAGCCTGTTCCGAATATTGTTGTATGTTTATACAGAAAGAGTACGTGTTACAAAGCCATAAAGAGGGAACCTTATTTGGATGTGGGTGTAAGACATGCATTTACGGATCTCGTTATGAAAATGAAGGTAATGAGAGTTAATTAAACTAGTCTGTTTAAAATGCAAAAAAAATAATAATTAAGAAGCAGGCTCGGTGTGGCTGTCTGCCTACTAAGTCACACATAGGCCACACACATCTACTTATTCACTAAGTCTAAGTGTTCTGTGATGCTTGAAAAACTTCAGAAGCTCCTTGAAGAGATCTTGCCCGTACTCTTGTGTGCGTTAATGTCCAGGAGGCTTGAATTTAAACATATTGATGGTCATAGATAATCTCACAGTATTTCAGTTACCAACAGATCCAAAAAGCAATTGCTGTTTGCTTTTTACTTCAGTTTAATCTGGAACTGCTCTCGACCTTTACCTATCGTTTTGTTTTCTTAATCTAATGTGCAAAGTTTGTGTATGTGGAAAGATAAATAAAATAAATTGGAAAGACTGGACTTGAAGACATAATGGAGTATTTTAAAAGCTATAATCAGATAATAAAATTATAAGATTGCAGACACCTCTTAAAAATTAATCTTAACTGAAGTATCTGTGAAGAATACATTATGAGCACTGAATAGAAAGAAATATTAAAAATAAAATAACTTAATTAGAAACTCATTTAAAATCAGTTTGAAAATCAGAACTATTTGCTACTTATGTTAATTTCACTCAATGCAGCTTTTTTTTAAGTTTATAGCTTATAGTTTATTATTTTAAAATAAAATATTATTTTAAATAAATATTATTTAATAGTTAAAAATATTTAAAATAATATTTAAATTAAAATAAAATATTATATTTTAAAATAAACTTTATTTTAATACTCAGAGTCTCTATGAACTAGGTGCTAGAGACAAAATTGAGATGCAAGTCCCATCCTGGAAAAATTTCCTTCAAATAAGACAGACAAAACGTAGAATGAAAGGTAAGATTATTCTTTGGCTGGATACAAGGAAAAACCTTGTCAAGCTGGACAGTTGAGCAGCGGCAGAGGCTTCTCAGAAAGGTTGGGTAGCTTTCAGTTATGAAAATTCTCAAGACTCAACTGGGAAAATTCCTGAGGCACTTAATGTGATCTTGTAGATGACCCTGCTTGGAGTAGCAGGTTGGACGGGAGACCTCCTAAGGCCCTTCCAGCCTAAATTGCACTATAAACCCATGAAATTGTGCTATGACTGATTTTTACAGCGAAGAAACAGACCAAAGGTGATCAGAATAAGTATAAAAACAGTGGCCCAAACTTCCTGACCTAATTCAAGGTCCAAGACCACAAAAATATTCTTGCTCACTTTTAACATAGACTAATTTGCCCACTGTAGGAGAAAATCAGGTTCGAGACCATCTAAGGAACCTGGAAGTGCAGAACTCCATGGGACTCGATAAAATCCATCCACAGGTCCTCAGGGAGCTGGCGGATAAAGTTGCTAAGCCACTTTCCATTATATTTGAAAAGTCACGGCAGTCTGGTGAAGTTCCCGATGACTGGAAAAGAGGAACTATAACCCCCATTTTCAAAAAGAGAAAAAAGGAAGACCTGGAGAACTACAGGCCGGTCAGTCTCACCTCTGTGCCTGGCAAGATCATGGAGCAAATCCTCCTGGAATATCTGCTAAGGCACATGGAAAATAAGGAGGTGATTGGTGACAGCCAACATGGCTTCACAAAGGGCATCATACCTGACAAATTTGCTTGCCTTTTATGATATTGCCACAGCATTGGTAGATAAGGGGAGAACAACAGACGTCATCTACTTGGACTTATGCAAAGCATTTCACACTCTCCCAGATGACATCCTGGTCTCAGAAATGGAAAGTCATGGATATGATGGATGGACCACTCAATGGATCAGGAACTGGCTGGATGGCTGCACTCAAAGGGTTGCGGTCAACTGCTTAATGTCCAAGTGGAAGCCAATGATGGGTAGCGTTCCTCAGGAGTCAGTACTGGGACCAGTGCTGTTCAACATCTTTGTCAGAGACATGGACAGTGGGACAGAGTGCACCCTCAGCAAGTTTGCCAATGACACCAGCCTGTGTGGTGCCATTGACAAGCTGGAGGGAAGGGATGTCATCCAGAGGGACCTGAACAGGCTTGAGAGGTGGGCCTATGCAAAACTCATGAGGTTCAACCAGGCCAAGTGCAAGGTCCTGCACCTGCAACATGGCAATCCCAGGCACAAATACAGGTTTCGCGGAGAATGGCTGGAGGGCAGCCCGGAGGAGAAGGACTTGGTGTTGGTGGATGAGAAGCTCAACATGAGCCAGCAATGTGCACTAACAGCCCAGAAAGCCAACCACATCCTGGGCTGCATCAAAAGAAGCATGGCCAGCAGGTCAAGGGAAGTGATTCTGCCCTTCTACTCTGCTCTGGTGAGACCTCGCATGGAGTACTGTGTCCAGCTCTGGAGTCCTCAGCACAGGAAGGACATGGACCTGTTGGAACAGGTCCAGCAGGGGGCCATGAAAATGATCAGAGGGCTGGAACATCCTGTGATGCTGAGTGATCCAGAGGCTGAGAGAGCTGGGGATGTTCAGCCTGGAGAAGAGAAGGCTGCGGGGAGACCTTATAACGGCGTTCCAGTACCTGAAGCGGGCCTATAACAGAGATGTGGAGGGACTCTTCATCAGGGAGTGCAGCAACAGGAGAAGGGGTAATGGTTTTAAACTCAGAGGGGAGATTTAGATTAGATATTAGGAAGAAATTCTTTACAGTGAGAGTGGTGAGACACTGGAACAGGTTGCCCAGAGAAGTTGTGGGTGCCCCATCCCTGCAAGTGTTCAAGGCCAGGCTGGATGGGGCTTTGAGCAACCTGGTCTAGCAGGAGGTGTCCCTGGCAATGTCAGGGGGATTTGATTAATGTCCCTTCCACTATAACCATTCTATGACTGTATGAGTCTAATTTAGTTCAGGAGTATGATAGTATATGCAAATTTATATATTCTGTACTATTTACACATAGTAATACTGACATAATGTGTATTTTCCAAACTTAAAAACTGCCACAGATAGGAGTCTTGCTTAGACCTCTAAAAAAAGGCAGTATGTAACATATTTATTCAGTGAGCTACATGAAATGATTTGTTTGCTAAGGGGAAATGATTTGTTTGCCAAGGGCTCACATCACTGCTTGGACTTTTACTGGGGTACTTGACAACTAAAAATGTGCCCAGTAAGGATCAGCAAGAAGATACTTTCATGAAAGCTTGAGTTGGGGAACAGCAGGAATATACTTTCTTGAAAGCTTGAGTTATAATTGTTAATAAAGTTAAATGCTTTGTTTCCAGTAATTTTAATCAAACACCCTCCATATATGATGACATTAATATGTTTAAAATTTTTCTTTTAAAACACATCTTATTTTTATCCTATGTATTGGAAACTGCCTCTATTTTATGCTAAAAGGTCAATTGCGCAGAGAAGTGTGATGATGTTTGGTAGGTTTAAGTATGGTAGTCAAATATGCAATGTTAATTCATACGTATGTAGCAAAAGGAGTTCAAGTGGGATTAGAACTAAAACAGAATGGTCACACGGTCTTGTTGGCCAAGGTATAACTGCAGTGAAGTTGTGATGAAGTACTGCTATAAAAACTCTTGAGATTTTGCTCATTCTAGACACAGAGATGTGAATACTACTAAAGCAAATATTACTATGCCAGGATGTCATATAAGTGCTTTTTCTCTTACCTTTAAGACTCCTGTTTTCCTAGAAGCAAACATCCAGAACCAGAACCGAACCCTACAGACTCCGAGGCTAGCTGGGAACAGGTTGGTGGTAATGATCCTCGCTCTGTTCCCTTCCTTCTGGGCAGATGAGTTTACATACAAAAAATACTGTCCTTTACCTTAATAAAAAGAAAAAAAAAACATTTATAGTTTTTCAGTTCCACTTGATGGTTCAGAGCATTCTTATACACACAGATACTGCTATCTTTTACAACATATACATACACCCTACCTTGGTTGTACAGAGAACTTCCATGTTAATACTTTGTGTATTTCTGGTTTTACAATATTAATATCACCTTCCTCAGAGCCCACTCTGTTTTGATTTTTTTTGTTGTTTTTATCCTTGTGTAAATACTTGATTTGTATTTGAATAACAAATTTAAAACATGTTACACTCACTCACAGATTCTAAGGATCAGTTTGAAGGTTGACATTGCAGGAGTCAGGAGCCCCTTTGCTGATAGTTCAACATTTCCTTGACAGCCATAATAATTTGCAAATAGTCCAAATACTTTGAAGCAATCTTATTGGAGATGATGATTTCAGGTGAGATTGTCTGGGTTTCATGTTATGCCTCAAGCTCTTTCAAAAACATGTAAATTTTCTCAGGAGAGAAAAAAACTATTTGAAGTATCACAATGACATGGATAGACTATATTCTTCATAAATAGAATGGTCCCATATAGCTGCATACTGACCATACTGACCAGCAAACTGGAAGACCAAGGTGCTTGGCTTCTTGATATATGATATATGCCAAAATTATATATGATATATGCCAAAATTATATATGATATATAGCAAAAGCTAAACAAGCTTGCTTTGGCATTTGGCTGAAGCTTTTGAGGGTGAAATGTTCTGCACTTGATCAGCTACATCCTCTGAATATTTAAATTGATCATGGATGCAGTGGCAAGAGGTTGAAAGTACCCTGATTTTAAGCGAGAAAGAATGATTTGACAAGGAAATGTATGGAAAGGAATATTTTTAAATTTGAGACCTGCATAAGGTAGACATTGGTCAGATTGCAGAATGTTAAAAAGGTAAAGCAGTTGTTATTTACCACTAAAAGTCTTAATTTTCAAATCACAGGGCTTATCTTCTCCCAGAGACTGTACCAATGCAATGTTAGTCTTGCTAAAAACATGTAAATGTTTTTCAAATGAACATTTCTATCCATCTGAAATCCGTAGTGTCAGTTGAAGTTGTGCTAGATGAAGCAATATAGGACACATTTAAACCAACGTGAAATTCCTCCACACAAAGTTGTGCCAATACGCTTAATAAAAAGTTGGTAGAATATCACAGGTTTCATTATATTGCTATAATGGCACGTATGGTCTGTAGAATGAATTTATATGCTTAGTAACTACATTAAATAAGTTTGGAAAAAGAAGCAGTTGGATTTGGGTCAGGAATGGGCTGATACTTTTGGACATTACGGGTCATCAGTATCTAGGCTGTTGGCAATTCTGACAAGTGATTCCATTTCTCTATAGCTAATGTGAATATTTCTTGCTCTATTAATTTACAAGTAAATTACGAATCTGGGTAATTTTGCAAACACATTTGCTCTAATTTTGTTTTCCTTTTGCTTGGCTTTTTATTAACTTTGTTTTTCTTACAATTGCTGGGTAATTTCACAGAAGCAAAGAAGAACCAATTAAATGAGAGAAGCTGAACGAGAAAAGCACACAAAATCTCGTCAAAGAGATAGTCGTTGTTTTGTCATCACACTCATCAAGGAACAGCAAGAATGCAAGTCAGACTACTGATGTGCAAGGAACAGCCTTCCTGGGACAAGTGCAATAGATTCTACCTCTACCTGTCTGTATTGCCTGCAATAGCACCACAAACTAGCATGGATATCTGCTTCCTCTAAAATGAAAAACTGTGATTTGTGGCAGATAAGCAGTTCCCTCGTGATCAGGTGGGCAGGTCCTGTAGCAGGTGCAGAATCCTCTGAAGGAAAACGGAAGATAAATGGGTAGGACAGAAATGGTTACAGCCACACACTGATAAGATGTCTCCGTTGTTTTTGGAAATGTAAAACACCAAAAAGGAGTCAAAACCTGGGGATCATGCCGCTTACAAATTCAAGTGAAAAACACTAGAGATTGTGATACTTCTGCATTGAATACTAACTATTCTTTGCTGCTTAGATGGGAATTAAAATAGGGTTTCTAACCTTTAAAGTTTCTGGAAAGGAAAGCTAACCAATTCTCAAATAGAGAGTGGTACATTTATGATGGAAATTAATATTCCATCCAGGTTTATTGTACTATATTATATACTCTATAAAATATATTGTATGATTTATATAATATATAATTATAGCTTGCTGTCTACATAACACAGATAACCGTAATTGCTCATCAATAAATTTCGTTCTCCAAACAATCAATAGGGATTCCAGTAGTAGTCTTTCAGCAACATCTTGGAGGGACATCTAAGAAAACACTTCTATACTATTCCTGGCAAGCCAATGTCGGCAAGATAAGTTAAACCAAGATCTTGGGTAGGAACCTTAATCATGTGCGTCTACACATACTGCTCCTCAGCCATTCTTTAAGGACTAGTGTATGACTCTATGTTTTTCTAGAATTCATTAGGGTGGTACAACACTCCAGGAAAAGTAGATTATTTAAAATGTTGACAGGTAGACGAGTATTATTGTAGCCAGTCACACTTTCAGAGAATTCAACTTTTAAAGTCAGACTGTTTGTATAGTAGAAATTCGTCATTCATACTGCAGTCACATTAACAGAGACAGTGAGTATTTGGACTTGACACATGAGGTTTCACACAGAGATTTAATTTGAATCCAGTCACTTCTATAAAGACTGAACAAAATACTAGTGAAAGATGAGAATAACACAGAGTTGGTCATTGGAAGAGGGAAAGATAACAACAGATTAAGCTGCATTCTCAGAAAAAACAGTCCTTGAACATGAGTGAGTGAGAGGTTAACAAGATGTCTTAACGTTGCTTTGTTCTGGTGCAGGCTGATATTGGAAACACAAAGCTGATACTTACCTGGAGCTGCCTATAAAAGTGCCTACAATACAACAAGGTCTTCCAGATATTGACTACAGCCCAGTCTGGGTCATCAGATGATCTCAGTCATAAGCGCTACATAATATAAGCTCTACACTGGGTGCTCAGGTGACCTAAGAGGAACGGATGGCTGAGGTATCTGCACCTTTGTTTATCCAAACGTGTTCAGCCATTCAGCAGTGGATGTCACGGCATTTCTGAGTGAGACCTGATGGATTATCTTAGTGACCCATGATTGCAGACTTGGAGACAGTTACTGCTTTTGCACAGGCATGCTGGACTGTTTTAGAAAGAGGTCTGTTGTGTCCCAGATGTGATAATTAATTAGTATCTTCACATTATATTTAGGAGCTCATTGTCTAGGAAATTACTAAACAAATGTATCAAGCTGAAGTGGAGTATAAAGAATGATATAATCAGGACCACTCTGAAAAGAGCAATCTACAAAATTACAGTGCTGCTGATTAAAAAGGTTGGTAATAGGGTACTGTGCCAGGCCATTTGGTTTTGTGTTCAGACAGAACTAGAAGTTACCAGATTGTATAAATGACAAGACCTAGTGTGTTAAAACATTTAATATATTTTTGTATGGCTTTTTTATGATATCCTCTATTGTAACTTTAGTATAAAAAGGAACATTTAAAATGCTTGTTGGAACTGCTTTGTGAACTGTACTAATTGCTCACTATTATTTGTCTGCATATACAGTAAGCTCAATGGAGATTTGCTTTTATCTTGACACTAATTTACAGGATTTATTTTTCAAATTCAGTGACTATTTCATTTTCCCCAAATCGATGTAGGACACACGCCAATACCTGGTGTATGGTCAGTATCAGGACCCATTTGCCCAGTGACAGCACTGTTGCTAATATCCCAGTCGAAATCATCGCTAGGGTCTTGTGTTAATCCACATACAATGGTCCATTCTTGATCTTGTGTTTCAAAGTTACAGCTTCCAGGAATACTTGTGTAGTAACCTGAAAATATAGCAAGAAATAAATTATTATCACAGCTCTTATATGTAAAAGGCTATAATGAACGTACTGTAAATGGCTATGGAAAGGATTCTTTTTAGCTAATGCTATGATTCCTGGTGTTACATGTACTGACATAAGTAATATATGGTAATTAGTATGGAAAAAAATTCACCCTTCGCTTCTTGAGCAGGTATAAACAGCCTTAAATGTTATTCCATATATATGCCCATGTAAGCCTTGAGGAAAAACAGATGACCGTCAATTTTAGTTATTATTCAAGGTGAACGGACAGAATGATTCCCAGTCAATTAGCTAGCAAAACTGGACTCCACTTCCACAGCGGCATGTTTCATGAACATACGTTGTCTCATCCTTGGGAATGTTATGCATGAAGGCAGTTTTATGATGAGAGAGAATTTCTAGTCAGTAGGAAACTGACTGATTTCAGGTGATCTTTGTTAAACTTCCCATTTCTAGATCCGCTGCTGACATTTCAGGTGTGTTTGGAAAAGTAATTAATGAACAAAATTATACAAATGCTGTGGTGGATATGAAGAGATGAATCAAATAGCATCACAAACTCTCCCTGGGTTTTTAAAGGTCTCTTCTTTCGCTGTAAAGCAGAGGTAGCTACACAATTGCTGAGTGAGAGAGAAAAATACCCCTCTGAGAGGATTCTGGGAAAATCTTCCAAACTATTAAACATCACAGTCAGTCATGCATTTTAGAAACGGGTCTGACTGCAGCTATTTCAGAACCTCAAATGGATTTGAGGATTTAGAGTGTGTTTCTTGATCTAGATGAATTCAGCAACATTAAAATACAGTAAGTTATTTAACATTGTCTAGGTATAAAACATACAGATAAAAAGAATAGATTAAAACAAATAGATTTAATTACCTTTTAGTAATCTGTTTTGGTTTTTTCCTATTTTCTACTTGCTACAAGAAAAACTGATACCATTCCTTATAAAAATAACTCATAGTTATCATAAACCTGTTTTGTATGACCAAGATCTGCACACACACTGACAGTAACTCCATGGACTTGCTTTTCTGTAACAATGTGTCACCTTAGTTAAATGTATAGGACAAATATCTTAAAAGAAGAATAATTTTGATCCAATGAATAATATATATCCCACTGAATACTAGGAGAAGGATCTGTACTGCTCTGTAATGTACTCTACTCTTACTATATTGCAAGAGACTGAAGCGTCTGTCATGAGGAGAGGCTGAGAGACCTGAGACAGTTCAGCCTTGTTCAGGCTTGAGAGGAGCTCTTCAGAGCCTTGAGAACAGAAGGCTCAGTGTGATTTTATCAGTGTGTATAAATACTTGCTGGGTAGTTGTTAAGACAAGAAAGCCAGACTCTTCTCAGTGGTGCCCAGTGTCAGGAGAAGAGGCAGTGGACACAGACACAGAAAGCACTTTTTTAGGTTAAGAAAAAACTTTTTTTTTTTACTGTCAAACACTGGCACAGGTTGCCCAGAGAAGTTGTTGAGACTCTATTCTTGGAGACATTCAAAACCTGACTGGCATAGCCCTGGGCAATTTATTGCAGTAGACTCTGCTTTGGGCAGGATGTTGGACTAGACGACCTCCAGAGCTGCCTTCCCACCTCAACAGTTCTGTGCTTGTGTTAGTGCTATTCACAGCACAGCCTTCAGGAATCATAAAAGGAAGAAACAAATGCCCTGAGCATCCACATCGATGCTGCATTACAAGCATCATGTAAGCCTAATAAACCCTAACTCCAACACCAAACAGCCTCATGGGCAGGTAGGGCAAAGAAGGGAACCCATTAATCAAAACAGCAAGCACAATTTTCTTGTACAGCTCTAACAAGATCAAAGTCCAAACGCATTTGGAATTTATACTATTCATAATAGATTGCTTGACTTTAGGAACTTTATCCTAACAGGGCTTTCAGAAGGCAATTATTAATAAATATTTATGGACAATATTTACAAGCTTGATGGAGTCACATGACATATATGCACCTGCTGGGTATTTTTTATTTTATGGGTAAACAGAGTATATTTAGAAGCCAAGGGAGGAGGATTGTTCCATTTATATGAAAAATCGCTTTTATTTCAATAATTCGAGCACTCCTCTAGCTGGTTCATCCACACTGAGGTTTGCTATTAATCAAATCTGGGTGTATAATTGGCCGCAATTCATGAAAATTGAAACTGCTTTCATGTGTGCTTTTTTCACCTCAATACTTTTCAATTCAGTGAGTTACTGAAAGAGAATGAAAATTTTGCAAGATTGCCTGACTGGACTGAATGAAGCATAGAGTAAGTAATTTCCATGAGTTTATTTTAAAAAAACTCAAAAAAAAGGTCCACCAGCCTACGTAGGCACAATTCGTTTCATCCGAATGCTGTTGTAAATCCTGCACAGAGGAATCGCTGCTGAGTGGATTATGGTCCATTTACTTCTTTCAAGTCACACTGGTATAAAACCATAGTAGAACATGAAATAAGCTCCGAACCTGAGCTCAGAGAAAAGGAGAAAAAATGCAGAAAAACGTGGCCATAACCACTTCTGATGAGGCAGGTTAGACTGTGAAGGGCTTTCTCTGTACCTGTTCTGCTCTCATGTCTGCTTAAGCAGCTCCTGTTCCCTTTTTGTTAAAAAATTGTGTTTCCATATCTAAAAGGTATTACGTGCCCATAAATGTTGTTTATTCTCATCTATAAGATATATATGCTCAGGGAAAATGTGTGTTTATCCAAATGTAAGGTCTCATTTGTTGGAACTAAGATATAGAAGATAAGGAAATATTATACCTGAGACTTATCTGGGTATTCTCTATGCCAGATTACAGTATCTCTCCCCTATTCTAAATCTGATATTTTGTCAGTTCTGCAGCGACTGCAAGACTAAAGACTGATGAAAACATTTTGATGTAACTATAGCCTTTCCATCTACAATAAAAGGATATTTCACTCTATTTATTTAAAGTGAATATCAGTTGGGTTTTTTTTCCTTCCCTTGGAAAAGCCTTTTTGCAATATAGCAAAGTCTGTTTTGCCTTACTGCGGTTCAAGATCATTTATGGCCTGAAATGTTTCCATCTGTTATCTGACTAAGAAAAGAGAGTTGATGCTATCACAGTCCTTCCAGACAACACAGAACACTCCCCCCCTCAATGAAGTTACTACATCCTGTAACAATATTTACAGAATAAATCAAGTGTCTCAATAGTTTTCTGAATATCTTATAGAGCAGTTTAAGTTGGACAGCAATTCAGACTTACTGTGTCTCTATTAGGTCTATAAAATGTTACAAGGGTGAGTTGACAGAGTATTTTCCCACATTCTTTGTCTAACTCCTGAAAAAAATATTAATATGATATGCAGAAATAAAGATTATTGTTTAAAATCTTTTCTTGGAATCTACTTGAAAAAAGCTAGTCTTTTAAAGTTATTGTTCAACACAGATTCATTTCCATGAATGTATGACTCAAAAAATCACTGGAATGCAAAGCACTGAAGGAGGTGGAAACCAGAAATAGAGGCACCAGCTTCAGCGTATGTACTTCAGAACTTAAAAGTTACTTACTTTTATGAAAACAACGAAGTGGAAAAAAATCAAAGTTAAGTCTCCTATAGTGACATCTTCACATGTATTCCAAGTTGTAAGTCTGCTGTATGGCTAAAACAATACAATCTATATCATGCAATAAAGGGTTATTATTTTTGTAACCCTTTCCAGTCAAAGAATTTAGCAACCCCATGCAAGAGAAAACGCCTTTGACTTTCAGGGGATCACCAAGTATTGGTTGATTTCAATGGAGTACTTGAACTTCAACACAATGCACGCGTTGAATCAATGCATGTAATGCATTTACTTCATCTATCTACCAAGGTTACTTTTGATCATATCCGCATTATGGCAGAACTTGGCCCTCAAGCTCAAAGATTAAGAATCAGGCTGATTATTGAACCATATATATGGACTATGTAAGCTTCCTACTCCAGAAATCTGGTCTGGTCAGTGGCTGCAAAGAAAGACACGGAGCAGGAACAAAGGCACAATGTTTACTGCTTTTGAGTTTCAAGTTTGAATTGTAAAGCCTGTTAACTTGATCCAGATTTTCAAAATTGAGGTCTGCTCTTCCATCTCTGACAATTACTGAAGAATACCTACAGACAAACTTGGTCTCAGTATTCACTAGGGCTGTAAAAATATAAACAGACTGATAAACAGACTGAATTTTGTCTGTAATTGAGTAATAGCAAGATAATATTTTCATAGCTCTGTAGTAGAAGCAAAAATAAAGAACAA
>JAOXNO010000013.1:20408176-20425918 GCA_028565335.1 Limnodromus scolopaceus
CTGAATTTTGTCTGTAATTGAGTAATAGCAAGATAATATTTTCATAGCTCTGTAGTAGAAGCAAAAATAAAGAACAATGAACATGTAACAGTGACACAACTCAGATGACAAAGACAGGATTAATTTGAAAGGAACATGGGATTGTTTTTAAATAATCGATTTTATAGCAGAATCATGTCTGTTATTATGCATTAGTTTTCTTACTTAGCTTTTTCGTTCAACGTTGAAAGCTCAACATGCTTTCAACTTAATAAATGAGTTTACATTTCTTCTCAGAGTTAATTTGTATTTTTATCCATGGATTTTATCCCTTAAATTGGTTTTTAGTCCTTAATCTGTTATGGGGCTTTTGTTTTTTTACATATTCAATCTTTGGTTTGAGTAAGGTACACTTTCGCAACTAAATCACACTTAAATACTTTTTGCAGCAAATGTCTCTGAGGATCTGAAAATGTCAGGACTTCTGTGTTGGGGGAGCAGGCAATCTGCTTGTAATTATCTTCTGAGCAGCTGTGAATTCACCTAAACTACGCGACAGAATTTAAAGTTAAGATTTTAACTGGAGATTGCGTTAATACATAAAGAGATACTTACTGCAGTCCATTTCATCTGATCGGTCTTCACAGTCTGGTTTATAGTCACAGACAAACCGAGACTCGATGCAATTCTCATTTCCACACACAAAATCAGTGAGGGCAGGGCATTCCCTGGGATTCTCTCCAGCTGGAACCAAGAAGACATTTAAATCAATATTGTAATTGAATCAAACGATGCTCTTTTTTTTTATTATTTGTTTAGCCATCATACACCAAACAGTGATTTACTGCTCCCAACAGATGTTATTTGGTCTCCCTCTTTTAATGGTGCATTACACGTGTCTTAGACTAGCCTTGCCCAAAGCTTCCAGGGTAGGATGCTTTGCCTGGGAGAAAATTCAGTTCAGCATCAGCATGACCGTTTCCCCAGTGTATTTCTTGTGCGTGTTCCATAAAAAAGGGATGTGTGAGCTGTTGAAAAGTACACAGGCTAAAGGCTTTATTCTGCTCATAAGTATAGGACATCATTTAGAAAATAAGAACATTTTAAAATGAGAAAAATCACTGCTCTCCACCATTTACATCATACATAAACTTTTAAAGCCTTTGTAAGACATTTACATTTTTGAAGAGTCTAGAGAAACTTCTGCTCTGAGTGTGTGAACTGCCCAGAAATTGCTTTTATGGTATTTAATATGATGATCTGTTTTACAACAACAATTTTTTATCATCTTTGAAAATGAGTGAAAATTGTGTCATAAAATGAGAGTAAGTTAGTAATTTGCACATAAAGCGCTAGGGTCAAAGCCAAAGAGTGCTGAGATTCAGCCACCTCTGAATTGTCAGACTATAAAGAAATTTACATAAATTTCTAATTTACTAAGACTGTTTTTCACTCTAGAGCTCCAAGTTGTGCAATGAAACATTTAGGAGAGTGTATTTTGACTCAATTCATAGTATATGTTTCCTTTTTTCCTTCTAACACGACTAAAATGTAACACGTCATTAAATACAGTCTGGACAGAACACCTTGGTATTTACCTTTGTGCAGGCTCATATTTTCAGGAGGGAAAGTTGTTGTTGTCAGGATATTAATCTCCCCAAATAGAGGTACTTATTGAATTTTACAGACTGAGGAATTAAGTTCTCATTGAAGCTAAACAGGAAAGGAGAACTAAATTTTTTGTTTAGCTTAAACACGTACTCAAGGTAATATTCAATAGAGCAACAACACAATATTAAAATGTAATTCAAATACTCAGAATGGATAGTTAAAAAAAAAAAAAAAACACAACAAAAACCCCAAACAGTCATAAGGTTTGTTGCCTGCAGGACCTGACTTAAATTTTCAGTTTTGGAATACATACGTACTTGAGTATTGGTATAAATGAAATCTGGCTTCAAATTCATACCTGTCTTGTTTTGGTTTTTAATTTTACACTGTCAATTTGAACTGAATCTCAGGGAATCCACAGAAAACAGCATTGCCATGAATGCCTTAAATACAGGAAAAGCTGTGGCTGCCTGTTACAGAGAATCCATGTGGCAGAGAGCCCTTAGCAAAGGAGTGAAGTCTTGAGGAAAAAATGACTGAATCATTTATGATGGTTAAGGCAGTTTTCACACATCTCTCAAATAGTGTGATAAAACTTGATTGAAAATACTACCAAAAATTTACTAAAATGGCTTCTCCTAAAGTCCGGACAATCACAGAATAGTTGAGGTTAGCAGAGGTCTCTCAAGATCATCTAGTCCAAAGCCCTGATCAAGCAGACTCTACTACAGCAGGTTGTGCAGGACCCTGTCTGGTTGGGTTTCAAATATATCCACAGTTGGAGAATCAATAACCTCTCTGGACAACTTATGTTTGTGTTTGACCACAGTCACAGTACAAAAAGTACTTTCTTGTTTTCAGATAAAATTTTCTGGGTTTTTTTGTTGTTGTTGTTGTGTTGTTGTTTTGCTTTTTTTTTTTAATTTTTGCCCATTGCCTTCTGTTTTGTCAGGGGGCACTTATGAGAGGAGTCTGACTACCGCATCTCCATTCACTCCCATGCACTGGAAATGATGCACTGGAAAATTAAGTGATTTTCTTAAGTGACTTAAATAATGATAGAAATTATATAACGGCAGAGTCATGAGGATACAATATTTTTCACATCTTATTCAATGCATATGAACGAGGTACATTATCACCATACAGAGGAATGACATTTGAAAATCCATGGCTTTGTGATTCATCATATTTCTCACCTTTACCTCTTTTTACCTTTAATCAAGACAATGCTATGTTACTCTATCATTTATATTTAGCACTAAATATTCATTAAAGTTATTCTTTTTTATACTTTACAGCGCTTCAAACATACCAGAAAACAGCATTTCAGGATATTATTTATTTCTTAGCTTATCCTAAAATAAAACGTGATCCATATACAGTCCTAATGCAAACTGGTATCTCAACAGATGCAAATGCCATAAAGTCCAAACACAGAGCCACATGTCTGTGAATTTTATCTTTTTGGTTGGATATAAAAAATATCCAATGTAGTCATCAAAATTACAGGGTTGCCAAAATCTGAGTTTGAGTTTCTATCAGTATTGAATTTGGAGATGGGTATTTCCAAGAACAGTATTCAATCCTCCCTCTAGAGACCTGCAGTATAAAGCAAAACAATGTTTCCTAATGAACAGCTTAAGATATTTTCAAAACTGACATTTCAGACAAAAGGAGAAATTTTCATTGCGACTTATTTCATTGCATACTTTGATTGTGTGGGACTACATGTAAAAATATGTAGCTTTTTGATTGATCATGTTCCTCAGTTGTACTTTGATCAGCAGTAAGTAGAAAGGTATTGGACGATGGCTGATTATATATGGCTTGTAATATTATATATTTTTTTTTCAAATAGTCTAACTCACAACGTTCCATGAAAATCCAAGCATACAAAAAAACCTATTCTAAGCAGAAAAAAACCATGAGAAAATATGCCAAATTTCTTTCTCACTTCTTTCTTCCAACTACAGCTCAAGAAATCTATAAGGAAAAAATCAACATACTGTTGAGTATATGGCAAACAAATTAGGGCAAAAATTATAATAAAAAAAATAATAATAAAAATTACCAGTTGTGTTTTGCTGACTGTGTTACTCTGAAGTTATCTCTGAGAAGACACAACATTAAAATGGACCAGTGAGCCACAGCAAGCAAAAGAACGAACTGACTCCATGTATGAAAATGTCAGAGGTGGAAAACAGTGAAATATCCAATACACAAATATGCATTTGTCACACAGTGGGAATGACGGGAATTACAGGGAGTTGAAATGTTTTTGATAAGGGCTAAGCTTTTTTCTCAATATGCTATAAAATTCTGAATACAGCCAAGATATGTAAAAGCAAAAAAAGAGACATTTCATCTTAAAAAAATGCTTCACCAGAAAGAAAATTGCACTTAATGAAAAAGCTATAGATGTTCTTTTTTGACATCATCTTCTTCCAAACTTTTGGTTTAGCCACTAAACTAAACAATCAATTGTTTGCTCAATTCTACACATAATTTTACATCATGGACAATATCCATACAGACATGGGCTGTTGATCTACAGCATGAGTGATAAAGGAATAGCATATAGCTATAAAAATTGGGGGGAGTGTGTGTTTGGTTATTTTAATGAGAACAGAGGCTCCAATGATGTTTATTCATTTCCAACACTCTTGTAAATTTCCTGGGCAAGTGACTTCTGTTTTTCATTATGCTTTGCTCTCTCTTCTCCTACAATTATTCAGTCCATAAACTTGTGGGGTCTTAAGACTATACGGATATGCTTTAAGTGAAAAGACCACAATCCATTCCTTTCCCACCCCACCCCAAAACAAAACAAAATAGTATAGAATATAGAACACAAAAACACAAAGAAGCATTTCATAGCTTTCAAAGCCTACTGAGCTTTGAATCAGCATAGAAATTACTAGATTAACAAGAATCAGTGGAGCAATTAAACTGTTGATTTTCTCCTAGATCAAAGCTGACAGGCCACAGCACATATCCTTGTTAAACCACTTTTTTACCCTTACAATAAATATTTGGGGATTAGACACTTATAAATTAAAAAAGAAAAACAAACAACAAAAACCAATTATTATGGCACAGCAAAATGCTAATGGTTTATCGTACCCATTTATTTGGTTTCCCCTTGGAACGGTGGCATTTCTGGAAAACCAGGACACCACAAGAATCTAGGACAGGACATATGTCCATTCTATGATATTCTAGATGAAGTAGTAACTACTGACTACATGTTATGCAAACCCCTATGCCAAATGAAATGGCAGCACTTGAAAAGGAAAAAGCATACACAGGATATCACTTTTCAATTAAGTACAATTTGGATTGGTGCAGTAAAGAGCCATATAATCTTCTAAGTAGTTTTTAAGAGACCAATAGAACTGGTTTGGCTTTTGGATCACTAAACCCTGCAAAACAAGCATGTTAATGGCGGCTGCCGTAGAATTTGCATTTACATACCCTCATTTTCATTTCTTCATATTTGGTTCTGTACAACGCAATTCTCAGAATGCTAGCAAAGATAAGACCTTCCCTGTTAAGAATACATGTGTGTGTTTGTATATATATACAGGAAACAAGCAAGACACAGATGCACATCATGCATACCATAAATGTATTGTGGGTCTACCTTGGATACATCACAAGATATGTATTTATATCCATCTCCAGTAAATGTTATCTATGGAAAACTAGCCCATATGGTATTCCCAGAATTTATAGACATAACAAGATTTATTTGGAGATAACTGATAACACTACTAACCCGGACGCTTTGCTTCAGTTACCAGGAAAAGATTGTCTACAAAAGAACTCACAAAAATGGTTGGTTTTCTTTTAAGTTTGCTACTAGAAGACAGCACCAAGCCAGCGACTTTTCTCTGGGTGTGACTGCAAGAGCTTTCTTTTACCAATGTTTTGTAAGATGAAAATATTCCTATGATATGCATTACATCTAAAACCACGGAAATAATTGTACAGGGCAAATATCAGCTCTGTAAGCTATAGATGTTGACTGTCTGGAACAAAACAGAGAACTGCAAAGAATCTTTTCATTTGATAGATACCAATAAGTTTCATAGATTGGGTGTTAGGTTGACACAATGAATGTTCTCCTATTTATCATGATATTTATCATGGTATTTATCATGAAAGAACTGATCGATCACACAGCCATAAAGAAGAGATGCGCTTGCTGTGATGCATTACAACACTTAAGACTCGAAAAGGCTGTCAGAGGTTATGTTTGGCCAGTGCTATGTGCTTGTGGCAGCCATAGGGTGAATCCTGAGTTATTATGGTTGCCAAAGGCTGCAGTGAGCAAGACCTTGAGCTGTTTTGAAAAGCAGCACGTAACTCAACTACACCGAGCTGCTGTTTACCAAGAGTATCATCTTCTCTGCTCTCTCCAAGAGGAATTGATATACTCGCTCAATAGTAAAACCTCGTCGTGTCAACAGTATGAAATGAAAAATGTAATGTATATTCAAGGAAAATGAGACTTTCCCCTCCCTATTTATCTTTTTTAGAAATTAAGGCCCTTTCTGAGTAGAAATTTTTTCAAATTACAATTGAAAAATCACCTCTTTTTATTATTTGTTGTTTGAATTGCATTGTGCAGTTAGAGTGCTTACATCACTTCCCTCCCCTGTTTCATAATACTTGAAACATAGGAATAATCAGAGATTAAAAAAAATAAAAATGTTTTGGTGAAAATTTTACTCAATGAAAGTAACTTTACTTTTTAAGCTTCACCTTTTGTTTAAATTAAAATGCATGAAATAAAAGCTCCTAGAAGGTTTCGTTAGAACTAGAACTCAACTGTACTCAGTACTCTGAAGTTCAGAAATTATGAAACAGTTTGCCTCAAGCTTCTCATTTGCTTACCCCAACTGTTCAGTACCCTTTTCTGCATGACTTTTTATAGAACATTAAAACTCTATTAGCAAGCTCATCAATAATGTTTCTGTCCATGGATGACCTTGGCAGTCTTTTGCAGAGAAAACTAGATGAAAAATTTCTACTCATGCCAACTAGATATCATTTCAAATAAAGTTCTTTTGCAATTCAAAAACCATAGGGAGTTGTCCTCACAGAATGTGTCATTTAAAAGGCCAGATTGAATTTAAAGATATGTGTTGGCTCTGACATAAACAGCACATCTAACAAATTGTGTTGACTCTTAGGAGAGAATTTCACCTGTAGATACAAAAGTCTGCCAACGGATTTAAGGATGCTCAAGGCAAGCAGCATTACGGTGGCTAAAGCCACCAAATAAACTGGAAGAGTAGACAAATAATCCCCGGTTCTGGAAGTGTACAAATGCCACTAAATCAAGCAATACAAAAGATAAGAAAAAAAATTCTCTTCAACTTCTAGTGCTGATATCATGGAGTATAAAAACCCATAGCAGACAAAGACAAAAGCTTTTCGATTTGATTAAAACTGAAACACTGGCCTTAGTGTAGGATGTATGAGCAGGATAAGGAGCTCCTACTCACAATACCATATGCAGGAAGCTGCTATAACTTGCTTAATACTAAAGAAGACACTAGACTGAGAACTGGGCATGCAGTGAGGGTCTGGTGTTCTGGGCTTTATCCATTTGGAGTCTGAAGGCAGAAACCTGTTTCCAGAAGATTCACATAAGACAAACAGAAACTGAAAAAACCGCTGACTTCTCTTCATGAAAAATTATTTAAAAGCTAAAACTTGTTTCTCATATTCAAAATTTGTGGCAAATGACTTTGAATGTTTTCCTAATGAGAATCTGAGAGTTGCAAAATCAAGGAAAGATGGACAAAAAAATCTTTCAGTTAAGCTCTTGTGTGTTTTGTACATAATCTCAAACAGTCCTGGCGTATTACAGGTGTGTAAATGACTGCTGTACAGTGTAACAAAAGTAGAAAATACTGTTACCTTCAAACTGGTGCCATATTTATCTTCTTTCCTTTCTTTTAATCTTTCCAAAGACTACTGTCAAATGCAGTATTATTCGTTCCCTGAAGCCAGGCAATATAATATTTGTTTCTTCAGTTAAAATGATTTTATATTTTTTCATACATTTCTAGAAAGTCTTAATACGCAATGCTATTTAAGCAATCGCCTTGTGCAAAATGTGACTTGTCCAGGGATTCAAGTCTTCCCCCAGTCTAACTGCAGCAGCCCTGGCAAGCTGGGTGGAGGGAGCCTGTATTTCTCCCGCATCCCTCCTGAGCACACTGCCCTCCCCACGGAGTCCTTCGTGCAAGGACATTCGGGATGACCCGGGGAAGACAGCTGTGGCCCACTTTCACGTTTCCAGAAGGGAGATTATTTCTTGCCTAAAAACAAATTGTGCCTCATCTGTACCCTCTGCTGAGTGTAATGAGGTCTGAGTTCTGTAAGATTTTCACTCCAAGAAGATAAGGCACGTTCAAGTTAATGTAGGTTACAGTAACACAAATTAAGCTAAAGCTACCAAAAATTACTAGACTTCTCAAAATGAGCTTTCTTCCTCTGCAATGAAGCAGATTCAATGGATATTAGCAATTTGTAAACTAACAGACAACCATGAAATCAAAGAATAATTTCCTTCTAGAGGCAAAATCCAAACACCCAAACATTAGACTAACAAATAAGAATTTTATCATTAATTTCAGCACATTTACTGAGAAGTTTTAGCCCAGTGATGCAACTCCAGTGTCCCATGTCAGAATGCCCTAACCTTGACCTATTTATAAAAACAAGTGAAAAACATCATAAAACATTAAAATATTTTGAAGAGGAGAAAAAAAAGAATAAGGAAAAAATAAAAAAAAAAACCAAACCAAAAAAACAGGTAACGGGACATACATTCTGGCTGAATACAAATGTTTATCTTGAGTGAATCAGCACCGGCAGCTTTCTCTGCCTGAATTCCCTTCCCTCTCACTTCAGGGCCACGTTTGTACTGAATATTTCTGTTATAAGAGTTTGAACTTTTCTCAAGTGTCTGAGCAGAAGGAACTAAATTCCCCACTAAATGTAAAGCTTTGCATGATACCTAGCTGAGGATTCAAATAAAACACCAGCTTATTTTAAAAATAAAAAAGTTGGCCTAAGCACCCAAGCAGTAGGTTACTTTAGTTGTTTTCTCTCTGATCTGCAAAGCCAGGATGGAATTATAATGAGAAAGGATTTTTTTACTGGCACTTTCAAAGATTCTTGTTTATGGGAGCATGGAAGCAAAGTTGTTCAAAGGATTGCAGTGCCTTCACCTATGGTCTTTGCCGTAAACAGTAGGTGAGGAAGAATACAAATATATGAGGAGAAAGGGAATGAAGTTTACCACTGGGCAAAACAAGCTTTTTTATATTTTAAAGAAAAATTCTGTCCAGCTCAATTTGCTAAATCAATTTCCTATTAATAGGAAATGTGGCATTTTGATGTTGCTTTCTTTTAAAAACTAAATATAATTTTAATACCACTTCAAGTATGACTGAATGTGTACCCAATTTAAGTTAAACATGAGAAGAAAAGCTTGTGAAGTCTGATTCCAAACAGGCAACCCACAAAGATCACTGGAGCTTTAATGTCTCTTTCTTCTTCCTGTACTTCTATCACACTGAATTGCCAGACCATGAAAAAATGTATATATTAACTAAATAATCAACTATTCTAGAAATTTCTGTTTAATTTGAATATAGAGTTATGAGTCACTTATTTTCATTTATCTTCCATTGTTGGTTTTTCAGGTGGTGGCTTGGGATGCCAAAATTGGTACGTATGGTACAGCTGAGTAAGGTATATGTCCATGCTTATACTCTGTGTTTTGTATCTGGAGTACAAGATTCCTTTTCTTTACAATTACAGATGTACAAAATTCAGACCAGTGGCAACAGCACAGCTGACGAGTTGCATTCTTGATTCCCTGTTAGATGTCAGTGAGCCATCAGCTGGAAAAGCAAATTAATAATGCTCGAACTGGTCTATAAGGTTACCAGACTACAGCTTATTTCTGATGGGATTTTTAGAAGATGTAATCATGAAGAAAAATGTCAGAAGTCTCAAAAATAGAATTATCGCTAGGAATTATTATTTACAGTACTCATAGGTATTTTACCTTTTTATTAAGGCAAAATCACAGGTATTTATTTTGTAGCCTACAAATAATCTAATGCATGGTCAAGTCAATTAGTAAAAAGTGAAAGAGATGACCACTCTAAACTCCATTCAGGTCACATAAGATAGTCTGTCACTGAAGTTGTATAAAGAATTGTATTGTACAAGAAGGAAAAAAAAATCAAATGTAATTAATGAATTAATTAACTTACTATTAAGAACAATCTTCCTCTGGCTGTGATGGGACTCCATTATTTTTCATAGTTCTCAATTAGAACCACAAAATAAAAAGATATCAAATTTGGAATTTATTTTTGCTATCGAAACATAACTTACCCACTCACAACCAACCGATAAGACTCTTTTATACCTTCTTTTTTTCTGTTTCCAAGACCTCTCGCATTTTCTATGAATCCACAGCTGCTTCTTGACCTTCACTTCCATAGAAATCAGTGAGAGCTGAGGGAAATGAGCCTAGCAGAACAGGGTCCCAGAAGCTCAGATTGTAATAAATAAAGTTATCTGTAGTATTCTTCTGATATAGAAGCTTTTAACTAATTATTTTTGAAAGGAAACAGTGAAAATATTCTCTTTTGTTGGTTGAAAAACTTCATATAACATGAGCTATGTAAATACAGCTATGCAAGTGAAGAGCAAAGAAGTCTGCAGAGCTAATCCACCTCAATGCAGATTCCCTTATGATGTGTACAGCTTCTTGCTCTAACACACTATATGAAAGCAAGCTAAAGGAGAACACGTGTACAATAAAATGTCTTTGGATTTATTAAACTCTACTCTAGAGTAACCATTGAATATTACCATACTACATAAAAGCATTTCTAATATTCACATGTCAAAAATCCTCACATGGACTATCTCTCTCTTCCCTCTTCACTCTCTCCACTCGAGTACATTATTTCTGCAAAGAGACAATTATTTTATTGTGTTGTCTGTAAACTATGATCCAGGAATACCACTCAGTAGCTTCCAAAATGACAGTCTGTGAGGAGGAGGCTATGGTAAATACCTGAAAGGTCCAGAATTGCTCTAATGTTCTTCCCCACTACTACATCCACCTGCTGGGGAGCAGCTAAATATTCAATTTTTTCCCCATGCACTTTAAGGCTTTCTCATTTCCATTCCTTTCTGTTTATTTCAAATGTACTATTTAAGTTTTAATTATTTTCAATTATCTTCTGTTTTTTCCCTTATGCTTATGTAATTACTGTGGCTAACATACCCATAATATCATACAAGATTTTAGTAGAACCTAATAAGTCTCAGTGGAAAATACAGATATGGCCTTCAATTCCCCAAGAGGACCCTGACTGGGTCTAGCTCAGCAATTCTGCAGCTACAAATACAGTACATGAATATGTGTTGTAAATCAAGTCATTTTGTTGAGAAGAAACCCCTGACCCCCTTCTGTTTTGTATGCTACTCTTCTCCTTGAGTTTGGACACAGCAAGATTGTGTTTGCCATCTTTTAGCTTTGTTACAACAGACACAATAAAACTGTGAACCCTGTGCTGCAAAAAAACAATTTAGACATGACATGCTTGCTCTATCCTGCATGCCCCAGTCCTGGGTCAGACTGAAATGTTATTTTTGAGAATCTGGCAAAAGGTATTTTGTTTGTTTGTTCTACAAAGGTAAAGAATCAATAACAAGAATGAAAAAGGTCAGACCACGTTCCTCCATGTCATCATGCCAACAGGAAGGCCAACATACCTCAAGAAATTTGAGAAAGGAGATCTCAACTTGTGGAGTAGAAGGCAAAAAAATCATACACGGAGCTGATATGAAAGGCACTAAAGACAATGCAGTGATTCCCTCTTGACTTTGGTTTGAGCTCAAATATCATTGTAGAGACAAGGAAAAAAGGGGTGGGAGGAGGTTGGGGTTTGTTTGTTTTGCTTCTTTACAGACATGCACATACATGCAGTTAAAAAGCAAGTATATGAGAGGGCTCTTACCCTGCTGAAGAGCAAAGAGATAAGCATAAAACCATTCCCATAGGATACATACACCCGAACTTTAATGATACCCTGCTATGCCCAGCGTACACTACTGAAGATGCCATGAGTGTTTCTTGATTATATAAAGATTGTATCTTACTACAGTGTAAAACATCCACCATAAGAGTGACCGCTCTGTAAAGGATTAGCACCTTGGGTTTCCAAGTATTCTAATTCAATCTTTACAAAATGCATATTTGTATTGTATACTGAGCTCCAATTGTGATTTCAAAATTCTATGAGAAAAGCCTCCGCTGAATCACCCATCTTTATAAGCAATAATTATTTGCAAAATACACAGGAATATTATTATGCCAAAACTGTAAGTATGTGAAAGTAGTCAGAGCACATGGTGCAACCTGTTTCCCAACAGAGCTCCTTGCTGAAGCAGTGCTGTAAAACAAATAGCTGCTATAAGGTAATAAACCCAATTTACCTTCTGAACTGTTTCACTGTTAAGGTATTTTAATGCAACACTGGTTATAAAACACTATTAACATTCAGATTTGTAGGGTCATAGACTAAAACCAATGCAAATTTTAGCAGTCTTAATATTTTAAGGTCCTTCATATGACAGCTTTCCAGCTCTCTATTGAAACAATTTCCTTCCTTGCAATGACAACTCTGTGGAATATTTCCTGTTATGTTTATATACTGTCTGTTTTCAGGTTATTATAAAATATGTGGGCTTAAGTGTAAGCAGAAATATTTTTATGTTTTATGAAGATATGTTGATACCATCTCTATGAACTTACCAGGAAGTTTTCTTCTTCCTTAGAAAAATAAATCTTGCTATTTTTATTTGCTGAATATCTTCATGAATCTGACTACAGAATAAAGTGTTTAAATTCTTCTAGCCTCAAAATGGGACAGAATCCCAGAAATGCAATCTAATTAGACTCCAACATATGAATTAATACATCTTAGCACAATTTAGCACAAGAGAGATCAGCATCATTTTCATTATTCAAGATGAGAGGGGAATGTTGACCTCTCATCACCCACTAGGACTTCATTTTCCATCTACCCTTGTCCACTGGAGAATAGTCACATGCATAGTCATGGGGACTATGAAACACTTAGAAAAAGTATAAGGGAATGACTAGCATTCATGTCCATGGAACACTTTTTAAGGGTATATCTGCCTTGGAGTTTTATTAAAGTGTATTTCTGAAGTAGTTCCCAAGCTGTATCCAGTTTTCATTATTTGGCTTACACCATAGAATAATTCCTGAGTGCAAAACACGCATTTTTTCAGATGATGCTAGATGCTCTCCAGAAGTGCATTTTCCATACTCCAGCTGTTGACAGGCATCCAGGCCACGGCAGGAGGTTAAAACTTGCCAAAAAAACTCCCCAAAATTCATATATTGTTTATATGTGGCATCAGCACTGAACACCTCACTCAACAAATCCACTTATATTGGGTCACACTGTTTCTTAGCAGGGAAAAAGACCACATCCTTCCTTCACAGAAGCCACGATCCACCCAGTTTTTATCTTTCCTATTTTAGCCTATGTCCATAAAAAGATGAATTAAACAGAGCGAGTACCCCATGAAGGAGTCAAAGGTTTTCTTTACTTTGCTGGCCTTAACACTTGAACTGAACTGGGAAAAGGAATACTGACAATGGTTGATTTGTGATCTCAACTCATTCTTATGGCAAGAGCCTTTATGATAAAACAGTGAGATCACAGGCTTCACTTGATATAATCTGAAATAATTTCTATAAAATTACTATATACAATATCAGAGACTTAGTAACTTACCGGTGAATTAAAGAAGGAAAATTCTTACACAAAACCACATAAATTCAGGAAACAAAACCTCAGGCATTTCTTAGATTAGCTGCAATAATTTAGTGTAAGAACAGTGCACTAATACAAGATTTTCTGAATGAGTAGAAAGTGGTAATGAAGTTATGAGTGAAAACAATGTACTCATAACTGATTCTATGGACACTGACATTATGATAAAAACAGTAAAACCATGATGTATTTAAAAACAAGCAAGAACATCCCACTTCTCCTTTAGCATCCCTCTAGAAACTTCCCTCTTGAACTTACATGTGGTGCAATTGTTGAACTCTATGTCATCTATTGCTGCTCCTCCTCCTAGGTCTCTGGTACGAATGCCTTCAAAGATAATTTCAAAATTCCTCAGTTTCCCCAAGTGTAACTCAACTTTGTTCCACTTGTTACCATGATTTCCTGATTCACTCCATATTTTCACAATCCCATCAGCAGTCTGAAGTTTGGAAAAAAAAAAAATGTAGTAAGATACATGTAAGTATGTATTATCTAATACCAGTCTAGGAAAAAAAATAACAAACCAAAAACACCAGAGAGAAGACTGGAAGACACCTCTTGAAAGCTTTGTCAAGAAATGGTAAACATATGTTTTACTAGGATAATAGGAAAAGTAGCAAAATGCGATTACCATACAAGTAACATGAACATCAATAGTAGATGGAGTCTTGGTACAGAAATTACTGTGTGTATGATTGAACTCCAAATAGTACATTTTGGTAGAGTTGCATTTAACTTTACATATTACTGAGACTCATTCTTTGTATTACTGGAAGCAAGGTTAGTCTACCATTTTAAAATTAGGGTCTCAAATAGCTAAAATCTTTCAAAAGTTGTTAATAATAAAAGTTGATAATACAAGGGAGAAAAAACTAACAAGAATAAGGTAATCATATGTTTAGTGTAGTTTATTTGGAGGTAAACAGGAGCACTCTGACTTTCAAATGTGCTAATATATTTTAAGGCTTTTCTTTAAGTGCCCAATCATACCACCTAACTGGTAAGTGATCAGCAAACAACATGTTTCATTCTTTAATAGTGGTATTCGAATGCAGATGCACCAGTTTCAATTGCTGTGAATAAATGATACGTATATATGATGGCACCAAAGTAAATATTTGCAAAATTTTGTATATGTTGCAATATATTTTTTTATGACTGTGTGACTAATCATCCAAATTGTAAATGAGAAAACTTTTCCTAGTCTATTCTTATCAAAACCTATTAGTACTCCAAGTAGAGTTAATAAAAACACTGTACAATGCATTAAACAGCTAAATGTAATGCACAACAAGAGTTCTAAGAAAGTAGTACATGAACAAGCAAAATCTAGGGGAAATAGAGATAACAATAAAAATAGGTAGGGAAGGAAATTGGTCACATTTCTTTATACATGGTGAACCTATTAGATCAGATTTATGTTAGTAAGATTGTCTTATGTATATTTATGATGAGGAAATTAAGTTTGGTGCTTTATTATTTTCTCAATGTATTTCTCCCAGTGAACTCCTGAGTCTATTTATATGCCATCTTGTCAGAGACCCATTCATTTATAGGGTAGACCAAGCCCCTTTTAGGTCTAAGTCAATGCAGTTAAGGGGACCAGGAATCAGAATGAATATGATATCCTTTCTAGAAATTCCACTTAAATTTCAAGCTGGAAACACAGCATAGAGGACTGTGTATTAGCACTGAGCTAAAAAAAAAGAGTAGATACAGTAATCAAAGCTGATTTTAACAGTTTTCCAAATGTAACAACCTTAATCTTATTATTCTTGTTCATCAAATATGTAGTCAACAATTTAACTTAATTATTTCAGTAACTCAACAATATCTAATCCATTGATTCTGATATTTATGAATAATCTCTGAAAGAGTATTACATATTATTGGCATAATTTGTTTAGTGTGGAAACATCTTCTACTTATCCATGACATGAAATGGAGAGTTATGATGAGTTACATTTGGCTTTAAAGTCTCCAACATGGAATACAAAACAAAACACAGAAAGAAGCACTTTTTAACATGTAATCCATTTGTTGTCTCTTGAACCTCTTCTGTCTGCCCTTGAGAACTCTTTGGAATGGGAAAATTTCCCAAAAAATATTTATAAGAAATTACTGATTAATTTTACAAAAGTAGTTCAGTGCGGTACATTGCAGGTCAATTTAGGAGAACTAAAATGAAGTGGAAAATATTACTAAATGACAAGGGAAGTCTTTTATTTTTCTGCATTTAAATAAGATAGAAAAAATCAGAACTTCAAAATTCATAAGCCTCAAAATCTATAAAAAAATTATATGCATTTATGTTTGGATGTATGGAAGTCAGCGGAACTTCTTAATATATACAGAGATAAATATTAGTACAAAATCTGGAAATGGCAAAAGTAGCACAGTTAACTAGAATATGAGCCTCGCTTCTGCTGTTAGCCTGATTTTGATTGATTTCACATTATATATACTACATTATATTCTGTTCACAGTTATGTTACATTTATCATGCTGTTTTTTGAGTAATGGACGCTGCGAATACCAAGTAACAGTGATCACATACTTCTTTAGAAATACCCAAAAAATGTTATAGCAATCAATTTGTATACAGTGTCATAACCATAAAGTATCAAGTGTTTATGTAGTTATGGGAACTGGGGTATTTTTTCCCCATGGGTAGACACTGAAATATGTAGAAAACTTTTTGCTAGAAAGAATTTTTTTCAGATAGAAACTTTACAACAGAAATGGTGGTCTCCTTGCAGTTCACAAATTCCTGAATATGGGTACACAAATAAAATGCAGGAGAGACACATTTCTTTTCCTGTCTAGGTTCAGCAGGAGTGGTTCCTACACAACAGCAGTACATCATAAAGCATAAAAGGCTGATTTTTCACTTTCTCAGCTACAGCTCTGCATAACGAAATGAAAAGCAAGCTCATCCCCTGCGTAACCGCATGAAGGCTGTTCTAATCCGGAGTGAAAAATCCCTTCAAAAACACAAGCCGTGCACGTCGGCTGCATGAAACAGCCAAGGAAGAGGTGGGAAAGGGAGACAAGCAGGAAGTTTGGCTCTCCTCTTCTCTCTGGGCCCAGACAGTGGAGCTGACTTGGCTAAGGGCCGTAAGCTATACGCTTCTTCTGGATACATACTTGGCATAAGAGGATCATCGTTTATAAGCTTTGCAGATTCCATTCCATGAATTAATGTTTTGTTTTCTGCGTTCTCCAGCCATTTAATCTGTCCGGTGCTTTGGTATTTCTTTCATATCATTGGAATGTGTTTGCTTCTAAAACAAACACAAATATGGCCTGAGGAGGCAGAGAAAACCAGTCTGAGCTTTGACCTGCCCATTGCATCCAGAAATCCTTTGAATCCTTTTTCGCTCCCATATACTTGTATTAATGTAAAAGAGAAACACGTAAAAGAGATATATGACAATCAGAAGAAATGTGTCCCAGCGTAGGGGAGGCTGGAGGCCACAGCGTTACGTTTCCTTCTGCTTCTATGAGGCTTATTCTTCCACAGACACATACTCATACTGATTGTCTAGATTGCTCTTCAGTCTGGGCTTGTGGCAAAAGGCCCGCTCTAACTCTATGCTCCAACAGACTGATAAAATATGGTTAAGATCTGTGGCTTTGGCAGATAATATCAGTGCTGCCTCCGTGTGTGTGGGTTGATCATGCTGGCTCTTGGTCAGGGCAGAAATCCCATTTTCCAGTTAACCTGCAGGAGTCTAGCTACATACGGTCCTTTACCAAAAGGGCACAAAGCTGTGATCTCTCTTGCTGTCATTCATTACTACCTTCCTTATGTTTCATTACATTTGCCTTAGCCTTCCTTCCAGTTCAGATTTATTCATCTCACACTCTGCCTTATGTTCCTAAAACAATGTTATCATCTAGCATCCTCTTACTGCCTGCATTTCTACTCCACCTAAGAAAGTGATAGACAGGACTCTTGAATCACTTAAACCACCAGCCCATCATCCTCAGCCAAAGAGGGCATTACAAAGTAACATGGAAAAATAGCATCCAGAAACAAGTGTATGTGAAAGGAAAAACCCTTCTCTTTCCAAACAAATAGCTAAATTGCAGTTCTGAACTATGAGACTTGATTACAATTTTTGTCTGTTATGTATATGCGAGTCTTTGAAAGAGAAGAGAAGAGAAGAGAAGAGAAGAGAAGAGAAGAGAAGAGAAGAGAAGAGAAGAGAAGAGAAGAGAAGAG
>JAOXNO010000013.1:20426018-20436993 GCA_028565335.1 Limnodromus scolopaceus
AGAGAAGAGAAGAGAAGAGAAGAGAAGAGAAGAGAAGAGAAGAGAAGAGAAGAGAAGAGAAGAGAAGAGAAGAGAGAGAAGGTCTCGTATCTCACTGACACAGAATGCACACGCAAAATATTTTTGCACTAAGAATTGGTCAAAATCTTCTTCCTTCGCAAGATACCTCATTTGACAATAAAATGCTAACAATGACACATCAGTGCTAACACATGACAATCGCCAGATTTTCTTCTATTCAGACTAAAGTCTTATACCGTCTCTTCAATATCTTTCTGTAGATGTCTCCCTCATTTGAGGGGAAATTTGGCTAAAATAACTTAATCTTTCTGTTTCATGTTTACTTTTACAACTTTTGCGAATAACTCCACAACCTGCATACCACTCAAGCTTGTAATTTTATAGTTGCTATAATTCTTCTAAATCTTTGTGCTAATATGTGAGTATTTTGTAAACTCTGCGTAACATCTCAAATAACATCATAAGTTAAAATTCAGAAGCGCTCATCATCTCATGGGTTGAGGAGTGCTAAAACCTTCATCCCACTCTTGTTTTATCATCTATACAGCCCATTCTTTTGATTATTTTGCCTTTTTGTGAACTGATTTTAACTGATTTTTAGCTGAATTTTATATGTAGTACCACAATAAAGTATTTTAAAGTGTCTTTTGTACCATAGACCTAGCTTTCTCTTTTTTTCATTATCAAGAAGCTCTTCCTCTGCCAGTCTAACTTATGATACAGGAATCCATTGCCCATTTATTACATATTCAAATGTAAATATCCAAGTTTCCTCCTGAGACCCATCCCTCTTCTGGGAAAAGGACTTTGTAAATATTTTTTCTTCATTTGCAAGTGAAGTGTAGAAAAAAAATCTTGTCAACAGTTAAGATCTGGATGCATTTCTGTGACTCTTAGCTATGACAAACAAGTTTCATAGCTTCTCTGAAAACCCAGTGAATCAGTGTGTCCTTTCAAAAGCCTGCATTTGTATGTGTACATACCTATCAATATTTCAATCACAATAGCTAATACTTAATTGGCACCTATGGAACGTCAAGAAGGAACAGTACAGCACTGAGTTATCAATAAAAATTCCAAGTATTATAATAATCCTTGTTCTTGGGATCTCACGTGTTTTCCTTATGCAAATACATAGGGAACCACTAGAACTTCCTAGAAGGAAAAGAGGTGCAGAACATCATCACAAGAACATGCAGAAGTTGCACTTCACATACACAATCACAGCAGCCAGCATAGTCCAAATGTTTCCATGGACCAAAAATGAAAAAGTCATGTTTCCCAATTATAGCTCCTGACAGACAAAAAGTTCTTTTGGTACCACACAAGCTAACCTGATAACGTGTGTTTCTACCTACAGCAGAAAAGAGAGAAATTTAGTCTGATTTATCAATAGCATTCTCATGATAGGTCCAGATTGCAATAATCTTATTTGTTTCATCCCAGAACAGTGGGAAGGGAGGGACGAAGCAGTCAAAATAGCCTTAACGATCACCTAATCTTGTTGTAGGCAAAAACAGTTAAGGAGGATTATTTGTTGGTGATATCATAAGCTTTACAGTACAAGTGGACCACGAGCTACAATAGAAAAACACTTGCTAGACTATCATGTTCTACTTTGAACTTATTTCTTCATGACACGTGGTTCAGTATTTATTAGCACAGACTACTGCTGGGCAACACCTCTGGAAAGTTCCTCAGAACATAATTTTTACAACCTATTTTCTAATTCTGTATTTTAAAATCCCCTCAAATCAACTTGAGAAAACCTGGAAGTTCAATGTTATTGACAGAGACCAGCTAACAACATTTAATTTCTTCACCGAAACACACACTGAGACCACAAAAAATAAATGTGAAAGAGAGTTTTTTCACTTAAGGTCCGAAAAGTTATTATTAATTGCATGTCACTGCCCTCTATGGGTTGAACATAGTCAAAGGTCAAGCTGAGGTGATGAGCCATCATTAAGGAAAACTTAACAGTTAAAGGCATGTTTTCCCATTGACTTGTAGCAGTGGGTCCTGGTCTTCCACTGTCCCATCATGCTGAGCGATAAACACTCTCAGACAATGGCAGAACTACTCCTAAGAAGACCATAACCTATTTAGATCTGTATGTCTGTATGTCAAGCCATATTGGAAAATTGCTATTTGTATTTAGAGGATTTTTAATCTATCTTCTGATAGTCTGAAGGGAATTATTTCTTAATTATTTCATTACATTGCAATTCAGAATCTTCATCATGCTTGTCTTCATCTAAAGAATGATCTAAAGTGTTTATAACCTCTCTTCTGAGAACTTCAGGTGGAAAGCGTATCTTACTGGGCTTAATATCCTCATTAATTCACCTGGGGATATTAAGAATGAAGGAGAGGGAAGAATTTCTTTCTGCCTTAGAATTCCTTTTATTTTGTGGTCGGGTTTAATATTTTTCCTACACAGCAGAGACCACCATTATTCTCACGGCTACATTTCTAACACAGTCAGAACAATATTAAGAACCGAATCCAAAGCATGCAAGAGGAGCGTGTCATTTTCCGTTACAAGATATTGCAAAGAAACTTCTTATGAATACATTTTCTGTCAGAAGAATACACTAAGTATTCCAGATTCCAGATGCAATTATAAAAGTTCCACTATGAGACAATCTACCTTGTTTCTGCAGTGAAACAGCAATGAAACACAGATTTTGTTCTTGATCTGCACCGCTCCTTCTGTTCATGTTCTGAGCTGGGTTCAAAATATTTCCCTGGTTCATTTGCATCTGATGTTTATTTCAGCAGAGCCACAGGAAATGAAGCTGAGCTTACCAAATGGATGGAAGGAATAAAAACACTCGCTAAATATTCCTGGACTCTTCAACCCAAATATACTTGAGGGCTTTTCAATCAGAGACAGAATATTTTGAAATGATTCATCAAAAAATATTAACTGTTTATTATTAATACCATAAAAAGACTTTCATAATTCACTGTATCAAAAGGCTTCTCTTGCAGCACCCTTCAGACTTTTGAAAGAAGTCAAACTCTTTTTACATAACTTTTAAAAATGATAGGAAAAAGCTTTTCTCCTCTTCTTTCATGTTCCTTTGAAAACAGTATCTTCCTGGCAAGCTGTTACTATCTAGAATTTTTAAAACAAGGTATGTGTTATGCAGAGCACAGAAACATAGTATAGAACAAGTGTAATATGACTCTAACTGCGACTGCTCATTTCTCTAGCTTTTGATGCACGATAACCCTTCTGTTTCGCATAAGTATTTCAGGAGGACAGTTTACTTTTCAGGCTATTTCTTCCTGGTTTAGAATCAAGTGTATTTTCAAGGTGTGGAAATTAAGCTACTAATAAACCTAGTTTTAATGAAATATTAATTTCCTTGATGTGGTATCATCATTAAAGCCTTTTGATGGCTGACCAAGTAATTTAAAGATGAAGTATTCCATGGTGAGGTATATTCCTTCCCTGCTTCCTCCTTTCACTCAACAAGGAGTGGAGTGCAGTCCTGCACTTTTACATGTAAATCTAAATTCTCCAAATCACAAAAACAGTGAATGTCTTTACTGACATTTCTAATACCATCTACTTTCTAATTTAGGTCTCATTGGTTGAGAGCGAGTCCCGTTTTCAGAGGGTCTGAGTACCTTCCTTATATATTTGGGCTGTTCCTACCTCAACACTGCAGTACACAGAATACCTGCTTATTTTTAAAGATCTCTGTTCCTGGGATTAAATCTTTCAAAGGTAGCTTGAAAAAAATCTGCACATTAAAATGCAATAAAACTGAAGACTGATGCTGTAGAGCAGAATCTCTTATCTTAAAAGAAAACGATTTGAATTATTGTGTCTTCTTCACCTCAAGTTATTTTCAAAGCACATGACAGATTCTATCTCTTTTTCATTTCTCACCGATTTTCTCTTAAAATTTAACTTCCTAAAAACATTGCTTAGATTATTTGAAAACAGTAACCGAATGCTACAATTTGACCTTTTATTTCATTCAAGCAAAAAAAGCTCTACATCAGATTAATCCACGCGGTATCAAACTATTAAAATTATTTAAATGAGTCAAAGAATGAACTGAAGTCAAGATTTGTTCACCCAAGATTTGAATTTTTTACTTATTTCTTTTCTTTCCTCTTTCCTTATTTTCCTTTTTTCCATTCTTATTCTTTTCTCTCTTCTCTCTTTTCTTCATGGTGACATGAAGAAAAATGAGAGCAGACAATAAGGTCATGAAGACGTGAGTTATGAATGAGCACGTGTGCCCTCTGGCACACTGTCAGTCATCGGGCTGATAACAGTTCAATACAAACAGTTCAGCAGTACTTTATAACAGCGCTAATTACAATAACTCACTTCAGCTTTGACAGGCCACTTTGTTTCAGAGAGAGACACATACTCTGAATGGTAAGTTTAAGGTTGGCAAGTGTATGCAAACAAACCAAATAAAACATTTGTACATATCGTTAATCATGTAGCAAAATCAGGGTGCAGCAGCAGTTATTTACTATTCTGCCGTTAGCTATTGCTTTGAAAATTTATCTTTCCTATTAAATAACCCACAGAGACTTGTGGTTAAGATTACCACTACATTTAGAAAATTACTGCTAATTATCTGAATGTTGCAGCTTTGCATTAAAAATATAATTCCAAAATTATTAACTCCACCTAGAAAAGCTCTGAGAGAGACAAACAATTTCAATGTAGAGAAAGATTTTAAACTCAAAATGTATACATGTTCCACCACTAAGCTAAGGGATGCTCTAGGATGCACACTATGGCATTCCGAAGTATTCAGGAAATGTAGGTAGCAAAACAAAGAAGAAGAAAACAACAACAACAAAAAGGCAGATAACAGAACTGCAACAATCTACAGAGTAGTGGTCCCAAAAGACAGGAAAACATTAGTGATGAATAATGCAAAAGGGTGAGTTTTACTTCAGGGATATGCTTCTGAAAGTGATGAGCTTAGTCAAGTTCCAGTGACTTTAATGAAGATTCACGAGTCTCAGCACTGAAGAGAATACATTAAAAATAAGTTTCTAATTTTTCAGAGTCCTATTTTGACAGGAACCAGAAATGCTCTTTAGTATGTCTCTGCCTTCTATAAAAACACTTGAAAAAGAAACATCAAACTGATCAAATGGTATCTTTAAGAAATTATTTAATCCAGAGGAAATGTATACTGCTAAGTACATTAGTATGCATGAAAAATTGGCTTCACTTTTAAGGATAACTTACAAAATCACATCATTGCATTTTCATGGTGCATTATAAAAAGAAGGAAAACAGCAAGATGAAACACTGATATTTCAGCCTTCAAGACTTTTATTAGAAAGTCTGCATGTATTAGTCTCAGCAGGTTTTCATAATAAGAGTTAATGACAAAGCCCATCCATCCATCCCTTTCATTTCCTCCTCTGTGCAGAGCATTAAGATGATTCTCACTCTCTGAAATATCTTTTCTCCAATTTTCAATTCCAAAATTAACATCACTGTAAAAAATGAATATGCATTTCAGCAGGGAACAAGCATTCTAATGAACACATTTGATAAATAAACTTATACCACCAATGAAATTCCTTTTTTAAAATGCACACCAGTTTTGGAATTCTGGAATTTCATAGTGAATTCCTTCAGAGCATCAGAAGGCATTAACAGTCACCCTGTCACGAGTGTCAGCACTTGCAATATTTCTAGGAGCTAAATGGTAGACTCTTGGTTCTTAATTGCTCTAAGTGCTGAGTGGAGAAAAGCCAGTTTCAAAACCACTTTGATAAAAAATAACTGGTAATTCATCTGGAGACAGGATTTTGTTTCAAGCAGATAGGCATTTCAAGGAATGACAATTAAGTTGCTCACTAGCAAACATGAAGTTACACTTTTAAAGTTATTATTTTGGAAAAGAATTCTAGAATGGGAAGGCAAAAATAATGTATTGATTTTCTTTGAATTATTCTGTGAGTATCACCTTAAAACTTTGATTTAGCAGAGAATGATAGGGGTTGGAAGGGACCTCTGGAGATCATCTAGTCCAACCCCCCTGCCAGAGCAGGTCCACCTAGAGCAGGTTGGACAGGATGGTGTCCAAGTGGGTTCTGAATGTCTCCAAAGACGGAGACTCCACCACCTCTCTGGGCAGCCTGTTCCAGGGCTCTGCCACCCTCAAAGTAAAGAAGTTCCTCCTCATTTGTCCTGTCACAGCTATTGATCTACTAGATTTCCTTATACCCAGCTTTCATTTATAACTAAACTCTTCCGTTTCTTGTTTGCATCTTTCTACATTCCCATGATACTCTTTCCATCAAATACACTTTTATGTGTTTAGGCTCTTAAAGCACATCTTCATTCTATATGCTATCCTTACCAATCAGAACAGAGAAATAAAGCAACTTTTTGTAAAACAGAATTCATTAGGTACCTTGTACTACTTCATCCTCTCTTCATTTCCTAACCCTCTTGGCCCTCCTTTCTCCTCAAACGTAAACATTTCTTCTTCATTTCCAAGCATAATCCACCTTTGATTTTGGTTTTTAGGTATCTTAATGGATACAACTGTGATTTCTTGGGTTTCACTTTTTTTTCCTTCAGCTCTGCTGCTAAGACTGAGTAACAACAAACATCAAAGCCATTTCAGCAGACCATTAACATTTCAAGAAACTTGGTTCTATTTTGTCTCAAACCTTGTCATGCCTTTGTTTTAGTCATGTTTTACAGAGCCAACTAGAATTCTCTGGAAAACCAAAGCTTCAAAGAGAAATAATCAGAGTTGCAAAAACACCAGGAAGACTGGGCAACTGTTACAACCCTCCATAGTGCCAAACGTACGGACAGCGTGATAAACATTGTCCAATGCTAGATTCCTCAGATTATAAGATAAAAGTCAAACCTTTACTTATATTGATTGCCTAAACAAATGCAGAATGTATACAGCAAGAGATGCAACAAACCAGCTTATGAATCAAGATCATAAGTGGACACGTGCAGAAATGAGATAACCTCAGACCTCTAATGTTTTTCCGTCTGTAGAGAATACTTTGAATACCATATTTGAAGATGAAAGGCAAAAATCACATACCAAATTTCAGCTTTTTATTAAGAAACTTTAACTCTTTAACTCATCTTCTACACATCTTTTCCCCACTGATATTCTCCTTTATCAGTTGGATTATGGAATAACAGAAAGGATACAACTCGCTGTTCAAATAGGAGGTGCATGCTCTAATAACTCTAGAACCAGTGGTGACATCCGTCTTGTGACCTAACCTCAGAGCACCCATCAGGGAGGGAGCTGGCAAGGCACAGCCCCCTGAGTGCCTTAGACAGTCTGTGTGCGTGACCAGCCACAGTGAAGCTGGGGCACAGGCAAAGCTCCCATCTCAGCACCACAGGTCACCCCAGGTACCGCTAACATCTACTTGTCCAGGATGTCTTTTAGGAGGCCAGGTGGCACAGAGTTGTTTGGCACTTTCATTGCCTTTACTGAATGTTGAACTAAAACTTTCAGCTAGGACACAAGTATTGCTTTGCTGCATCAAAAAAGTTACTTTGTCAGTTTTGCCTGTGGCCACTGAAACAGAAAGAAAAAAAAAAAAAAAATCCCTCTCCTAACAATGAAAGAAATTAATCTGGGCCAGATATTCTCACACTAAATCAGTGTTTAATACAAACTAAATGGAAAGACTGATAAATTGCTCGACTCAGATAAGGTATCTACCAGTTTGGATACTTATTCAATATTTAATTGAACTATAATTTCAAACTTTTCAGGCAGTGGTACTAAAATTGACTTATTCATTGACACACATTATCTTGGAACAATTTATCATTATGTGTGGTCCACTCCTGGGCAAAAGCCTGCTTGGAGGAGGAGCACCTTACTCTTCTCAACCACCTGGATCAAGGCACTGTTCAAGTGACACAGTGGGCAGGCAGAAGCTGTGCTGGTGGGACTAACTTTTCTTACCTGAAACTTTGAGAGTTAGTGGCTGAGGTCAGAAGCATTTTCCCATTCACAGTCCCACAGTGTTTAAAAAATCACTTCCACAATGTGGCAATCATGGAATCAGTCTTTGTGAAAGTCCACTCAGCTCTTCAAAATGTGAAGATTTATTCATGAAGAATTAAAGCATTATCATTATAGCTGCCTTGAAAAATAAAAGCCATTTCAGCTGAACAAAGCATCTGGAACCTTTCAAGAGATTTTGCTTATTTTAATCCATATTTCAACTTAGTAATTCGCATCTAATACCACCTTGATTCCATATATAAAACTGAATGTAAGGAGTGGGAAAATATATCTTTACAGGGATTCTGCTGACACAAAACATAAAAAAAATTTAAAAAAAAAAAAAGGAAAAAAAGTACATATATTTGCTGTAAACTAAACATACTTTTTTTAAAAAAAAATGTAAGATTATTTTAGGGCAGTACAATAAAATCATAATAGCAGTAAAAATTCTTAAGACTAGCAATAGTAATTCTTAGTTCTTGTACTCTGACATTAAAACATTGAAGGTTTTACTAAATCTTTCATCTGTCACTTCTTCAAAGAGACAAGTCTGCAGGACAAGGATTGACATGAATATTCCCTACTAATTGTCAAAGACTATTTTATGATTTTTCATAGGTAAAAGAGAGTGATTACTGTCAGTCAGGTGTCATCCCTACTTTGATGTAGTGGGATGTTCACTGGGATATAACTACATTTCTTTCTTCGTGACATTTACTTCTACAGCCTATTTGTATTCTGTCAGAATATTCTTTTCAATTGGATTGTAGCTTGGGCTTGTAGTTATATAGAACAGATCCTCCGGGATATTAGAAGAACTGGACTGGCTCAGAGGAATCAAAACACTAAGGCTGAAAAAAATAGAAATCTCTTTATATAGTCAAAGCTTGATTAAGTATTTTTAAGCTTCACTGAATTGATCCTGAGCAAAGAGACATCTTTAATAGAAATGCTCAAGTCCTGTCTCTGTAATATCTGATTGATACGACTATTTACTCCTTAGAGAATACCAAGGAACCAAACATAATCTGTAGTTTATGAAATACATTCTCTACAAATTGAGATATCTCATAAATGACAGATCTTATTATATTAAAACACTTCAGGGAGATTCTCTGTCTTTCCCTACTTCTCTCCCTAGTGGTCGCCACCTTAAATGTTCAAGGACGTATAAAGTTATAAATATATATAATACGGTAGGGATGTAGAAGATAAAAGTTTGCAAACAGATTCACGAGATGTTGGTGTTTGCATTGCCAGCATAGATATGAAATATCTACATAAGTAGCCAAAAATATTTACTGAAATATCCAAAATTCAAATATTTATCCAATGACATTCCTGAATGTACCCGATATTATTTATCAAATGTTACACATCTACAGGAAGCTATACTGAAAGCAATAGACATGTTTCCTCTTATAGAAGCTTACTTTAGAATGAGATAAATCATACCTAAGACTCCCTTTGACATACTGAGTAAAACCCCACCATTAGCAAAGAGATCCTGGGGTGATTGCTGCAGTGGCTGCACAGGAGGCATCTAAGACTTTAAGTAACAGGAATCCCACCCACAGTGGGTCATATTACAATTTAAGAGCAGGTCCTTCGATCTTAACATATTTCTTAGAAAATAAATCTACCTACTGGAGAAAGTACAGAGACCTCTGTCTAAAATGTCTTTCCTGTGGTAACATAGAAATAATTTGGCTGTATAAAGCTAAAGGTCAAACAATTCTCCCAATTTGTTAATTCCATAAGATCCACCCTTATAATAATGGTAGTTGTTTGTTTTTTTTTTTTCATTTGCGGTAGACTTTGAAAACCTTCATGTCATCTAAAACTCCTAGAGCTAAAGACAAATTAGTATCCCAGACTGATTAACAGCTTCAACTATTCTGACACGTGGGAGGTAAAAAATATAATTTTTAGTGTTCATTTCCTTCTTTCAGTGCTCCTGCTGAAGGCAAAATCAAATATAGTCTGCAGACTACACAGTTAAACCCATATATTCCAGAGACTTACGCAACCGGTCCTTTTGATTGCTGATTTTAGTAGTCCTACAGTATCATCTCAAATTACTTCATTAAGTCAAAGAGAAAATTATATTAGCATGGTTTCTTCTGTTATAAAGCCTTTTCTTAAGAGTAATACTAAAATTCCTTATGTGGGCTTCCTTGGTTTTTTAATTTTGCAGATACAGCCTGGCAAAACTTGTGGGAACAAGTTACAAATTAATGAGGCAAGGTGGGAAGTGATGAGAGTAGCTGGACAACCTGAGGTGTGTGACTGAATATAAAGGCCTGCCGAAAGAATTTGAGTCTAAATACCTAGCCAGGAAACTCATATGAATGGACTATGGGTTTTCAATGAGTCTGCAGGCAATTCGTCTCTGAGCTGCAATGACTCACTCTCAGGCAAGTAATACAAAGTTATCAGGTCATGGTATAACTCCATGGTAAATAAGGTAGTGGGAAGAAACTGAAGTCTCTCAAATCTGCCATTACACTGACACTATTAGTCTCTGCTGTAAATGATAATGTATCTTGTAGGATGTCAGTGCATACGATGATAAGATAATTCTACTTGAAGCAGCCTTTCATCTTTCATTTAATTCACCATTACATAGTGCAATGGGGTTAACCTACAAATAGATACACATACAGATTATTAAATCATACATATAAGTACTAAAAAATTCCTAGTGCGATACTTCACAGAATCTTCATGGCTGGAAGGGACCTTTGAGATCATCGAGTCCAACTACACACACAAAAAAAACCCCACCAAAAAACACACGAAACAAAACACCCAACCCAACAATCTCGGGCACTAGAGCATGCCCTGAAGAGCCATGTCTATGCATTTCTTAAATACCTCCAGGGATGGTGACTCCACCACCTCCCTGGGCAGGCCCTTCCAGTGCCTGACCACCCTCTCAG
>JAOXNO010000013.1:20439926-20484036 GCA_028565335.1 Limnodromus scolopaceus
CTTCCCTGGAGACATTCAAGGTGAGGCTCGACGAGGCCCTGGGAAACCTGGTCTAGTTGGGGGTGTCCCTGCTGACTATGGGGGGGTCAGACTAGATGACCTTTGGAGGTCCCTTCCGGCCTGGACGACTCTATGTTCATATATCTATATCACCCCTACACAAATTACAAAACTTGTAAACCTTACAATTCCGTTAAAGAATTTCTCTAAAATGTTTATTATGTCTAAGAGGGCAAGCAAAAAACCTACATATTTTCAACATTGTTTGGAGCATGCCTTGAAGTTCATCAGACAAAAGATTTGATTAAATCTTTGGAAATTTAGTTTCTTCCTCTGGCTGCATGAAGTCAGACAATCTGCTTTGAGGCTACCTGAGCCCAATGAAATCTGTACCTTCTACATTACTGTGAGGAGCTGATCGTTTTTCATGCAGCCAGTGAGGAGAATCAATGTAGAAATACACAGTCTATTTTAAGCTGTGAAGTAGAATAAGTTGTTTCCTCAGACTTTATTCTTGAGTGACTTCCCATAGAAGTAGAGTCAATGATATTGATTTGTGAAAATTTCATTTTAAACTACTCCACCCTAGAAATACAAATATCCAGAAGATATCAGCTGGCATTTCCAGCAAGTCTGCTGCAGGTTTTCCTGTTGACACCTTGGGACAGTAGGCTTCTTCATTAAAAATAACCAAGGAATGACAAATACTGCCACGAGTCATCTACACCTGAGCTGTGGCACCTGCTGAGCCACATTTCTGCAGCTCTGGCTCCCTCTCTTTCCCTCTCTTAGACCAGCTAAAACCAATCACAATATCAAGGGAACAACTGTGACAGCTTCCAGCTTGTGCTGAGAAGCTGCAGCAGCCAGGTGGCCAGGTGACAGAGTCTGTGCTACATCAGCCCTAGGCCACTGGATGTGGCTGGCTGCTGGCTCCCACTGCCTGTTGCCCTGGCCAGATGAGTCTATCACTCAGGGGCGTTGATGGGGCCATGATTTCACTTGCCATGAACTGGCCAGGACTTCTTGTCCTCCTGAATATCATTCTGTCCTTGCTCATTTGTAACTGGATGGAATTAATTCACCATGACAAATGCCTGAGTAAGGTCCACTGGAACTTCCTAACGAGATCCTGTGTATATTGGCCTTGTCACAGGCAGTAGACGTAGTTACTAATGGCAGGTTTCACCTGCCTTATACAGGCAGAAATATCTGCATATTTCTTTTTAGAGACTTGTTTCAAATCCTCGAAAGAGGCCCCCTTAACTGTATTAAATCCTAAATCATCTATTTTAATGATAATGTCTATCTACAGGGCAATCAACATTGATCCCACAAAAATTATCTTCAACAAATGGTTTTATCCTTGGTGGTTGTTCCTTTCCCACTGCAATACCTAAGACTTGCTTCTTTGTCACGACAGCAACAACTTAAGCACCAGTGGGAACCAGGCACCATCCCTGGAGGTATTCAAAAGACAGGTTGATATAGTGCTCAGAGACATGGTTTAGTAATGTGGTTGCTTTTTTTGGTTTTGGGTTTGGTTTTTTTTTAGTTAGAGTTAGGTTGATGGTTGGACTAGATGATCTTAAAGGTCCCTTCCAACCTAGACAAATCTGTGATTACAAAGGAAACATGTTCAGATCGGCAGAACAATAAAATGTATCATTCTTTCCACCCAAGAATTCTTGCTTGCCACTTTGGAAGCATGTTTAAAAATGATACTTCTGACTCATAAAATAAAGCAGTATTTAGTGCCAATGAGGAACCCCACCACCACCACTAAAACAGGCACACAGAATATGCTGCACTTTAGCTTCAGAATATCTCCTACACTGGATTGTATTCTCTTAGGACTGCCACAGAGAAGATTAGAAGTATCTCAAAATCTCACCGCAGTGGCAAAATTTTGACTGGTAATACCCAGATCTCTTCTGGTAATATTCTGGTTTCCCTGTGAGATTTTGCACTGCTACTAAGGACTGTAATTCCAATTTAGATGGATGGTGAGTTGGATATTGCAGTCTCCATTAACAGCTGTAATGTCAACATCTTTCATTTGCATCAATGTTATGGAAGTTGATTTGAACAATATGGTATTTTTGCAACTAGTTCACTGGCCCATCATTTTGATTGTATTATTATGCCACATACAGAGAGGTTTATATGAAGAATTTGTACTGCAATTTGAGGTGAAAAAAACCCCAGTAACTGCAGAGAAATTCCCCTAGAAAATGAATTTGTTTTCTCTAAGTGCAAACCTTAACATAAAAGTTCATGCTTGGCTGTAGTATCCCTTTTATGATCCTGCAGATTTATTGATTATATCATAATCTGAGATACTATTTTAGTAGGATAAGAGAGAATAGTCTTAAACTTCTTGGGGACAAACAATGCTAATGTTAAGAGAAGACACCAATACATACCATGAACTATGATTTTTGAAAAATGGCTTTTTACTCAATTACCATTTTTCTCCCATTGTGACATTCAGGAGGAGGAGATATATATTCCTCATTCTGCCTGAATGAATATGATATTTTCTCATCATATTGTTCATTACTGTGCCATCGGTGTGTACAGTGTTCACTCTCAGTTCAACTTTTAATGGACGTGATGCCTTTAGTTGGAGACAGCTTGCTCACCTGTCAAACTTGAGATGGTAAATTCCTTCCCAGGTTCATCTTCTCTTCCTAGCATTTTCAACTAATCACAATCTATTGATCTGTTTTCACTGACGTTAGCTTAACCTTAAACCAGGAGATACTCAAACTGGATGGAAATATATTGGTACTGAAATTGGAACTAGCAGGAGAAGCTTCAGCATGACTTCCCGTGACTATGTGTTGTTTAATTAGATTTATTCATACAGACCCTGCTAAATAAAATCTCTAATTATAATATTGACTTATGAGTTCCTATAAGCAACATAACAGGTAAACTAGGCTCACCTGACAAAACAATCCCAAATACAATACGAGAATAATTTTTCCTATCTCCACATAGAATTCTTGCCTTCAGTAAAAAAAAATTAATAAGAATAATAAGTCATTACCCAAATTTACACTGCCTTTAAAAATATCTTAAAGCTCACTGGAGACAAAGATTTAAAATAACATAAAAATAATGTCTGAAAAGTTTATTAGGATAGTAAAATTAGGTGAAAATAAGAAGAGGGCAATGCCTTGCTGTAATAAGAATAAAAATAATTATAAAAATAAGAATAAAGAATATTTCCCCAAACCTAGAGGAGTATTAGTGATCGTGATCTAGAAAATTCTATAGAAGTCATATATTTGAACACTATCTTTAAAAAAAAAATTTAAAAATACAGTAGAAAAGATTTTCTGCAGGCTCTTATCAATGGGGTAACCATCTAGTAAAACTCCGCTCAGGTTAATTTTGTAAAAAATAATTTAAAAAAAAATTAAATCACTTTGTCCATCCCAAGGGTGGAAAAAATAATTAAGATTTTTAACTACTGGACTTGAACACTTCAGAGACAATATCCCAACAGAGAATAAATGTCTGGCTTTAATTCATTTTAGGTGGTGTGGTTTGTTTGAGTTTCCTTTATTTAACTTCTTTTGTCTCCTGTTTAACACAAGTATTTGCTTGTGTATTATTGATTTCACTGCATGTAATAAAAAGTGAAATTACTATTTTTCTGTTTTTAAGGAACTGCAACATAGTTAATTTCATAATTACTGTATGCAATCCACAGTGATAATTTAAGTGCAAACTACTCATGCATAACTAATGCAGCTGCTATTTATTTTCCAAAGTTAGTTTGCAATTTAGTTTATAATTAAAATTAAGCAATCCTAAAATGTTCATAGTTACAATATTTGAGTGCTACAAGATCCACCTTTGAGTAACGCAATGAGAACATAATTTGGACTTTGAGTTAAAATACATGTTTATTTTTGCACCTTATTCATTGTAAGTAACAGGATCAATTTTTGTTTTCACTTTGAATACTTTACCAAAGAAAAGTTATTTTCAAAAAACATTTTTTAATCTACTTTCCTCCTTTACGGATTTGAGCTTTTCTTGGAAATATAGTTGCATAAATATATCTCATTAACTATACAGCTACTTGATGAGTGGTCTGTTGTCATTTGTAGGTTTTAGACTAATCCATGAAAAAATATACTAATGGCTGTCAAAGGACTCATTGTTTTTATATTTCAGACAGACTTAGCCTAGGTTGTCTTTAGATGTTAAAGACTATGGAAGTGTTTTATCTTTCAGGCTTTTGAATTATTCTCATAATGTCCAGAACATTTGAGAAACAATTCTTAGCAATTTATTTTCAAGGACAAAATATGATTTATCATTAAAAGTTAAGGTATTCAACATGTGCACTGGAAATAGAAGTTTTAATGCAGTTCACTACAATAATTTCTAACCCAAGATTTTACTAGAGATATTGAAGAAAGAGAAGTTAACAGATATGTGGCAAATAAATTGCCACCGTGATATATACTTCAGTAGCCAGAATTCCCTGCACAGATACAGATAAGCACAAATACACAAACTCTCATTTGCAAAGGTTTCTACTGCATCTAGAAGTAGTATATTAGGTCATTGTTTTGAAACACCATTAAAGTGCTCAGTAGCATTAAAACGCATAGCAGACACAGGGAGATGAAATATATGCTTTTGCTACACTGATCATTAATTTCTACATTTTACTCAGCATCATATGATTTAAAACTTTCTTTTACAAGCATTTAATCCTTTTTCTTTTTAATGAACAGCCAATTTTCAAGGCACATATCTGTTTTCACTTGTAACTGAATAACTAGTATTTTCCTGGGTTTTCTATATTTTTTGTCATCCCACACTTAGTGAAGAAAATGCCATTTCTAAAGAAAATTGATAATATATTCTGTACCTGTCTACATAAAAATATAAACAATTTAATACAGTCGTATTTTTGTATTTCATTCCCATTTTGTGCAGGTTGCTAATTCATTTTTTTGGTGGATGTCATCCTGTCAGAATGATAGGGGTGTAGGTACCAATAAGGATTGCAGCAAAAGATGAAAATAGCTCTCACATGGAGAATATCAAAGAGAAAGGTACTGTAGTTGAGGAGGGAAAATGGAAAGAGGTTTTAAAAAGATTTGCTCTGGTTTTTCAGAGAAATTTCTTTTGGAAGGGAAACGGTAAAAGCATTTTTAAGAGACTAGAATAATTAAAACCAGCATTGAACGAGGAGGAGCTCTTCCAGTCTATAAACCAAACAGCAGAACATCAGAGTGCCAAAGTGCTCTCTGCTGGAGCATGTACACCCTTTTAGATATGTCAGACATTCAAAAGAAAAACGGCTTTCTATTACCTTAATCAGAACCTGAATATGTCCCGTGGCTTTTGATGACCTGAAGTACCAGAAGCTCATCACACAAGTCCTGCTAGATTCTTTCCATCTGGAACTCTTCACATGGGCTTTTTCATTTTTTAGGCCTATTGAAGTGGCCTCAAGATACAGGAATTTTCCTGAAATTAAATGACAGATTACTGAAAAGTTGTTTTAGACATTCAAATTAGATTCTAACACTCAGCAAAGTAGACGCAGAGACATATGAAATATACTTCCCACCTAGATCCTATACTAGTGAACCTCAGTGCATGGTAAAAAATTACTGGATCACATTCGTTGTGTACTTGTTATATCAGGAATAAACTGGGAGTAGCTTAAGATTTAAATGGGCCTGTGTGGAAGAGCGAGAATACTTCCATGTTTCCCAGCTACTCTGATTATGTGTCCTTGCCCAACAGCATTAGATGCTGTTTTGACAGTACATCATACAATAGCCACACTGGTATCCCCAGTGATTCATATTACCTTTGGCCATCTGTACGTTTTAGTGTATGAATATTAACTCACATTTAAATTATTCAGTCAGCAGAAATTGCAAAAAACTGATGCCTACAGTTAACATTTTCCAACAGTGATATGGTCCTGCAGTTTTACATTTTCATTTTTTCCTTTGTACAAAACCCAAACGTGTAGTTCGCATAAACATAAATGAATAAATAACACACTGTTAAATTATAACTGCACATCTACTCAAGTTGGTATACGAATTAAAGAAAAAGAAGTTTACTTCATTAGAGATGGAGTTAAATGGGTTCATTCTAACTTTCACACTTCTCTGGCTAACTCTCTGTCACTTCTAACAACCACATATGTTTCCCGTAATATTATAGGATGAGAAATTTGCTTTTTTCCTGAGGTCAAGCATATATTTGAAAAGTGCAGGGACATATTCATGATAATATTTTAAAAAATATATAATTAGAAAATGCAAATTAACTTATTTTTTCAATATCTGCTCTTTTGTGTGTTAAAAAGCCATGTACATAAAACACTACCAGATACCAAAAGCGTGCCATATCACGGCACCAGTGTCTGCTAGGAAGACATGGCTAGACTGGGTTGAATGCTGGGCATGTTGATGTTTGTTAAGGCCTGTTTAATATTAACTAGTCATTAATATTATTAATGACTTGTTTTTTGAGGAGACCAAACTAAACGACAGCACCCAACCCAAAAAACTTCCGCAGTCTTCTTTGGAAGGAAATTTGAATGCCTGTGGTGGCAGATAAGTGGCATTCTGAAAGGCCTCTTGATCTGAATGACTGGAACCAGTACTGTGGGACAGTGGGCTGATCACAGCTAATCCAGTTTGGCTAGGAGATAATACGACAAATTGCTTAATTCCTTAATAGAATGGTGTAATTCTAGTAACATACTAATTTTCAACATTTTAATGTTGAAAATAGAGGTGCTAATAGGGGAGTTACAATTAAGCAATTGCAATTCATGTAAGCTCAAGAGCTGTAGTTTAGGAAGTAAGTGCTGAAAGCCATCTTTGAACGAGGACCGACCACTGAATACGGCAGTATTCTCTGCAACATATGATAAAATTTTAATAGCTGAGCTGAATTATATTTTGGTTATCTCATGATGAACGCAATTATTCAGTGCTATCAGTTCTAACAATATGGCCAGATACCACCTTTAAAAATTAAAGTTGTATTAAAGTTGTGAAAACCGAAATTAATTCTAAATATTTATGAGAACACTTTTTTTTCAGAGTATAAACCAGCTCTTGAGTAAGAAGAGAGAATGGAGAACTTGGCACGTTTAATTGCTCATCACAACAAAAGCACTTAACTTGAAGATTATAGAGTAAGTTTCCAGGCTTGAGAATTAGATCAGCAGTAATTTTATTCATATGTGTAGTGGATTCAACATATATACCACAGAGATACACAAATCTGTATTCTAACCGCACTGGCTATTTTAAAAGCCAAATCAAAGACGGGGACACACTGGAGGGCGGTTCTTTTGTACTGCGTCTTACTTTGAGATCAGTGAAACGCAGCCAGGCTGTCTCAAAATTTAAAAGCATATGAACACATAATCTTTGTGATTATTTCTGTCTGCCTGTTTCACCCTCAGTCACCGTGGCAAGCTGTCACTAGCCCCTAAGTTTCTACGTATCTTCAAGTAAACTTTGGTTTTATTAGGTTTTGTCCTGCAGTACTTCGTGCAAATATTCAACAACTGTTAAAGACAAGTCATACTCTTTTGTGCAACTCTGCTGTGGAATATTTCAATTTAAGATCAGTTCTGAGCTCGGCTTTGATAATGTCTTTGTATGATCTATGGGATCATCAAAGGCAGAGAATGAAGGTACGGCACCTGTAGCAAGCACAAAAGCAGATAACTGGGTTCTTTGGCCAAAATAAACCAGGAGCTGCAGTGCCCCTAACAAAGGAGGTTTATTTATTTAAATTTATTTATTTAAAATTGCCTAAAATTAAACTATGTATAGTTGCTATCAGTAAATTTAAGTTTCTAAGTAATGAGCTCGAGCTCTTATGGAGTGTGACCCAGTGGATCTCAGAGGTGAGCTAACTCATCCTTGCAAGCTGCTGACACACCAAATGCCTCTCTCCAGACAAGGAGCAAATTAACTTGCTTAACTCACACAGCAATATTTAAAGGAGAAACAACTGAGAACCAATTCTTCTTAATGTAAAGCAATTTTGTAACAGTAATTAATATTTTAATATTGTCACACACTTACTTCATTAAAAATGACACCCTGATTCGACCTGTTAGAACCCCCCTGCTGCCTGTGAAAGGAGGTAGGAGAAGCTCCATGAAGACAGTTACATCTTGTTTGTGAACTGACAACATACCAGTGGTATTTCCGAGCGTGTGGTCTCCGGGAGGTCTGAGACTTTGAGGTGAGCTGACCCCTAGCACCCAGTTAAAACTGTCTGCCAGGGAATTTTGCCAGCCACATCTGCCGTTCTCAAAGGTGCAGGAAGTTCCACATTCACCCTCGTCCGTATTATCCCCACAGTTGTCTTCAAAATCACAGCTTTGTTCTGGTCTGTAGCACTTGCTGTTCTGACATTGCCGGTAGCCGTGCGAGCAGGAGCCTGAAAAGAGAAGAAAGGGGGAATCGCGCTGCCATGCATCCCAACAAGGTTACTGGAAGGTTACATCTCAGGGACTTTGATATTTAGGAGGAGGAGGGTGGTCCAGAGCAGTTTTATTAAAAGCCTTTGGTTCCCCTGAAGTGCCAATCCATTATCAGTTTATTTCTTTTGTAATTTTGTCAAGAGATTGCCTAAATAAATGACTGTTTCCCTTGTAAAGCCTTTGAGGGCAAGCTCCAGCCAGGCATTCCTTCACTAACAAAGCTTTCTAGTCTGACTTAATTGCTGACATTCTCCTTTCATGTGGTGTAGGATTAAACCATTTCATTTTAGCTTAGTTTAGCAGCCCCAATTTGGAAGAAAAAGCTTTTCTATTTTAACTAAGGAGGTTTGCCTCTTAATGTATTTCTTTTTTTTTTTTTTTTTCCCCAGACAAGTTCAGTGGGGTGATGCTGTCCTTTTTGTGCAGTATTCCTGGCACTAGAGAGGGACAATTCTGCTATTGTAGAGACTAAAAATTGTAGGACTCGTTTCACAGGATCCATTTCCAAGCTTCATGTTTTCATTTCAGATCAGTTTCTACAGGGCTCTGGATAAAAGCAGCCCCTTTGGTACATTCTCTAATCAGAAAGAGAGACGCAAAACCCTGAAACGGACCCTCCCTATTTCCATTTTCCATTCTGCTTTGCCAGAAATAAATGCACAAGTGTAATTTTATTTTTAAATAAGAGTATCATTATATTAGCTCATCAGACATAAAACTATAATATGTACATGTATGAAAGTTGTACAACTACGGGAAGAATTTGAGGTAATCGATATTAAAAATCTCGTGGTACTAAAAACATGCTCCTGTTACCACTATTTTAATTTAAAGGAGGACCTGATGGACCTACATGAAATTCACATAAGGCTGGATTTTATTAAGAGGTCAGAATAACAGATTTATTAACGAAAAGAAAATATGAATGGGTTTGTGCGTTGGTAACCTCCATCCCTAAGACTTTGTTTATGCCAGATTCTAATTTACAAATGCCCCAAATTAAGCGAAAAAGCATTGCTGCAACCCCTTTGCTGTAGACTTAGGATAAAGTGAAAACAAGCCTTGAATCACTAAAGAAAACAAGCATTAACCCTTCTTATTTAAAGTAAAAAAATCCCCCTAACACATACGTATTAAAAATAAGTAAATAACTAAATATAAATATTGGAATACTGTAGAAAAATCTAGCAATTTTTCCAGGAAAAGTATTCCGTTTTAAGTCCTGATTTCTTAGTAACATAAAAATATGTATCATGTTTGCTCTAGAAGACAGCGTATGATTTGGCTTTTAACAGTTGCTCAGAGAAAGGAGGAAAAAGTAATTATAACCTTACATTCCTTTTATGTGATTGCACCAAGAATTTAAGCAAAAAAAAAAAAAAAATTTCAGCAAAATAGGAATTTCAATTTTAGGATGCAGTCCATGCTTGGAAATACTTTTTCTTGCTGTTCATCATGATCAATAATTGCAATAACTATTGCATTTTGAGGTCCCTTTGTAGCATTGCTTCCAATTTGAGGTAAAAAAATAAATAAATATGGTGTTGGAAAGTGGAAGTCTTTCTGAGGAAAAACAAAAAAATCCATCTTGTACCCTGGCATGAATGAATCTTTTCAAGCATGTTTAATGAATGATGTTACACTGTCTAACTGAGTCTGTAACGTGACTTGTTTCTGGATGTACTCCCACAGTATGATTTTTCTTAAAATGGCATATTTCTAAGGCTTTATGACTGTTTAAAAACAAACAAACAAAAAAAACCCCAAAACTAAACTAAACTAAACAAAGAAAATATCAAAAAACCTGTAAGGCTTTTTTTATTGAGCTCTCTTCCTTTTTTTCCCTTCTTTTTCTCAATCCCAGCAATCCATACACTGTCTGTATAGATGCTTGTGGGTATAATAGGGATATTTAATTGAGAGGAACTTCTCCTTAGCAAGGTCTAGTAACTTCTTCCTCCAAGCAGTGTTTCTTAAAGATTATTAGCAGGTAGACTTTTTGCCTCATGTGGTAACTGCATCAACACACTAGGCTGCAGTGGACCCAAAGGAGCTGTTAGTGTCTTCCAGATCAATCATCTTTGAATTGAGGAGAATTTACACCACAGAGGAAAACAGCTGCAGCAGTCAATAATCCCCTTGTTTTATATGCCCTGAGAAAAATCAACAGATGGAACATTTATATTATAAAATATGACATTAAGACAAACATTAATCCCCTTTATTTTATAAAGGTGTTTCTCTTAAATTTAGTTTGAAAAAAATGTACCTGCAAACATCAAGAGGGAAAATAATCTTACTAGCAGAACTGAAATATGGTTTATTTTCTACATCAATGAACTTTGAATAGCAATAAAGATAACACAGTATATAGGTTGCAGCATTGAGGCAGAACAGCAATAAATTACAGAAAAGACATTCATGTTAAGAAATAGCATCTATGTGTGTTATTCATGTAATCTTCAAACTGTGGCAAGAATGGTTGTGCTTCTCAAAGAAGTATTTCCAGAGGGGAAAAAATTATTCTTTAATCTTTGAGACCATAGCCTGTGTCACAACAGGACTCTTCTATGAGGTAGTTAATTTTTATGTCACTCTGTATCATAGTAATAATTTTATTGCTTGTTTAGCTCCTCTCTGAAAATAAATTAAAATAAAATTTTAAATCCTCTAAAATAAATTAACTCTGTTAATGTATGATATGACGATGCACAAGCACCCCTTTATTTATTATTTGCTTTCACTTTAGCAAGCGTAGACCTGATTTTTTCCACTATCACTAAAAAGGCCTACAGATCTTCAGATGATTTTCCTACATCTGTGTTCAGAAACACCTTATACTTAAAGCTGATTTTTTAATCACCCAAATTCTTTATCAGTTGTTTGTTTCCTCCACAATATTTACGTTGCCTTTTATTTTGGGATGAGAATCCTTTCTTTTATAAAGATAATAGGGTTTTTTATTATTATTTTTTTTAATACCATTTAAAAGTGACATTTACCATTAAAATGCATTATAAGTTTTCACAAGGTGTCTGGACTTATATCTCAGTATGCAATCCTTTCATTTTCACTCAACATTGATGAAAACAAATTGTGTCATATTTGCTTGGATTGGCCATGAAAGATTCTTAAAGGAATTCTATGATTACACACTTACATTGAGTAACCAAATGGAGCCCAATTAACATAATTTATCAGAGACAAGCTGAAGAAATAGCTTGATCATGTTCTGTAATTATCTGTAAGAAGACAAACACTGACAGCAGAAAGCTCTAATCTAGTAGAAAAAACCCCTAACATCATATGCTGGAAAACTGAAGTTAGTGAAGTTCAAATTAAAATAATATGATTGAGTAATTAACCATTGAACAGATAACCAAAGACTGTGATAAATTCTCTATCAGTTAAGAGTTTTAGAGACAATTTTTTTTCCCCAAGAGATTATTTTAACTTAAAATTATTTGATAAATAAAGGAAAACTCTAGATGAAAACCTGGTTAGTGTTATATGGGAGGTTAAATTTCATATTAATAGTAGTACCTTTTGGTTTTAAAAATCAAAGTATAATTGCAGACCTTAATTTGCTAATATAATTATGAAAATTTATAACAGATAAACTAAATATTTATCCTGCCTATAGTAGCTACAAAATTGAGATGAAAATATCAAATTTCTCCATTAGAGTCCAATCTTCTTGAAGCTGGTCCTTCAAGTATCTTTCTTTATTGAAAACAAATTAGGTATGATAATTAAACTGATAAAGATAAATAAGACCAGAACTTCTAGAAAATTGCAAAAATATGATTGCATATGGTACAGGCACAAGCTGGAACACAGGAAATTCCATCTGAACATGAGGAAAAACTTCATTACTTTAAAGGTAACACAACCCTGGAAGAGGCTGCCCAGGGAGGTGGTGGAGTCTCCCTCTCTGGAGACATTCAAAACCCACCTGGAAGCGTTCCTGTCCAGCCTGCTCTAGGTGACCTTGCTTTGGCAGGGGGATTGGACTAGATGATCTCCAAAGGTCCATTCCAACCCCTACCATTCTTTGATTACACTAGTTATGACTCTAGTCATAAACATTCATCACTTAAATATCATAATTTAAAATAATTTCTTCTTCAGTTCTTACTTTATATCAGCATTGCTTTAAAATCACCAGCAATCTAATTCATGTTTTAGAAAGACAGGGAACAGATTGGTGATAAGGATATTCCAAGTCGATAAACTTGTGCCTCTTAAACTTATTATGTTCAATGGTATCATAATCTATGTTTTCCAAAACTACCTCCAGTCAAATGAATGGGATGGTTTACAATTCTCAGAATTATCAGAATAACACATCAGTAGGCTTGGAAAGCTAGATCTGCTTCAAAATACTTTCAAAAGGTTTTATTTACATTCACATAGCTAGAAGCATACCAGTTCCTAAATCAAAGCTGGAGTTCCGGTAGTACCATAATCTGGTATAGAGGCCAGAGTAATTAATCAGCAGGCTAAGAGTTTGACATCCCAGGGATAGGAGCTCTCTAGATAATTTAGATTTCTGAGGTTTTCCCTGCAACTATTACTACATTATCATTCTTGCTCTAAGTTGACATTACTGTATGACTGAATTTTATGTGTCCTTAAAAAGAAAAAATTGCTAATAAGAGCATCTTTCCTCTAATATGTCACCACTATAACCCAAGGACACAGAGTAAAGTGCTTTCATCACAGCTGATGATGCATAGTACTAATGACTTGTCAGCACAGGAATGTGAAAAATGCATCTCATTTCAAAAGCAAAGCTTTGGAAATTACAGGAATTTTTAAAGACTTAGAAGTTAGAAAAGACTTAGAAAAGACTTTAGAAGTTGAAGTGCTGGAAAAAAAATAAGACTTAAAAACTACTACATATTATCAGCTATTTCTTTGTAAAGTGTCTGTTTTTTCTAGGACTGAGTGCGAACATTTGTATTTTTGGTTTTGCAAGCCTCTCGATTACTCTGACAGCTGATTTGCATTCTGAGAAACCCAAAGTCTAAGAAACAACAGCTTGAGTTAATTTGCAAAGGGGACTTTGAGAAGAAACTGTTAACCTAAGTTTCTCTCATGACAAAGAGCCGATGAAGGTTTCTCTAACAACCAAAACTTGCTCAGTTGATTTCCTGTCTTGTCCTAACCCAGGTGAGAGAAGGCAGTGAATATGGAGGCCCAGAACTTGACAAATGCTGGATCCACAGCTGGAAGTATAAACCCAACTACTTTTAGAAACCCCTTCTCTGGCAAATAAAGACATGAAAAAACCTCATAGATTAAGCAGTAAAAGTACAAAATAGTCACTGAGTAATTATATTATACATCCACAAGAACTCAGAAGTCTCTTCCTGGAAGTGGTGGGTTTTTTTGACAAGTTAGACACCATGAGGTGATCCAGCAACGGCTTTAAATTGACAAAAGAGTGCTCACTATTCAAAGGGGAAGATAACAAATTATGTATACCTGTTTTCAGTTGTGGGCTTCTACTATTTATGAATGTCAATATTTTCCCTTAAATCAGTATTAATGTTCAAAAATAAAAATGTAAATTACAAAGGAAACTCCTCTGGAATATTCACAGTTATGTACAGGTGAGATGAAAGTGTGAAAGACCTGCAATAAATGTAATTTACATAGAATTTCTATAAACAGTTACAGCATTTAAACGCAACAGTATTTAAAGTCTTTAGCAATACCTGAGTAAGAGTCAGGTGTAGGAGAAGTGAAAAAAGTCCAAAATTGATTAAACTGAATCTTATGACCCCTGTGAATCCTTCATCTCTCATTGCTCACAAGGAATAAGTTTCAGGATTACTCTATTTACCATACGATATCACAAAACTTCCTATCTATATTAGACAGAATGCTATAGTGAGCTGTAGAGGACATGATGATTAAAAGATTTTATTGATGTCTTGAACAGCCTTCCACACGCCTTTGAGCCTCCACTGGAAAGGTCAATAGGAGAATGAAAAACACGTTATACTTGATGGAAAAGAAAGATACCAACAAACTCTTTAATCACTCAGTATCTCAAAGAAATACAGCTTCTAATATAGTAAGCTTTTCCCTTTGTGTTAAAATCATGTTTGTTCTCAGACAATGAAAGAAAAAGATGAAAAATATACCTATAAAGTCAGCATAAGTGGTTTGAGGTGAGTTTCTGCAAGTAGCAATAACTGCGTTTGGAACCTGTATGCTCTAATGTCACCTACATTGTTAACATCTCCTAACGTGATCAAGTAGCTCTGTTCCTTATTTTCTTCCAGTCACTATGAACAATTCAGACAAAAGCTCTTTTAATTGATTACCCTCGTTTAACATTAGTCCAATCCAACATGATAATTTATTCCCAAAAGCAATAACAGCTCTATTAACTGTACCTCAATTCAGTAGGTGTTCAAGTTTAGCAGCACTCTTTGAGGTAAGCAAATTTTAGCACATAAGATGAGCAAGCAACTGAACAAGAAAACAGCAGCAAAGTTTATTGTTGGAAAGAAAGTCCCGATGAAATTGTTTTATCCAATTTCATGGGAACCTGGGCTTTAACAGAAATTGCTCAAATCACTGGGTCTGGTTCATTTTTATGAAAGGAAACAACCTCAAGCAATTCCTGTGCCTTCAATGTAATCAGTAACTTTCTCCATTGCTGCTACTGGAAGGCTATTTTTTGGTTTTCAGATAAGAGACCTTTTTAACTTCTAGCCAAAATTTATTCATAACCAGTTCAGACACAAATTTGTATGCAAGCTCAGTTACTCAGCTCTCTTCAATGCAGAAAGGAAGGCAAGGCAAACAGAATATAGTACAAAGAGACCTGAAACGCAAACCCCAATACTACTCAAAACCCCCATATTTTCCTGGCCCAAACCTTCATCTGAAAGTCCAACAGGAGCTGAATATTTTCTTTTACCAATCTTCTTTTGAAACCTAGCCACACAACACTAGACAACTTCAAAATACAGAAAAAAATAATTTTGTATCTATGGCTGTGACAAAATACTGAGAAAGACTTCTGTGACATTTCTGCTTTATGACAAACTAGGTCTCAATAATTTGAGGTAGGGTATCCAAACTAAAGTTGTTGTGTTTTTTTTTTTAATTGAAAATACATCCCTGAGCCTTTACAAGCTCACAAACCAGCAGATCATGTTTTGTATGTGCTAGAACATTGAATACTGGCATGGCTAACAAAGCTCTCAAATTAGCAATTTCAGCACTTACTACTCCTTATTAAGAGGCAAATGTTTTCTCAAAACTCACAGACTCAATCCTGGGTTATTCTGCAGGGACAGAATGAGACAATTCTACTCTCCCTGAGTTATAACAGACCTACTATGATAGCTTCATAGCTACAGCTTTTTGACCAACAGCTATGAACAGCTTTTTGACCAACACATAGGTTCTACTTGGAACTCATCCTCTTGGGCTTTTACACCTGGATGCATCTGCACCTCTCCTAAAAGCCACTGCTCAGAATCACGTGAGCATCCTTCACAGAAATTGATTACAAAGAGAGTAAGCTGTAAGATGTGTATGAAGCCAACTCTTTCTCTGCCTGGCACTACAGAACAGCAATAGCTCTACTACAGAAAGGATCTTTTCCTCCTCTTACAAGGAGAGACACACGATTTTCTCTTTAGATATTATCTATTGACAATTTGTTATCCTATTGCAAAAAAATTAAGAATAACAATAAAGTTTCTGTCTTGGATAGTGAATCTTTGTCACGTCAGCTACTGTTTATTCTTGATCACTAGACAAAGCAACTTGTTATCTATCATGCTAATTAGGTTTTATACATCCCACTGAAATAAGTGTGTTAAGACTTAAGAATAAGAGAGAAGTAGGCTTAAAAACTATGATCAAAATCATGCCTGAGTTTATCATCATGGAATAATTATAACTTGCTATTAATATTGTCACTTGGAAGGGGACCAGCATACCTGTTACACATTTTCTCAGTAGGGAAATACCTTCTCTAGAACAGACATTCTGCTCACATAGAACCTTTTGGTTTGTGCTGGTTTCTTGCAGAAGCATGAAAAAATCAAAATATTACAAGAAGAGATCTTTCAGCCATGCTTCCCAAATTTACAGTCTCAAACAGTTTAAGAATAAGAAGTCAGTATTTTCTCTAAGACTGTGCAAGTGATTGCATATATACACATGCATACATTCGCTCTCTACAACTACCTGAAAGGAGGCTGTAGAGAGGTGGGAGGCAGTCTCTTCTTCCAAGTAATACGTGATAGAACAAGAGCCTCAAGTTGTGCCAGGGGAGGCTTAGATTGGATATTTGGAAAATTTTTCACACTGAAAGGGTTATTAAGCATTGGAACAGGCTGCTCAGGGAAGTGGTGGAGTCACCATTCCTGGAGGCACTTAAAAGATGGGTAGAAATCGTGCTTTGCAATATGGTTTAGTGACGTTTTTTGTCAGTGTTAGGTTGATGGTTGGACTAGATGATCTGAAAGCCCCTTTCCAACCTAGGCAAGTCTATGGTTCTATATGTAGGGGAGAAACAAATGTGTGTGCCCCGTTGGGAGGGACAGAGTAGATGCATTTTACCACTGTTCAGAACATGTCTGTAGGCAGCAGTAGATTTCATATTCAGCTTTCTAAGCCCGTATTTCAAGCAATGTTCCAAACAGATATCATGGTTGAACAGTATCTGTAAGATGGAACCCACAGTGGCTAATGTAAACTCTTGCCTGGACAAGTGAAAACTGTTGGTATAGAAAAGACAGTTTGCTATATGGATTAATTTAGACCATTACCTCAAAGTGTTGTGAATCTACAAAGTTCACAAAGTACATTTTAGATGAGCTACAACAAGAAATCAGTCTCTGGTGGCTTTTTCCTGAGATTTTAGTAGCTTTTTTTATTATATACATCATAAAAGTGTTTTGGAACATCCTTTACTATCAAAACCAAAGCTTTTAAAGTTTCTAACATTGCCACAGGGACTCACATCTGCCATTAAGAGGATAGAGTCTGAAAATATCAAAAATAAAGAACCAGAAATCTCAGCTAGTGTTCCTCTTGAGGTAACATTCATATAAAGCTAAACTTTAAAATATCGATCTCATTTGCAGTAAATTTCCATGACTGTTTTGACAGAAGTAGGAAGCCAATACTACGTACTGTAACTGGCAACTTATCAGAGATAATATCTGGAAAACATCAACCATTTCTTTCCTGCTTATCTTGTGCACAAAGGACAGTATAATTTCTTAGGCTTGGTGTAGTCTCATCAGTGTTATTTCCCAGTGCCTGAGCAGTACTTAATGATATCCTAAAGGGGAAAGCTACTCATTAGCAGCAGTAACAAAGCCAAGCAGCTCTCATAAATTAATGATCCATTCTCCCAGGAGTCTTTGACACGGGGAAATACTAACTTTGTTCTATTGATCAGAAAGCCAGAGAAGTGAGAAAAAATGAAGGAGGAAGTGCAGGAAGTTTGTAGTAAGCCCAGGAACAAAACACGTCTCCTAAGTTCCACTTTAGGGGTTTAGATTTCAGTAGCTCTGGTGATAAATGTGGAAGGAGGACAGAGATTTGTCCTGTTCTGTCACAAAGAGTCTCTTCCTTTATCATTTGTGTCCAAGCAAATATTAGTAGCGAACAACATCAGTGCTTCAAGGAGCAGCTCTTACTTGGGGTTATTGGGATCCATCCCCAACACAACTTTATTATTTTTGGCAAAATTTTTCTGAGTCTTATTTCCCTTGTGCAGTAAGTGTGGATGATGCAAATAATTGCACCAGTGCTGGCACCGCACCACATGGGAACAAGATGGACACGGTGCCTAAACAGTATAAATAGGAGTTCCCACTAGCCAAAAAGCATTAAAGCCTGCTGGCCTTCTTGCAATCTATCCATATTGGCTCTGTCCTACTCTTAGTTCCTTATTTTACAACAACTGTATTTTATAAATATTGATAAATAAATCCCACTGAATTAAGCAGGATATTGTCTAAATATATATGGCTGGACAATAAGTCTTGAAGAGTCACAAGTGTTGACTCAGTATCCAAACAATTATTTCATAAACTAATTTTATTAGAATTTCAAAGGTCTACTTAAAAACATGCTAGTTTCAGTATGTCTTTCGCAACCTATGCATTCTATTTTTCTTTTGAAGGATAAACAAAGACATGAAAACAATGCTGCCATTCATTCTATCCAGACTTCCAGACTCTATTTGTCTGTAGCAAGAACATACCTGTTGGAGGCAACATTGTGGGTTCTGATGGTAAAAACTCCTGGGATGGTAAGCACTCCCTGGATAACGTGAGGTCATCAAGTGCTATGCCATCTTTGGGACCTTTTCCAGCTACCCCTTCAAAGACAACTTGGAAGTCTTCATCTCCATCTCCATCCAGGATCAGTGTCTTGCGCTGCCAGAAATTTCCCTGGTTTCCAGTAAGATTAAGGAGAATTTTTTTATGTTTCATTGTAGTCCTCTGATAGACAACCAATGATCCAATGTGAGCTCCATACATATGGTAATAGAATAGTATCTGTAAGCAAGAACAAGATCATCAAGTATACACTAGATGACTTCAGACACATTCTGCTATTGTATTTACCCCAATTGCTAAATGGAGCATCATTACTGGCATTCAGAATAGCCCTTAATTTTACTGATTCAAAAACAATTTAATTAAAATCCACACAAAAAGACTTACTGGTGAAAATTTTTGAACTATTCCATAAGCCAACTTGGAAGCCAGCATTACAATAGTGTGAGAGCTGATCTTGCATTTCTTTTTAACAACTCTTGCTTGTAAATGTAAAAAGAATGAAAATACTCAATAAGAAAATGGGAATGGAGCATTGCCATTTACAATATGAGAAATAACTTCAGTTTACTCAACACTGCTCTGGTTATAAATGTGTTTGTGCTAGGTTACAGAGTGTGTAATTAGAAAATAATCTTCTCTAATCTAGTGCAGTAGCAACACTTCTACGTGGACTGCAGAAATGCAAAAAAATACCTAAAATAAAACATAAAAGGACCTTGAATAAGAAAACAGAGATTTTATATTTTTAGTAAAAATGGGGAAAACAAACTATGAAGTACAGAAGTATGAAGTAACAGAACGTTAAAAAAAAAAAAAAAAATCACTCCAAAGAGTCATCATTGTTTACTGCTCCCTCAGTTATTTTCAATTCAAGAGCAACAAAGGAATACTTGTATTTGAACAAATGAATACTTAATCTGGTTCAATATCTTGTTTTTGAAAATTATGAGAATATTTCCAAGAACAATGCAGGACCCTGAAAAAAGGCAATTCATGCTATAATATGTGAGACCGTGTCTATAGCTCAAATTTCTTCCTCATCTTATGCATAGCACAAGCTCTAAAGAACGAATATATCTTATTTATTATAGCCTAAAATCATAATAGCAAATATTATGATACACATGTAAATATGAAGTCGAGTCCCTTTGTGCTACCTGGTGCTGTAGGATTTCATCGGCTTCTGCAGTCTATTGTATTGCATAACTATATTATTTTAAAAAAAAAAAAAAAAACTCATAAATATCTATTTAATTGTTTTTCTCTAATATTGATTAGTAAAGCCACCAAGGGCTTTGTGTTAAAATTATTTTGAAAGTTTTATTATGTTCACATTCAGAATGTCTCCTGGGCAAGGAAGTGGCCAGCAGGTCGAAGGAGTGGATTCTGCCCCTTTACTCCACATTTGTGAGACTTCACCTGTCTGCATCCATGTCTGGAGCTCCCTAGATAGGAACGATATGGATCTGTTGAAGAGAGTCCAGAGGAGGGCCACAAAGATGATCAGAGGGCAGGAGCACCTTTCTTATGAAGACAGGCTGAGAGAGTTGGCGTTATTCAGCCTGGAGAAGAGAAGGCTACGGGGAGACATTTCAGTACCTGAAGAAGCCTTACAGGAAAGATGGGGAGAGACTCTTTATCAGGGGCTGTAGTGATAGGATGAGGGGTAACGGTTTTACACTGAAAGAGGGGAGATATAGATTAGGTATTAGGAAGAAATTCTTTCCTGTGAGGGTGGTGAGAGACTGGAACAGGTTACCTGGAGAAGCTGTGGATGACACATCCCTGGAAGTGTTCAAGGCCAGGCTGGATGGGGCTCTGAGCAACCTGGTCTAATGGGAGGTGTCCTTGCCTATGGCAAGGGTTTTTAAAGTAGATTATCTTATTCAGATATTTTATAATGGCTAGATTAAGTTTTGCTCCTGACATATCAAAATTAGTAGACTTTTGTTTGGATCATAAAATCAAGCCATTTACGTTCAGTACTTCGTGGCTTTCTAATCCAGAAAGAGTTTTATGAGTTTTCAAACGGCCAGAAGAATTTCAATCAAATGAAATGCTTAGAAATCTCAAGCATAAGCAGAACTCCTTTGAAGTATCAGACACTCTTTACAAGTTTTGATTTTCCTCACAAGTTGTGTGTAGGAGAAAAATGGACCTAGAGGCAAATGAGTGGACATTTTGAACAGAGATGTCATCTGCATATACAGTAAAACTGTTCAGGACTATTTCAGTCTCTGGCAACCTTCATTTGATGAGCACAGTGCGGTAATCATACAATCAGTTAAATTCAAAGGCCTTAAAAAAAATTACTTCTCTTCACCAAGATCATCCTCTTGAGAGAGCTAGTTATTAGATAGAGGTATAATGGTCAACTTGCAAAAAAAGACCATTGAGGACAAAAATCTTATGTAAAATGATTATATATCCTATTTTACAGGCAGAAACCCAATCAAATTTTACATCTTCTATAAATATAAACATACTGATATTATCTCTCAGGCAAGTTACTAGACCAGTGTCTCCAACAAAAGGATGGAGTAAGAATTTCAAGCGTGGCATCAGTAGGGAAGATGCTCTAAATGCTGGAGAGCAAAGCGGCTATTTTATGGCCAGATCATTAGAGAGCTCTCGAGTTTATTTAACTGGGTAGAGCAGATAGCCAACAAACATTCTTGCTGCCAAGTTAGACAGATCTTCATGTATAATAGCAAAATAATTAGCAAAATAACAGCCTGAATGTTGTTTTTACTCATAGCCGTTCCAAAATTCTTCACCCTAGATTCTAGGCTGGCATACGACTTAGACCACTTGTTCTTCACACTTCCTTTCAATTCTAGTAACTCTCAGAACAGAGTAAAATAGATTTAGGGACTGTCTGATCATTAAGATGAAGTTTTGGGTCTTAATTAATTATTTGATTTCCTTCATCTCAAATCAGATGTTGAAATAACTTCATACATTAAAACCTTCTTTTTCTCTTCACTAAATCTTTTTATCTGTATAAATTTTCCTTTGCTAATTTTCCAAAGGTACCACTAATTTTCCAAAAAGTACCACTTTCCCTCTCACAACAGCTCCATTTATGCACAATATTCCTCTCCATGGAAATAATGTACGTAAATACTTCATTAGCTCTATTTCTAATAGACTGTTTTATGACTAATTTTATTAGTAATTTGAATTATTGGCATCTACTTATGTTTAGACTTTTATTTTGTGTTTGACACTTATGTTAGAAACTGAGGTACCACTCATTTTTGCCTTGTCACTTAAAGACTATGAAAATTCAGAAAAACACCATTTCAAAGTTATGCATAGTTCAACTTTCTGGAAAAGTCACTTTTTCAACATGTTGTTCTTCTAGCAGATTCTGGTAGATATGTTCTTAAAGATGTCTTATGAAACTGCAAGTTGCCATTTTAGCAAAGACTGTAAAAAATGTGTCAAAAGTAGAAAACTTTTTAATCCAGGTTTGCAAAAAACCACCAAACTCAAATCACCGTGCTGTAATGTTTTGGAAAATAAAGGCTTCCTTTTCTCCATTCCCTAGAGGAGTGTCAGCAGCAAAGCCTTCTGTCACACATCCTTCCACTTGCAGTTGTACTCTTTGAAAGCCAATTGTTACTGTATTTATACACATTTTCTCCATAAAATAACAAACCATTGCATAATTTTATGCTGCTCGAATCTGGTGCCACATAAGACATATTGGTTTGTTGTTGTTGTTGTTTTCTCAAGAAATATTTCACTGATCATCTCTATTGAATTTAGGAATATTATTTTTATGCAATCTAGAAATCAAATTCAGCATTCCTGCCAGTACCACACCCACACATACCTTGCAGTCTTTATTCCTTCTGCTTAGGACAGGACTGGCAATTCTAGCTTTCTGTCCTGGCAGCTGATGAAATGAACTCCTTATAAATATATAGTGCCCAGATGGCTCTTGTAATGTATGATCAGTTGCTGGTCCAGTGCCTATTTTTCTAGTACTGCTAGTTCTGAGGTTCCAGTCAAAATCATCATTTTCATCTTGCTTCCATCCACAAAGATCAAACTCAAAATTGCAATGCCCAATAGATGTACCTGAAAGACATTTGCACATACATGAAAAGAGATTTTTTTCAAGAATTAGGTACTTATACTACAACTTAGTACTCAAATCCATACAAGAAAAAATAGTACTTCAATAAAAATATCCATGTATCTTATTAAACAGAACATTTTTAATGTTCTAGGAGATAATAATAGGATAGGATAAAACTGAATATATATGAGGTACATCTCTGTGCTCTCATTAGAGTCACCAAAGTCCAAGGTATCAAAGCAACCAGATACAGCAATCTATTTTAGGTGAAACTGAATAGCTCTTTAGGGTTTTACAGGCAGAGGTCAATTGGTGCCCTCCATAGAGTGTCCAAGACATCTGCAGATAACTTTATGGAGGAACACGTTAACGTCAGGTGAAAATGATACCAAATGCCTATATTTAGGGAACAGAAACCCATCCAAATGAATGTATCGGACACCATAAAGACACAACCTTCATACAAGCACATATAGGTGAAACACAAATCCAGGTGTGCTAACTTTGAGGTGAATCAAACCCATGGTTTACTTTTGCATGTTTCCAGAAGAATTCACCCATGTAATTTCTGAACCAACATGCAAACATAAATGACTATCAACATCGCTCCTTAAATTGTATTTAATGACTAGAAAAAGATAAAGCTGTCATAATTTTGGTGATTTTTATATGAAATAACGTGCTTGCTCTTTACTGATTTTCCAATCTTGAAATAGCCAGTATGGTGAGTCAAGTGCCCCCATAAATTAAGGTTAAGTCAGCTGCATCACTCCAAAAGTTTAAGCTGTGTATATTTTTTTCCTCTTTGCATCTATAACTTCATTATAATTATTACCAAGTAAGACTAAACTTGCTGAAATAAGCTAGAATTTCGGCAGAGCCTTCAAGAGACTTTCAACTGTGCCCTGAATATTTTTACTATTATTGCTGGAAAGTGCTTTGAAGATAAATTTGGAAACTGTATGGATTATTTGGTCCGACAATGTAAGACATGACAAAAGCTCTCTTCTAAAACGTAAACAGAATCTAAGCCTCTTTTGGGGTCTGATAGAGTTCAGCCACTTAGAAGTAGCTTTTTTTAATTAGCAGCTGGTTGGAAGCCTCAGTAATGAGGCCAAAGAGCTAAAAATCCGTTGAGTCTACACAGGGACCAAAACCATACAGACAGCTACCTCTAAAATTTCAGGCTGAAATCAGATTAGAGATTTCTTCCTTGAATTTTTCTTTGTGGAAGTGATAAGGGTAGAAAAGAAGTTAGAAATTCTTTCTTTAAAATACCGACTGTTTTGCAAAAATAGCTTCACTATCTTTTCCCTTTGTCTGCAAATATGATGCCATCTGAAATAAGAATTAAAAAAAACCAAAGCCAAACCTGATGTGCTAAATGATATTATCATTTATGCAAAACATAACCTGTTTAATAACACTAATATTTAATTAATAACATTACCTGAACTGAATGTAACTAACTGTCCATGAAATTTGTCACTTGTCACCTTTTGCCTGATCATTTAGTTACTTAATATTTCATGATCCTACTTAAATTCCTTCAATTACTTACAAGTTCCATCTCAGGTCAATAAAATTCATGCATGCAACTGATAATTTTATTTTAAAGGCATGTTTCAGGAATCAAGGCATGAGCACTGAACATCCCTGCTAATGCTGTATAAATTGTGTGTTACTTGATCTAAATTTAGATGTCCTTGTCGGATCTCTATAGTCAACAAAGAAAAATAGTCATATCTAGAAGACAATTTATCTCATCTAACTCAAACAACTGATTTTAAATTACATGAACTTCAGTCTGGAAGTGAGTCACTCCACTGATGAAAAAGAGAACTTAGGCAGCCTGCTTAGAAACAGAAGTTACTGCAGATGACTGTGCACTTGAGTATTAAATCTTTGGTAGTAGACACGTCTATGAAGAGCTGTGAACTCTTAGTAATGAAGTACACAAGAGAAGGTAATCCTTCTGTCTGTGGAGCAGTGTCACAGGGCTGCTGAATTAATCTACTGGGTGAGAGCTTAGTAATTTAAGAATAACACTTATCAGTAGGTATATGAATCTTACTATATTGATCACAAAAGATTTAATGAATCTTTGTAATAAACCAAGAAATTAAATGGAGGAAAATTTACATTATTTTAAGTCGTATTATTCCCAACAGTTATACCTAGTCTAATTTAGTCTAATTCCTGACACTGTTATTGAAAATGCTATTGAATAAAGAACTCCCAGACCTAACAAAGAAAGTCATAATTGGTCACCAAGCATTTTACAGCACAGCTAGATATTATGAAATGGCATAATTTTTTTATCTGAGGTAAAATCCACGTTGATACTAAAGTTTCACTGCAGTAATGACCCCTCTGCTCTTAAGGCTCCTTAATACATCATCATAAAAATTCCTATTAAAAAGCAGTCAGGAAAGTTATTTTCTCTTTTTTTTAAGATTTTTTTTTACTTTTTTTTTTAATCTTAAAAATAGTATGTAGAGAAAAACCCTTTACAGGAAAGCATTTTCTTTGTGGGACTGTTTCAGTTCATCTCCTTTCCAATGAGGAATGACAATGAAATACTTACTTTAGGGCATTGCAAAACTAAATCTCATCAGCCTTTTTGAACCATCTTGCCTCTGATACTTCAGTCTTTACTTGGCCGATGACATTTCATAGAAATACAGACAATCCAGAAAACTCAAAAAATTCATGGGTTTTACAGCTTTTACATATTTCAGAAAATAAAGCCAAAACATGAGAATCTTTTTCAACAGAGTATTTCCAACTTGATATACCCCTCATTTTAATTACAGAGGTTCTGAACTGGTCCATATACGGTTTAGTGAGATGCTATTACTGGTTTGGAAACAACTGAGAAAATTTAATAGTATGAAAATAATTTGCAAAACACAATCCCTTTGCCATGTACCTTAACTTCATAGGATATCAGCATATCTTAGCTTCACAGAATTGTATTCACTGACAATTTGGTAAAGTGTATTCATAATCTCAATAAAAATGAGACAACTGTTCATACGGTACCAAACAATGCAGATTTGATTGTGTGAGCATTTCCCACCATTGTACTAGAAAAAAGAAAACGTTAGTAGGTTATATTGAGATCCATTTCTCCAGAGGAGAACTCACTTGATATGAAACAGCATTCTTTGAATCTGATACTACTGATGTTTTTTCTTGATATCTCTTGTAAAACCAAAATTGTACAGTATTCAGATTTAAATGATTTGCTAAGACACCTGACAATCCTCAAAATATCAAAAGAGGTAGGTCCCTCATATCCCAAAGGTATTACGTTTGAAGTACTTTTTTCAGTCTTAATACATTCTTTTCATATGGAAAGCAGGAGAATTTTATTCTGCTTTTAAAGACAGCTGCTTTCTGAGTTATTTTAAGAAATTCAGTAACAGCTCTTTTCATTTTCTAGAATATGATTTCAAATTAAATAATAGTAATTTAAAATCCTTAAAAACCAAGGACTAGAATTAAATTATTACCTTCTTGTTTGCTTTCTTAGCTGATGAGCTGCCAACAGCATTCAAGTACTAACAATTCCCAGCAGGCATGGTTATTTATGATAATTATATTTTAAAAACTACCATACTTACTGCAAATAGTAGGGCTCTCATCTGAGTTATCTGCACAGTCATTTACAAAATCACACAATTTATCCTTTGGGATGCAGTACTTGTTGGCACATGTGAATTCCTCTGATGAGCAAGGTCTGCCTGGGATGAGCAAAGGGGAACAATCTTCAAAGGTAATGTCATCCACTGCCACGTCTCCCATGTAACTGACACCACGTTTTGCCCTGAAAACAACCTAATAAAAATTACAGAGCTATTACAGTAAGACACCATTGAGATATTTTGCGTGAATAAGCTTTTATATGAACAGAACAGAGACTGTGACAGTCCTTGCAAATCTTGAAATACGAAGTGGTCAGTCCTTACTGTCATAGCACAGCCCTATGAAAGTTTGTACTACAGCTTGTACAGATCTGTCACTGTAGTTTTTGCAGGATCATCTTCTAACATCAACCAAGCACAAAAAAAAAAAAAAAAAAAAAGGGAAAGAAAATGAGCAGCACAAACTGATACTAGTCCCCACTTCTAAAAGCAAAGCTTCCACTTCTGCTAAGTAAGCATGAAAAAGACTAGTCTGAGTCATTCATCAGTTATTCCCATTATAAAAAGAATGTTAAAGTTTCATTAAAAGCCATCCAAGACAAAACTAACAGAGAACGTAACACATTTTTAAATACGTTTCTGGCCGTCTGTGTCTTTTTATAGGGATACAACTAAGCATGGCATACCCATGACAAAGTATCGCTAAGAGGCTTAGGAATCAGCTCATATTTCAAAGTGAACATCATGCTCAAGACTCTTTTTTTCGTAAACGAGATATAATACTGCTACACACTAAGGAGAAGGAAGCGGAATAGCTTATTCTCACTTGGATTCAAGGATAGAAGGGATTCTCCATCTTAAAAATGGATATCAGGCTCAGATTGAAGGGGAGTGAGAAATTTCCAAAACGTTTTGTCCAGCTCAGATAACTGATCAGCCAGCCAAAAAGATGTCTTTTGCCATTCAGAAGTGGAGGTACACTATGTGTATGGGGCAAAAAGGGAAATGAGGAGTTGAAGAATGCATAATATAAAAGTACCTAAAGCCAGCTGTCTAGAGAGCGAATAGTATAGGAATATATACCTGAAAATTTGAACGAATTCCTAAGAACACTTCTGCTCTGTTCCACTGGGGACCTTGGCTGCCACTTTGAGTCCACAGTTTAGAAGTCTGGTTACCGGTTTTACAGAGTACCTAAAAAGGAAATAATTCTAGGTCACAAAAAATCCTTCCGTTTCCAACTCACTTTAGGTTTCTTAATTGTGTACAAAAGTATGACAGTCTCTTGTACAACTTATCTCTATACCACCATTAAATATCATAGGATCATAGATTTCTGGAGTTGTGAAGGGAACCTTAAGGACCATCAAACCCAACTCCCTGCTCCTAGAAGGACTACCTAAAACTAAACCATATGACTGAGAGCCTTGTCCAGACACTCTTTGAACTCTGGCAGGCTTGGTGCCATGACCACTTCCCTGAGGAGCCTGTTCCAGTGAGCGACCACCCTATCAGTGGGTGTTCTTAATATCCTATCTTACTCAAAATGATTTGCCAGTGTAAATAACTATTCTAAGAAAAGAAGGCTTTAAGATCTTCTGATCTCCTCATAATCAGTCATAATCAGAACCTCACCTGGACTAACTTAACCCCTTAATTAATCCAGAGTGGCTAGCTGCAAATAAAAAATTGCTCATTAATAGGTCAAGATCCATTTGTAAAACATGGAAATAGCATTAACAAAACGAGTTACTGAATATGTTAGTTTTTTCTTCTACAAATCAAAACTTGTTCTTTTCTTCTAAAGACCAAATTTTACCTATTAGGGCAGTGGAAGACCCTTATCCCTGTGAATAGTCATTGAACTGGGGAAAGCTGACACTTTTCGACCTGAGCACAAAGTCCTAAATATGCTTTGCTCCAATCTCCTGGGCATCTAAACTCAACTGAGCTGACAATAGTGACAGGATGGGTGCTTGATGAAGTGTATCAAGCTGTGTCTCCAGCCAGTACTCACAGAGCTAAATATCAGTTCACCAATTGCCTGAACCGCTTCTGCTTTCAAGGATTTATTGCTACTCTGTGTAATCTTCTTAGGGCAGCCCGGGCATTTTTCATCGTAATGAAAAAAAAAAAAGGTTTTTTGGAAGGTGTATGCAGTCTCATGAGTGTACATGATATTGCACAACAGGTAAGCTCTGCCAGGCAAATAGAAGATCCTCACGCTGAAGAGCTTTCATTTCGAGGAACATGAGAAACAGGTGCAATATATTAAATTGAATAGAAAAACAAAGTGACACCTGGCTTTATAGACAAGAATAACTGCCTGCAGAAGACATGAATTTTAAGGGGAAAAAAATAAATTGGAGAGAAACGAGGATTAAAGACATTATTTGAGAGAACAAGAGAAGGTTTTTCTTACACTCACATACAAGCTGTATTTATATGAATAAAGATATAAATGTATGTGAGTACGTACACACATACACACATGCTTTTACTTACACTGTAAATTACCTACTGAGTTATAAATCCAAGTCCTTCATCAGAATTTCATATTTTCTATCATATCATGCTAAAGGTTATAATTCTAGAGTTAAATATGCCCATAAATTTATGCACTATCAAACCCCAAAGCTCCTGTGCGCCCTAATGCGCTTTGAAGCCCTACGCATTTTGATTACACTACGAGTTACGGAAAAAGCACATCTAATACTTTGGTACAGTTACCCGTGTCAAGTCAGAGGGCAGAAGCAAGACAAAAATGATTCCAACAAATATTCAAACCGAGGTGGCACAATAAAGTGACAGCTAATCAATGCTTAAGAAAGTCATAAGACAACAGGAAGGCAGCCATTCATGCAAACAGCATGAAGAGATGGATAAAAGTGATTTTTAAGCACAGAAAGATTCACATTCATATAATACTTAGGACCTTTAGAAGAAAATAATGAGAAATTACATAAATAATTTTATATTCTGATTTATTCCTACATTCATTATCAATTGCTTAATTAACCAATTGAAACCAGGTGATTATTTACAATGTTTAAAATGCAAAGGTGTTGTTATTTTCCTTTGGTACATCTTAAAATCAATTAAATTACAGAGGGGAGGAAAAATAAGTTAAGGAATAAAGGGAAATTGTAGTCTCCTGTGTTAAAACTGACAAAAAAATTGACATCTATATACGTTTGCCTTTTGGGGTGGCAATACTGGGCATGGCTCCATAGAATTTGCTGTTCATTTCTACAAAACACTCTGTGGACTCAATTCCAACTAACGTGAGTTCCTACATTCTAAAGAAACCCTGAACACGGGAGTAAATGCAAAGAAGTCTCAAAGCAAATTGAACTGTCCCAAATCTTAAAACCGAGGACAAACTATCTTTATACTCTGATTTCCCACTAATTCTGATGAATTAAAATTTTACTACTTACCAAGCAACCTAGAAAGATCTTTCTTGCTTGCGAGAAATTCAGTGATATTTTTTAAAATACAATTTTTCAATTTAAAATATAATTAAAAAAAAAAATCAAGAAAACACAAAACATGCTTCCTCTGAATGTCTAGCAAGTCACACACATGCGGTTAAGAACAACGCATCTTAGATTTCAGTTTAATGTCAACATACATTTTAATTTCACCTTCAAAATAGTTGAATTCTACCAGCTTTTTACTGAATAACAAAATACAATTACAGAGTAACCAGTGTAGTGAGAATTTATTTGTACAATGAAATTCACACCCATTGGCCACACCCAATTTGATACAGGTGACTGGGTGATTTATTCCGAGTATTTTTTTCAACCCATTTCTGAAGCTGTAGTTATTGTGTAACATTTGTGGGAAATCACATTATAGTTACTCAGATGTGTGGCAAAAAAAGTGTCGAGAACAATGTTGTTGTTTTATTCATTCAGTTTGCAGTGAGTCATTTGATCTACAAGCTGCTGAATGAGTCACATTTCCTTTACAGAAGTCTTTACTTTAACTGGAGTGAAGAAAAGGGTAAGGGAAAGCAAGTTTATGGCGGTTATGTCCTCAGAGCAGTCCAATGCTGCTTACATTAATGTAAGTAACCTCTGAAAGATATATGTTAAACTTTCAGAGGAATAAGCTGTTTATACAAAACTTTACAACAAATTTTAATAAATTACTTCTATTTTTCATGCTCCCACGTTCAGCCAAAGACCTTGATGTCCAAGAATCTACTGATGCTTTTCAGTGTCAAAGGTTATTATGCAATACAAGGCTTTTTCTTGTATGGAAGTCCCAACTGCGGTATGTCTACAAAGGTTGTAGCTTTTGTTGTTATAGAAAGTTACATTTTCCCCAGCTTACTTGAGCTAATGGTTCCTGCAGATCATAACATATTGAGAGCAGCGGAGTGTTAGTAATTGTTTCCATTTACTAGCCTAGGCTTTAATGAAACTAAATGGCACAGCATAAATTTTCTCACAGCAATTTTGGGCAGCAAAAAAAAAAACCCAAAAAAACCCCAACCCAAAACAAAGAACATCTCCATACCTCCAGAGAACCTATCGTTGAACCATTCATGTGGTTCCAGAAAACGATTTTGCATTTAGGCCCTGTAAGGGAGATGACTGGGGTAGCGATGTCAGCAGTGTGACCAAATTCTCCATTCGAGCTGTCTGCAAACAGATACCAGCCTTCTTCAGTAGACCTGCTCAAAGAGAAAAGTTTTTCTTTATTAAAACAAAATATTTAATCAAAATTAAATTCTAGTTACAGTTAAAATAGGATTGCTTCCTTATATGGACACAACATCTTTTGTCCGAGTATCTGGATGCTTTCAGTTTAACTGCGTGTAGCTGGAATCCCAAAAAGCCCTTGTAAAGGAAGCTAGTATTTTTATATCAGAGATTGGTAAAATAAAATACAGAGCTGAAGTCAGCCTTTACCCACAGGGTTGTAGAGGTGAGGGCTGGAGGGCGTCTGGGTGTCATGGCCCCCTCCCCACCTTTCCTCAGGGAAATCGGGGGGTTTAATCCTGGCTTTAAGTCAAGAAAATTCCAAATACTGGATGAAACTCTTTCTCTTGAGCTGCTGGGACAGATGAAGCTGGCTTTGCAGTAACCATCAGACTTTGAGCATACAGAAAGACCAGAAGTGCAGTTTTGGAGTTTTGGGTGTCAAAAAGATTTGCCTCCTAAAATCCTTGCTTTTCAAAATTCAAAACAGCTGTTCACCAAAGATAAGATTATGTTCTCTTCAGTGGAGCTGCTACACACTCTGCTTCTCAAAAGAAGGAACCTTTCCAACAAGGGATTACAAACCTGACAACGGGACCTACGCTTTTAAAAGGGTCCTGGTATCAGGCTTTCCTTGCTTTTCAGTTTTCCTTTTTGGCCAAGCTCTGAGCAACCGCTCCATAAAGTTGCACCACTGCAACTGGGAGAAGGCAGTGACCATGCCCAGCAAGCACTGATGAGAGAAACACTTGGTACCCAGAGTGTGTTCACAGACTGAAAGTCCTGCCAAAATACGAAGAGTGAGGCCTTCGGTGGTGCAGACTTAAGAATTAATTGGCTTTTTACCCACCCTCTCTAGGTTTTTATACTTAGAGCAGTCTAAAGGACTAAAAGACTTTGGTGCCTGTGGTGAGAACTTGGTTTGATGCAGTCTTTTCTGCAGCAGCACCACAGTATTAAACATATATTATAAAAGCTACTTTTTCAATAATCTAGTGAAGTTGCTTTGAAATCTTGTAAAAAAAAATTGTTTCTCTAAGACTTGTTATAAAACTTAAGAAAATATCATCACTATTTATCTAGACACAATTTATCTCAGATCGCAATGCGTATGTTGAACTCAACATGTACTGATCTGTGTGATAAAATAACTATGAATTTAGCACATACAGGTTTATCACTGCTAAGTTACAACAAAACTAATAGGTTATGTTTACTGTATAGAATACTTTACACTCAATAATCACAAAATACTTTAACACATATTAATTCAGGGCTGTCGTGTACTCTGAAAGTCAAGGAGAGATTGAATTATACATATATTCAGTCAGTTTAAGAATAGCATGTTTTATCTACTATAGTATGGGATAAAAAATAGGCTAGAAAGAGACAAATTTTATCTCTGTAGTCTCACAGCAATTTCCTCTGAGGATCTGAAGTCCCTTAATTAATTCACTCATCCTTAGAATCACGTATGCAGTAACCTGCTCCTAACACGACCAGTGACAGATTGATAGACTACAAACAGCCTGATCTTCTTTTTGCCCAGGGCAAAAAAATTCATAGAGTATCTCCTTATTCTTCCTATAACCTGTGGTTGATCTTAAGAATATATTTAAATGAAAATATTTTTCCATCTCTTTCTCTTTCTTAATGTTTCCGACTGTTAAATCTTTGCTTCATAGGAAAATTAGAACCTGGTAATAGCCATTGACACAAAAGAACCCTTCAAAAATTTGTGCAAATTGGTGGCTGGTTCGTTGCTTGTTACACAGAGTACTGCTTCTGCCTCTCCTGGTATCACACCAGGAAAAAAAAAAGGGATTAAAAAGGCAACTGCTATAGCCATGGGAAACTACAGAATATATTTTGTTAGACAAAAATAAAAAACTATTCTGGTAGTTATAAAACATCTTGGTTCAGAAATCCCAGGCTATTTCCTGCACCGCAGTTAAGTGTAATTCTAACAGTTCCGTGGGTCAGAAGTGGGGGGAGGACTTTTACTAGTTAATCAGCCACAGTTCAATCCTGTAATCATTACACACTTCTCAGAGGTTTCCCAAAACCTTACCTAGCATGCAAGAATGAGAGAATCACTGTATATGTAGGTATTGGTAAATACCTACATATTTATTTTCACATTTATATGTGAAATATCAGCAAATGTCAAAAGGCACAGAAGTGGATTATTCCCATAATTTCTCTTTAGCTAGGAAAGATGACTCACAGCTCTAAACTATTACTACATTTGTTTTATTTAACATGGAGTACCAAAAGATCCCATAAAATGAAGGAACTTATGCAAGAAAAGATAACATTCTGCAGAGAGTTTCTTACACGTTAATTGGAGAATGTGAAGTGAACATGAGTCATGATTGAAAAATAAAAACTTGTACATAAAAAATCAACAGTGTGTGGGGTGGGTTGCCTAGGCACATCTTTTTAGGTAGAAATCAAATACATGAAGGAACATAGTAGTAATAATCGGAGTTAACATTTCTAATGCCACCCATAAAAGAAATGCCCAGTACTTTATAGTAATTTTTTCTCTAAGCCACATACAAGTAGATATTTTTGAATGAGGAACAATATGGATTTCAAATACATCTTAAGACGTGGGGCAGACACTTTACAAGTAAAACCACTGGGACTGCTGATAAAGCCAAGAGGGACTAAAGTCAGTCTGGTGGGATTCTAGGGGAAGAGTAATGATTTGGAGAAATCTGAATCTTCTCCACAATCTTACTTATTTTTTCATTCAGAAGCAGATGAGAGAAGTGTTGCTGAAGCTTTACTTTTATCACGGTATCCTGGCAATCCAGACATCTTTATAATTACTGCATGCATTTGCATCATCCTTGAGACAGTAGCATAAATATTTGAAAGTGAACTACTGCAGAGAATAAGGGGAAAATAGAGTAAGATACATGCAAGCCTTAGGGTAATTAGGTGAAAAAAATCCTAAAATAAAAGAAACAGAGCATTTTTATTAAATGAGCTTCTCCTAATAAACTGTATGTACTATAAGTGATAACTGAAAACTTTGAAAACTACATAGTTACAAATGTTTCAAGCAAGTCTGCCTTTGGAATATTCATTTATTTTCCTCTTTTCTGCTGAAGAAAGCTGTTCTTTCAATGGAGCAATTTTGCTTTTCTTTTTTTCTTTGGTCCTGAGAATTCTACCAGAGTCTTGCCTGGAGGTAAAATAATATCCAGTTGTCCTATGTTTTGCAAAAACATTTAAAAATTCTGAGCTTACTCTGCTACTGGGAACTCATGCCTTCAGTGGTCTAATAGTTGCAGCATGGTATTTACAATAGCATTCAAGAGGGCTGTAAGAAGCAGAATGACAAAGAGCTCTGAAAAGCAATAGCAATTTCAGCCCTCACACTTCCCAGAGTATTCAGTGTTATGTCCAGGCCTCTCAGTGAGATTAGTTTGAAACATTGGTAGGGTACAATCAGCACTATGACGAAATCCAAACATCCACCTTTTATTTGGTGTCTTCTGTCAGACACGCCTTTGTCCTGAAGGCAGACCAAAATCACACCTCAGCCCAGAGACTAGTGGTCCCATAGAGCATCCTAAGAAAGCAGGCATCGTTGCAATTTTTGTGCCATTTTTTCAGTGTTTGCTATATAACAAACCAGATTAAAGTCCCTTCTGTGATACACTTCATGGAGTGCTAGCCATTAAACATGGTTGGCGGTATGTGACTACAAGAACATTAAGGACGTGGGAAAGTAAGGGGAAATGGAAAGATCAGAAGGGGTTGGATAAGTGTGTAGAGCATCCTTGTTCACCTTCACTCCTATCATGGAAATTTTCACACCTAGGACTATAAGACTGATATACTTCTGACCTGTCCATGCTGTTGTTTAAAAGGAAAGCTTTCTCCTACTACTGTCTGTAGCTGATATGAACTTGCACTGTGTTTGCTCACAGAGCAAAGCAATCTCTCTGTCTTGAACTCTTTAAACTATCTGGTATAGCAACCTGTGTTGAATTTACACGTAGGTGCACATTCTATAGGGGAAGAGTTTGAAGAAAGTAATAAGAAATCATTCTATTTGCGTATAGTTTACATGCTAGAGTACCTGTACCTCCTATGGGTACATCTTTTGTAGCAGGCCCAGTTAACATACATGAAATCATCGGTTCAGTTTGTCAAGCTGTGACTTTTAGAGTAAGAGATTTCTCAACCAGCCTACACGTATTTTAAACCAGTAAGTAACATACAGTCACAAGGTATTCCAAAACTTTCCATCTTTGTTGAGTGATCTTCAGCCAAGGTAGTTTCTTCATTGTGCAATTTGGTAATCTGACCCCTCCTAAATTCCTTTCTTCCCTATTCCACTCCTCTTTTTTTTTTTTTTTCCCAAATGAGTCCTCAAGCAGTTGATGGTAACAAGTGTAAAACCGGATATTGTTCAACATGTATAAGAGTGAATAAACCTGGCTTTCAATGTTGATCTTACGTAAAGTGTTGAAATTCAGCAGAATACATGCAGGTTCCCCTGCCAGCAGCTGCAAGATCTCAGGCTCATTTGGAAAATTACCCCATGGAAAACCTCTTAGTTGGCAGCTAGAATATGTGTCATTAAAATCTTGATATTTACCCTTTGAAAATAATTAATTTTACCTCTGTACTGCAAGCACTCCTTATACAGAAACATTCCTGTGCCAGTGCAATATCCTAATTAATTTCAGAGGGAAATTCACAACATTTTAACAGATGTGAAAAATTCAACATAAGCAACTGAGCTACATTTCCATACTTGATTTTGGTAATAGCTTAATATTTCAACCATCTTTTAAAATGTAGTTAGAAAAGAATGGGCACTCTATTTCCCCCTTCAAAACATTCAGAAGAACACAGGGAACTGAATATAATAAATGGGAATTAGTACTGAGGGAAAGATCATGTGTGTTAAAAAAAAATTACAGGCTTATTCAAAAAATTAGGCCCAGCTTAAATCTGGTACTTTTATCAAGTAGTCTCACGCTGCGAATTCTCATTTCACAGTAGTAATTGTCTATTGTTATAATGTCTGAGAGTGGATTAAAAGTTTATCAGCTGAACTTTCCTGTACAGAAAATTCAAGCTCTGATTTAATTGATTGTTGGACATCTCTCACTTTCTAAAGTGTTAATTCATCTATGTACCTTCTACAAATTGTTTGACAATCTCTGATAAAGCACTTAAATGAACTTATAAAATACCCTTTACTCTTTGTTTTTCATTTAGTTTGAAAACTAAATCTGATGAGAAAACAAACAACTCCATTTCATTAGAGCTCTGATTTCCTTTCAAATCTCAGCAAAAATTAGAGAAACAAACAAGCAAAAAAGGCAAACCTGAGAGAGAAATTTCAATTTCCTTAGAGGGATAAGCATCCAAATGATTAGCACACCTATTTTAGTTATTTAGTTATTAATTAACATTCTTAGTTAATTAACATAAAAAATTACTAAAATTTTAAATATGAAACCAGCAGCTCCCACATTCCTTTCCATTTTTCCTGGATATACATGCTTATAAACACTGCGCAGCATCTATATTACAAATCAGAATCCCATAGACACGTTGGGCCTATTACGCATTCAAAGTGTTATTCTTCAGCTTTCCACCACCATCTGCCCAGGATCTCCCAAGCCAGTGACCTTTCTTTACAGGAACTCTCCTAGACATATCAGGAAAATGTGGGCCATCAAAGCTCAGGTTGATGGTTTGAATCACACAAGACAGTGGCTTCAATTTGCATTTATTGGGGGAGTTCAGTTTCTTCTCTATCTATTCCCTTTCCTCCAAAAGCATAGGTAACCAGCTGACAAAAATTTTGCCAAAGTTAACATATTTGCAGGAGAATTTTGGCTTTAGATTACCTAAGATTTCTTAGTTAGAAAACATTTTGCCAAAAGATTTCTGCAAAATTTTTTTACGTTATTATTTCATTAGCTAAGAGAGAGTTAAATTCTCCCTTTCTCTTCCTAACAAGCATATTTCTGAGAAAAGATTTATAGTAGTGTCATTAGTTTCTTGTACTATGTCATCAGAGAATCATATTGGTATTTCAGTGCCTTATATATTTGACATGAGGTGGCTGTAAACTGTGATACTTTGACCTTTCCACCATGCTAGCTTCACTTTCTGTTGATTCCAACTACTTCTTGTTTATAGCATCAGAAACCAGACAATATGAAAATTTTGATAAAAATTTAAGGACATACAAAAGTCTATATTAAAAAAATCTTTTAAAAGATGCAAATCTTTCATATTTCCTAGCATTGACAACAAAGGTTGCAATAGAATTATAAAGCATCCAAAAGTCATTAGTATTACAATATTACTAAGGAAACAGGCAAAGATACATGGAAGGCTTAATCTTTATCTCTGTATCTGTCCATATAGAGTCCAATGTAACTACAACATATTAACAGTAAAATGGGAAATGCACACATTGTAGCTAGAAATTAGAAAGCTAAATTACTTGAAATTTAGCTTTAAGGTGGGAAACTGCTGAAAGGTGAGTAGAAGCAATATAGAAATATTACAGAAAGTATAAAAGTACACTGAAAGAATAAGCCTTTTGTAAAAAATACTGAAAACCAACCAAAAAGACCCAAACCCTATCAGCTCCCTCAACACTGACTGCATCTGCCTGTAGAAATCACAAAAGGATGCTGAAAATTTTCATAAGTGAAAGAGACTTTAATATTCAATCACTTCTTCAGGAAGAAATTTTGTCATCTCCTTTATACTCTGGGTAACAGTTACTTGATACACTGACCATTATGCCCACTATTTCAACCCAAAGGCAGCACATGATATGGGAAGGAGAGGATAGTCTGTGGACAGTGGCCAAGGTTTCACTCAAGATGCATAATAACTGTGAATCTCAAAGTGCGACAAAGCACACTTCTCGAGGAAGCATGAGAAGTCTTACGAGGAGAAAGAAGGAGAATGAGAAAAAAACCACCTTGTTTCTTTGGTATCTGTATATTCTAGATATTCAGTGTCTGCACCAGAAATAGTTTGACTGCTTATCCTTCTGTAGATAATATAGGATGGCCATGACATTTGTTCATGACATACGAACAAATCTTTTACAGCCCCTGTCTCGCAGTGACTTACACATAACATATTCATTGCCTTCAACAGGATTCTTTCCTTGAATAAAGGATTGCAGCTGTGAGGATATTATTGCAGGAAAAGAATCTATATTCAAAATTAAAATGTCATAAAATACATAACTTTCAGTAATCTTAAAGGGCAGTAAGAACTCCAAGAACCTAATTAGTTCTACTATGTATCAGAGAAAGATTTCCCCACTTAACTAATAATAGGTTTTAAATAGTCAGTAATTCAAATCTGTACTTTACAGCTAGAACGAAAAAAAAAAGGAAGGTTTTCTTCAATTGAATTTAAGCATTTCTGTAAACATTTTAAAAAATGAAAAGTAATTGAAAGCAAATAGTGATCAAGAATTAGGATCTTCACTTACAGTAATGTGACAAATTTGATTTCACACAGCCATAATTCCAAAAAGAGTAAGTTCTTTCACTGTGATTTGAAACATTTTTTATCTAGTAACCTCCCACTCCCATTAACATTTAATGTGTAATAAACTCAATCAAAAAAGTGATATAATTGTCATCCCATAACAAAGTAGATGCAATTTTTTTGGAATACTGCTTTGAGAAAGAATATAATAGAGGTATTTCCTCCTGCAGAAGCTATCCTCTAGCTGTGTTTACAGACAAATGTCTGTAAATTACTGGATGCCAACAGACCTAGTTCTTTGCACAGTGCTAGAGATAAGATTTTCTACCTTGAGCATCTAAACTTTGGCACACAAATACAGGATTGAGCTTCAATAGATAATTCAACCTGAACAGAAATAAAGGTGCTTAACACACCAAAACACTAGCGACGTACTGTGACGTGTAACCGGACACTGAGATTAGAAAGGTTCTCCAAAGAAAATCATAACAAATGTGAGAAGGAAGTCTTGCACCAAAGCAAAGTGTGTTATAATTGTTATCACACACTGAGAGTCAAAATTCCAAAAGAATTTTGCAATCTTTGACTACGATACAAGCATAACACATAAAGCTCTGCAGACAACTTTGATGCCTTGTTTTACATAATAGACATGAATTCCAGAAAAAAAAAAAAAAAAAAAGAAAGAAAAGCGTGCTGATTAAGTTTTACCCACACACAATGATTATATTCTTATCTTATTCTTATTCTTAGTTTAATCTATTTTTCGAGATCAATCCCATGCTCTGGCATCCAAATATACAGAGCTAAAAAATACTTTGAGTTCATTCTCTTTCTTCATACAAAATTAGGTTTGATTAAATTACAATTACTTGAAATGGACTAGTCATTTGACATCAGCCTGCAAATAATTTCTGACCATTAGCTTATTCTTAAAAGTAATCAGCATTTCACAATGACATATTTAAGTTGGACACACAGGTAATATGAACACTTTTGCTCCCCAAGTGGATGGTGCTAAACTTAGAATTACTTTTTCAGCACTTTTCAACCCCAAAATTTTTTTTTCTAAAAAAGAATTACTATATTTGCCTCAGTTCCATTAAACACACAGTAGAGAGATTTCTCTTAAAAAATATGAAATGTACAGTCTTTAGCATTTACTTTTTAATGAACATATTGCTTCAGGTGATACTAATGTGTCCAGAGTATATTCTGAACAAGGCTTGACAGAAGAAACCAGAACTTTATAAACTAATCTGAATTACTTCTTTTAGAAATTGGGCTGAAGCAGGTGTATCCACATTCGCCCTAATCACACCTGAACTGCAGCCCTGACACACAGTTTGCAATCAGAGGAAAGGGCACAACGCTGAATGAACCCCAAATCTGATGAAGTACGTCAAATCCCATTTTCCTTCTCTCACAGTCTGAGCAGAACAACATTTTGGAAGCAGCAACAACGCTTTAAAAAAAATAATTAGATTTCTTGCGTAGATAAAACATGATCACTGGACACTCCTGCCTTTCTGTATGGACTGTGCATTTACAACTTCTGCAAATCTCTAAGCCCTCTAAGCTGTAGGCGTGTCTTTTAAAAAAGTGCACAGATGTGTCTTTAGACCTGCATAAAGTGCTGGGTCCTTTAAGAGCAAGAACTGTGTCACTGTTTGAGGCTATCTCAAGATAGCAGAAGGCTAAAGTTACAGAACAGCTGATATCAAAAACTAAAGCCTAATAAACTTAACTGCAAACAAATAAGCCTTTATAGTTGAACAGCAGAGCACAGATAAATATGTTATTAACTGGTCTAATCCCCCTTTTTTTTTTTCTTTTTTTTTTCCTTTGTTCTGTCAGCATCACTTCTCAGGGAATCTGAGTTCACACTCTCTCAAGATTTAGCAATGGCACTTAAAAGCATTTGCAACACACCAACCACTACACAAAGCAAATGGCATCAGAGATGAAAGATTCCATGTTTTGACCATAACACAACAGTCAGTAGCTCTTAGTTGGATTTTCTCCATTGGAGATTTTAGTCTGATGGCTTCTAACTGACACAGGGCTGAGATTAATTCATGGTGTTTCCATGGCTCGTCTGAACCTGCCACATCTCATCAACACTGTGTCATATCTCTGTAAATTCTGTGAGGTTGAAGGCAAAATGAAACAAGAGTGAGTTCCTTCTCAAATAACCAAGCTTGAGGTGAAAAAGCCACCAAAGTTTCTAATCACAATGGGCATTAGTTTTAATTAGCAATTCTCTGCATGACAGATTAGTATAAAATTGTGTGTTACCGTAGAAAACCCCTCAGTAACTATATTTTTATTTAGTATCAAATGTGTGGTTCTATGGCCTTTTTTCTTACCTTATCATAACCCTGGGTATTTACTAGCACGCACAGTAGAGTATTTGATTACCTGTGATGCTTTGTTAATACTTTAATGAAGTACTAACTTAAATTAGTCTATATTTCACAACAAATTAGAGAACAAGCATATACTAAGCTGCATCTTGTTCAAAAATGCTGTGGAGGAAAACTTGTTTTCTGAACCTTCATTATCTGAATTTTTATTCTCTGAAAAAATCCTAATTAAATAAAAAAAATTATAGAATAAATTGTCACAGATTTTTTTTTTTTGTGAATGACCTAGTCAAGACTTGAGAAACAAGTCTTCAATTATTTCTAGTAATAAAAATATAATAAAAAATACGAAAATGGCAATGCATTACTTTGATCTTCCTAAGTAGAAAGAAAAGCTACATTTCTGTTCTTAGCAAAATATCTGGCTGAATCCCTTTTATAAGAAAATATGTATTTTAAATATCTACTGGGGTAACTGTAAGCATCTTCCTGTAACTTCTGCATAGCGAGTATTTTGAGACACACGTAGGATAATCCAAGTGAAGAAATCATCTTCCAGCCTTTGAATGAATGAATATAGCACACAAGTGCCTCAAGGGCTATATCTAAACATCCCATCGACAAAGCTATCCCTATATTGGAAAAGGATTTTAAAAGGTTTGCTTTTAAAGCACTCCTCGAATCAGGAAGGTGGCTGGAATGAAGAATAAAGTACTGGTATGAAGTATCGTTGAGGACTGAGAGCTCCAGCTGTCCTTTTGGTAGAACAAAAGGCAGCTACTATTGTGCCTGGAGGAGGGACGGCCTTGAATCCTCACACCCTCCTGTTTGCATGTCTACAGTCTGCCTTTGACTTCCAACTTTTCACCCTTCCACCTAGGCACTAGCAGCCTGCTGCAGCAATGATTTTCTCTCTGTTGTTCTTATGGGCTGTTTCATGACCTTGACCCAAAGTTCTGAGACAGTTCAATCCTGAGGAAAACCAGGCAGCCGCTATGGAAAAGGAGTTATAGGGGGGAAAAAAATGCTGTACTGGAGAGGATCCTCTGTGAAACACCCCATTGCTTCTCTTTTTGTCTGGCCACTGGAGACAGTTTTCCCTTTATCTCCTTTGGTTTTTCACTAAGAGAAAATTTTACGTTCCGAGTCAATGTATCCAGCTATGGATGCTCCAAATAAAGCTTTGTGCATATAAGGCTGTCTCAGCATTCCTTGCACAACACTTCCCAGGTCATAGCTGATCAGGTCTCTCACCACTACACACAAGTTACTCCTTAACTGGACTTAACTCTTTTAGAGACTACCTAGTATTTACAATGTACTCAAAAATGCATTTCAACGTAGATTTCAAGACTCCTTTTATTATCTCTTCTCTATCAGGCTAACTGGCACGGAACAAGGATGATTTGTACATGCAGTATAATAGAAACAGTTTGGGGTTTTGGTTATATCAGCTAAGTGAAATGTAGTCAGAAAAAAAAGAAGTGCCTTCAAGTAGTTAAATTCAGCTTTCTCCTTTGCAATGTTTTATGAGCAGTGCCTTGTGGGATTACAACTTTTTTCACCCACTTTGAAGTCCTTAGACTCTCAATTTTAAAACAGTTCTTGACTGCTGAAAAAAACTGGCGAGCTTAAGGATATTACATAAAGCCTTTAGCTTATCCGATTTTTTCCTGTGCTAAATTCTGCTAATATATGAAAAGTAGACACAAAAGCAAGACACATGTATTAAACATATGGTTATCAAGGGAGGTATTTACACAGCAATAATTATCATGTGAGCTTAGAATTTTAGTTCCACATCTTCTTTTTGTTTTGATTCATTAGTTTTGATGATAGAGTTGGGTATGAATTATCATATCAATTAAATTCTTACAAAGTTTTCAAATAACAGTTGTACCCAAATACCATTAATAATGTCAAAGAGTTTCCTCCATCACTAACCAGTTTCTCTAAAATGGAAATAAATTTATGGAGCTATCCATTTGCTGGTGTCTATTCTATACACTAGTTTAAGCCTACACAAATTGATACTTTCATTATTATACCGTTTAAAAACCTAACTGCAATAGAGAATTCCCATTTGCCAAGGGTAGAAACACGCCATAAGAGCTCTACATTCATAGGCACATAATGGCCTCGCCAGTGCACGATGCCAATGTCGCACAGCGCTTTGCAAAACACGTGCCAGCCTTTCTCCAGCTCAAGCCAAGGACCATCAGGCTGCCACAGCAGACTCCCATAACAGCTTCTGCTCCTCCAGCCTTGGGCTTATATATGCACATACAAGCTGCTCTCTCCTCCATTTCTGAAGTCATTACTTTCACTTAATTAATGTAATTACAGCTTCAAAGACTCACACCTCCACCGTACAATTCATCAGCCTACATGTGTCTAGCCCAAATACCTATTCTGTGGGAAGCAGATGGATTGAATCTCCAACTATTTACAGGTATTTCTGCTAAAAGAACTCGTCGTAAGCTGCAATGTCACTCTCTCTTGCATCAGGATAATCCTGCGTGTTTTATTTTAATTAGCAAACACACAGGATTACAGTATTCATCCTGGCCTGTATCAGGAACAGTGTGGGAAGTAGGACCCAAGAGGTGATTGTCCCCCTGTACTGGGCACTGGTGAGACCCCACCTCGAGTGCTGTGTCCAGTTTTGGGCCCCTTGCCACAAGAAAGACATCGAGGGGCTGGAGCGGGTCCAGAGAAGAGCAACGAAGCTGGTGAGGGGTCCGGAGCACAGGTCTTACGAGGAAAGGCTGAGGGAGCTGGGGGTGTTCAGTCTGGAGAAAAGGAGACTGAGGAGAGACCTTATCACTACAACTCCCTGAAAGGAGGCTGTAGAGAGGTGGGGGTTGGTCTCTTCTCCCAAGTTACAGATGACAGGACAAGGGGTAATGGCTTCAAGTTGCGCCAGGGGAGGTT
>JAOXNO010000013.1:20484136-20500455 GCA_028565335.1 Limnodromus scolopaceus
TGTTTTGTTTTTTTTCCCATTGGTTGGACTAGATGATCTTAAAAGGTCCCTTCCAACCTAGGTGATTCTGTGATTCTATTACAGCTTCTCTCATCTAACACTATAGAAATGTGGGGAAAATGCATGAGAATATAAACCAAAACACTGCAGGGTTTTAATTCAACAAAACTGCTGCTCTGCACCTCCCGCTGTAATTTGGAAGCACCATACTCCTGTTCTCTTCTATAGGCCAATAAACAAAGGGAACGGGGAAACAGTACAACCAAATTACATCTCGTGAAACATCACAACAACAATGCATTTCAGTGATGCCTGAAAACTGCAATCTCCATGGATCATTTACTTTCTCTTTTCATCAGTCCTTTCCAATATACTGCTAGTTGCATCAAACTCTGAAAATACGTTGAAAAACAGTAATATACTTTCAGATATTACTGTGCCAATGCAAATCTGTAGCGGAAAGGCTGTGAGAGGATTTACTAAGTACACATACAATGCTGGTATCAGCTAATATGTAACAATTAAATAGCAGTCAATGAAAGATTTGACAGCCATAACATAAATAGTTGCTCTTTTTTTAAAGAACACACTTTCTATGTGTCGAGACCTTGAAACATTAGGTAGCACTGTAATTCTTTTTTTGACATTGTTAAATGAGGATTATTTTTTTTTTTGTGGGTTGGTGTTGGTTTTTTTTAAATATACAGTGATTTTAATGAAGTACATAGTGAGACAAATATATTGACCTGACTCTTTTGTAACATAAATGCTCTCAAGTTGAGTAAATGCAACATAATCCCATTTTAATCTAGTAGCAATAAAGCAAAGACTGTTGGAGTGGTTATAATTTAAAGTCAAATTTTGCACTCTGTGGACTATTGTCACAGAGAGTAAACATGCCTGTCACTGGAACTAGGCAAGTATTTTTCTGTTCAGAAGACTGATGCTGTACAGAAATTTCCTTATTAGATGAAGCTGTACGACATTGAAAGTTGTTTATACTTAATACATTTTCTAGTCACCTGTAGGGATTTTGCTTCAATAAATCTTAACTGTTATCTTTAACTGGAATATAAATGACATTAATGCATTTTTTAAATCACATTTCTTTAAAAAAAAAACAACAACAACAAAACAAAACAGATAAACCCAAATCTCCATGGCAATTTTTGCTCCTTGAGACAAATCAAGGAGTGTCTTCGGGGGGAGTCAACAATTATCATAAACAATCTACCTAGAATACAAAACTAATTTAGAAATCTTCACTGAGAGAACAGAAATATTTTTCATTTTACTATGAAATCATATAATTTATCAGAAAAATGGTAAAATATCAACCAAACTGAATTTAACTCAAACTACATCCATTTTGAACAGCATTAGTTAATTACTGAGTGATGGCAGAATTTACAAGACCCCTTGTTGGGGTAACTTGTACTGCCCACCCTTAGGCAAAGCTGCCAGGATGACAGTAGCCAATAAGGTAGAAAAGCGAGCGTACACTGCCTGTGTGAATAAAGACTATCTGAGAAGATAGAATAATGGCCACCATCTAAATTAGGCAGTAGTCAGTGAATTGCAAAGGCAGCTTTCAAACAAAGGAGAAATCAGCTTGAAAAGAAGCATACAAGTAGGATGAAAATTTGTAATAGTCGTGAGAGATTACGGAGTGGAAACAGCAGCAGCCAGAACCTGGTTTTGACATATCAGACCCCATTTTGCTGGTGTCACAACCACTGCATAGACCAGAGAGAGTAGGACCCCCACTGAATGCTGCAAATACCCTTAATCCAGATGGTGGGCTGACAGGGGTGCTTCAAGGAGGGCTGATTTCTCATGGTGTACATATTAACAGATTGCAAGCAGCCATGTCTCCAAACTTGCTTTCCCATAAGGGGGAACATTCTTGTACCTCAGATGTCCTCTGGGAGAGTGAGTGCACACACGTTTCTCTGGATGAGGAGGTAGTGAAACTTTTGGGAATTACTTATAGAAGGGTGTTTAGAAATTTGTACCTGTTTATTAACATTTTGTATTTTGTTTCATCTGTTGTATTGATGCTACTGATCCTGCATATCTGCTTCACTGACTGACAATTACACACCATTAACAAATTAGTAAACTGCTTCAATACCGTGAACTGAACAGTTTTTCCTCCGGACAACCCATATGTGGCTAACCTCACACAGTCCAAGAAAGATTCAAGTATCTGAAAAATTGTACTCACGTAGTATGATCAATTAATGGGCAGTCTTTTTCCTGCTCAGGATAGAGATTTGCCCCTCTTCCGAGTTCCCACTTGAATATGTTTGTGGTATGGATGGAATAATTTCCTGACGTGTGTTCCAAGGTTGGTTGATACCATCCACACTGGTTTTTGTCCTCAAAGTCGCAGACTTCCATAACTTTAGAGATGAACAGTGAATACTTCAGGTTTATATAAAAATTGGAAATCATTAATTGATGTTATGATAAAATAAACAACATGGCAATAAAAAGGATTCCATCTATAGCATCCATGAATACTTACCAGTACTAACAGGCATAGATTCTCCTCTATAAATAAAATACCAATTATATTTTCTATGTTGTTTTCAACTAGGCAGACTCTAATTTTGGGAATATACCAATTTGTTTGCACCTCAGTTTCTACCTTTGTATGTGTTCTGACCAGCTTTCATGCCATTCTAATAATCTGTTGTTTGATATACACTGAAATGCACGTAAAATTCATCAGCTACAAATCTGCCAGCTGCTACGTGGTTCTTTCTTCAGTCCTGTAGACTGATGACATTAAAAACTCATTGCACATTGTGTACAAAGTCCATGACCAAAACTCTAAAAATCCAAATCAATATTTCAAGCAGTCACGACAATACCTGAAAGCCGCATAACAATGCAGCTGTTTGGTATTGGCATCAGATACTGAATTGTTATCTTGCTAAATAAATACGCAGCTGCTTGTGCCTCAGTTTTTGATTCCTGAGCAACTGGACAAGAAAAGTGAGCTCATTACTGTCCCTCCATCACAATGCATCCCCCTGCAAGAACATTTAGGGGAAGGAGCCCCACTTATTTTCCATTTCTGCAATGAATATTTATTCTCCAGTACATCTTCCTGAATATTTTGCAGAAACTTTTTCTGAGTGATCCAAGGTGAGTCTTGTCCCTCTCCAGAACTTTGAAACAGATTATTATACTCAAACCTAAGTGAGTGCTGCAAGAACTGCACAAGGAATCGAGAATTTATTTTAACCCATGAAGTTGAAATGCTAGTGTAGCTGCGGTAACTTCTATATCCAGAAATCGGAGTGTGTTAGGAGAATATGTCTGATGCTTCCTTCCTTGGAGACTAAAAATGGCAGACTAAGGAAGAGTGAGTTTTGATTTATAGCTTCTGTATCTCCAGTAAGGAGGGAAACCACAGCTAGTGCAATCTCATAAGTTACCAATATAAAGATTTGTGATGTTTCCTGGGAACGATGAGTGGCATAGTATTAAGTGTTTATTCCCCCTTTTTAATGTGTTTTATGAACATTATGTTTCAAATGCCTCTGAGAGAGATAACACCTCCCTGAGAACATATTTCTGCCCTCAGTCAGGACATGCTTAACTCCTACTCCAGCATTGTCATTCAAGTGATAAATTGCCATCATTGCTGTAGTGATGGGAGACTTCAGACAGAGCAAATATGTGAAAGCGTATCCTCCACAATATTTATCTCTCTCAGAAGGAAAACATGTTTTGTAAGATAATGTAAATTTCTGGGGGAAAAGAATTCTATCCAAAGGGATCTGTGTTTATGTTTCAGGGCAGTATTTCAGTGGATGTTGTTCTTTCACACTATAGGAAATTACTCAGTGATATTTATATATCAGATTCATTTCTTCCAGAGCTATTCCCACATAAGAAATAGACAGAGGGAGTCCAATGTTACTTTACCTCATTGAGCCCTCAGCCCTGAGAGAGGTGGTTGAGTTCCCTACACAATGTGTAAGGAACGCAGAGTTTTGATCTTCAGTGAGAATAGTTTAGGTTTCAAAGCTGATGAGGTCACTGTCTCTAGATGTCTGTTGCCCTCATTAATCATCTTCAGTACAGCAGTATTTCCAAGTACTGTGCTTTAAGGCAAAACAAAGTCATCGACAATTTCTTCTAAAACACTACCTTGTGAACTGCTGCAACTCAGAAGCAATCAAAAAATGTCTTAGACCTCCATGGACAACATACAGTGGCCCTGTCTGTTGTCCCAGTTCCAGTGTTCCTGTCTGACCATCAGAGCTCTAGGAAATTACAGGCTGGAATTCACTTCTGTGTGGAGTAGGCTGAATTTCACAATCATTGCTGCTGATGAGAATACTTTGTATTAAAAAAACCCCAAACCTCATTATCATTGAAGTAGGCAAGAAGTGGACCCAAGTCTCCCAGATGTGCAAAACAAACATGAGACTGTAAAGTTATTCTCTCATCCAGTCTGGAGTCAAAAACATTTGAAAAATTTAAGTGTCATAGGTTATTCAATTTGAGAAGTTATGCTCACTTAAAAAAATTGTCATGCATAGCTACCAATCATTGGGAACTAAGGATTCCTTCTCCCCCAGCCCCCATTTCAGTACTAAGTTGGATTGGAACTCCAGGTCTGCATCAGCCCATTAGAAGGCAGAAAGTACGTAACGTATCAGATTCACACATTAAGAGTAAAATGCTATTATTTTTCTGGGGAAACTCACATTAAAAATAGCATCTAAGTGCTAATGCCAAATTGCAAAGGTAAATACAGAGCAGTTAAAGCAATGTGTTTAGTAGACACAAACTAATAAGGTAGCAAACTACAAGACTTAGTACACTCACCACAGGCTGATTCATCAGACTTATCAGGGCAGTCAGGTCTAAAATCACACTTCTGGATCATCTGGATGCAATGGCCAGAGGCTCTACAGACAAACTCCTTCTCTGTGCAGTTGTTCATGGGAAGCGTGGCAGGAACTGAAGTTCCTGAAGTAGTTGTAGAGATTGTTGGCAAGTTTCCTTTGAAAAGCAAACCAACAAAATGTTGAGTGATGAGACTAAGATATTCTAGTTTTGTAACGATTTCTTCCCTTGCTACTCCCACTCTTTACTGGAAACATGTCTGAGTGGCCAAGCTGAACGACTTAAATTCTGCCCAGCAGTAATGGAGTTGAACATTTCCTCGGTGGAAAGCACTAGGTTGGTCATGTTAGCCAACCACCATCCATACAGCCCTCAACATTCGCACAATATATTTACACCTCTTACCTGTCTTTCAAATTTGGATTAAGTCAGTGAGTCATTTCAAAAAACTAATGCCACAGAGACTGACAGAACAATCACAAAAACTTAATCTTCCTGTGAAACAAGGCCGACAGATTATTCTGATGATAATGGCTTTTTTTTTTTAAACACATTGATTGCTGCAATTGACTGTGGAAATTACTATGTAGCCTTCTAACCTTGTGATTTCATCACTGAAAAAATATTGTTTTCTCATTAGAAAAATTATTTTGAGGTCACCATCTTGTTCCACCACTTCCTTTATGTTTCATTCAAACTCATTACCATTTCTTTCAAATCAATTGTCTTTGCTTGTCCTCCTATTCTTTATGACACACCTTTCTTCAGGCTTACTCTCACTTCTTGAAAATCCTTACTATTATTGTTCCTAAAAGGAATTTTCATTATATAACTCCTTCTTTAAGTTTAATCATTAATGAAATTATTAGCTGTAGTGCACAATGCACATGAGAAATGTACCTGAGCTAATTAAAAAGTACATGTGAAGACTTTTTATATGAAATTTGTCTGGACAGCAAGGATTTCTTTTTCCCCTGAGGCCTGGAGCACTAAGACTGATAATAAATTCTCCATGAGCAGGAGCTATTTCTCTTTCATAAAGTAGAAAGCACATCTATGACATCGAATTAATTATACTCCAATCAAATGAATGATACTTCCATAATCTCCTAAGACTCAAACAAAAGACTTAGGGGAAGGAGCCTTCTGAAAGAATAATTCCATGATATAATAAATGTATGTACAACTCACAATAATAGGAAGCACCTTATTGGTCAGAAATTTCTAATTAAAAATGTCACATTGAAGTCTCTACTACTAATGCACTGGAACAGGAAAAAAAAGTACCCTAACCTTCACGATATCTGAAAAGAAAGGAGAATCTGCTCCTTTCTCTCTTCTGAAATGATTTATTTTCTAGAATTTCTGAAATAACATTTTGTCCAGGGTAAGCATCATTGAGCAGCCATTGGTTAGGGCATTCAAATGATGCATCAAACCAGTATGCTCAAGTTTTGACATTTTTAATATTACTTATGAGGGACTTCAACAACAAGCTACGAAGCCCATCTCTCCCTGGTCAGTATTTGATTATTTAAAGTGGGGAAAAAAAGCAAGCAGGCAGCTAATGCTTAATTCTAGAGTTCAGGGAAGTGGGAGCTCCGTTTTTTTTCCCTGATCCAACTTGCATTAAATATGGTAAAATATGCCATAGTATTGACTATTTTGCAGACTATTCCCAAAGTGTCTTTGACTCTTTTTTGGTTGTTGGGATTATTTTATGGTGTGAAGGAAACAAAATAGAGGCAGGACTATGGAGTGTCTCAAAAATTGCTCCCAATTCTGAAGTGTTTTAAAAAATGTACAGAACACAACAACTGCTTCCTATTAAGCTCTGTCTACCACTACACTTCAGTATTTTTATTTTATATTTAAATAAATATAAATAAAATATATTTATTAAATATTATTTATTTATTTATACATATACATAAAAACATCAGGGTTTTTTTCTTATTTATGAACTTTTAAACTCTGACCCTCTGTACTTTATAACTTTTGTCTTGTTTATTTGTAAGACTTTTTTTTCATGCCTTATTTGTAAAGATGTAAGAATTTTTTATTAGTTCTTTTAACATTTTATTCCTCGAATATAAGGCATTGTACATTAATTATTTACAAAAAACTTTATATTCAAAATTTTATAATGAATGATGTACATTGTATAAACTTGGTAAAATGTGAGATAATTATCTGCAGAAGAAACATGCCATATGCACTTGATATTCCTGGTAGACCTAATTATATCTACAAGAAATTTTTGGAGTAGCAGAACAAAATGCATTTGCACAAGGGTTTTTAGAGTTAGTGCTAAGATACTAATATTCAGGCACTGTTCTAAGTTGTTTGCTGTTCTACAGCCCTATTATGACTGCACATCAGCTGTCACACCATATATAACACTGCAATCCCTGCTGCAGCTAAGACTAGTCCTCTTAAAATCCCTTCTGTGATGACGTGACAGGTCTGCAATCCGCTGTCTTGAAGTACATCTATTTTGGGACGTAATATTTTACAATTCTGTAGACATTATACTACCCTAGGTAGCAACGACTTCTGAGGACAGGCTGCTCTATCATCTGAACTGTTTGCACGCTGTAATGTGAGAGCAATTGGCACAGTAAAAACATTAAGAATTATTGACATCATCTACCTGGACTTGTGCAAGGCATTTGACACTGTCCCACACGACATCCTTGTCTCTAAATTGGAGAGACATGGTTTTGCTGGGTGGAACACTAGGTGGATAAGGAATTGGCTGGATGGCTGCACTCAAGGAGTTGTGTTCAACGGCTTGATGTCCAAGTGGCAAGTAGTGGTGAGTGGCATTCCTCAAGGGTCTGTACTGAGACCGGTACTATTTAGCATCTTCGTTGACAACACAGATGGTGGGATTGAGTGTGCACTCAGCAAGTTTGTGGATGACACCAAGATCCATGAATTGGTTGACACACTGGAGGGAAAGGATGCCATCCAGAGGGACCTGAATAGGCTTGAGAAGTGGGCCCATGCAAACCCCATGAAGTTAAAAAAGACAAGTGCAAGGTCCTACATGTAGGGTGGGGCAATCCCAAGTACAAATACAGGCTAGGTGGAGAATGGATTGAGAGTAGCCTTGAGGGGATGTTCTCTCGCAGTCCAGAAAGCCAAATGTATCTTGGGCTGCATCAAAAGAAGCATAGCCAGCAGGTCAAGGGAGATGATTCTGCCCCTCTGCTCTCCTCTCATGAGACACCACCTGGAGCTGCATCCACACCATTGCATCCAGCTCTGGGGCCCCCAGCATAAGAAGGACATAGAACTACTGGAATGAGTCCAGCAGAGGGCCATGAAGATGAGCAGAGGGCTGGAGCACCTCTCCTGTGAACACAGGCTGGGAGAGTTGGGGTTGTTGAGCCTGAAGAAGAGAAGGCTCCAAGGAGACCTTACTGTGGCCTTTCCATACACAAAGGGGGCCTACAGGAGAGAAGAGGAGGGGCTCCATCAGGGAGTGTAGTGATAGGATGGGGGGTAATGGTTTTAAACTGAAAGAGGGGAGAAGATGCTAGGAAGAAATTCTTTCCTGTGAGGGTGGTGAGGCACTGGAACAGGTTGCCCAGAGAAGCTGTGGCTGCCCCATCCCTGGAGGTGTTCAAGGCCAGGTTGGATGGGGCTTTGAGCAACCTGGTCTGGTGGGAGGTATTCCTGCATATGTCAAGGGAGTTAGAACTCGATGATCTTTAAGGTCCCTTCTAGCTCTAACCATTCTATAATTCTGTGATTCCCCTGTGGGGTAGGGGGAGGCAGAAGGCTGTCTCAAACTGAGCTTGCTGAATGAAAAGTCAGTCTGTTTACACACTGTTAATTTTTTTTTTCCCTTCTAGGAATTAAGATCTCAAAGAGTTTGGAAGCTGAACACTTCTTACTGAGGGTCTTTTGGACCTTATCTGCACAGCAGAAACTATTTTGTGCTGATGCCTGGATACGAGGGTCTGAGAAGCAGGGAAACAAATCTGGGTTCCTTGTCAGGCACAAGTCACAGTTTGATCTGGTTTTTGCTTTTCCAGTAGCAATATTTACAAATTACAGCAAAGAATCAGCTCACAGCTAGGAGATGTACACTTTAACTCTGTTCTTACCATTGTAAAGAGTGCAGCCTAGAAAAGACATGTCATCAAGTCCAATGTCTCCAGTGAAACCATCTCCTACGACACCTTTCACCAAGATCTAGGGAAACAAGAATTACAAAAATATTTTTCAGTGCATAGTAAACTTCCACTTCTCACTAAATATCTCATATCAATTGATAGGGGAGTCATTTACCATGTTTCACACTCAAAATGAGATTAAATGCATTCTAGGGGATATATTCTATTTAGTGACACTTTACAAAAAAGATTAATTACTATCAGCCTTTACTGGTGGTCACATTAATCACAGTGAACTGTAACAGAATGGTTGTCTTCATAGTCGTGTAAATCCACTGAAACACCACTGTGATATAAAATGATGGCAAGACATTATCATAAGTGGCATATTATGATTAGGTCCTTTGGTACTTATTGTAATAACATTAATCATGATTAATTATAATAACATTCATGTGAATAAATTATATACCCTTATAAAAATCCCACTGTGATGAAAACAATTAAGCAGGTTAGAGATGTGCTATGAAACCTTTTAAAGAAAAATACTCTATTATTTTATTAGAGTTGCCAATGCTGTATATGCTTGCTTCTTGTTATTGTCTACCGTCAAGGAATGAGAGAGGTTAACATTTGTAAAATACTCTCTGGATGGCTGAATAATCCACTTTTCTACTGACTGTTGCTGAATGGTAAAAATCCAAGCATGTCACTAGGAAAAGATTTACTAAGAATTTTCTTAATTTAACTAATTTATAAAATTCCTATTAATAAAAAAATAAAGTCTCCTCAAACCACATATTTTAAAAAAATATAAATAAATGCCTTTGCTGATCAGTGGGGTTCCAATGTTAAAGTTACTTCTTTGCCATATTTTTAAAAATACTTATGTCACATCCTACACACACATTCAAGCTTCAAGATTACGCATTTTTCACTGTTTGTTCGCCAGTTCAATACACAATTCCTGCAAAGGAATGAAGTACAAATAGTGGCAAAAATACTTCAATACTGCTTCACAGTACTGTTAGTTCTAATATTTTTGTTGTGATTTACTTATTTGCAATTTTATTTGCAAAGATAGCTTATTTTCAACAAGTAATGAAGCACTGCTCCATACCCAAAGATACAAAGCACTTCTGTGTAGATAAGTGTCTCAATTCCTTTGATCAAATATCACTGATAGTTTGGAAACATGCTCACATCTAATGTAATTTCAAAAATATATGCTTGAATTTCAAATTTCAGTATTTGTTCTCTCCTATAATAAATGAAGTCCTGTAAAGGATTTCCAGTTTCAGAAATCAGCACCGAGTATTAAATAAGCGTCTCAGTAGCTTGAGGAAAATAAGAGAATTCATTTACACACTAAGAACCATTGTTCACCTGGTAGGCATGCAGAGTTTTTATAAGTCACACTTCACATTTATTAACATGTAACAGGAGAAAAAAGTATTTAAAAGGTGCAAGGAATGGTCTTAACTCTGTAAAACTAAGAGAATAACATCAGTCTTAATACGTTAATCCAACAAATTTATTTCTGCTATTCTGAAGTTGAATGCAGATAGCAAATTTATTAGTGATGCTACCACCAGGATAAATAGAAATGATTGCACTTTGTTTATAGATTATGTCCATTAAGCAAAATAAATGAATATGCTAAAAGAAAACGGATATGTGTCCCTTACTATGGATACGCTGAAGATGGGTTATTTTAGCATAAAACGTATCCAATGTGAATGACAACAGTAAATGATAGCATTTCTTCTTACTGCTCTCATCTCAGAATGGGATTCTTATTTTTCCCTCAGAACATTCACAAATATTCTTTGGAATATTACTCCAATCTTTCTTTCTTGTTTAGGTTAAAATGGGGGCAGTGCTACAGCACTGGTACCAATAGCATAAAAATGCCTAGAAAGAGGACAAACAAAGACATCTATTACTTGGAATTGCCATGCAAGAAAATATATTATTCCTTTTAGTGTAATTTTGAATGGCAAATACACAGTTTAAATAAATTTTTGACTTTGCTTTCAAAGCTTGAATGATTAACTACTCAAAATCAATTACTTATAAAAGAGCTAAAAGTCAAAGGGCTTGTTAACTCAACTTACACAGTCATTACTAAGACAAGCCCAACCCCCTCAAAACTACACTATTTTTCTGTGGGATCCTGTTGTGCTCTGACAGATGTTAATGAGTAGGTTGAGGGGCTTCTCTCCCCATAGCTCCCTCTGCCCATCTCCCCTGCCATGACGTTCACACACTCTGAGACCATCCTCATGTATCATCTTCTACCAGGCTTTCCCTGGAGGACGTTGCATATCTGCGCCTTAAGAAGGAATACTTTTATTCAGGGCATAAAAATGTCCAAAGATAGAAGTGGCAGGCCACAGTTCTGCAGGGGTAAATAAATTCAGAGTACCTCTCATTGTTACGATGATGATTGTGACTGTATTACTTAAAATCTCCCCAACCAAATTAATTTTTTAACATTTATTTATGTTAAAATTTTTAACATGGGGTAGTCTGACACTTTGGCATATAGCATGAACTCGGTAAGTAACACAGAAAACATAACAGAGGTATAGGTATAGACTCAAAACTGAAAATAGGACCAATTTATGAGTTAGTGCTGCAGTATAAAACTTAGTCTCTCTGCAGCTGTGGTTAAACATTGACCACTTAATTTAATTTGCCTGCTAAAATTCTGCAAACTTCATAAGCTATTATTAAATAACCTCGAGGGAATTCATCTACCATGAAGCCCATTTCACATCTCATTTATTATTTGAATGAGGATAAATAGTTCCCAATTTCTCTAGTTTTCAGAACTCTAGAGATCCAGCCTCAATGAAATCTATAAAGGTAACAAAAGGTATGCTACACAAAAAAGAGGAAAAAAAACCTTCCTGAAAAGCAAAATGTATTAGAATGACTCTATACAGAAAAGCATTGAACAATCAAAAGATTTCGAACAAAAGAGGTTTTTGAAGGGTAAAGGAACATTATGACAAGTGTTAATAGAGGAATTACAACAGTAATACGGTTATGTACAAATGTTCCATTTTTACACTGTCACTAGCCAATTCCTACTGAAGGTTAGCAAAATAAAATCCTAATTTCCACACAAACGTAGTTTAAACTAAATTGGAATTAGCCCCCAAAACTGTGAGGTATTCAAAATTCTGAAGATTTCTGAATGTCTACGAAACAGTGATATTAGTTATAATGTATTTACCTAGTAATATAGCCAAACAATATCTCAGGTTTGTCACAGGAAGTGTCAACTGTGTTAATGATTTTATTAGTAGTTAGAGCATGCAATTTTGACTAGGTTTGCTATGATCATTTCTGGCAAGAAACTATGTGATTTGGTTTGAAGAGGAAAGAATAACTACACAAGTGGATAATAGTACGTACAAACAACCGACAGAATAATAGTACAAACAACCGACACAATTTTTGTCATAGCTTCCTGAAAGTCAATGCAAGTTTGAAAGTCATATGCGTTTCAGCGCATATCTCTGCAGTAAACTACTCCTATGTTTTAATGCTATGTATAAATAATGGAAAATTTCTCATAACTTTTGATTAAGGAAAGCAACCGATTTTGTACAATGTGGTGGAACTTTTAAAATCACAGATAAAGGATAAGCCATGGAACCATGAGTCGTGTGAAATCTGTACCAAAATTTCTTTCTACAAAACTCCTTTTTATCAAGATATCTTCATCCAACAATCGTGTCACTATAAGTTTTCACAGTAGGATGCTTTTTCAAGAACACATGAACACGTCCCTATAATGATTTCTCAAGAGGTACATAAAAAAGGGAAACTATCAAGCAAACACATTTTTATCAGAAAAATGTGATTTTAAAAATGCCTGAGAAATTTCGATTTAATTTGACTTCTTCAGTTATTAGCTCTTGTCAAATAAGACGCATTGGCTTCTTTGATAAGTGAGTCCAAGCATGGCATTTATTCTGCTCTGGTTTTGTGTCTCTGCTTCCTCAGCTGCCGTCAAAGGAATAGGCACTGTGGGACTTGAGACCACATCCCAGATCTCTTGTCTGGGTGTCCACTAGTTGCATCCTGACTACATGGCACTGAACTTTTCCTCTTTACCGTCTGCACCATCGTTTATCTTCGGGGAAAAAAAAAATAAACCTGAGTGCTCCGGCAGAAGGGGTGCCACAGAATGTTCCAGCTTTCTCCCTCATGGAGGGAATGACCAGGCAATCAGGGGTACTACACATAGCATGGAGCCCTTCTACTCCCAAAAGCACAAGTGGAGACAGACTATCAGCTGCTGAAAAGAATATCAAAATTAGGTCACCACGACATTTTAACAATACACATACAAAAGATTCCACTGCCCCTCTTCAAAGCCTTTCAGCCCCTTCCCTTTGTGTCCATCAAAAATACTTTATATATAAGTTTATATCTTAAGACTTCAAAAAGTTGAAATAAAGTCCCTTCACACAGGTGTCCAAATGAATTCTTAACAATGATCTTAAGCATATACACATCAAATATGAAAAATCTTGTGTCAAATATTTGATGTTTTGCAATGCTTGGCTTTACAAGAGACTGAAAAACTCTAGTTCTAGTTCAGTAAAGCACTTTATCACACTTCACTCTAAGCCTGTGAACCCTCATGCTGATTTATGATGTTTTTTCAAGCATTTCTCTGAAGCGCAGGGAAGAATCACATTTCTTTCCTGTTTCTGACTCTTCACTGATGTTGGTGGGACTACTGACAAGCATAATATTAATAACTGTTTACATATTCTGGGAGTCAGTACTTTGCTGTATTAAGGCCCCGAAACTTCAATCAAAAGACCTCGTTTTCACTCTCCAATATTAATGTTGGAAGAATTATTGTACAAGTAGTATATAGTCAGTGCCTAAAAATTTCTGAGATTCTAGCTTTATAAAACAACATGGTTACCCTGTCCAATTGGGAAACATCTGCCTAGTAATTATAATGATAAAGCTACTCTTAATCCAATTTAAGGTCATGGTTGGTTTGGACTTCATTACAAAGACTTACAGAAATCTCCTCTGTTTCGAAAGATTAGAGCAGAAAAAGACTATTTTCAAAAGCAACCCAGACTGTAAATATTAAGTGTTAAAAAAAAAAACAACACAAGAAAACACCAAACCGAAAAAAAAGACAGAAAAATGGACAACCCTCCCTTTAAACCTGAAGATATTTTTCAGTCTCAAAATTAATTTGATTTCTGTTCAGTTGGCTACAGGGGCCAAAAAAAAATGCATAAATATCCTTTAGCATATCTGCTTTTTGCAATATTAAAACCGTAAATGTTTTCTTTCACTAAAGAGGATGGATGATGGTATTTTTTCTAATTACTTAAAAATCACTAAGTAATCAAAATACTTCACAGATAAGGATATACTCACAGACAATACTAAAACATCCATGGTTAATTGAGCAAGGCCAAATCTACTCCAAAAAAAACCCCCCCAAAAAAGATACCACAAATTTCATCCCCCATTTAAGCTACAAGTCCCTGTAGTGTTCCTATATAAATTTAGGGAGGTTTTTTTAGAGCATCAGTCATTCCTAACAGCCTTGCAGTTAATTATGCAGGCAGTTTAAGGATTCAAAATCTGGATGTGAGCGATCGGCTACATACAAGTGAAAGTGGGTTAAGTTGTAGTATGGGAATAACAAAGCAATGACAAGGCTGATGGTGTTTTTTCATGATCAGCCTTTACTGACTGTAATCATACTTCGGTACCCTGAACTACTTCCAGTTGGAATCTCATCATCACTGCTGTACCATGAGCGTGGTTTTGCTGCTTCTATGACAGGTGTACACAGATTCAGCAGCTTACACACATATTCACTTATATGCTACACAGATTGCTTCTTTCTCCCTACCACCATTTCCCCAGATTTAATAGATAAGTAAATAAATAATACAATTACAGGATTCTGTCTGAGTTACTAAGTTAATGCCTGGGACTTATGGTCCTAAAAGATGTGCCCCACATTCACTAGGTTGGCTTCTTATGACCTTAGTATTTCTTTCCCTCCCTCTTGTACCCTGGAGCATGTCAAGATGTCAAGGGATGCCTACAGGCATCTCCACATCTCTCCAGGGAAGTCTGCATCAGACCTTCATGACAGACTTGTATCTGATCTATGCAACGCTTACTGCTAAGGCAATTCTTCCATGCTGAGCCAAGGAGTATCCTGAAAGAAGGCATGCATAGCTTTCTTTTCAATGCTTACGAGACAGCTGAGTTTGTTCAGCCTGGAGAAGAGAAGGCTCAGGTGAGAATTTACTGCAGCTTTTCAATACTTCCAGGGGGGCTTATAGGAAAGATGGAGAGAGACTTTTTTACCAAGGTCTGTAGTGATGGGACAAGGGGCAATGGTTTTGAATTGAAAGAGGATAGATTTAGATTGGACAAAATTAAGAAATTTTTTATGATGATGGTGGTGAAGCAGTGGAACAGGTTGCCAAGAAAAGTTCTGGATGTCCCATCATTGAAAGTGTTCAAGATCCACTTGGATGGGGATTTAAGCACCGTGATCTAGATGTCCCTTCCCATGTCAGTGGGGTTCACTGGATGATCTTTAAAGGTCCCTTCCAACATGAACCACTCTGTGATTCTATGATTAATGAAGGATTAAAAAAAATATGGGGAGCACTTCTCTGCCAACTTTAATCTATTAGCTCAATTGCTCAATTAGCACAATTGCTCAGAGGCAACTGTGTACCAAACTGTATAGGTCAGCCAGCAACCACAGGCTTTACATAGCCACAGTGGAAATAAAACTGAGAATGATGACTACAAAGAGATCAGAAACCAATAGTAAAATGTAAAGCTGAAAACCAGAGTAGCATGCAACATGCAAGCAGGTACCAGGGAAGAAATAAGTCAACATGCAGATCAGAGATGAAGAAACATAGTTAGCGCCCAGAAAGAGAGCTACCAAGCTGCAGCAAATATGGCTGGATATCCATGTATTTGGAGTAAAAATGGAGGATTAAGAAGAAACAGAAGCATGTGGTATCCTTTAAAGGACAAAAAATAAAAGAATCACAGAACCACAGAATGATAAGGGGTTGGAAGAGACCTCTGGAGATCATGTAGTCCAAATGGAGATCATCTAGTTCTTCCAGAGCAGGTCCACCCAGAGCAGGTTGCACAGGAACGTGTCCAGGTGGGTTTTGAATCTCTCCAGAGACGGAGACTCCAACACCTCTCTGGGCAGCCTGTTCCAGGGCTCTGCCACCCTCACAGGAAAGAAGTTCCTCCTCATGTTTAGGTGGAACT
>JAOXNO010000013.1:20520066-20543451 GCA_028565335.1 Limnodromus scolopaceus
GAGTGATGTGCTCTGGGCAACCCTGCTTTGGCAGGGGAGTTGGACTAGAGGATCTCTAGAGGTCCCTTCCAACTCTGCCTAATCCGTGAAACCAACTCTGAATACCAACCAGCAAAAACTACAATTGAGATTTGATCAAAGTCAGAAATTTACTCTTCAACTGTCAAAGCCATAACTACCTTTACTTACGGAAAGTGAAGCAACCCAGATAGCTTTGTTTCAATCTAAAATGATAAAAGCCATCACTACTTGAATGACTGTAAGGATACATTTGTAAATACAAGGAAATATCCAGGAGATAATAAAGGAAAGTTCAGTCGTAACTTGCCAGTAATGAGAACTGAATGCCCTCTCTTTTAGACCATTTTATAGATGGGTCATAAACTGAAGAGACCGAAACTGGAATTTTGATCTGCTGAGTCATTATATTTGAGTTGCTGGTTCCCCTAACAGTTCCCTTCTAAGTTTTAGTAAAGCGGAACAGTCTGAGACTATGTAAAAATAAAATGAAACTCAAAAACCGCTAATTGTTTCTGTGATCAATGCTGCAAATCGAAGTATCTGCAGTTCTGCCTTTAGCCAACATAATTAGGCCCTCACTCTGATCAGCAGTTTTTATAGCAAGTTCATTTTATAAAAGCTACTGAGCTATTGCTACTTGATTTTTATTACAAAAAGGTGATTCTCACGTATATGATACCAAAAGAATGGTGATGTTCTTTAATAGCTACATCTGTTGAAAGAGCTAAATGTGTGGGTTTTTTAATGTATGACCATTAAAGAATAGAAGTTCTCTTTTTATATTTGATTATGAAAGTAAATTAATTCTAAAGGCAAAGCTAGAGCAACCTTTTGAAAGCAACGTACATGCAATTTCTAATTACCTGAAAAGTTAAGTCCTCAGCTGCACTTTCTATAGGTATATTCACTTTTGTCCACTGCATTTCAGGCAATGTTGAGATGTCACGCAGTTTTTCCAAACTTCCATCTGATGCAGTTCTCTTAAAGACAGAAAGCTGGGAATCCTGAGATAACCAGTACCGAAATCTTACCTGTTGAAAGAGTTTTTAATGAAGGATTTCTAAAACTATATCACAAATCTGCAATAAATTCAGTACCAAGTCATATACATACGTTATAACACAGAGTGACACAACAGTCTACACACAGTCTTGGCATAATAGAAAGAGATGTATGAAACTATGGCACGTTGAGGAGCAGCATTAGGTCCAAAGATAAAACCGTAATTAAAAGTAAAGCTTATTTTTAAAACTTACTTTTAACTTGTATCTATCAACTTATGATATGACCTCCTGATATGGTCATATCCATGACCTCCTCCAGACCTGGTCTGATATGACCAACTGATATGACCTCCCTTAACTCTTTTTAGCTTAGTAAGGACTTAGAAACATCTCAAAGATTATTTTCCTTCACCAGTGCTGAATATAGGACAGCTTCATAAGTATGTTAATCTCAGAAGTGGTGCTTATATGAAAGAAACCTTCTGATCTTCTATTTCCACAAGCAACACAACTGAAATTTATCTGAAGACAGATGTTTAAAATAATCTATTAATCTCCTGAAACAAGTGGATTGACAAACCTATGGAAAGGAAAAACAACAACTGTAGGTGGATGAGGCTACAAAAATCTGCTTGCCAAGCAGAAAAAAAAACCCACCACCACATGAAACAGTGAGAACTCCAGTTCGCTATGCTTCCCTTGCAACACAGAATAAACCTGATGCACTTAATCTTATATATTAAAATATTACCCAGACAAAAACTGCAGGGAAAAAATAAGATTTTCAAAGACTAATATTTTTTTTTTAGATTTCTTCAACTGCAGACTCTCCACTTCCCTGCAAAAGCCTTGAATAATACTCAAATCTTCACGAAGGTAAAAGAAGAGCTGTAAAAATAGCTTTTCCCACCCAGTTCTCTACCCATCTTCATACGATCTTACACTGTGAATCTTGGATCATCACACTACAGAGAGAAAGTTTCCTTTTATTTTTTAGTTTTATATCAACTTTTAAGTAGTTAAAGAATACAGACCATTTTGGGCTAGTAGCCAAAAGAAAAGGTTTTTTTGCAAGACAATAATGAATACAAGAAGACCTATCTTTAGCCTAAGGACAAACATGGATGCTTTGTTAGCCACCTCTCAGTTAGACATGAAACAATTAAAGTATTTTATTTGAGCAAGATAGCTGACACAAGAGGCTCTGCAGGTTGTGGTAAAGCATTATACTGGGGACTATAACAGGCAAAACAGCCTGAGGGTGGTGGTGTAATTTTTACTTAATTTAGTTTACTGTGAATCAAAAAGAAAACCTTCTAATCACTATTTAGACTACTGAGAAAAAAAGGAAAAAGAAAACAAACACTTAAACACACACTCGAGCAAACACCTTTCCTCCCACTTACCCAGTCCAGTTTAAATAAAACTGGATTTAGCCTATCCCCTTCCCAGTTTTTATTGCCCTATTTTTTTGTTGCAGGTTATACTCAGTCTTGCCCAATTCCTTTGGTGAGGCAACAGGTGGAGCTGGAAGCTGGGCACATGATCAGAGGGGTTTTTTCTGATGCTCCCTACAAGTTCCCCTCCTCCACACACTGCTTCTTATTCTTCTTGCTCTGCTTCAGCTCAGGGCTTTAACAGGCCACAGTCCCTCTGGAGTGTCCCCACTCCAACATGTGTCACCCACAGCCACAGTCTCTTGGGGGTGTCCACGTCCCAGCATGGGTCACCCACAGCTGCAGTCCTCTCAGAGCCATGCTACCTCCAGCATGGGCAACTTCCTTCTATGGGTGCATCTCCACCTTTCCCCCTTGTTTGTCCTCAAGACATTGTTTTTATAAAATTTATTTATTTATTCATAACTTTCAAGGAAAGTAGTAGTTTAAGACTAACCAGACTCTGAGAGGAGTCTTTCTTCAGTAAATTATCATATTAGCGTCTTTGTTAAATCTGCGTGTGTAAAATGTGCATTTTACACACATTTACTAAGGGTGTAGCACACCCTTAGTGTGACAAGCAAGTTGAAGAATGGGGTTGATGAATTTGAGAACCCCTTACACTCAAACCATTGACTAATAATCCGAAAATCATCATGCATGTGGATTCACTACCTTTCACTTCTGGAGCTGAACTTAATCCATAAAACTGACACATTCACCTAAGACACAACATCTACTATATACGAAGGGAGAGTTTCTTTTCGCTTGTGTTACATAGTGCCAGGTAGACCAGCAGTTACTAGTGGAAATATTCTTGTTACAACACATTCTTACTTTTTCATGTCTTCTGGCTTCAAGGCTGGTGGACTCGGTCTCTTAATTTCCCATAGTGTTTCTTCCCCCCCACCCTCCCTCATGAAAATCATGCATTATATAAAATTATCTCAAGACTTAATTATAAATTGAAATACTTTCATGTAACTTTTTTTTTCTCTCACCAGAAAGCTTAAGGAATACAAAGCAGCAGGCATACAAACACTTTTCCAAATGAATGGTTTGAAGAACTATGCCCTAAACAATCTAGAACTAAGGTCTATGTTTATAAAACGACTTTTCAAAAAAAATGGTTTTCATTACATAAGAAATAAAATTACCCTCCCTCTCTATGTCTACATGTTCTACTTTACAATGACTGCTCTGTCCATTAAAGAGCTGTAAACAGAGGGCTGGGACTAGAAATTTGCTTCTACAACTCCAAAACTTGAGCTAAATGAAGATGTTTCTTAGCTGACATGTATAGAATGACTCAGCTACAAGAAGCTGCAGAGAGAAGTTACTTCTAAGCTTCAATTAGCTGGTAAAGCACAATATAAAACTGTTATCCCTCAACTCCAACTTACTTTCTCTCTTTTTTAAACAACTGGAGCCAAAGAACTTGTAAAGCTATTAATAAACATAGATGCCTTTATGTAGATCCTTTTATCCTCTCAGTGGGACATCCAACAGAGGGCAACATCTCACATTTATACGCAGGGAGCATAACACACCAATACACATCCTAATGAGCAACTCCTACTCCTTGCTTTTTCCCAGAAATAAAAGTCTGCAGGGAAAATGTGGCAGAAAGCCAGGCTTCCAGTCTTCAAAAACATTCTCTTTTCAGACATGTATAGCTGGATAAGAATTTGCTCTAGGTTTTGTTGAATCTGGGAACTTAAAATACATTCAATACATGCAAACTCAAAATAAGTAGTTTATTTTCTGACTTTGAACTAGAGAAATGTATGTGCATCCCCGCTGCATTTGTATTTGTTTTGAATGCAGACCAAACCCTGCAGGAGATCTAACCAGAGTGATTCTTTGATTCACACACCAGTTGTGCCCAGTTCACTTTGAGGGATTCTAAAATAACTTAATCTAAATTTGGAAGGTGCTTATCTACTCAGTATCAAAGCCCACAAAAGAGATATGGAACTGCCTGAATGAATCCACTGTGTGTACAAAGGTTGTTGGTTTCCCAGGAAGAATGCAACACCCAGGGCTCCGATGAGATGCTGAGAGACCTTCTGTGTTCCCAGCAGCAGCATTTTGTCTAATCTCATTCTGTATCTATTTAATTTCTGATTCTTTACAACACTAAGAAGCCACGTGAAGACTAAAAACTAAGAGACTGCATGAAGTGACAGCAAGGTGTTGTTCTTAAATTGTTAAGAGACTTCTAGTCATCAGTTGCAAGTCGTAACTATTCAGCTGAGATCTGGTGACTCATCAACGTGCAGATTCCGTGTCAGCTACAGTCTCAAGTAAAACAGGTTTATCTAAGCCAACATTTGTTTCAGGTCCCTTACACTAGAAAAAAAACTAAGAAGGCTAGGTCCTGTTGTAATAAAATTCTGCTATTTGTTGGGCCTTCCAAATGCAGTTCCTCCACACATTTGTTTTTTGAAAAAGCTTTCCTAAGTGAAATTACAGTTTTTATTCTACATTGAGTCTGAAAGATTAAGCAACCAGTCTAAATTTTATTTTGTTTCTTTAAAGCCTCTTTTTGCCACTGAACACAATAAAACTATTTTGGCAAGCTTTCCCTCCTTTACCTCTCTGTGTCGTCTTAAATCAGGAGGCACTATGAGGTAGCAGAAAAAACGTAACACCATAACTACACAACTTAACTTCTCCCCAGTATGGCATAAGCTTTGAAAAGTTACAGAATAGAAAAAGAAAAAGCTTCAGAAAAAAAAAACCCTTATAAAACTCTGCAGCATCTATTTACTTTATTCGGTGGCAAAAAGGATAAATAAAAATACAGTTAGGAATGTTTTCTTTCACTATGTTCTTTAATAATATAGTTATGTATATTTAATATATTTCTTCAAATTCTGTTATAAAAATACATATTTTATTAAGAATTACAACATTCTAGTTATAAAACCTTATTTTCATTTTTCATCTAAGACTGTTCTACTTTTTAGCCATTCTGACCCATGTTTTTCCAGGTAGCCTTCTAGTTTCTCAGATCAACCACTGTTCTGGCTGGTTGCGTCTGCATTCCTCTACAGAGTCACAAGATATTTGACCAAAAAGAACCCACTTCAAGGTAAACTCTCCAGTACTGTGCTCATCAGCTCAAGGCGTATCATCTTGAAACCACCAATTAAAATTTAGTGTCTAGAGCACAGTAGCTAATCCTCTCTGGCCACACCAACGTAGTTAATCTACGCAGAAACTTCAGACCACAGGTCTCCTGCTATGGGACACTAGATGTGCGAGTCTTTCCTGCCCACATATGACAGTGTGACTCTTGGCCAGTTTTTGCTCGAAAAGCTGCTTTGACTGTGAGTTGATGTGGCCCTGACGTTGTTGTCTGGCTCGGTTTCTCGCAGCATACAAAAACCTGAAGCAAAGTCTTAAATCTGAGTTACCTGCTGGATGCTTTAGAAAGAATAATAATCAGATACAAAAATTTGGCAGCCAAGCAATAAAGCCCTGCTGCATCTCCTTCCTCCCAAAGAACTAGTCTCTGACTCCTTCCACTGGTATTGAAATGGAGCCAGTTTTTCAGCAGCAATACTTACAGCATGACGAATACCAGATCTGCACATCAGGTGAGTGATAGCTTAAAAAAGGTGGGGACGGTTCATATCAATCTGTTACCTGACAGCAGGAAAGCCCAGGGGACAGCTTGACAAGCCAAGGGCTCCCCAGATGAGACATGGCCATCTTTGCGTTCATCTGAGGTGAGCCACTGAAGTAAATGAATGCTCCTGTAAACAAAAATCAAAGAAATATAAGAAATATGTCATGTTCCAATGGCAAATTGGAAGGTAACTATGTGCTCTATGAGGCACATACAGCTTATTTATAAATTTAAACAAACAAACCAGCTTTGACATCAGTTCAGTCTGTGGATAACGAGAAGGGTCTTGTGACAGGCTGCGACAACCAATGTCTATGTAGGCAAAGACAAAACAGAACTGCTAAACACTCCTGCCTCTTTCCTCCACAGTAAAATTAACATGACTGAATCCAAGGGGAAGGAAAAAAGGGTGTTTGGGCAGCCATTGCTAAGGCCACCCTGTCGCGGTGCCTGCAAGCACTTCAGCCTGAGGAAATACAGGGCCCTGCAAAGGGAGTTCAGATGTTGCCTCTGTGAGGGCATTACTGTGCAGACCCACTGGATGTATTTTTTTCATCTGCCCTCTTTAGGAAAGACTGCAAGACCTCCGTCCTCCAAACACCACAACTACCTCCCATCCCCTCCCCGCAGGCTGGGGAGAGCACAGGGACCCCAGGAGCAGCAACACAGAGCAGCCTGGAGATCAAACAGCAGAGATCTCGGCTGGGATCCCTAAAGGACACGTTTTAATTGGCTCAAATAATGGTTCAAACAGAATTTAGAACAAAAATTAATTTCCTTTAGGGTAGAGTATTCACTGTCAGCGCAGCCCAGCCGGTTTTAAGCATGCTAACAATGTTGCAAGACCATGGGAGCCAATGGAATGAGCTACATTTTCTCATGGGGTCCACAGACTTGACATTGTTGTCTGCGCTTGTGGGGATGAAAGCTTAATTAAAGATCTAATCTAAACTCTGGCAAACGAACTGCCTTTGGATTTGAACTGCAGCAGATGTGCTTCAGACAAAGGTAGGGGAGGATAAACATCTTCAAGGGGCCCTAAAGCAGCATATTTTGAATGCCGTCAGCGCTGCCTTCGCTGAATACTGAGACTTTTTCATGAAAGTCTATGCAAAACAACACTAAAGGCTCAGTCTTGTTTGCGCATTGATATTACACATATTGCCTTACATCTTGGAAAATCAGCTATTGTGCTGCCACAGTCATACTCCTTAGCCATTTATTTCCCATGGATACATAATGAAGCAGAGGGTTAAGTCCAGCCCCACGTGAATAATCGCATCACTTCAGCAAGGCTGGCACAAAGAGGTGACATTACAGCTCCCTGTACAAACCAGGGTGCTGCTCTCCACGGCACGAGGGAAGCTCCCCTCATTGGGATGCAAGAGGACTTCAAAGGATCCTCTTTTAATTTGCAGCTGAGGCTCTACAGCAGCCTCGTTAAGATCTCCATTAATCAAAATTTACTGCTGCCCTCCCCAGGAGAGAAGAGAGATGAACACTGTGGTATCAGAGGCAACTGTTGCAACCTGAAGGACCTCGATCTAATGTTGGCAAAAACTTGCTCAAATTCTGGAAGCCTAATTCTAAAGCTGTAACGTGGCTGCAGCAGGCACGGTGAGAGAAAACCACCTCGGAGAGACCTTTGCACTAGCTGATGTGGGGAATGCATCGCTACTGGGTTTGAGAGGTTCCGCGTGGTAACCTCAAGATCTGCTTGAGGCTTCAACTCGCAGCAACGTATATAAAGATGTGAACCTAACTTGTAATGATTCAGGTATCGAAGCGGCTTAAGTGCAGCAGTACATAGTTCCATACGGGCTAATTTAACATGCTGCTTAGAGCAGATGTTTCTACCAGCAGCCTTCATTATTACCACATTACACCTTCAGGTCTCAGCAGCACCCAAAATAACCCACGTGGGAAAGACACGTGCATATCAGTGCCCTTCTCTGGAGCTGTGAGAGTTCAGAAGCTGTAACGTTAGCAGACAATACAGTCATGCAGATCAAATACTACTCTAGAGACACAATAAAATGAAATATCAAGTAGTTGCTGAGCAAGTGAATAGTAACTTTGGTGCACTTCATCACTTGGGGAGCAAAGGATAAAAAGACATATGATTATGCAGTTAGAATTATTATATAGCTTGCACACAGATATTCACACCCCACTAGAGTTTGCTTAGGCGAATTTTAATCCTGGAATTCCTCTACCTTTGAATGCTTGAGGTGGAACACTTAATATTTCACATTCCTCTAATGTGAACATATGAGAGAAGTGGCTGTAAGATGATATACGTCGTTAAAAAAATTTAACTTCAGGGGGTATTGAACCCAGATTTTAAAGTAATCTAATCTCCACTGGAAGCAGTATAATAGATAAATTTTAAAAAACTGAAGTAACAAATATTTACCAATATTATTTGACAATGACAAACATGCTAGGCAATTTTAGTTTTATACAGTATGCTGCAATAACACTTTCATTTTGGAAAAATACTTTAAAACAATCCTCTACTGGAATAAACTTTTTCCAGCTGAATGCATTTTATAGTAACTATGGGCTGAAAGAAGAACAACTGTTCAAAGGATATTACATTCATTGTATTTTTCCCCAGACAAAACTAATTAATTTACCTTCACTCTTCAAAAAGCTACAGTCATATTTTTTCCAAATATTTTCAAGAATGGTCCCTGTGTGAATATTTGGTACAAATATGCTTATGACATGTGTGAACAAAGTTAGCTATGTCAGTTCAAGGGTCAGTATCTCAAAAAAATAAGGCTGCAGGAAGTCTCATATCTCACTGGTTGTTCCAGCAGAAAATGAAGGTTACAAAGGCATAGTAACCAAATCACATCTAAAAAAGAGCATCCCCCAAAGACCAGCTTTCTGTACCATGTTACCTATATTACATGCATACTACGTAGGACCCATTAAATCAGTTTTTATTATCAGTCTGTCACCATTTACAAGTACAAATACTCCACCTCTTATCACAGAAGGAAGAAAATAACAACAGAAATCTCACCATGTCCAGTATCAGTTGTATGAGCTCTGCCAGGGAGTCTCCTGTTGAGGGGAGCCTGTTCCTTCATTACGTTCCAGCCGGCATCACCTTGGCTTAGTGGCTTCCATCCACAGAGGTCAGTCTCGAAGTCACATTTAGTGTCATTAGCTGTTATAAGAAGAACAACAATAAGAGATCCTTAAGTTGAATTTAATACAATAGTTTAATACCAAAACTATGACTGGTTTGTATTTGGGTGCACAGAGAGTCTTAAAGAAGCACTGGTACGTTTCACTGAAATCCAGGTTATTCAGATGGACGAAAAGTTCTAGAATACAGGTAACAAGTCAGGCAGGCCCTTCTCAGTCAAACTCAGAATAATCAGAACTCAGAAGGAAATCCCCTATGAGAGAACAAACTATATCATATATTTAATATAAGACCTGTACATAGGCTGCTGATAGATTATGAAAGTAATATATATTTTTAACTGATGATTTTTACTGGAAAGTTAATTATGAACATGTGGAAAAAAAAATCAAATTTATTTAGTGCTTTAAATATACTGAAATATACTAAATATACTGAAAGTAAAGATGAATTAAGCTTCCACTTAATTTACTTTTGAAAATGAGATTTATGAATTATTTAGGTCTCCTAGAAATTTTTATTGCAAAGTAAAAGACCATTTTCTGCATTGGTATGGATTAGAGCAACTTAAACTGTATAACAATCTCACATATTCTTTCATTTCTTGAGTGAAACTAATTCTTTTGATAAGAAAATAGTACAGCCTAAGAGTTTTCTTTCCTTGTCCAGAACAGTTTAATAAAGTGCTACACTCAGCTCTTTGGGTCACTTACCACAATTCTAAAAATTGGTTTTGAACTATACCTGGCACTCTCCAAATTTCATGGCACATTTATCCTATCATATCAGCCTCAGACATGATTATACATATTACTCCAATTTTCAGATTGTGCAAAACCAAAATTAAACGCATCTTTGTTGAAGCACCATGGTAGTAAAGGTACCGCTAATTCCGGTAAATTCCTAGTCATTTGTTCAAACTTTATTCAAATCTGAACACAATTATAAAGGTAGGAAGAACGTTCATGGTGGTGTGCTTTTGATTTTTTTGATTTTTTTTTTTTGTGGGGTGTGCGGGAATAAAAAAAATGTGGCTCCAGTTTACTAAATCTGATAATGTTCACCATGTTTTTCATTGCACCTGTGTTTTCGAAATTACAAGTTCTACAGAAACATCCAGTCGTGCAACGACACTGGGCCGGATTCACTTACCAAGCCCAAGTGTTCAACCGCGTGCAGTTTCTGGAAGTGATACTTCATTTTTAAAAGTCTTAATATGTTAGGGAACAGCTAGGCTATAAATGTGAGTTAAACCCTATTGTCGGAGTTAACAGCTTCACTTAAATTTTATCCCTACTTAATTCTGAAAACTTAAAGGGTGCTTGTAAATGTTTAATCAAGCTTGAAAAAAAAGTTCCACGCTTTGGCTGAAACCCAAATCCAAGTAAGACAGTTTCTCAGTTATTTTTTCATTGCCCAAACATTAATAGTCTCCGAGAAATGCTCCTTTCCCATCAAAATAGTGCATAATTTTTATTATTCACAGCCTTTTTCTACATTTTTTTGAACCTTCAAGAGATTATAGGGAAAGTTTCACTATCTATAGTTGGAAAATAAATCACTGCACAACCTATATTTTTTGAGGACTTATAATGCATTTATGTAAGTTAAACAGCAAATAATATTTCTGGTTTATGATGTCCTTTCCTACTGCACCTCTTACCATCAGAGCTTATGTTTTTTTATTTCAGTGGGAAGATTTCACTAGATTCAAACTGCAGAAAGATTTTCCACATTCTGAAAACAAAACCAGTTAATTCTCATTTTTGAACATTCATCAATTTATAATTCAGAAAAAAAGAAAGGACATTAGAAAGAAGTCAACAGCCTGCACTCATTTTAATAACAAGCCAAGTCTGAAATTATTTTTTTTTTTCATATGGGTATACCAGTATATCTCAACTAGTCAAAGAGTAAAATTATTACACTAGTTCTGCAAAAACAATGACTCCAGGATGTAACCAGGAGAAAAATGCTCCCCAAACACATCTCTTTGAATTTTAAGAAGTAAGTGGAACCCACTAAAGTCATAAAATACACTGGAAAGATTTTTCAATTAATATAAAACATTTTTCCACTTTTTTTTTTTTTTTTTTAAAAAAAAAGGAAACAAAGCACATATACCAAGAGAATTGAGAGGTTAAATGGAAATATTTTTTTCTTTGACTAGCTTACTCTACCTTTCCCAGCTCCTCTTGATCCTCCTGGGGGAAAAACAAAGCTAGGCTGGTTTACCAGTCAATTAACATCACTTCAACTTTGCTAGCCTGTAACTGGATGAAGCTTTTAAATTCTACTCTGGCAGCCAAATGAAATGAACACAACTGGGGACACAACTTGTCTCTCCATCAGGTTGCTGTTCCCCTGACTAATAGTATTAAATGAGGAGGGCTCCTACCCTCGCTCAGTGTGGCAGCACCCAAGCTCCTATGGAATTTGGGATATAAACTATTTGTATGATAAGCAACCAAAGCACCTACGCATGATTAGTTTGTCATTTATATTTTTCCATTTCTGGCTAATATTTAATGTCATTTTGGGAAAGGGAAGTGTTATGCACATACCTTCTTCCCAGCTATCAGTGCCCATTCCCTACCAGTTTGTGATTAGTTTTATTTACCTAGAATTTTTTAAAGGATTCACGCAGAAAGATCACAGATGGCCACAGGTCATCTAGCCTGAACTTCCATCTGTCATTAGACGGATCTCTTGTAACACCCTACCTAGTCCCTAGGTAATAAGATGGTCTCAACGCCTTCTGAAACTACTCAGTTACCTTGCTTAGGGTTAAGAGACTGGTGGCGTGAAGAGAATCTCATGTTGACCGCAAGTCTGCAGAGGGTACGTTTACTTTGAGTTAACCGCTCTGGTGAAACACGAAGAGGATGCTACCCAGTGTTCATAAGCAATGAAGAACTCTGAAAATAATATGGGCATAGCTTCTTTTGCTTCACATGCACATACAGGATTGATGGATAGATGCTGACAGTTCCAAACAATTCATGTGTCACCAGAAACGCATGAATGTGTAGTCAAAAAAATGTTTCAGACTAAAAAATGCTCTTTCTACTTTAAAGTTGACTGGTAATAAAAGGATTTGCATACGCGTTCATAAAAGGTTTCAAGGATTTGCCAATGTAAATTGCTATACTGTAAATGAAATACAGTAAAGGGTACACAGCTTTAAAATTATACAACTTTCCTTCATTCTACATATTTTTAATACATAAATTATACAAATCCTATGAAAGGTTGAGAATATTTCAGATAATACTAAAGATGCAGAATTAAAACCAGATGACTTAAAGACAGGTGTTTTAAGGAAGTTTCTAATTAAGTTAAATGGAAGGCGATGCTCTTTCAGAAACAGCTCTAGGAAGTTCCACCCCACAATCATTTTGAATCCACATGAATGCTGATGAGTAGGTAACTTCCAGAAACACTACTGTATCAAAGTGTGGTATCACTTGAAAATAGCAAGGACTTCCTAGAGTTCTTGCCAAGTTTCTAGGATTGCTAGCTACTGATTCATTTGTGATGTTTTTATATGTACTGTGTATGTTACATATAAATAATGTATAATAGTATTAAAGATAGTGCTTTAAATGTTTGTTATTTGGCATGGCATTTCATGCAGAACTTGCTATATATTAGGCAGGAAATGAAGCATGAAAGGGGTCTTTTTAATCTTTTAAATGATCTAAGTACTGTATGTCACTTTCTCTGTTTTGAATATATTAACTAGGTTTTGATAACTTATTATCAGTCACTGTGAAATGAGAAATCTGGGAATGACCTCAAATAAGTGGTGTCAAGTAAGACAATGAAAATGTAGAATTTAATACTAAAAACATTAATTTCACAATTTGTCACATCAATAGATTCATTGATTTAAAAAAAAAACTACTCAAAGGTAGTTACTCATGTGTGTAGCGGTTTCCTAGTCAACTTCCTAATTTTTCAATACTTTTAAATTTCATATTTCAAATTTCAAATTTCAATACTTTTAAATATATATTTGTGTACGTGGGCAGAGATTAAATAGAAAGTTTAACAATAATTTTAAAATATATATGTATTTGCTCTTGCAATAAATTACATAAGACCATTCATGCCAAATTAACATGAGCAAAGAGAAACATTGTTTTTTCCTTCTCCATTACAATGAAGGAAAGAAAATCCTCAAAGAAGAGGGAAATGCTTCACACTGCTGAGTAAGAGCTGTCTGCCTTTGTTTTCATTCAGCGTGGAGATCTGTCAGCTCTTTCAGGACATGAGAGTACTGCATCAAAGGAAAATACTGAGGATGTGCCCAAGGACAGATGCTAAAATACCTAAAAGAATAGAGGCTAAAATATGCAGTATTGTGCCAGATAGGAATTTTTACTGAAAATTAATGTGAATAAATGTAGTGCACTCTAAATACCATGGAGGACAATTTCAAGATCATGTAGGAAAAGTACCTAATAGGAGGTAGGCACTCGTAGTACAAAAAGAACAAAGGAGAGAAATAAAGGATGATTTTTCCTTTAGGTTTCTTTTCTTCAAGACTGCAGAAAATGTCAGAAAGATTAATTTTCTAAGCCAACCAAACTGCTGAAGAGCTACGTTCCACCTTTAGGGTCCTCATTCCTGAAAATGAGTGTATGAAGTACCCAAGACAATATTAGCCATTTAAACGGGGCCAACTTTAAAAACAGTTATTGTTATTTTAAAGATGGCTGTTTTTTTCTGTCCTTCTTTTAGCCAGTAGACAGAGAAACATGTGACTACTATGGGTTACTTATGTTTTAGAAGAGGAACTCTTTTCACCCTTTTTTGAGAGGATGAGTATACTTTTGTGCACTGCTCCAACAAAATGATACATCTTCAACCTGCAAATGCCTCAACACAGAGTGCAGCGCGCAATCCCTGTGTCTCAGGTCTGAAGGAGTGTCATATTTTGTTTAAGTTGAAGTGCACTAGGAGTTAGTGGAGAATCAGTGCGATGTGGTGAACCAAAGGTAACTGGAGGGGCGGCAGCAGACAGGGGAGCGCTGGGGCAACCTATTGAAGAGGGATTTGCAGTGGCTGGGGCTCCTGTCAGTCCTTGCCCCAGCACCCTAATTCTGGAGGTACCACAAAGGACAGTGGTGAGACTCCCAGGCTACTCTCCCTTATCTTTCTTCTGCTCACTTTCCAATTTTTCTAACCCATCCACATGAGCATGACAGAAACGGTATTCTCAAGAGTGAGTCCTACTTCAATTTTTCTTTAACTCTAAAATACTGACTATATTTAGGTTATTTCGTCTTTCATCTACACAATGTCCAGTGTCTAAGGCACAGGGGTAAAAATAAAATAAGAAAGTGTAATTCATTGCACACAAAAAGTAATTGCCTATAAGCGTTTGGAGTTATCTTTATTTTCAACTTCGTGTAGTACTATAAACAGCTACCCTTCAACTGGGACAATTATTTTTCGTCATCCTTTTAAATCTTAAAATTATTCTTCTATATTCCCACTTATGATTCACAATTCTCTCAGATTGTTACTGAAGTGGGAACAGAAAATTGGTGAGAAATGAATTCCGATTTATAAAGTACTATTCACTTTCATTCCATCCCTCTTCCTAAGGAGCACGAGACGGCTCTCTGCACTCCTGCCAGCACGCATACAGAGCTAGCAGCGTAGGGTCAAGTCTTGTAAAAATGGAAAACAGATGCCAGAGAGGGATCCCCTATAGACTTTAATGTTGGCTTGGATTCCACCCAGAGATAGAACAGAATAAACCTTCCTATTTAAAATTTAATTTCAACATTTGCACATATTGCTGATTTCAGAGATGTTTCCTGCATGGCTTTTTAAGTGGTTGAAAAGATTAAAGGTTCAGACTGTGAGTTAAAAAAACCTCATAGTCACAAACAGTTCCTAAAGTCTTCCCATTAAATTTGAAAATAAAACCTGTCCTTTATCCTGAGTAACACTAAAAATATTAATTTCCACCTCCCAGAGTTAATGTATGTAATTACCAATATCTGAAATATGTTCACAATTTTAATCTATAACACACATTTAAGTGTTACTGCCACAGACAAACGTACATACAGATGCATGCTGTATAATATTAATAGAACAGGCTCCCTAAAACTCCTTTCACATGGAGCTCTAAAACATTTCAGAATTATTAGAGACATTTTCCAGTAATTCTAATTATTTTTTTCTCTTGAATGTATAGTTGAAACTGTGGCTTCTAAGCAAAGTTACCTTCAATTGAAAATATCATGATAAACGTATAGCTCCTGAGTGGTAGCTGAGTCGCACAGTGATTTGAATCACCAGCCAAATATCATGTCACCTAATGAATTTTCTGACAATAACTCACAGACAATCTAAATTAGAGAAGTGTTCAAACAACAAATCCCAAAGCAGATTTCAGTCCCTCTCAGATTAGGGAAGTAGATGTTATAGATGTTGTACATAGGGAATACATTTAAGAAAAAAATACCTAAATGGTGCATTTCTGCAGACACTTAAATTATTGTCTGGATTCAAAACATATTGATGAGGTCAGACAGAGAAACAGAAAACAATGGGAAGAAGAAAATGCTATGAACACTATTGCTAACCTGTACATCATTAAATATCCTGGTGAAAAGAAGCCATATAAATAATAACTAAGTTTTTTAACCATTTCTTGGATAGACCTGTTAGCTTTCACAATGCTCAGTGTTCTTCTAAAGCAGTGCACTTACAGCAGGCTGCTAGATCTTCATCGCTACCGTCAGAACAATCTGAGTGAGAATCACAGGCTGATCCAGGCTCCATGGACTGCCCATCAGTGCAGGCGGATTCTTCTATGGAGCAGAAACCTGGTGGCTCCGATGGTGTAGCATCCAAGAGCTGGATGCTGTTCAAACATATGAAGCTTGCTCTGCTTTCGAGTGTTCCTTTAAACATAAGCTGTTATAACAGTTAAAATATTTGCATTAACAGACAAAAGAGAGAAACTGATTTTTATATCCATAAAACAGTAACGTCCTATGTGTAAAAAGCACTGGATAGCTTCCATTACCGAACTACAAGAAATTTCAAACTCAGAAGCTGAAATTTTGTATGACTATTTCATGATTAATTTTCTGAAAATTTTCAGCTTAAACGGTTTGACAAATTCCAAGAATGAAGTTAAGTAGAAGCCTATTTTAAAGAAAAATTAATCTCATAACCATTTGGTTAAAAAGTTCCAAAGCTTTTGTGATTTTAGAAGAGTGACCAGAAATATAACATCCTAAAGACTCCAACTCCTGCTCTGAAGTCTCTTCAGAGCCTCATTTTGCAGATGCTTAAGAGAAAAAAATTCAGTTACACTTACAGGTGAAAAAAATGGGTTAGGAACTGTCCTCGGACATGAATTGCAACAGCATGGCTTAACAGTCAATATCTCTTTCACCACTTCAGAGAAGATGGCTGCATCCAGCCTATGCAGTCAGATTGGTCCCTGACTGATGGTAACCCTTAAAACTGTTCCAGGGATGTTTAACCTTCAAAAACTGAGCAAATGCCTTTTTAACTCATACCTTTAATTTTTCTAGCTGTGTTGGTAGCTGTATATCCACTTTGACCCATTCCTTCTTAGTCATGATGTTGGTTTCCCATAAGACGTGCTCCTCCTGTAAAATGTGGAATATAATGTTATAAAGCTGAATTTGGTTCCTCCATAAATTATCAAGGCCATTTTTTGTCCTCAATCTTTTCATATCCTTGCCAAACGACCACTATATACAAAGTGGCTCCATGTGAGAGCTTCACATAGTCATGTGCAGTCTTTGCACTGAACTCTATGGGAGAGTGGGGAAACAAGACATGTTTACTGTGATTAAATTGGCTAGTAATATAATTATCAGGAGTCGGCTTGGTAGAATTAAGGTGAATTAATATGTAAATTAAGCCATGTTATTGCTGAATTTAACAATATTTCCATGGTGCTCTCTTTTCTTTTTCATAAACAATTGCTTATATTATGTTGTATTATAATTAGATTTAGTTTTCTTAGAACTGAATTTGGGCTCTGTCAAAATTACCCAATTATCTGTGCTAAAAACTTTTTTTTTTTTTTTTTTTAATTTTAAAATCTGTAAAGCAAGCAGGTAGGGTACTATCTAAGAAGTCCTTGTCATGTTCTGAGTTACCTCAATCCCTATTTTGACTCCACTTCCTAAGGATAATGGTAAGAGTGCCAAATATAGTAAGTCTCCTTTTATGCAAGCACTCCAAGCCCTTTTGATTCAATAATCTGACAAAACCAGCTCACACTCATTCTGCTTCTGGTCATGATCCTAACTGGAACATGCTGAGGCCAGTATAAAGAAAAGAAATATGACAATGTCAACTTCACATCCCTAAATAAAATCTTTTCAAGAATCAGCTCCAAAAATAGAGCAAACCCAGAAAGACAGAAAAAAACATGCAGGAAAAATTAATATAGGCTATGCATACAAACAGACTTTCCATTACAGGTATCAATAGTGAGACCCCTTTTAGGATACCGTGTAAAGGATATTACAGAATTAGAGGTAGTTGGGAAGAAGATGCGAAGCAGGAGAAGAGAAATGGAAACTCTCTTGTACAGAGAGAAATTGAAAGGATAAAATCAATTTACCTTACAGGAGATAAATAAAAGGGGATATGATAGGTATGTTAAATGTTATCAATACTATAGACAAGGACAGTTATCTTTTTTTCCTGTCTTGCAATATAAAAAAGAGGAGGAAGATGCTGTCTACTGTTTGATAGACCACAAGGTCTGAGCTGCAGAACAACACTGGTATGACAGCAGATGAATAGCCAATTACTTATGCTCTTTTCCTACCAATGCTTCAACTCTTTTGACATATTATCAAAGCTGGAAGACTAAATCTCTATTCAATACACGTTCAAAGATCAGTTTTTTAAAAACTGCAGGACAAGGTCAAGCCAATACCCTAATTCCAAACACTAAATGACATAAGAAATCAAATTTTGGATAAACCACATGACATACTGATTTTCATTTCTGAAATCAAGTATAGGATATTTATCAACTTGTTCGTGTGATAGATATTCAGCAAAAGTCTTTCAATGACGAGGATACTTCATTCTGTGTAAAACTTGCTTCATTTTGCTAAATAATTCAGCTTCCAAAGAAAATCTATTAATGTTATTAGCCTACAATAGCCAAAAGACACAGAAAAGGAACCATACACAGCAGGTTAAAAACAGCCTGTGGTCAAATGTCTGCTTTTAGAAATACTTTGGTTAATGTATTCCCCCTCACGTACATATAAAAACCCTTCAAACACATTTGTATACCTTGTGGGAACCCTCTACATTTGCTGTTTATTTGATTGGATGCATCTGGACGCTATAATTTTGTTCACATTCAATTAACAGTTTAGATACCCACAACCATCTTCCTCTCAAAATTACTTTAATAAAAACAGCTCGTAGCACTGAACTTGAGTTTTCTGTGCATATGCCAGTATCCAGACCTTCTAGTGCTGTTTTTTGCATTGAAAGCTGTAAATCACCTCAGATGCACCAACTTTTTAAACTGGCTATTGTTCCATGAAACAGGCATTACCCTCTGATTTTATAAAGCTCTTATAAACCAATAATATTATTTCTCTTCCTCACAATGTTTTCTCTATAGTAGCCTTCCTGCTCGTCAGATTTTTTCTACCTCTTCCATGTACAAATAGGTTAACTCCTCCAGCACATTCCTTGTATCTTTAGCCTTCTTTTAAAATGTTGAATGTATTGCTTTTTCAGTACTTTCACTCAAGATTTATTTCGGTGATGCAGGGGAGCAGTTGCTCAAAACGCCTTGGCTCTATTCCCCTTATTGCAATATATTACTATCTATAAACATTTTTTTGTAAAGCTAAAATGGGCAAGAATTGTTTCTTTTTCCTGCAATGTTTTTTTCAAGATAGCAGTACTCAGATTTGAAGGATGAAAGAGACAATCATTACTTTTTCTTACCAATTCCACTTATAAAATACAATTTTTATTTTTTTTTAATTTTTGTCATTTCTCTCCAGATACATTCACTGCTGTGCAGCTGCACTCATCATTTTGTCTTTGCTACTCTCATTTCAGAGACTAATCTGGATCAAATGCTTGTTTGTTCCCCCACAATGATTAATGGATCACCTTTAACTTCTGCAGAGGAGTGTACTTGCATGGTTTTTGCAAGTGTTTCTGCAAACTCACAGGAATTTTAGTGGATCAGGCTACAAATATGCCTGCACACATCGACATCAGTCGAAATTATCTTTTATTGTTTAGTGTCCATCTGTTTTGTAAGCCATACAAGATGTAAATATTAAGAAGATAAAGGAAGAAGTATAAGCCTATATTATAGTATATTACTATACTTCATGGCAAATGATAGACTGAAGACAAAATTCTCTTCTTTGGTTTCAGTTTTCACTGAAAAGTTTTAAATTTATCAGAAAGTTAATAGACAGTTAATACTGTTAATATTTTATGTTAATAATACAGGTGAGATTCCCAAATGTGAATGGGAACACAGACCAGAATAGAAGAACAATATTACGAATATATGTAAGTCAGAAGTACTGAAACTGGAAGGGAAATACGGAGTTTTACTGTTGATACATTACTATCAACAATTAACTCTCAGAACCTGAGGAGAATGTATAGGAAGCTAGAGAACTGGGAGAACAAAGGGTATATATTAAGGGAAAAATACAGACTATGCAATTTTAGCCAATCGGCTGAAAGTTGACAACCCATAAAACACTGGAACAAATTGCTAACAATAATCTTGTAAATAGCTAGAGAATTAGAAAGTGAGAAACCTACATTAGCCACTTCTGATGAGGAGCAAGTCACATCACATTTTTTTCATCATAAACAGAGTTGAAAAAGTAGAAATTACTTTACTTTTTAAAGGCTTTTAACACAATGTCATCGGACACTCTTGAAGAACGTTAAGGAGATTTGGTGCAGATGGAATTACTCTAAAATGGGTGTACAAATAGGAGTGTCACCTTACTTAAAAGAGGAGTTGTCAACAGTTTTCTATCAAACTAAAAGAAACAGGGTTCTGCATAGGTCTGGTTCCAGGGCCTGGCATAATTGTAGTGCTGACTAACTGTTTGGATAGTGGAATGAAAAATAAAATTTAAAAAAAAAAAAAGTGGATAACGCTAAATTGAGAGGAATTACAAGTACTCTGAAGGACATTGTTAGACTGTAAAATCATCACAGTATACAAAAACCAGTTTCAAACCAATAACACAAAGTTCAAAGACATGAATCACAGTTAGGAAAGAAAAATTAAATGTTCAAATGCAGTATTATTGAATGAAGAGCAACGTTGCTAAACCAGCAATAAAACAGGAAACGTTCTGCAGATGATCTTGGACTGCAAGTTAAATATAAGTCAAGAACAGGTTACTGTTAACAAAAAGAGTCCATTTCCCTTATCCTTCTTTGTAACCAGGAGCAATTTAAATTCTCTGTCTTCCAGCTGATGACATAATGTCTATATTAGAAAATATGTTCACTCGTATTTGGCCTCTCTGTGGGAAGGGTGAGGAAGGCTAGGGATACTTTCCAAGATCTGTGGTGCTTGTCCTCTAAGAACTGTACTGAGAACTGTGCATTAAATGTAATCCCGTCTCCCTTTGCATCAGGCCTGTTGGTGCTGGCACATAGAAGAGTTATTCAGAGATAAGAGCTTCTGACCAACAAATACAGTAAAAGGGGGTGCAGGGAAACTTCGTGAGAGTGGACTGTGAAATTGAAAGGTTATTTTGAATTACAGCTCCAGGACAGCATCTCCATTGTCTCCCATGGTCAAAATCAGCACCTGGCTCTCACTTCTTTCTCTGTACTTGCTTAGTTTTGGAGATTTGTTTGTTTTCATAAACAACTTAACAATTCAATAGCAAAATGTTTAAGAGCTACACCTCCATTTTAGTTTAAGAAGTCTTTTCGTTAATGTTAAATATGGCATTTGGTTTTGAAGCTACCATCAGAAGCTTGTGTTTCTAAAGGCTTTTCTGGCAAATTTTCTAGTATGAGTAACTCATATCAGCTTTAAATAAGTCTATGTGCAATAAATACATTTCTGACTGAAGGAGAAATTCAATAACTAAAACATCAAAGGCTAAGAAAAGCTGTGGAAACAGTAGACTGAACTGATGTAATAACTGCCAAAAACAGTCTCCTAATGCACATGTAAGGAACTGACTAACAATTAAGTAAATCTATGGGAACTCAAATGCCAGTTTTCTCATGTTTTTAGCTCACATGATTTTATCTATTTTCAGGGAAAGAGAGCTTTTAAACTGGATCTATTGATCTTATTGAGGTAAATAATAGAAATCAGTATTCCTATTCTGTCTCGAGGCTGCCATAGGCATCATACCTGGGAAATTACTGGCAAGTACTATGGCACAAATCTCCATGCATTCTGACCAGAACACTGATAATGTTACAATTCCTGGATACAGTAATGGGTGATAGAAAAATACAACTATTTCCTTTTATAAATGAAAAATGAGCAAGAGCCTGGAGTTGTTTTCATGAGTACTTGAAAATATAATGGGAAAGAAATAGTGTTCTATAGAAAGAAAAAAGGTGTTTCCATCACCTGTTCCTATATTTAGACCCCTTGCTAGTGTTACACCTCAGGGCTTTTTTTTTTCCATCTTCTCTTTGTGAGTGAAGTGGATCTGTCTTTTTAAATACTTACATTGTTGGGTGAAACTAATTCATCTCCAACATCAAGATATGAGAGCCATTAACTTAATGAGACCAGCTCTACTGCTCTTGCTTTCATTAAGTAGCAGTACAATAGCATCAATATTAACTTATTAAACAAGACTTTAAAAAGGGAACATTCTAACAGCAGAAAGCCCTCACAGGGCAAGGGAGGTAAGAAAAATGGAAATAGTTATCATTGCTCAACTGGCATTTGTGCTTCAATTTGACATGGCTATTTTGCCTAATGATAGGCAGAAGAAAGGAAAATTACGGCTCTGAAACATGGGCAAAGCAAATCAGGTGGCTAGGAAAGAGCTTTCCAGACATTCTGAGCCAGCAACTTTCCTTTTTTCTCTGTCTCCACACAGAAAAGCATTTATTTCCCCATTTCCAGAATGGGAAAAAGGCTAGAAAAGCTGTGACTGTAGATTTTTTTCCCCATAAAATCCCCAAATGATTTAATTCTGTAGCAGCTGGGTTTTGTCCTTTAAGTCTTATTGCAGAACATTCACCCATCAAATTAGTTTATAGCTGAGATGGCAAATGCCCAGGTTTTACGGTTGCATAGATGAGTGGAACAATACCAAGTTGCTGTTTTGCAGAAACTAACTTAGGGTGCAGGCAGACTTCCCTGGGCTTTGGCTGGTAACACCTTGGCTGCCTATCTTTACCCTCTGAAAATGAATGCATGTTTCTCCTTACCTGATTATTAACCAGCACCGCCCTGAGAACGCTGCTGTCTGCCATCGAGTAATGAAACTGAAAGCGGCAGTTCTTGCTGGAGCAACGACACACCGAATTGTTAAGATAAGCACTTTTGTATAATGCGCTGACATTAGCTTCTAACCACTCGAAACGGCCTGGAAAAAAAAAAAAAAATTAACAGGTGCAACTTTTCACAAGACATATATTTTTTCTGAGTCTATGAAAATAAGGACTCTTTTCCTGCAATTAAACCATGGGCCCATCCTCTCAACAGTGGAATCCGATTTTCATGCTGATGATGTGACTTGCATGCCATCTAAGAGTTTCCTATTAAAAAGGTAGATATTTGTCCTCATTTGATTCGCAGATAGCCCCAGCAACCAAGAATTACAGCAGTTGATAGTATCTTGGAGTTGTTACTTTGCAGGTTAAAAGCTGTAAGCAGCCCCACATTCAGCTCAGCCTTCTTACATTTACAACCATTCAATGCCTAATCACAAATTTAATTGAAAACTGGGCTTTCCTCCTTCTTCCACTATGCAAAAACATTCCAGGAAATATGTTCTTTACAATAATACTTATGTAAACTCTTCAAAATTAAAAATAAAAAGGCGGAGAACGGCTGGAGAGCAGCCCTGAGGAGAAGGACTTGGGGGTGTTGGT
>JAOXNO010000013.1:20543551-20588797 GCA_028565335.1 Limnodromus scolopaceus
AGGAGGAGGAGTATTCTGCCTTACTGCTACAGGAGACAGTAGCATCTCCGCCACGTAATCAAGGTCTTTACTTCTCAGCCAGAATTTCTGCACCAGAATGTTGGAAGCATATTGTCTTTCCATCTGAAGGAGAAAAGCAATTTCTGCTCTTCTTAACCTACTGCCCCTTGTAAAAGCATTCCTACAGAGATCTAAGAGTATTCCATCACCTCAGCAGTGTCTTATATTTGTCAGAAATAAAAAGGCTAAATACTTTTTACCGAAGATATCACATCTTTTTTCCTCCCTCCTGAGTCACTGAATATTTTGCTGCCTTCTGAACCAGCTATTAGAATAACAAACAAGGATTGATGAAAGGTCTTAAGTCCCCTGTTTCTGTGTTTATGTCTCTAAACACAACTTATCTCAAATGCAGGTGTTATACAGTTCATTTCAAGCTGAAGGGATAAAGTGTCATTTCACAAGGAAAATGTTCAATTTTCATAAGGGACCACACTCTTTTCCTTTTGCTGCCAGTTTACTCTTTTCATTACAAAACATTTTACATTGAAATACGTGGTTATAATTTCATTGGAATTAGGTTTATAATTTCATGCCACAGTGACTAACCGTCATCTATAAGGATACATTACAGATTTAACCCACCATTCTGTTTTAGAGACTAACAAAGCATCTCCACTTCTATAGCTACTTCATTGCGAACAAGAGAAATATGCATCAACATTAGAATTTACACTACCAGTTCTTCATCTAACTTCAGAGTTCTCTGACGCCGTTATAAAACCAACCAATTTGATTTTCTGAGCCAAACGATAATTAACATTCCTTTCATTCTTTCAGTTTAAATTTCTGAATCTTAAAGAACAGGGCAAAGTGGACCTGACATGATTTTTAGATAAGAAAGCAAGTGAACAGCACTAGATAAACAAAAGTTCTATGAAACATCCAGAATGACCCTGAGCCCAGAAGGGACCCTGACCTTCAGGGAATACGTTTTATGCAAGTATTGTGAATGCTTCTGAGACAAATTGAGGCCTACTTTCAGAAATTAAGATTCCACATACTCCTAACCTGAAAATATTGATTTTTTTATTATTTTCCTCTTCTCTATAGCCTGTAAAAGTAGAACCATGTCAGTTAAACTGAACAGGCAATAAACTGTGCTTCTATACTTATTTGTTTCCACCTTCCAGGGATTTCTTTTTTTATTACTACCTTTAGCCAACAACTACTGAGTAGCTTTCTAAACATTAACAGTATTAGGAATGTTATTCTTTCATTTGTTACAAACTTTGCAGCTCTTCCCTAAGGTCTGAATTTCCCTCAGTTCAACACACTGCATAGCACATTCCTGTGTTTGTGCTCTGACATTCTTTACCTCCTGCTCTCTTGAATTTCCATGACACTCTCTTTCTGAAGTCCCAAATTTCCCCATGTTTTTAGAAGTAGAACAGGAATCCCAGAAAAGCCACTTCATTCCTGCCAATGTGGTAGTAGGGTTATCTAGTCAGAGACTTGTGTGTTTTTGGCAAGAGACGCAGGGGCTCATTGCCAGGACAAAGAGTGTAGTCTTTAATATCTTTCCATAAAGCCTTTTATTTTCCTCATGTGTCTGCTTAATCAGGTTTTAGATTGACAGTCTTGTTTCTTTCAGCTTTGAAGAAAAAAATTTGTCTGTTGTAAGTAAAATCCCAGAGTGCTGTGGAAAGATCATCCACTGACAGCAGTGGAGCCCAATTAGAATCAGAGCCCCCAATTTACTCCTGATGTGGCCCAGCATCTTCCTAGAGCTCAGGTGGGCTGCTGAACTTGTCTGTATCCTGATGCACTGAATATTCAAAGCCTATAAATATTTTGCTGCTTGGCTCCAGCTTTAACCATTTTGTGACCCAAATCTTTTGTTACTCCTCCTTAAATCCATGTTTTTTTGGTTTCATTGAGTACACAACTTTGAATCCGTGCTACTAGTTTTAGACGAACAACCGAGCCTTCAGTCAACACTGACCCACAGAGTGGGACCCTTTCTTTTCTGGCAAGTTCTCTTCCACAGCGGGCTCTAAACTAGTTGCCTGCCACCTTCTCACCCAACCATTTTGAGGAAAGAAGAGGTAAAATTTGAACCGCTGTTGTTTCTACTCTGAGACAATTTTTCATGAACTCACAAGTCATAGGTGAAATATTGAAGAAGAAAAAGAAAAAAAGAGTAATGTAATGGAAGTACATTATCTAATGATTTGGCTGTTTTTTCATGTTTAAAAATTTTTATCATTAGTTCTTTAGGGATCATTAGCGATTTTTATCATTAGTTCTCTGAAATGTTGGCTTTAAAAGCCATAGAGCTTCCTTTGATTTCTTCTTGCATCTCATAATCTTTCTTTTTACCATGCAGAGAAGTGGTTTCATTAGTTTCTTATTAAAGAAGTGTTACCCCAGATGTAGGAAACTAGATTAATCCCATGTGAGAAGAATGAGCAATGGAAACTACATAGCATCCTGGAAATATCAATAAAGAAAAAAAACACCACCACCAAAGTATTTTCTGAACAATATTGCAGAAGAATATAAAACCTCCAGAAAAACTTTTGATATTAGAGAAATTAAGAGGAAAAGTTATAGAGAAAGTGCCAACAATACAACACTGGAGAACAGAAGCAATAAAAGAACAAAGAAAAAGAGTTCACCAAGGAGAGAAAGTATTTTATTAAATTTAAGAATACCAAGAAAGGGAGATTATTCAAAGCCTATAAGCAATCCTTTCTTTATAAATATAATTGTCTAGACCTCTGCTTTATAATTTAGTTTCTTGCCTCTCTTCTATTTATAGTAGTGAAAGCTTTGATCAAAATCAGAAAGTAAAGCTTAGTCAAGCTCTATTTGCATTGCAAGTTTGAGCCCTCAAGCATGGCATTTTTGCAGTTTGCATACCATTTCTTTAGTTTTTAGAATTTTAGTTAATATTCAACCTCTTCATTTATGCTTCAACAAATCTGCATTAATAGAAATATGGAATGTATTGAGGTGAGCAATCACAGTTCAAATTTTTCAATACTTTCCAATATTAAATTCTGTGTGTTGTCTTGACACTTATTTCTTCTCGCATTTTTTTGTTCTGCTTTTCTGCAGTTGTTTGTGTTATATGTTCAGCCTACTCAGCTACCTGTGCATATTTATACAATAATGCCCAAGAACCTATACAACAGACATTTCAAAATGCGTTCTGTTTCAATAGACATTGCTTGTCTGGTGACCTGGTCTTGTAAAAGACACTTAACAGAATTTCAGTATCTTTTCTGTTAACACAATATTGCCATAAAGAGGAAATCCATACCCATAGAGGTATCACGTTAAGGTATGGCACTGATACAAGCCCTTTCAGGGAGATTTTTAAAATAAAGTCAAATGAAAAGTCTCATTTTTGATAGATATCCCAGCAGAAATTGAAACATACTGTGGGTCTTTTTTTTTTTTTTTTTTTAAGCTAAGAAAAAAAATAATCTACTTTACTAGTCTTTATGTTCATCACTGTTCATAAACGTCAGCATGTAAAAATCCATCTTAATAGTGTGTATACACTCAAGCACTTCTGTTTGCTATTCCATTATAATTTGACTTGTAGTTACTAGAGTGTATTGAAACGCATGCTAAAATTAGTTTAAAAATCTTTCCAAAATGAAAACAATATCTAAGCATTCATCCTGCTGCTCAATGAGGTACACTCCATTTTTGTGAGCTCAGAGGTCAAGCAGTCATCTCCACAGTTCTTCAAAGCTACCTCAAAAATTATACCATTACAACTAGCACTACTTAACCCCTATGGGAAGGCAGCCTCAGTAGACAAGCCAAACACTTAGCTGGCAAGGAGATTCCATTTCACATTACAACATTTAGACATTTATATTCACTAAACTTTCAAAAACCTTTCCCATAAAACCACGGACAAGCAGTACACAGTGACTTCAAAAATAAGTCCTGCTTTTACTTCTGAAATTTGCAGCTCGATTACATTTGTTTTTAAGATTAATAAACTCTTTTGGATGATAAATGTTTCTCTATAGCTCCCTTAATTAAAGATTTGAATTGAATTTCCTGACTTTTTGCTCAAACGTAGTAGTCATACACAAGTAAAATTGCCAAGCATCAAAACCAAAACAAATCAGAAAACACACACCCAAGGGCTGCAGTTTTAGATGGATTTAATTTAATTTCACCAAATTGTTGCATAGATCTCATAGAAAGAATTAACTGGAGAATATATGAATTATTAGTTTATATGGAAATTCTTACATTGAAATCTTTCATGTTTTACCAGCACGGTTGTCACAGCACCCTTACTAAATGGTCAAAGCCAAAGCTAATTTAAGTACAAAATGCATAAAACTACTTCTCACGGGTTTTTTTCTGTTTCTACATTGGGTCATCACCTTGTCCTAAAAAACACAATATTCTTCTTGACAGCTAGGAATTGTGCATTAACTTAAATTTCCCACCTTCAGTGTTGTTGCTCCGATCATTTAGGAAGGAACAGGTGGCAATCTTGTGCCCAGCTTGCAGTGGTGCCAACGTATCAGGCTCAGTTGGTTGATCTGAATGCCACTCACACACACCAAGCTCAAAACTAGAAGCCTGCGGTGCTAGAAGAAAAAGAAAAACAATCACTTAGCTTCTTAAGAAGTCATTATTTACGAGACTACTTCCCATTAGACACATATGCTTATTAGACTACTTGACAGCATTTCTGCCTCTGGTTACTTAAAAGCATTGTGTGTCACCGAGTGCTGTCTAATAGTTCAGGCTGCCATCTTTAATGATACTATTTTGAAAAATCATTTCCCAAAGATGGATGCTTCTTTCAGAGCAATGGAGCGCTCTTTACGCTGTTGCAACCTTCACGAATTCACTTCTGCAGAGAGAGTTGCCAGGAAACATTAAAAAATGACATGTCGTAACAAGAAATACCTACTTACTTTTCTAGATGATAGATATAGAAAAGTCACTTCTAACTGAGAGGTTAAACTCAGCAGCATCTCCACATATTTGCAACGGAATGCTTTTTTCTAGAACCAAAAAATTTCTGAATACGTTACCACATATTTTCAAGAACTGTTTAAGGGCAAATCGTGCCTGACCAATCTAGTGCCCTTCTAGAATGGAGTGACGGCATCAGCAGACAAGGGAAGACCTATGGATGTCATCTACCTGGACTTCTATAAAGCCTTTGATATGGTCCCCCGCAACATTGTTACCTCTAAATTGGAGAGATATGGGTTTGATGGATGGACTGTGAGATGGATAAGGAATTGGCTGGATGGCTGTCAACGGCTTAATGTCCATTTGGAAACCAGTTAAGAGTGGTATCCCTCAAGGGTCCATATGGGAACCAATACTATGAAATATCTTCTTTATGGTGTAGATAGTGGGGTTGAGTGTACCCTCAGTAAGTTTGCAGCAAGCTGAGTGGTACAGTTGATATGCTAGAAGAAAGGGATGCCATCCAGAGGGACCTTGACAGACTTGAGGAGTGGGTCCATGTAAACCTCATGAAGTTCAAGATCTTGCGCCTGGGTCAGGGAAATCACCACTATCAGTACAGATTGAGGGACTAATTGGTTGAGAGCAGCCCTGCCGAGAAGGACTTAGGGGTGTTGGTGAATGAAAAATTGGACTTGAGCCGGCAATGTGCACTTGCAGCCCAGAAAGCCAATTGCACCCTGGGCTGCATCAAAAGGTCGAGGGAGGTGATTTTGCCCCTCTATTCTGCTCTCATAAGATCCCACTTGGAGTACCATATCCGGCTCTGGGTCTCCTGGCTTAAGACAGACATGGACCTGTTTGAGCAGGCCCACTCAAATTCATTATTGGAATGCCCCTCCTATGAGGAAAGGCTGAGAGAGCTGGAGTTGTTCAGCCTGGAGAAGAGAAGGCTCCAGGGAGAACTTATTGTGGCCTTCCTCCCTTTAAAAAAGATGGAGAGACTTTTTACCAAGGTCTGTAGTGACAGGACAAGGCGCAATTGTTTTAAACTGAAAGAGAGCAGATTTAGATGGATAGAAGGAAGAATTCTTTTACAATAATGGGGGTAAGACACTGGAACAGGTTGCAAAGTGAAGTTGTGGATGCCCCACCACTGGAAGCGTTCAAGGTCTGGTTGGATGGGGCTTTGAGCAACTTGATCTAGTGGAAGACATCCCTGCCTATGTCAGCGGGGTCGGACTGGATGATCCTTAAAGGTCCCTTACAACCCAAACCATTCTGTGATTCTATGAAGTTTGAGGTGCCAGATTGTAGCTTCAAAATTTGTGTAATTAATAACGGCTACAGAAAGAAAATCACGATTTTCAGCAGGATTGCAATATGATAATGGAAGTTCCATTTCTTAAAGGCAATCTTCTGGTTAAGACAGACTTTTAACGAGCAGTCAAGGTATCTCAGGGAAAACATGGAGATTTCTAACCAGAGGAAACAATTTTATGTCAGCGTACTGTCTACTGCATCTCAGAATTACTGTGTTATTCACAGTATTGACATCTCAGTGAAACATCCTGTCCAGCTGATGCTACAAACCTCTGATTTCTTTCTTGTTCCAGTCTTGCATAAACAAGTGCACTTTTTTCAAACCATGTGTATTAAGTGCGAAGACCTTGTGGAAAATGCAAAATTCTAGAACAGTCTAGAAAGGGATGGATTTTGTCAAATTTCAACACTTGAAAAAAGTTGCAAATACATTCAAAAATTTATCAAGCTCCTCTTTAAACACTTTTTAAAATACTAAACAAAAATATTTTGATCGATTCTGCTTTTTTTTTTTTTCATTTAGTTGTAAATATTTCTGAGACTGGTTATTTGGACAATGATCACAATCTCTTGGGACAAAATACATATTTCCCAGCTCTTAATTGTGCAGCATGTCAGACAACAGCAAGATTAGTATTTTAGATTTTCTGACTCCCATCCCTGCAGCAGTTCATCTGAAAGACCCCGCGTCTGGTTCTACAGCTGTGATGTTAAAGGCAACATGTTTGCATGTTTAGAATTAACGAAGGAATTAAGTTTGAGATGTTTCCAGTTGAAGGATCCCTACTGGATTTTTTGTCAAAACGTTCACATTATAAACAATAGATATATATAATTACTCCAGTTTTCAAGGAAAAAAAGAAAGCTTTGCAGAGAAGGTATACCACTTTTGCATTACAAGTGACTTAAGGACCCCTCACTCTCCATTCCACTTATATGCTTTGTGGCTATTTGCTTTCAACCCTATGGCAAGATCAGAACGACAATCTTAATAGACTTCTTCCCATATATAATTCATCAGGAGTCAAGAGGGAGTTCTGTAGAGCAATCAAACACTTGGATAAGAATATGATGCCTTTGAACAAGAGGTCTACTGAAGGTGAAACTAAAGGAGGTTTTGTATTACATACGTTTTAGAGCATAACTTCAACGTTTTTATTTGAAAAGCAAAAATGTTTTTTCTGCAGTGTATATGTATAATTAAAAGCTGTGGTGTTTTTTGGGTGATAACTAAAACAGTTTGACAGCTGTTGGGAAAACTACAAGCTGCAAAATATTTTAATTGCTATACTGGAGACAGGGTTTTGGTTGGTTTTTTCCTTTGAATGCATGAGGTTTACTGTCCAGCAGAACAAGAGAATGAAGGAGGGCAATTTGGGAGTGGGAAAAATGAAAGAAAAAAACACCCTTAAAACTTAACGAAGTTATATTTATACTTGGCCATCACAGTTTGTATCCAGAAACTCCTGAAAGCACAAATATTTAAGCTATTTTATCCATGACCACAGTCATACTAATGAATATAAATGTACAGGTCATTTCTTATGTGCATTTACACTGGGATTGAAAATCGTGAAGGATACAATAAAAATGCAAATTTTAACTACAAATTTCATGCAATTAAAGTGGTTGTTATTTAAAGTCCTCTTATCCAGACTTTCCATAAGGAGAAAAGAAAAAATATTTCAAATTCAAGCACCCATTAATCTGACCTTTTGTTTTAATTATTGAGAAATGTTCAGTAGGAAAATTCCTCTTTCAGGGAGAAAATTAAGATCCTTTCACTCTGGTTTTGGCTGCTGTGAACAATTTAGATGTCACCTAATGAAGCTGACTTTTTCTAATGGGGAAGCACAGGATAAGAGCTGACTCTTATTAGAATATACCTCAGGTATAGTAATAGTGCAGCAGCTCACCCTGTGTGCCACAACATATACTTCAAGAGCTGCCATGTAAGGTAAGTTTAACACCTAGATTTATAAGCTCTGCTGAGTATACCCTGTTTCTGTTTCAATTTTTTATTTTTTTCTCTCTCCAAGACAGTGTTTCATCTCTGTAGCTGAGGGGTTTTTTTCTCAGTTTTGTTTGCTTTAGAAGCACTTTGTTTATGAAAAAAGCCAATATATTTGTACAGAGAGATTTATATCCTCCTGTGGGAACTGGTTAAGCAATTGCATAGGTTGTTAGAAACTAGCAATGCACTTTTTCCCGTTTTAAACCTGCCCTTTCATCTGCAGAAATCCTCCAAGGAACAGGGAGAAGTTGGGAGAATCACACATCTGTTCTCTCTTCATTGCCAGTTTCAAATTCACCTATTCAAAGAAAGCCCATTGTAAACTTACCTGAGTTCATAGACAAGTATGCCCAAAGTTATAAATTAACATCCTTACTCATTTGAGTTAGACCTGCTAGAAAACCTCTACAAAACAGAGAAGCAAGATGGGCCATAGCATAAAAATATTTATAAAACTTTTGCTTCTATAATTCTCCTTTGTAAGAAAGTTGAAACATGAAGAGAGTGAATAAAGTTTAGCTACCTGAAATTGCATTTCCCCAATACAGACGCTCTTTGAAATAAATATGTATGCCTACCTGAATCATTACACTAGGATTGGTATCTTGCTCTTACTGTGATCTGCCAACAATTGCTCAGCACTTTAATATTTTACTAAACACGTGCATCTCTTTTCAATAGGTTTTCCTACTGGGAAATCTAGAGAGTTTTATTTCAGAACACAGTACACAAAACAAATCATGTAACTTCGCTTGGTCTTTGTCAAACACTGTATTCCATACCTCAAACTAAATTTAAAGACCAAACTCTCGGTGCCTGTGCTACAACTCAGAGGCAGGAAAACGAAGGGCGTGCTTTCAATCAGGAGCGTGCTCATCTGAGGGTGTGACATGGTGAGACATAGGTGCCACAGCACAATGCTCTTGTGTGACACGGAGAAGCAGTCTAATTTATGCTAGGATGGATAGCGCTCCTTTTCCATGAAAATCAGTTGGGTTGAAAAGAGAAATAGGAAATGTTTTGCTTAAAAATCCCCGATATGCATGGATGGTCTGACTGCAAAGCTGACCAGCCTGACATTACAGCTCTTGGATGCAGCAGAGCGGAACAAAATATCCTCAACTACACAGCTGGGGATCACGACCCTCAGGCATTTAAAAATACACACAAGTGCCTTGGGAATCTCCTAAAGTTGACTGCAAAGCTTTTCCTGAGCTGGCTAAACACATCAATTCTTCGGCCAATACCAGTAGATCTTTTCTGAGGCCTTACCCACTCTCCTGGCTGCAGGAAGCGACATTTATACTGTATGAGATTTCTTAAGGTACTTATTATTATTTGTAACCGTGTTTAAGTGTGATATGACAGATGATGATTTAGAGAAATGCAAATAAGCAACATGAAAACACTTACAGAGTTAAGAAAACCTTTGAATACCAAAAAGCTTTCCTTTATATTTTCTCTTTTAATCCAAAGGAAAGACGAAATAAAATGATCTGTCTCCTGAAAAGGGAGGTATTCTTACCACTTGCCAGAGAACATCCTTCACTGAAAGTAATATCATCAATGGCAACAGTTTGATCTTGTCTCTGGGTCTCCACCATCCCCCAAAAGACAACCTGCAGAGATTAACAGCAAATCAACAACAAACGGCATTCACCAGTGTCACAGACAAGAGGAGAAAAACCTTTCAGGGCATGCCAGTCTAGTCCACAGTGTTTCTATTAGAAACATAAGAACTCAAATCATGCACTGAATTCTGGAGGATTAACAGCCTGGCTTTTTCGCATATCTGTGGCTTGTCAGCACAGACATATAGTCTAATCATCTAACTTAAGAGAGAAGTAGCATTTAACAGGACGGATCTGAAGACCACAATGAAATACATTAAAACCTAAGCAAGGATCGTGACCATTAAGAAATACAAAGGATTTTGTGTTTTATCAAGCCATTATTCCACCAGAGACTGGAAATGTGAAACTTTTCTGGGTTTTTTTTCAGAATTTATCAGAGACCTGGAACAAAGTCAGAGCAACAAACACCATTAGTCAGAAGCCTTTCATCAAGTTTTTAGCCAAAAAAAACCAAATCTTGAGCAGTACTTAGTCAACTGCTATTCTGCTCTAATGTTGCAAGAGATTTTTTTTTTTTTTCTAAACAGTCTTCTACACACAAGACGACCCAAACATTTTACATTTCCATCTTAAAAGCAGAAACTTTTGTGACCTTTTGAGACTTTGTGGTAGAGACTACCCCATTTATTCTGCAGTGATATAGACGGAGACTGATCAATCACAGTTCTTGGGAAAACCCAACAAAACCCACACCAATCTAAACAACCAAACAAATCAATCATAGGAATAACATTCCTTAAATTATTCCCTAGCCATATCTTGGGATGTTACAGTTCCAGACTTTTCCAGAGCCGTAGAGGTAAAATCTATCTAGAGGTACATTCTGGCTCTTAATAGGGAATGTACAGTGGTAGCTAGATAATACATTTTCAAAGATTAGCTTTAGTGTTTGGGGCATTTTTGTGCATGGTTTAAGTGACTGTAGCAGAAAACCTGCATTTATCTTCTAGATTATCATCAAGAGTACAGTATTCCATGGTACAACATGTCAGAAGTCAGATAAGGTCATCTTTCCAGGGATGGAGGTGAGGCTGACCAGCCTGTAGTTTCCTGGGTCTTCTTTCTTGCCCTAAAAAGGCTGGAGTCTTTACTACTGACTGAACTAGCAGCAAAGTCAGTGCTGCAAATCTGGACCCATCTCTCTAGAAAAGCGTCAGTTCTATTTTTTCCTTCATGTCTTAACTTCCCCACTTCCACAATGACAGAAAATCACGCTAAATGCCTCCAGTTGCTCTCAAGTATAAAAAAAAATTAGCCAGGCTTTATCTGGCACAGGTACCCATCTGTCCTTCCCTGAGGAGGTCAGTCCACTAATAATCAAAACTGATTCCCATCCACGCTTAATTGAGCAACAGATTGGTCAGTTTGCCCTCTCACACAAAATCTAGAGCTCTTCAGTCCAAAAATCTGTAATGAAAACATCTACTTAATGACACTACTTGCTCATAGCGGTAATTAGCAAGCGTTACCTAAATATGCAATATCTATGGCTGTCAGACCAAATTAACATTGCAGCTCCATTAGTGGGAAGGAAAGCTCAAGTGGGAACATAGGTGGGGGCGTGACACAGGCTGGGCTTCCCCCAGAAGTGCAGCCGTGGGGACAGATTCCCAGTGCAGCAGCAACGCCCAAGGTAAAACACAGTGATCAAGCACAAAGACAAAAAAGCGAACCCCAAGCCCAGAACTACTTTCCTTAATGAAGTCTGGGAGACAGAAATTTGTTCTCAATAGAACAGGGGGACAGTAGTTTAAGAGAGCGGATCATGATACGGTTCTCCAAAACCCAGCCAAAACAGACCTACTGAGCTTGTGGTGTGTTGAGTAATTAAAGCGGTGGTAATCTTTGTATTTGGTGGAGATTTTTGAGAGCCAGAACCAAATGTCCTATCCCATAAAGATAATAAAGATTTTCTGCTTCTTTGTTTTGAGAAAGAAGAGACAATGGTATTAAATAGTCAATATCAAAATGAGCAAAGGAAATAAGCAGTGGAAGTTGATTTTAGTTAAAATCCACTTCGAGTGTGTTTGCCAAATTGACAAAAAAGTCAAGCACTCCAATTCAAATAAATTTCTACACCCAAAAAAAAAAAAAAGATTTTTTTTCCTGTCCACCTTTTTTCATAGAAACTTTCATTGTCACTAAGAAATCTTTTAACTAAAAAATCTGAATATATGATTAAAGTATTCAGTGAACATGACAATTTCTTGAGAAAAATGGGATGTCAGTTCACGACGAGGTTAAATATTTTTATTATTTTGCAAGTTTGGAACAGGAAGAAGCATATTCCTAATAATTCTATTGCAATGGGAATTTTTGCTGTGCCTGCAATAAACCAGTAGGATCACTGATTATTTAGCTGCAGGTTTTTTTGTAGTTTATTTGTGCATGACTTGAAACATGACACAGGTAGCCCTGTTGGCTAAAGATCTTGTCATATCAAAAGGGCAAGTGCAAAAAGGCAAGTGAATTGTATTTACTTGTATGATCAGCATCTTAGAAGTTGTCACTAGAGGAAAAACATGCAACCAAAGAAGAGTTTTCTCAGCTTCAGTCTCTAGCTTAGGTGAGGTGCCCAGCTACATTTCTTTGGCTAGATGTAACGATTACTGCAGTAAGTTTGACACATGCCTCTTTAAAGCTGGACCGTTCCCATCAGTTCACTTTACATAGGCTAAAGGATAACAAGGTTTGCAAGCAATAATCTAATTAGTATTTGATCCAGCAGTTTAGAGTAAGAAGATGCCATATTATATTAACCATTCCCAGGCTCAGTCAATTTGCTAAACAATATGAAGGATGACGAAGTAAATCTAGAAGTAAACCCTTCTAGTACAATCTCACATTGCTATACGTAGACTCATATCAGCTAGAGGTAAGTTATTGACAGGTAACAACATTGGTAATTGTGTTGCGTTTGGTACCAGTATTGCATAAAATCTGTTCTCACTCAGGGTTGAGCACACAAGTATTACTCCAAAAACCCAGATTTAGTTGGATGTTTTAGCACAACATTGCCTCTGCACGTCAAGTAATTGTGTTTCTTATATGGTTTATTGAAATGAGGTTATGCTTCCATGCCTTCAGGTGTGTATGCTAACCAACTCTTCACAGTAACTACTGTAGGAGGAAATGTCTCTGATTTTCTTTGCTCCCCACTTTCCCTCCAGTACTACGCATAATAGCGAGTGTACGTCATCCATGATATTGTAGCCCTAAGTTACATTTACTGTGCTAATACTTTGTGTAAATGCACATGTAAAAACATTTAAATAGCCTATGAGACTTACATTGTTTTTCAGCAGCTTTGAGCAAAATAAAACCACATGCATGTGTTCTGTGACAAAGGCTCAAAGCTACGATGAATAGTCAAGTACAGTGTATAGAACAGTAACTTGTAGCATAGAATGGTATTTCCTATATAAATTAAACTTTGAGTTTATTGGTACAGTTAGATTGAGGCTAAGGGAATACTGTATTGAAAGTTAAGACCTGATGGTATCACCTCTATGGGCAGGCAGATAATTTATGATATAATGAGACTGTTCATTTAAGACACATACACAGTTTAAGTAAGGTTCGGTATTAGTTTCAACACCACCAAGAGATAAGAACAAGCAATATTTGCTAATGCCAAGCATGAACTTCCAAATGGCTTCTCTCTCTTTTACCTCATGATAACACTTTCCATTTACAAAACATTTAGTTTTGAGTTATTAAAAACCCCATAAATTATAAGCAATTTACAGTCACCTCTGTGTACCAACCTCATACTTTTCAGTGCTACTGATGATGATGGTCTTTGCTTTCCACTGATTTTGCAGTTCTCCTGAATCTTGCCAGATGTTTGTAATAGTATCTTCAGAGGGCTTTTGAAGCCCCACCATCAATGTCCCACTTGTTTGACTGATCCAATAATGAAATGTAATCTAAGACATAAAAGGTCTGATTATTCCAGGGAAATACTGTGACAAAGAATGAAATACAAGGACTATGCATCAAAATACCTGGCAAACGTGTTCTTCATCAGTTGGAAGGAAAACATTGGTCCTTAAAGTTGCAGAAGAGGATCGCATTTCAGAGGACAATGAGAGGAAATAAGCTATTAAAAGGAATAAAAAAGAAATCTTAGAAGCTTGGAGAAAAGTTATATAAAATTTAACAGTAAAACAAGAAGAGGCACACATAAAGGTAATAACTAAAAAGCCAACTAGAAGTTTTTACCAAGAAAAGATTCTTATCACACTTGTAGCCACTGCGTGCCAAGCCTTTGCTCATATTAAATACTGACATAGTATTGCTCCACATGCTTGCTGAAATTTCAAGTAGGGTTCCAAAATGTTTCCTATTTGACTTGAAAACTGAATAAGTGCAAGTTGGACAAATCTAAGACTAACTCAGCAATCTGATCAAAGAGCTTAAACCCCAATGACTGAATAGATTGGATATTTCATGCATGAACAACAAACTATCGTGAGCAACAACACAGATTTATTACAGTGGTTCAAGTCTTTGAAGAGCTGATGGAAGACAGGAGAGGAGGCTGTGGTGTTCCTCTGTTCCACAAGACATGGGTCTGTTTTCTGGTTGCTCAGAAAACTGCCTCGTTGCAGGGAGGAGGTCGTGGTATCCCCTGTATACACTCCTGATATGAAGGATTGTCCTCAGAATCTTCACAATACCATTAAAGATGCCACTATCTTTCCATTTACAAAACAAGCCCAAATTAAAGCTTTGCTTTACTTGAAAAATGTAACAGCTCAACAAGTTAGTAAGACATGGTTGTTGCTATGCCTTCTGACTGATTTTGTCTCTTCCTGACAAAATTCTTTCAGATCATCTAGAAGACAGGAGGTAACCGTCCTATTTCAGGATATCAAATACCGCTAGTCAAAATTTGGCCCTTTCTGAACATGAAGTCTTCAGATATGTTAGATATTAAAGGATGCAACGGGATTCATCCTTCCGCTTCCCACCACCCTCCTTTCCCTTCTCCCCTCCTTCCCAAACTCCAAGCAATGTGAGGTAAGCTGTTGCCCTCTGCCATTAACATGTAAACAAAGGGAGAAAGATGGAGAAAGGAGAAAAGCAGCAAGTGGGGCTGAAAGGAAAAAAGTGTCCTAAAAATAAAAGGTACTACAGAACCCAAATATCCGAGGATACGTAGGATACTACCCACTCTGACCTCTCATCCTTGCGTGCAACTGGAAACTCACTGCCAAAGGACCATAAGCCGAGCTCAGTGCTGGAGCCAGCTAAGGAATCCACCACAGAAATGCCTTTTTCAGCCTGCTGCCAGAGCGGTGGCCATGCTCTCCTGAGGCTTTAGGCTTCATGACTGCTCAGGCAGCACTTTCAGAGCCTGCCAGCTGCAAGGATATTCTTCCTACCCACAACAGATGGCTTGGTGCCTCAGCAGAGCCCTATCCTTGACTCCACTGGTTTTTAGTTTCCATAAAATTTTGAACCTTTTTCTTTTAATTCCCAAAAGATAAATGTATCTAAGACTCATTAAAAAGGTCAGATTTCACTTGCCACAGGAATTTTGTCTTATATAGGTGGGGCAGAAATATTAATTTTAAGAAATTCTTTGAACAGTGATTTTATATTAAACCTCTGCATAGAAAACAGGCTTCAATTAGTAAAAACAGGTTTGCTTTAGGTTCTTTTGAGTGGTTGTCACTGGTCTGTTCAATTATACTTTCTATGAAAATAAGAATCATGAGGAGAGACAGAGCTAAACGAAACCTGTTACCTTCTGGTAAATGATTACATAAATTTTCAAAGGAGTTACATGTAAAAAGCGATCTTTGCTCTTCTGCTAATGTGTGTGCAATTGCTTATCCTGATGGCAGGATCTCTTCCCTTTCATGCTCTGCCATAGGGCATACTCTGCTCAATTGTCACTGTACAATATAATTCCTGGTCTTCAAGCAGGAACCAACATAAAACTGATTACACAATCTGTTGAGTCACCAGCAGTGGGAAAACTTGAACAGTTGCCATAAGGAGATAAATATTTCCTAGGCAATTAGAACGAGCATTCAGAAAATGAAAATAGAGTTTAGCCATTCTCCAGGCAGAAAACCAAAATATGCTTAACTCTCCTTTGCCATTCAGTTCACAGATCTGAGCATACAGCCTCTCAGCAAGCTGAGTAAGTACAAGTATTCAAACTTGCTGTGATATGATCAAAATAGCTTAGATTAACACGGAGTGGTGATGCAACGCTCCCCCCTCCCCTTTTAGGTCACTCAGTGCTTAGCGCGATTTCCTCCCCACGTAACAATACAATGGACACGAACTTTACTGGAACATAACGGTCCAACATAAAAGAAAGAAAAAAGGTGGAGGGTAAAGAATGAGAACACTATGGCAACCCCTTAGCACATCAGGCTCCTGTGACTCCTATTCTTGGAACTGACAGCAATAATTGATAACTCCTGACAATATGTAGATCATGGCCCAAAGAGGGGGGATGATACCAGAACTTCAAGCTCTAGCAAGTTCTGGGCAACTGGTAGAAAATACCAGAATATCCCATTGTCTGAGTTGGGCCAGAGCTGAAAAGTACCTGATGAAAGTAAATTATCTCAGACCCTATAAGCAGCAATTCTAGTAAGACCCTTTGAGCTCTTCTGGATTGCAACAGGCAACGACCAGCATCCCCCTGAGTTTGGACACTGCTCAAGGCAGACACCTCAAAGTGTAAAAGGCCAGGGCGAGTCAACATTCCCCCTCAAGTCTCAGTTATCACCCACTGAGGAACGCCAATGTATTGTAAGTATTTACTCCAAACTTGAAGGAAATTTTAACTATTTAACTGTGCTTCTCTTTCATCCACCTCTCTATCCACATGCCTTTAATATACTCATTAGCTCTTACGAGTGTGGGTGTTATACTTTACTAGATACAAATACATTCTGTCTATTTGTCTGTGAGTGCATAAGGAATCAAAAGGGGCACCCATGGGCTCACTGGAGTCACCTGCTGTGAAGGGACCTTTGGTCCTAGCAGTTAAAGACTGGGGGATGGGGGGTGTGCAACCCCTCCATGCTCACATGCATGTACATATACTGGTTCGGGATACCTTACAGTAAGTCAGTGTGAACCTTGTCATTTTCAAATCCGTAATTAAGTCACTGTTCAATTATTTTGCTAAATCATCTTGCAAATCCTTAAGTTGGTTAATGATTTAAGTGCTGCTAAAATTCAACCCCTTGATCTACCTCAAATCAATAAAGAATTTTGAAGTGCTGCTAAATCATAACCGCGTCAAATATTTCCATCCACAACATATGGCTACTGCACAACTCAGACCTAGGAGATACGATGGTGACCGAGCTCCCAAACCAAGTCAACGGGAATATGCAGATGACCAAACAGTTTGCTTCTTCTGTAACAAACACTTGAAGTTGATGGTTCTCAATCTTTTGCTGACTTTCTGTGTCTGCATAAGTTAAATATCCCCCACCCCACCAGTTCTTTCCAAGTTAAAGGTAGTCTATATCTAATAAAAAAGATTATCTTTCAAGTTTTTTTGCTATGTCCTGATGTGGTGTATACTATCAGTCAAGCACAAACCCTAGAAACTTCAACTAGAGCAAGACTCCATTGCCTGGTTAATTAATTATGATTCTAGCCAGGAGTTTGCTATATTTTTATTCCATAGTATTTATCTCCTCTGCTTTTTTATGAGAAGAGCTTTTATTATTTTAAAGTGTTTCACAACTTACATACTTGAAATAAAATTTATTTTTAAGAAAAAGGCTGGTAGTTACTCAAATTTGTGTGCCAACACCAGTTTAAATCAACATTTATTTAAAAAGAGCCTTATTTTCAGAAGCTTGATACACTGTACTGATTTTGGCTTCGATAGTGTTACATCTCTTCCTAGGAGGTGTAAGGGACTATGTTTTGGTTTTGTGCTGAAAATAGTGTTGTTAACACACTGATGGTTTTTTTTAGTTACTGCTGAGCAGTGCTTACACAGAGTCAAGGCCTTTTCTGCTTCTCACCCCACCAGTGAATAGGCTGGGGGTGCACAAAAAGTTAGGAGGGGATACAGCTGTGACAGCTGACCCCACCTGACTAAAGGGATATTCCATGCCATATGTCATCATGCTCATAAATAAAGCTAGGGGGGAGGCTGGCAGGGTGGCTGCCACTCAGGGACTGGCTGGGCATTGGTCATTTGGTGGTGAGCAATGGTTTCCATTTGCATCCCTTATCTCTCTTGGAGTTTATTTTTCTCTCTTTTTTTTTCCTTCTTTTCCTTACAATTTTTAAACATTATTTCGTTTTAATTAATAAACTGTTTTTATCTCAACCCATGAGTTTTTTCACTTTTACTCTTCCACTTCTCTCCCCCATCCCACTGGGGGCAGGAAGCGAGTGGCTGTTTCTTTCTTAATTACAGGCTGGGATTAAAACTCAACGGCCCTTTGTTGGCACCCAACTTGCAGCATGACAGGTTTGAGGTAACTTCTATTATGCTCTGGTCAAATCTGTTATTTATATCTGTTAAGAGGTGTGGTTCACAGAATTGATTCACCTGTTCTCGAGATATATATATATATATCTATATATCTATATCTATACCATGCTTTTCTTTTTTTTGCTGTACCTGTTGACTTTTGCAGGATGTGCTTGTATGCTAAACACAAGCAAAACTGAAGTTATTAGAAGAGTACTATGTGGGTAAAGTTTCCTAATTGCAGAGCATCATGAAAATCATCAGCTGCGGAATAAGAACTTGCAGGAAAATGTAGAAGGTTTTTTTTGTTGATGTTTTTTCTATGAAAAGCTTTTAAATTTATGTGCCATTTTCATTTTGCTAATTTCTAAACAAGTTTTAAACACATTCACCTTTAAACCGCCAACTCATATTATCATTATAAGGAACTTCTACCTGCTTGGTAGCTTATGCAATGCGTAGATGCCACTTGGTTTAGACCAGTACAGATTTCCACACCCCCAGATAATCACAGTTTGGGAACAAGGTGAAAAACACCTAGGTTAATCAGTCTCACAGCAACACTTGAGTCCCAGATAAGGTTATATTCTTGTACACTCTCCAATACTGCATGCCTGCCCTCAGGTGCTTGCTCTGAGGGCTGCTGCACCACTGTTTGTGCACAGGAGAGATGAAAGGGGGTGAGTGGAGAAAAGGAAAGAAAACAGCAGAAAATACAGAGCAGAGAATGAAACAGTTTGGGGTGACTACTTCAACCAGCTCACATCTTTACTGTGAGACTAGAGGTTCCCATCAAATTCATTCCCTCCTTCCTTGCTTTCTTCCAAACAAGCTTTCTAATAGCTTTGGAAAGCAGGAGAAGGCTTACTGCAATTAAAGAAGTTGGCTCCAATTAACTAAAAAGGTATGAAGTAAATCACATATTACAGGAGGAAGCAGCCAGGTTTTGGAAAGCAAGGTTAACTTGGCAATTAGACAAGCATAAGGAACACGTTTTATCTAAGGACAGGGACAATGAATTAGTTGAGGGACAGTCTTTGATGCAAAGCGGAATTTTAATAAGAGTTAGAGAGGACCTGGCTCAAATAGACTATCAAAGCCTTCCTGTCCCCAGACCAAAGTCACCTTCTCTCAAAATATTTGGAACTGCAATACTAGCCAGAGATAATAGATACGCATACTTCAGGCATTCACCGATCCAAGAAAAGAAGGAATAATGTCTTGAAATGGGGGACTCAATACTCGTTTCTAAACTTTGCAACCATCAAGACTGAAATTATCACCTGATATCTCCAAAACAGGTAAAGGTCACTCAGATAGATAAACATGACTCTCGATGACTGATTACTTGCTCCTCCATGATAACAAGAATTGCTTTCCGGAATACTGTCTTTTTTTGTGGAAACCTGGGTTATTGTAATTACAATCACCTAAAAACTTGCACTCAAGTGCCCAGAAAACATGTGACAGAATCCAACTGAACTCTCAAGAAATTAGTAAAATTAAACAAATTAAAAAAAGAAAAAAAGACAACTACATAATTTGTAAGAGCCCATGGTTCCTTCACAAACCATGAGGATTCTTACCACTGTCATTTCCACTGTGGTCAGAGTACGGTGGTCCCATGCCAGATCGACCATTTCTTTGTATCCATCCAGGCTGTAAATTCAATTCCTGTAGAGCTTTGCATTGATCAGTTTCAAAATCACAATTTTCACAGCAGGACCCTGAATTGAATCAAACAAAAAATTAAAACCTCAAAAACAGAAGCAAAGGGATGTGTTCTCACCATCATTTGCTATTTAATTAGCACACAGATACACTCTGAATGGTTGCCTAGAAAAAGTAAGAAATACCAGAATTTTCAAATCATGAACAAAAAGAAGCAGGGCAGGGGAAGAGGGACAAGAGAGAATGAACACTGAAAACAAAAATAACAAACAACAACAAAACAAACCACCAGCCCCAGCCCCACCCCAGCCAAACCAAGCCCAAACAAGTCCATTTATATTATGCCACTAATTTGGGAATGTGTTGGGAAAAGCATATGTTAATATGCTTTTTTTCCTTCGCAGATATGTCTGTAGGAAACTGTCCAAGTTAGCACAGCTTCTATGCAGAGGCTGTTTATAAAATGTATTGCAGCTATTGGCTGAAGAACTTCAGTATATCCTCTGTTTATCCAGTGTTCTTGCATAGAAAAACAAAGACTTAACACCAGGAAATAACCAGATAGAACAAAAAAAAAAAAAAAACCACCACAAAACATTTCTTTATTCCACTACTATTTATTTCACCATTTTGCAACCTGCATTTTTGGGGAACTTGGAGTATAAGCCCATTCCCAGAAACAGCCCAAGGCCTAATAACAGAAAGGTGAGGGTCTCATCATCCGAGATACTCCAAAGTTTACCGGTGCTCATTGTCTTTACTAAGCTGCTGCATTAAAGGAAGAACCACAGTGTTCAGGAAGCAGAGAGCTGAAACAAGTCCTCAGAACGACACAGTCTCCCCACTTGCCTTTCCTCTGACCTCATTTCTTCCAGCGCACATAGCAACGTGGTGGTGAAGGACTGCTTTTCTCCCCCTTCCACATTCCCCTGTAGGGCACCACAGGTTAGTAAAAGGAGGCAGAACGTTCTTTTTCCATAGCATCAAAGCTGAATTAAAAGAGCTTACACATGCCTAACAGGCTGGACAGTCCCATTCCTTGAACCACTTATTGAAGTAATGGAAGGATTTTAAAAAAAAAAAGTCTAATCAGATGCATCTCTATAGAGCAAGTTTATTGCAACATCATCCCCAGCAGAAGGACAGATTTGGAACTGTCCACAGATTCCATCTGCTGTATGGAAACCTTCAGTTCGCTCGCATTTTCTCTTACGCAGGGGAGGACGATAGGTTAAGGCTCTGTCTTCTAATCAGGATTCTGGTTAGACCCGAGAGCTTCAATGGCTTTGTGTTCTCTCTCAAACTGGTGCTCACTCCAGGCCCCTGCTAGTGCTTTCAGACTATTCTATATTATCACACTTCACTAATCATTTTAAATGATGTTGCAACTGCAACATTTATAGTCACACTATGATGTTCAATTTCATGGCTTTCATATTCACATCAGCTTACTGCAACAGTTAATTATAAGGTGAGAGAGGGGAAAATAGATATATTTCATATGAGCATTCCAGGCTCGAGTTAATGTGCAGATTGGCTGATTCATCAACTAACATTTTATTGCTACTTTTATTCCTTAGCTCTTTAAGTGGCTGAAAAGCATGTCAGCGGTTCATCAAAAGCACAAGCACTGCTGAGGCATATCTGCTTCACATGACATGAAACGCACCAAATCACAGTCAGTATTTTTCAGAAATTTCCTTACATCTTAAAAAAAACAATCTATATGTGCAAAATAGCAAGAATACTATCTTTTTAAATTAAAAAGGAAAACAACCTTGATCAATCATGACTACTTTCCAAGGCAATATTTCACAGAAAATATAATTTGAAAACAAACCAATGTAAACTTGCTGAAAGATAGGTTTACAAAGATGAATTCGCTACTTAGAGAGGAAAAAGCCAGAAGGAAGAAATGTGTGGGATGTTCTAGATATCTTTTGCAGAATTTCCTGTGAACATAACAAATATTTAAAATAAACTCTAAGGAAAAATTCCAAGTGTCACAGAAACACATTACAGTTTAAGGTTCTATTTCAAGTCTATATATGTATAAAGTCTCAGTTTGGGATATTCTGGGAGCAAAATATTTTTAAAAGTAGTTAGTTATCATTCATTCCTTAGTTAATATTTTGCAATAGTTCCAAGATAAAAAAAAAAAAAAAGACTGTAGGGTTTATTCCATTCCTTTTCCAATGCTGTGGCAAAGCAAGAACCAACTAAATATGAAGACAAAAACAACAACAAAAGCACATCATCTGAAATTACAACTCTGATATATTTTCAGTGCGGAAACATCTTTAACCTAAGAGCCCAGAGAAAACAGCAGAGAACCATTACAAAATGTGAGATGGGAGAGATGAAACCGAAGTAGAAAAATAAATTTGCAATAATCCCAAATCAGAAGAGTGGGTGGCAGCAGGATGGGTCTTCAATTGACACTTCGATCTGTATCTTTACGTGACAGTTAACTCCAGGGGAGAAGTTACCCAGAGTATTATCCAAACACCCCCAGCATCCACAGCCTGCCACTCAAAGTTAAGTTCCACACTTCTTGGTCATCCATACTGCAAATACAACGTTATCTGGTATTTAGGTCTTTCACAGAGCCTACAGGCTCACATTTCTAAACTAGTCTTTGGAGCAACTTTAATTTCTCTGCTCTCATATAAGCATTTGTCTATCGCAGTATTCATTTAACAAACATGGGTAAAAAGCCTCCATAAAAATTAATGGAAGAATGCATCTCTTGCTGCATATTCTGCAATCATAATAGAAAGTGCTGCCTGGAGGAAACGCTCTTTTCCAGGGAAATCAAGACCAAGCACAATGAGAATTTCAAGGCTACACAGTGAAATGTAGCATAACCATCTCTTGTGCAAGTGATAAAAAAAATAAAATGCTAACCTGACCTGTGTTAGTCACACATCAGAGGATTCAACAGGCATTTACCCAGCTACTGTCATTTAAAGCAATTTAGTACAGCAGAAAAAAGTTTAAAAATGTACTGGTATCCAATAGAGTCTTAGCAATTGTCTTATTTTCAGAGGCACAAAAATCAAGTATCCTAGAGGTGATTCTAGTCTCTTGTTCCAATCATATTTCTACATTGTTATTGGATGAAACAGGGAGTCATATTAGAAGAAGCAGCAGCCCGGGTATCCGGGCACACAGCTCTGATTTGAGAATCTGGATTTATATTCTTTTTCTTTCTCCCAGATTTAATCTGAATGCAATGATTACTAACATGCTTTAGTTAGCATTAGTTAGCATTTTTCCGCCCAAAACACACAGGCTCACCTAAAGAGCATCTACTTCGAATTTAAAGATAAGCCCCCAAAATATGTTGCACAGAAAATGGAAGAACTCAGATAAGCTTTTCGTTAAAAGTAGAATTTTTTATAAATCCAAGGTCTTCTTTGCACTCCAGAGTAAAGACCCTCAAAGAGCAGGACTGTCTTATGTATCATATAAAATCATTTGCAGCATGATTTTGTGTTTCGGTGTTCTGGAAATAGTAGATTTCTGATGCAAATTTACTCAGGCTGTAGCAGTTAAAATTCACTCTCACTGCTTGGATCTTTCCTTTAAGAAAAACACCAGCAACTGTATTCATAGCCTTTGAATCTGTCAAAGATTAAGCTAGAATTATCAGTTCATGAATTCAAGAACATTTCCTCCCCTTGCCTAGACTGGAAAAAAAAAAGAAAAAAAGGAATAAAAAAAAATTTCTGTTGCTTATACCTTTGTCTAGGTATTTTGAATGAAACCTGACTTTCAGCAAGAACTTTTAATGTCAATCATGAGAAAAAAAGTTATACTTGTTGAATTGCCATTGAATTTTAAGTGGATAAGGAATCACCTACTTTACTACATAATACCTGTACGAAGATTTATGAAAGAGGTGCACTGTACAGATGTTGAAAATTAAGCAGGAAAAATCAAATTGAAGCAGGAAAAAATTGTTTGAGAAAATCAGATGAAGAAGAGGGTGAAAAAAATATAATTCCTGAATATTTTTGTAACATTAAAAAAAGTCTCCCCCAGTTCTGTCTGCTGCCATGTTTGGGTATCAAACTGTCTCACACTTATTACAAAGCCCACTGAGACTTACCTTGTTTCTCATCACTGCTGCCTCCACACTGGCTGGCAAAAACACACAACTCCCCAGCTGGAGCAGAGGAGCCATCACCACGCTGGCATTCACTTCCTGTAGATGACCAAGTATCTACCAAAGCAAAGCAATATAATGCACAGAAATATATGAGTTTGTTCATGGGCTGTGCTACTATCCAAGCTTTCACTTGGAAAAGAATTACTTTAGCTGTCTAGTTTTGGTCATTAAGTGTCTTTGAAAAAGCTGTGTTTACACACATCTCTCTGAAAGATGTTTTTAGAACCTCACTTTCCGAGTCTGCAGCTTAAGGGAAATATGGCTTCTGTGAAGCAGTGACTTTCAACCTGGTGTGTCTTTGGATAATATTTAACTGAATTATAACACTGTTTTATGACTACAAAAATTTGGTTCATGCTAAGTCAAGTGTATGTCATTAACTTACTGACTGGATTTATTGCTCAATAGTTTGCAAATATATTAGATAAGAAAATAACAGGACAACAGAGTAGAATTACTAAGTCACCAACATTCATAAAGATCTCTTTTTTTTCCTCAGTGGGAGTTGGCAAATGTTTGCAACACTTATGAATAGTTTGTGAACCAAATGCAGAAAACAGTTGAGAAATTCAAAGTTGATTTGGCATCAAAGGGATCGTGACTGATAGAGAAAGAATTAGAATTTTCAGAGTCTGTAGATATATGATGCCGATAGTTGGAATTGGTATTTATTATTCACTTGGGCTACAATTGTAGAGAACGACTGAATTATTTCAGAGTACCTGGTTGTTAACAGAATCATATCTGCAACCACAACTTGCGTAAATACATGAATGGACTGGGAAATATTCATTGATACCAAGTTACTAGATTCCTGTATTTTCCGGAATAAAATCACATTTTGTGTGATACTATAGTGTTTCCCAAGGTTAGGAAACAATCAGAGATACCTAGGATCCCATATGTGAATTCTTATGAACAGCGAAGTTTGATCATACAAACAAGCACAGTCAGAATTTGTCAAAGTAGTAATTTGCCACCCACTGCAGGAATCCATCTTTAGGGGAAAGTACCATTTATATCAACCTCCAATATATTACCCTGCCGTGGCGATTTGCTCTCCCTGTTTTTCCCTTCTTTTCCCTCCTCCCTGGCTCCTGCTCAAGCCATAACCATCAGTGGGAGTTGTGATAAGTTGAACCTGGACTTTGGGGTACAGCTGGCAACGCAACCAAAACACTGTCTGGAGTGGGGACCTAGATATCTTGTTCCCATGACTATAGGTCAACTATCTTACTCTATAAATAGTGGACAACCCAAGAGCCCTTTAAGGTCTCCTGTATGGCCGTGGACTGCATGTCAGAATCTCCCCTTGAGTGAGGATGCTTGCTTAAGGTTCTACTCCTTGAGGTTGAGAGATTCCTTGCTGCAACAGATTGTCAATAAGTGACTGATAGCATGCTAAACTTTGAAATCTTAGCTAAGTGATATAAAGGATTGATTGCACGTATATAATCCTTTAGACATAAACCGTTGGCCAAGTCTGGGACAAGGACTGGATCCAGCTGCACACAGACTCTGCTTTGAGAAGTTTAGAAAGCCAGGGGATGCTTTCTGAACCTCGTGACTCAAAGTGAGAGTCTCCCTGACAGTTTATGTGACCCTGTCCTGCACATAGTAAATAATCAGGGGTACCTTGCCATCAAATCTCATAAAACACCATTGCATTTACACTAATTTTGTTAAATCACTGTTTCACCTTAATAAATATTTCACTACTTCTCTCTTATGAGTGAAGTCAATCTCTCTGCCCACGACAACTGGCATAGTCGCAGGACAGCAGGCATTATCACAGATTATTTAAGGGAGGCATGGAGTGAACCCACACCTCGAATTCTCAGAGAAATGGGATCATAGTACAATTAAGAAGTGGTTGAAGAGCACTTAAAAGCAACTAGGGGCCAAACAAAGAATGGAAAAGATAAGGGAGTTATCTGCAAGATGTTAGGCACTGGTTTAGAAGCTGCCTATCAAGACAGGGAGAATAGAAAAAGGAGAGAGCAGGACCTAGAGAAGGAAATAGAGAGCAGGAAGGCAACTGAGTTACTGCTGTCTTTTAAAATCGAACATCTGCAAAAAGCAACTGCAGGAAGAAAAGAAGAAAAAGCAAAAATTGGGAGAAAAGGTCAAAATTATGCTTATAGAGGCTCCCCACCCCCCTGACATTGTACAGATTAGGAAGATCCCCTGAAGTTTGGGATGGAGTCATTTGGGTTGGTCCCAATGATGGCGAATAAGATGACATTCCTTTGTTCCCCACAGGTCCTCCTGAATATGAAGCCAGACCCGTTGTTATAACAGATATAACTACCACCAGCCGAGTAGCTTGTTGGGCAGGAGGAGTTGACACCATGGAGCGGGGTGAGCCCTCCCTAATCCCCATTAAATCTCTAACTGAGTTACCGACAAAAGCCGCTTGCATGCAAGCCGTGCATGAACGAGGACACCATGATGTCCCACTACATGCTACAGTAGATTTTACAATGTTAAAACCGCTGATCAGAGTTAAAACCATTCCTCCCGCGACACCTGCCAACGTGTTCAGTCTCTGTCCAGGGTTATTTAGTAATAGACACAATCCTTCCCCTTCCCTCATAATTTGGATAAAGACTAGTTCTGAAATATTGTATTTAGAAGAAAGAGTGTACAGCCAGAGGTGACACAGCAGTTCCTGATTAAGCTGTCAAGAAGAGTATTTGCATTGTGTAACCAGATTTACAGTGCATGATATGGTAGGCCAGTCAGGGCTCAGTGGACAGATAGAGGCATTACTAAAGCATTCTTGTACGAAAGGACTCTCTCAGTACAAGAGACAGAAGTCAGCACGTTGACTTACAATCCTTTCGATGCAAAATCGACTGAATTTCTTGACTATGTTTCACTGAAACACAACAGTTCTCACAAAGCTTTTACATGGATGAATCCAGGACCTTCAAACTAAGGAGGGGATGGGGGTGGAAGAGGAGAGAGATATCCAACCAGACCAAAAAGCCAATCTTGTTAGAGAAGATTGAATCAACTTGTGTTCAGCCCAGCAACACAAGAAAACAGGGAAATGATATTAATGAAGTATCTTTAAGTACTTTAGATGCCATAAACCCAGGGGAAGAAGAGACAGTAGGAAAAAGAGAAGACAATTGCAAAAGTTAGAGGGTAATATTTGTCCAAGGCAAGCAACAGTGAAAACGAGACAAAGTTAGGCTGAACATCATGCAAGGCTGGCACTCCTTTAATAGGAATAATGGGATGAAAAAAACCCACATAACTAAATTAATCCAACTACTTCTATGACAGAGTTGTATTATTTTCTAAAAGGATCAAACAATTGTCCAAATGGCAGCTTGTAATAAGTAACTGATGCCAGCAGCTCTGGATATTTCTTCATCTGTAAATTCCCAAGATAAAATAGCTGGAATTGACATACCACTGTGCATACCTCCGATTTGCCTATTATCCCGAGCAGAATTAAGACAAGGTATACCTCTGTAAAGTATGCTGATTAAGAAGCACAAGTGCTATAGTATCTACAAAGGGAAACAGACAACCTATGTCTGGAGATATATCAATCACTGCAGATCCACATTTTCATAATGTAAGATCTCTCTTGTCAGGGTAAAAAGGCTACTATTCCAACATTGCCTGAAGGTCTGATGCAACTTCCTATTATGTCTGGCACTGGAGGAAAACATATGGTTATTACAATAAAGGTTTCAGTTCTGCCTAGAAAACATTTTCCAGCTGATTTGGTTCAAATCCATCCTTTTCATCACTATCCTTCTGTGGACATCATTTTGCGAGATTCATTTTAATACTTTGTCCTCAGGCCACAGAGCTGATTGGAAAACCTCCTGAAGAAAAGCAAAGCAAAATAAATGAAGAGTTTGTGTGTATATAATCAGACTTCATCAAGAATGTGTATCATTGAATTGCTTGCTTCACTTCCATAAGTATAGCTTAGACTAGAAGCTTATACAAAAAAAAATCCCTATTCCATATAATATAATCAGTACATTTTTAAAGGCTTAAGTGTTTTCTGGTCTTCGTCTGCTTTGTTTCCCAATCTATTTTCTCCAACGTACAATATTTAATCTCATTCGTTCACTCCCCCTACATCTTCTAAAACTCCTCCTCACACTGTTGTACTTCAGAATGATTCCCCAGTCTTTCAGCTTTCTTTTATTTTATTAAGACTTCTTCTGCAATATTCTAAGTGGTTCTCCTGCTCTGTCTGTACCATAGAATCTGTATAAAAGCTCTGTTAGAGGGTAATTTTCAGCAGAAAATTGTATCAATTTCCATTATGCTCTAAAACATCAATAAGAAGTAAAATTACATAACCCAAGCAATTCAGAACCACCATAAGATCTGTTATGAGTGGAAATAGATGAAAAATGTATCCAATATTCAGAAAGCATTTAGGGTGTCCTTCAAGGATTTTTAGTGAAAACAAACAAAAAAAAAATCATATCTCAGTGAAGATCTTGCAAAAAGTGAAAATCTAAAGAAAAAGTGTCTTTTTTGCAAGTGTGGGGCTATGTACAAGTAGGGAGAGTTTCTTGACAAGTGCAACAAATCAGCGCTCTCATCAATTAACGAGAACACCACAGTATTTCATAGCTCTGAGATACATATACAGGACAAAAAGATGACTCGGAAGCAAAAGACTTGCAGGGGAAGTCTAAAGGACAAACACTTCAAGTAGTGAACTGAAAGCACCTTGAAATCAGAAAGAAGAATCAATATCTAGAAAAAGGAGGAGGAGAGAGAGAATGAAAACTTATAAACCAGTAAAAATATGCAGAATATCATAAAAGCAAAGGGATGGGCAATAATCCAATGGGATTTTTGAAGGCTGGAGAGAAATTGTGCAGAGAAACTAAAAGGAGAACAAGCAGGATCAGGCATTATGTGTATTTTCAAAATTACTTTAGCAAACAAGCAGTTCTCAAAAAGAAAAAAAAAAAAAAAAACAGTGCTTGAGTTTATATCAGAATTTGATTTATCCGATTTTATCCTAATTCATTTCATTTAAGCCAAGAAAAATTCATTTGCTGTAAGTGAAAAAAGATTGCCCTCTCAATCTTTCCACTTGTTTAAGTAAACGTATTGAAAAAGTTGTAGATATTTAAACTAGGATTTTTAAAAAATAAGTCCAAACAGGCTCTGAAACAGGGCCAGAAAAGTTTTGCATTTTTAAGTTATTTTTCATGTCAAGAGAAAGTTATTTGCTTAAGCAGAAAATGGATTGCAGTTACCAATTCTACATTAAGATTTTGTAGAGCCAGCTATTATCAGCACATGAGACAGAGGAAAGAACTCAAAACATGGGATATTATTTTCACCCTATGAAAACAGTGTTCAAATTTCACTGCCACTACTAACTTTCTTTCAGAGAAAATTCTTACAGAATAGATAAAAGTCACATCTTCAGAGAAATAAAAATGTTATTAAATTTAATATAACTTTTAATGGCATGACTGTAACAGTTTTATACGTGATCAGAGTAGAGAATACTACAGCAGCAGTGAATATACTTTTAACAAAGATCTAATTTTTTTCCTAAACTGCCGTTTTAGTAAAAATCCTTAATTTTAATAAAAAACAATTCTCCAAATTTGTTTATACAAAAATAATTTTAGCTGATCATTAAGAAACCACCAAAATTTCATTTTTGAAATAATTCACAACTATTCATCCACGACTTCCCTTTGAGAACCCCCTCCCAAAAATATGTTATTCATATTATCCTATGACTGCTCTGGTATTTAATTGTCAAATCGTAACTGAAGGACTTCTGTGAAGTAGAAGAAAGTCAAACAATGGCAGTAACCCCTAATTGATCTTTTTGTAACAAGAATTGACAGAATTCTTTCCTTTGATGTGAAAGGCAATAATTGCATACCTTCTGCTTCTAGTCAAGTGGCACTAATTCCATAGTTAACTTGAAAGAGGACTAAGATATTAAAATATTTGATTAAAAAGGAGTCTGGGTAAGTTTTCTTCCCACCCATCTCCATTTGCTAAAAAGAAATTAGTAGAATCAATTAAGAGGTTAAACCCAAACTTAATATGTTAATAAGCATACAGCATGAACACCGCAGTCAAAACTAGTGAAGGAAAAATCCCATAATATTAACGCATGATGTGGTGAACTAGATAAAATCAGATTAAAGTCCTAGATCATTGCAGACTGAAATAAGATAACACGTCAGGAAAATTTTTGGTAGCATAATTTCTCTCCTTGTAATGACAGTCCAAGAAGAGACAACAGGCGCTAATAGAAAGGGAAAAAAAAAAAGAAAATAATCAAGGGGAGATATGCAAGACTAATCTGATCCCAATGCATACCACGTGTTAAAGTTTGTTCCTGTACCTAGAGTTTGGAGAAAAAAAAAAAATTCAATTCTAAACAATTAAGAGCTCAGTAGAACTGCCCTTCTCTCTCCCAACTCTAAAATAAGAGGGGAAAAACACCACCAAAAGTGCTTCTAATCCATAACGTAATATCCTATTGTAAGAGAAAACTATGAACTGGAATAAAGTAACTGATCAGGCAAAATATATTTCTATCCCATGTATGCTTCTCCAGAGAAATTAGAGGTTGGAGCAAAACCAAATAATTATTTTCCTCAGTATTTGTTTTCCAGACCAACACCTACAATAGATTTCAGCACATACCATTCCCACACAGTCTTCTCCAAGTCAATAGGAAAGTCTTCCTTCACATCATTCTACCAAGCATTTTGCTTCTGTTCTCTGCTATAAAGCAGGAACTCTTTGTTCCTTTAAACCCTCTTCAGCTGTAACTAATTTATCAAGTAGCACTGTCTCACAGGAGCAGAGTTGTGTGTGAAACCCGTGGGGCTCAGAACCTCATGCATCATGAACCATTACATCACATGATTACATGCATTTCACAAGGTGTTTAACTCAAACTATTTCCAGTCTGGTCCCATGGACCAAACACCCAGCAATGGCCAAGGTGTATTAGGTGTGTTCTGGACCTCATCCTCTGCTCTAGTCTAATGCAAACGTATTCATTTCACACTCACCATGGCTGCTCTGCTGTAGGTCACACAGTGAGTAAGAATAGTTGGAATGTCTCTTTCCATAAGGTACCCCTCATTGGAACCAAAAGCGCACCAAAAATGCTGGTGTGCTCAGCATGCTTAATGGCTCTCAGAACAAGATTTAGCCTTCTCCTCACCCCCAAGAAATTTAAACAAGTGCATCTTTCTTCCAAAGTCTGGAGAGAAAATATACTGCAAAGATTAAGTTGGAACCATATTAAACAGTTTTGCTGTCCATCACAACAGTATACATTGGAGGGTTTGTCAACCCCAACCTTGGTTGCTCAAGACTTAACCAATGACCAAAGGCTTTGTGATAGCAGAACCAGACAAACACTAGCGGAGAAAATCACCCAAAGATGTCTGTCTCCAAGTGAAACAACTCCTTTAGAGATGTCTGGTGTTTTCCATCAACAATAAAACAAGAGTGCTCTTCGGTATCACTTCTAGGTATGCAAATGAAGGCAAATAAATCCTTCCCATGGCTTGTCTGCCTGTTTCTGTCTGTCACCACATAACATTATTTAGAAAAAACCAGCAAGATCAGGGAGAAATCTGGAAGAACGCAATCTCCCTGGGCTTATCTCTTACAACTGGAACAGAATCAACATAGCCCAGAGCTGTGACTGCAGCAATATTCATCTTTAGTCCTGAAACATATCCATGCACCCAAGAACTGGCTATTAAGATCTAGAGGGAGTCTCAACAGCACATATAGCTTAGTAAGTAGATTAAAAATAAATTTATCTACCAGGCTTTCCCATATTATTGGTTTTGCCTTAAGCCATCTCTGGCATGACACTGCTCCTGAAGCTTTTTCAGTAATCATGCTTGCTCCACACATTTCTAGAAGTTATACCAAACAAAAGATACAGGAAATATATCCTTACAAATATTTCTTGAGCAAAACTCTCATTTATCTCAATTTTATCATCTGAAAACAGATAAGTGGTCTGAAATTTTCTGAATTGCTCTGATGCCTTCTGATAAATAAGACTAAATAGAAACTAATATTAACAAGTAACTTTTCTCCACCAACTGTAATTTGATTTTCAGTATAAGGGGAAAATCGTGATATCCAAAGAAATATTTTTAGTAAAAGTAGCAGAGGGATGCTTTCCAGCTATGACTGTCAGAGACATTAAATGAAAAGGTGACATTCTCAACAGAGAATAGCTCCTTCAAAACATACTTTCAGTGCAATTAATATCAAGTTGAACTTTACGCAATAAAGGCACACGCATGGCTTAGGAAGAATCCTAGGAATTAAAGCACTTGGGAGATTAATGAGAGAAGATTAACACTTACACAGTGATATTGTGTAAAATTCAGAGTGCATACTTTATTTGGAAAAAAAAATAATTAAAATAAACCACAGGGTCACTATATACTGTCTCATTAAAGCAGCTGTATCCTAAGTCTAAAATGCTTAGTTATGCTTCTTTAATTAACACAGACAACACTAGAAACTGTATTTAAAATAACCACTTTTCAATTGAAGCTAGTAATACTTATAGCAATTTCACACTTTAAGGAACTGTAGGAAATATTATGTTACTAATTTTTTTTATTATTTTATATTCCACCACCACAACAAAAAATTATCACTTAAAAAAAAAGTTTTTTTAAGGTCTACGAATCTCAGTCTAGATGCATCAGCAAGTTAACATGAAACGTAATACATTCTTGTAGATCATCAGAAGATAGACCATATACCTCCCTTACTGGTCTAACCTCTTGTTAATGTTGCTTTGCACTTTGAGTGACTTTGCTTACAGCAAAAGATCATCAGTGGGATAAGCAAAGAAATGAAAAAGCAAAATAAATAAACAACCCCCTTCTTATGCTCTTCCTAAGGTGACTGCCACTAAGATACAGTAATTTTTCCACTACTCTAAAAGCTCTCACAGAACAGCAGCTGTAGGTATGGCTTAGAGGGACCTTGAAGCTGTTCGAAATGATATTTCTAGAGCCCCCCCTGACAGTGAATGAATCAGAAACACACACACACACCCCACAACACTATTCCCACCTCCCAATCACCCAAAGCAGCCCCAGAACTACTGACTGCTTCTAGGAAAAGGTGTAGAGTTAGCAGGCTAGACAAGCCCCAAACAGCCAAAGGAAACACATTTTTGTCCCCAGTAAAAAAAAAAAAAAAAAAAAAAAGAACTAAATTCCATTCACAACCTAAAATTCTCCAGTACCTTAGTCTAGCATACGGTCTCCAGATCATCCTCAATTCCCACTCTTCCTCTACAGTCCTTGCCCCGCCTGTTGCTTTTGCCCAGGTGATTCATCAGGTAGTAATCCACTACACCTGAATCAAAGCAAACAGCTTTCAGCTGCTCTCTTAGAAAAAAAAAAAAAACATCAGGATTTTATCTACAAGCTACCTAGACAGTTGACAGATTTTCTTTTCTTGCAGAAGCTGCAGTGGCAAGGGTCTGCTGCCGTGGGGGTGGTCCTCCTGCAGCAAGCAAAGCTACTTCCAGAGTTGCTTTGAGTGTGGTTGCAGTGTATCAAAAACTGAGATAAAAAGAAATGGGTTTTCACCTCATTTACTCTTCCATGAGATGCACCGCACATTGTCAGACTGCAGCTGACAAAGGTGTGATTGAGGTTTTGTATCGAGCGTTTGTTTCCAAAGTCTGGCATGCTTGCTATTTTTCCCAGTTATGTATTGCCTACCATGTGCAGCAATAGTTTCCAGTCCTGATCAGAGTTATTGGATGTTTCTGCTGAATTACAAAATTTTAAATGAATGTAATGATTATATATAATGACGGGCTATTTCAAGTATAGCAACAAAATTTTATTGATTTTTCTTACTGATTTAAAATTCTAGACAGCTGTCATGAATTAGGTATTTACCACATCAAAAAGACAACTCACCTGAGCAAACAAATTCCTACATGCATTTTTTTTCAACTCTATAAGCAGCAGCAGCTCCACTAAACAACCCTAATGAAGATTTTGGCTTAAAGTTATCAGAACGTTCAGGAAAAATTTGAGTCTTGATAAGTTCTAAGTTAGACCAAAAATTTCCCCAAACTGATAAATGTTTAGAGTTTCACCACACTAACGAGAGACAGAATTGTTTCACCCACTCCAGTAGCTGTATTTCAGTATCAAATAACTTAAATCTGAAATATATGAAACACTCAAAATCTTGCAAGAATAATAAGGAAACACATAAATATGGAGCTAAGAATTTTAAACAGTGTAATTTCTGTTTTAATAGTCCAAATTTTCTAAGAAAATCCTCATTAATGCAGTTGATGTCCATGACCTTCCAGATATCTAAGCATTTTCTTCCTGTCATGTTCCTTGCGTTCTAACATCAGCACTTTCAGTCTCCCTCAAGAAGCATGAGGGAGCACTCAGACAAGTCATGAGAACCCTGAAGTCTTCACCAGGAAGGTAATTATGCCTTTTTAGGGGCATAATTCAGAGAGTCTTCATCTTTGGCCCAGGGTACATTTGGGTATAATTTAGCATGTTTTCTTGCCAGAGCTTTCTTCCTTCTCCTTGGTTCCCAGATGAAGTTTGAACGCCACCCAATGACTCCCTTATCATTGGCTGAAAGAAAGGGTTATCGTTTGTTCAGGGACTACCTAAATTTCTCAGAACTTTGCTGTACATAGTTATCACAGAGCTTATGCTAAAATGGGCTAGCCTACAGGGACTTGGCCATGAGAAAATTGTTAGAACAAGCTCAAACAGGACAAACCATGCCCTGATGAGTCCTGAGACCCTGCACTGTCAAACCGATGCAAAGACTGTGGCCTGTGACTAGTAATAGCAAATGTCTTATATTCTGGGCTGTACAAAAGGATGAAGAACAATACAATATTTTGACATTTTGTCCTGGGATGAGAGACACAGGACTAACTTTCCATCTAATGCTGGGGAAAATTGCACTTTTAGAAGACTCCAGTGTCTAAATTTGTGAAAATATTTACTCTATAGCCAGCCAGGCTCTGTGGGGTTCAAGTTTAGTGTTTTTGAGCCTTCCCAGGTGCAGGGACACGGAGGAGCAAGGCCTGGGCATTTGACCCAGGCTGGCCAACAGGTTATTTCATACCATGAACATCACATTCAATATAAATTAGAAAAGTTTGCTGCGTAGCTCGCTCTCCCTTGATGGTGGTGGGTCCAGACAACTCCTTGCCCCAGTGCCGGATCCCTGAGGCCTTCCCTTCCTCCTGAAGCCATTGCGCTGGCAGTGTCCGCCATTTGCCGTCCCTGCTGGGAGTGCACAGCTTCCTGCTGAGAGAATTGGCGGAGTATAATTCCTGTATATCTTATATCAGTAACAGAATTAATATTGGTTCTTTAGTATTATTGTTAATTATTTAGTCTTAGTCTATTAAATCTATTTATATTTCAACCCTTGTGTTTCTTTGTGTTCCCTGATTTCCCTTTCCGGGTGGGGAGGGGTCATCGGGTGATAGAATAATTGTCTAAACGACAATAGGTTGTTATGGGTTTTCTCAAACCATAACACATTTTTATCCTTGACCACTTATCCAAGTCATCCCGAGCTGTTCTGTGAGCCCTTTCAACAAAAAGGGAGTGGTGCTTCCTATCAGCAGCATATAATTTCAAATCTACAGTTTCAAGATCTTCAAGATGTAGTACCTACCATTGAAACTCAGCACATTCATATTCCCAGTAAAAGCTTACTGATTAATGAGACTTCTGCTTGTCCTTATAAGGCCAAAAGCCTCACTGACTGCAATCAAGGAAATCTAAGGACTCCAGATAATACTCCAACAATTTCAGCATGACCTTCACAGGAAACAAAATCAGAAATCAAATAGTAATCAACATTAAAAGATGATTCCTTGAAAGTAGTCAGAGCTCTACCCTAAACGGTTAATCTTCAAAGATTGGCAAATGGATATTAGTTGATTTCATGCCTATTAAAATTCTATTTTGGAAAGTAAATTCCCAAGACACAATAAATAAATGATTGGATATCCATCACTGCAAGAAAATTACATTTTTAGCATGAATTATGTAGAAATGAGGTAACTCATCAAAGAATATTTGCATAACTTAATATCAGGTAAAGTTACAGTTGTGGAGGCTCTAGAAGCCCCATGTAATGTTTCACAAGAAGGTAGAAATTACTTTATAACAAGCAATTAATTATTTTCTATATACATGGTAAATACAGACCACACATTACATCCTATCTTCAATATTCTACTAAGATTACAAGAAGCACCTATTAATGGCAATTCCATTTTAAAACAAATCTAATGACAAGATCATAGAAAAAAACAAAAATTGAGAGGAAATGACCAGTAAATTCAGACTCGTCTGTAAATATGTACCTACACAAGCTTTCTTTAACATTCAGTTTCAATAATGGAAGTTTTCAATTAACATAAAGAGTTAGAAAAAGTATCATCTCCTTTCCAAAGAAGTAGAACATACCCAAGTACTACGGTGAACGTTTACTTTACCAATTGCTACTTCATACATGGGAACAAGAAGTTAGCAATGTTCCTGAAGCAGATTCTCAAGAGATTTAAAATGTCAGAGCTTCTTTAGATTTTTGTCAATTTACTTCAGACTTTATGCTCTTCTGTTCCTTTGTTCTTCTGAGGCTGTTGGCAGCAAAGGAGCCAGTTTCGGATGTAGTCGTTTCGGAGACATAAACCATGGACAGGGTTGATATAGCTGACCCATTTCATGGGGGACAAGCAAACAGCCACTGATAGATACTAATGAATTTAAGCCCCTGGTGGCACAAATGAAATGTTCACAGCAATAGGTGAAGATACACATTGAGAAAGCAGGTAGCATAAAATTTTGCGGTACAAACCTACCACTGGAAGCTGGAATCTGAGCTGCTCGTTTCTAACCCCTAATTCATGATTTATAGGAAATTAAAATCCTTAGTATCCCCATATGCAGAAGGACCAAAATGGTATTTACTACTGATGCAAAACTTCTGAATTAAATTATTGTGGACATTCAGACCAGATGATCACAACAATCTGCTTTTGTCTTAAGTTACTGATGTCAGACAAAACTAGATTTATTAAAGTTTCGATGTATCACTAAGATCCTCGGAAAGGCACTATTAACACTCATCTGAGTCACAGCTGGTTTTTTTATTGATCAAGCGCAAATGACAGAGTATTTCTGAGGACGGGTTACCATATTACTGGGAGAGGTCTGAGTATACAAGAATGGAAAATATTTAAAAAAGGAAGAGAGTGGGGATTTTACGAATCAGAGTGCGATAGAAAATAAAGCTAGGACTGGAAAGACACACTTAGAAGAAAACATAATGAAAGAAAAAACAATAAAATGGACCAGAAATGTGTCAGGATGGACAAGACAGATTGGGTAAGAGTTGTTACATTTGAATTCCATACAAATGTCCAAACAAGGAAATTAAAACTAGTTATTTAGATGACAGAAGAAAACACATCTCTGCTAGCAAATCAACCACTAAAGGGCATGATGTCAGAATTCTCAGTGCTGCAATCTGCAGTTAATTTAATTTGTTAGCAGAATTGCTTTCTGAAATTTTAAATAATACTGTTACATGCCTCCCACAGTCACTCACAGCTAAAAGCACTTACAAAATGAAAGCACTGTACAACAAAATGAAAACAAATTTGTCACCCACACAGAAGTATATGCATCTCCAAAACGACAGAAAAGGGCCAAATGGTTATTATCCAAATAGTTTGCTAGCACAGCACTAAGTTAATCTTTGGCTTGGTTCACTTTTGAAAAAAATAATTGGGATTGTTATTGAGCTGGACTTTCCTAAATTTAAATCCCATTACGTTTTGGAGGGAGAAAACCAGGGACAGCAAGTTGTTGCACAGCTGTCTATGCTAGCAAAAGCACTCCTTTCTCTTTGTTTTCTTAAATCTGTATGAAAAAAGTTGGCAAGAAAGTGCAACGTTCCTTTTCCATACATTGCCAACAAAGTGAGTCTCCAAGATTTTTAACTTCTCTTCACAGGCTGGCGTCTATTTCAAAGACTACACTTTCTCCAAGTTTTTGTTTCAGTCTGGTACCACAACACGGAGAAAACAAGGTGAAAAATTAAAAGATAACTACATAACTTATAGCTACAGCTCCTACACCACCTTGAGCACAGAGACATCAACAGGAATATGCAGTATAAGCAAGTACATAAAAGTTACCCACAGGAGGCAAGACTCAGCAAGCATCAGGCTTGCGGAGGATGGAGTGGGTGTTAAGTAGCAATAATGTGTCTGTGTGCATGCGTGGATGTGCGTTCACATGGTGTAACACTGGGAGAACTTACATTCCCAGATTTGCTCCTGAATATGAACTTTATTTGAAGGTAAGGCTACTAGTGGAACAAGTCCAACCACATGGACAAGCTTTCAGAACAAAAGAGAAGATTTGCATGAAAAAAATGCAGTTAAAGAACCTTTCTCAGAATTCTGTAGAAAACGAAGATCATGCAGTTCCATCCCAGGGTAATGCTGAGAAAGTTGAACCAACTCCTCTTCCATCTGCAGAATTAAAATTCCAATAAAATTAAGAGGAATTAAGATATAAACTTAGTTATGACAATAAAAATTAAGCTTTAAAGCCAAAAGAAGTGTTCTTTTAATTACTGACAGTTAAGTAAAATATGACTGAATGTGGCATAAATTGGAAAACCATTCACTGTGTAACAGAAGCTCCAAATAGGCTTATAGATGGAAAGTAAATGAGCTGGAAAAGAAAGAATAAATGCTCTGGGAATGCTGTTTTTCATATTATGCATTGTGTGAATCTGAAGAGATCCTATTGTATTGGCTTCTTCCCTTCAGGTTAGATGGGAAAATAGTGGCTTAATAGAGAAACATATTTACATCTCATTTTTAACCTTTCTAAGCATTTAAGAATATTAAATCCATTTCCTTGCCAGAAGAAGTAAAAAAAATACATAATTCCTCGTCAAAATCATATTACTCATCATCATAATAATAATTTTTCTCAGGCTCATTAATCTCCAGGTACAGAAGATATATTTGTTTTAAATATTAAATAATTAGCTTTATTTTACTGAGAACTGAAGTGAAAGTAGAAACATGAAAAAGAAATCAAACCCTGGTTGGATCTGAGTTTAAGAACATTCTAAATTTTAGCTTTCTATAAAATTAATGTATTTTTAAGAGTAACGAGAAACCCAAAATGAATACCTGGGTCAGAATGCAGATAGCATGCTCTACCTTCTCAGCCAATGTGTAGGACAGGCTTTAAATCTCATGCAGCCAAAGGAAGTTCTGTCAATGATTTCAAAAAGCTTTGGATCAAACCCTTTGGAAGTCACCAGGACTACTCACGAGTGTAACATTAAACTGTAGTCCCATGCTTAAGTGCCTTGCTAAGTCAGCGTACCATTCTGCTACTGATTGTAAACCCTAAGCCTACTTTTGCCATTGTGTGAAAAAATATTGATGATTAGTCCATACCTCCTTAGTATAGTAACTAACTTGGGTAACAAATGCTTTATCTTTCCTAACTTTACTCCTCTGTTTTTCTTTCTCCCACAGGCACCCAATTCCAATATTTTCTTCTAAACTTATATAAATTATATTGCTTTTTTCTTTGAATATCTGTCACTATTGTTTTCTTCCTAATATGCAAATATGACTGTGTAACTAGTGCAGGAATATGTGCCTCAACACACTCCCTCCAGTCTCTCTAAAGCTTTTCATTACGTGAGCTGATGATGTTTTCAGATTGACATTCTTAAGATAAATGATATTTTTATTATGATCAGTGAAGACAGCCAACACTCTTCTTCCTTCCAGTCCTCAATGAGTAAATTAAGATTGTGCAATGCCCATTTTTGTCATAAAATTACTATTCCTTTACCACCATCCTCAGATTTTCTACCCAAGTGAACATTGGATGAAACTAGAATATAGATAAAAATTGAAAGGCAAAAATTAAGAAATTGTCAAATAGCACCATTTCCTAAAACATTAAAAAAATAATTACAGATTAGGCAGCCTAATCTCATGTGTTTTGCCTGCTTGTTGCCTTTTGTTGTTTTTTTTTTAACGTAACTTGGTTCTGCTTCTTAGTATCAGGCCTTTTAAATAAAATTCAGAGGTAAATAAAATAAAATCTGATGGGTTGTCCTATGGGGCCCAAAAGATGCCAATAAAATGACATTAATAACCATTAATTTTGATTCAATTCTTCATATTTCTAAAAAAAAAATATGAGAACTCTTGTTTCTCCAAATATACCATGAGTCAAGTACAGATGGATGGTTAGTTAATACCCAGTGTAAGACTCCTTCATCCAGGATTTTATCTAAAACCTATCTCCAGTTTCTCTCAGGCCTGTGTTCCAAATGTCAGTTCTTGCTGTGGCTTTGACTTTCACTGATACATCCACAGTTTTTCTTCTCTTTCTCTCAGATACAGTCATGTTTGCCCACCAAGAGAGGGAGAGCCACCTGCTTTCTTGGTTTAGTTTGTCTGAGGTTTGGGTAGTGCCAAGTACCAGCACATTAAGTGAAGGTTTTTGGTTTAGCTACCTGATTACATGAAATAGCTAATCTTTAGTTTCATTTACTGTAATGAAGAGCAATTTCATTCACAAGTGAATAAGTTTTAACCCAGCACCTATAATTCATAAAATTCATGCAAGTAGAAGAGCTAATCGGCTTTAAATTGCTCTGCCCACCTGCTTTGACTGCCATTGGTGGTGGTAGAACTTAATCACCTTAAGCATGGCTTATGTCATTGTGTCCATTCCAGGCATAATATAAATAATATAGATAATCAGGCAATTGTAGGTTTAATACAGATGATTTCCGATTTTTTAGGTTTCTCTGAGTACATTTATTATTAGGATTTTGACAGGTATATAACGATTTGTAAAATGCTCGTGATTGATCTCCTCAAACCTTTACTAACACAGTGCTAAGCTTTGAATTGCAGAAAATTATTTTTTCTTTTAGTTATTCAAACTGATATTTTATCTAGTTAGTCTCCTGTCAAAGAAAGATCCTGTACTATATCTCAAATCTTTGATAACTCCCTTTTGTCAAATATGCTGCATGTATGATATGATTTTCTTGAGTTTTTAAGAGAGCGTTTTACTTTATATGTTGTTTTCTTCAAAGAAATATAAAAATGGGGGAAACAATTTGTGTGTACAGATATTTTTATAGCATTACCATATCATTTTTTGTGACCTAGGATCTCCATGTGCTTAATTCAGGATGAGCACAGCAAGAAAAAATGGCTGTTTCTTGGTGCTTTGTTTCAATGAATGGATTTGTCTCATGCAAGCAGATTCCTGAGGGAAGGCTAAGATACAGGAATAGATCTGGGGTTTGGTCCTGAAAATTATTACATCCCCGCTCAACTTTCTTCTCACATTTTTTCTGAAAGACATGAAACTTTTTTCTGACCAGAATTGAAAAATTCACTCACCTGTACAAAACTGTCACTAACTAACTAAGTTTTTGGTTAGTGATTTTACTGCTATTAAATACAGAGAAAGTCAGCTCACATTCACTTGGTGCCCTCACCGTAAGGGCACGGGAGCACACTGGCCCAAGGGGAATTTTATTCTGATGTTCTGTTGCTGTCTTTGTGATACCAACGAGAAAATTCTCCACAAAGAAGCTGATTAAAAAAAAAAAAAGAAAGAAAGAAAGAAAGAAAGAAAAAAGAAAATAAAAGAAAAAAGCAGAAACCATGAAGTGATTTTTTTAAATTGAGAGATATTAAATTATGCTCACAAAGCATAATTTATGCCTTCCAAAACCATAAGCATTAAACCTGCAGCGTTAAAACAATACTGTGTCCTCAAATACATCACCTTCTACAGAACAGCTTCCCTAATAGCTGTGTATATGCCAGCTATGAATCGTCCCACAGAAACTGCAACATGCATAAAAGAGAGGAGACCAAATCCTGGCCTGATTTACAATAAAATTAAGCACAGGCAGGCAATATAGCAAAACAAATCTGATATAATCACCATTTTTAAGGAATAATAATCACTCTTTTGCTTCTCATCACTTTCTTGAAAACTCATTAATTAGTAAATTAGATTTACTGGTTTTTTACATAATGTGACAAACTGGTTCCTGATCACAAGGGAAACAAAAATTCTGTTCTACTTCCATCCTGCTAAGTAAATAGATCTGCAGAATTTGGAGCTCTGAAGGAACAAGCACCTAACGTCAAGTTGTTCACTAGTTTAACTATTAAGATAGTTATAATCATCAAAGCAACACTGCAGATTGTTTTTCTAATATTGTTTAACTCAACAAGCAATTTTGTTGGAATTCTTTGTTGAACTGACGGACTTTGCCAGTAAAAATTGTATTTGCTGCTTTTGTCTCTCTAACAATCAATTATGGGAGCATTTGCCATTAGTCTGCAACATGCACAGACATTAAAACCATTAAAGTTCTTCTGATGAACTGATTGCCACTCTTATTAACAATAATACTTTGGGTAGATAAAAAATACAGAGGGAAGTTCATATCTATTAGTCATTGTATCTTTGTTGGGTGTTTAGTTATGATTTCTTTATGTGACATCAGAATATGATCAGAATCTGTGAAAGAGAAAACTTGTCATGGACATATCCAGGTGAAAAAGTATGTTTCTTAGGTCGTAAGTTGGTGTGTGCATGTGCTCTTAGTGAAAGGTTCGTAAGCTACAGGAAACAGAACCAATTTAAAATCATCATACATTACATATGAATAATTTTTTATGCAGTGGAAGGCTATTCAATGAAATCATGAACAAATGAGAACTTGTTTTATTAGCAAAGAAAATATTACTGGCATTATGTTTTACTGTTCAACTCTACAAAGTAGGCTTGCAATTAAATGTCTGATGAAAGAACATTTTCTTCTTTCATGAGGGTAAAACTAATTAATTAAAAAGCACAAAGCAAAGCACTTGCAATAATTTAACTAAGATACAATGAAAAATAGAGTGGATATTTCTGTTTAAATTTCTACTATGGTTTATTCTGTTTACCATAATGCACTTTTCCCTTTGTGTTAACTTACCATGCTTAAAATGATAGGGTCTTTAAAGATGATGCAATCTCCAGCAGCTCGGATTCAGTATTTCAAGTTCATGGATCGGAAGAAGACTCCAAATGCAGTACTGAAAACCACAAATATATCTCATCAGCAAGTCAAACTCAGATACAGAAGTAATTAGCTGTGTCAGAAGAATAAGCATTCTGCCTTCAAGGAAATAACATAAGTTGCATAGAATTTGCATACAGTATATAAAATATGGTAATTTCTCTGTAAACAGATGTGTTTTCAGTTTTGATTTACTGTCATCACTAGATGATAAGGATGTGCATGAATACTAATAGGATAGTATTAAATTATTCATTTACTAGAAAGGTAGAAGAGACAGAGAAAGGAAATGATCTTACATTCGTTGAAAGAACTATTCTATTTGATGCGGGGTTAAGCAGATAGAGAAACAACTTAATCAACTTGATGCTGGAAAAGAAGGTAGGAGATTCACACATAAAATTTTAAAATAATGTGGACGTGAGTGCTGGAAGCAAAGAAGGGATGATACTAATTGACTGGAAACTGAGGGGAAGGCTACTCATGGCTTCAGAAGTAATGTAGAGAGAATTCATCTTCTTTTTGCAGCCTTCTTTAATGTTCTTTTTCTTGCTAACAAATTTTCAAACACTTCTACTATATCTAAGAATGTTATTACGTAAGCAAGTAAAAATTTTGTGCATTCCTTATATCTTGGGCTCAGTGAGGTTTAAGGAAGAATTTTAAATCTGAGCAAACCTTTGTACCTAAGTCCATGGACAGACATGTAAGTCAAAGCAAACTGATTTTCATGAATGCTAATCATTCTCCTAGTCATTACAGTTAGCCAGAATCGGAAGTATTTAGTATTCTGACATCGGTTTGTATTTCATCATCATTTCTGACATCATTTGTATTTCTGTACCTAAATGCAGAATATATGCCTTATATCCATAAATATCAAAGATAATAATTTCCTTGTGATGCTAAACACGAGCAAATGGATGAATTTGAAGAGCTTATGTTGAGCGTACCAGTCTAGAGGTCCATCTCAAATTGTCGGAGTGGGAGACGGACCCGGAGTAACGATGTAGCCTCACTATGAGTATGATCGTTCTCCCTTTATTAAAGTTTTCACAGAGTATATATAGACAGGCAATAAGAGCACGCGCTAGCGGCAGCTATATGATTGGCTTACAGAGAGTCCACACACAGCAAAGTTTTCCTCCATCTCCCGGACGCGGCTCCGCTTATCTTGTTGACCATGTAGCTACACCTTCATACTCCTGCTTTTCAAGGAAAGTTCACGGTGACCTCTGGGCTTTTATCTACATCAAAGACTGGGTTGCTCATTGCAGTTAAGTCGTGCCCCTTTTCACACAGCCATTCCTCCACAAGAAATTTTCATTCTCTTATATTCTTTAGTTACTTCATGAGATACAAGGACTACGTTTACAGAACCCAGAGGCTCTCCTGGTATATTTTTAAAATTATATTCTGATACAGTTCTTTGCATTTAATAACGCTGACTCCACTGAAGTTGAAGAAAAATTTCCCATAGAGTACAACAAAGTACAGGTTTTCATCCTTGTCATTAAGAAAACTGTTTCTGGAAGGGAAACGGGAATCAACTGAGATTTTAAAATTATTCCTTTATAAAAGTGAGTAAGTTTAAAGTTCTAATACAAACTTTATTCTTTTTCTCATAATTCTTAAAAATTATTTCCATGGAATTGTGGAATCAGAATGGTTTGGGTTGGAAGGGACCTTAAAGATCATCGAGTTCCAATGCCCCTGCCATGGGCAGGGACACCTCCCACCAGACCAGGTTGCTCAAAGCCCCATCCAGCCTGGCCTT
>JAOXNO010000013.1:20590243-20611451 GCA_028565335.1 Limnodromus scolopaceus
CTGGAACAGGTTGCCCAGGGAGGTGGTTGAGGCCCCTTCCCTGGAGATATTCAAGGTGAGGCTTGACAAGGCCCTGGTCAACCTGGTCTAGTTGGGGGTGTCCCTGCTGACTGTGGGGAGGTTGGACTAAGATGACCTTTGGAAGTCCCTTCCGGCCTGGACCATTCTATGATTCTACGATTCTGTGAGTCTATAAGATACTACTTAAATGAACAATGTGAAATTCTAAGCAGTGTTTACAATCTCAGCTCGACCCATTGCAAAAAGGAATGGAAAAATAAAATATGAACGGACAATTGTAAGAAAATAAAGAACATCTTAAAAAAGATTTTTACAGCACGTTAAATAGATATGCGAAAATGTTATGATCATTTGCACTCCATATTTTTTATTCCAATTTTCTGTTTTGTCAGGTCTTGATAATTGTCAAAGACGCTTCTTTTCAGTCATTTTCACAGCCCTCTTGCATCCTCTATGAACCCTTTCAATGAATGTACAAGTACATTCTAGGCTAGATTAAGAAGAAAAATATGGATAGTATAATGATGTAGGGGCACAGTTTTGTATCCTGGAAACCTAAACACTATTAGAAGCTGATCTTGTGCATATGCTGATTACATAGAGAGACTTGTTTAGATCAACAATAAAAATAAAATATTCACCTAATACTACTCAACTTTTAACTCAATCCCCCTAAATCCTGTTTATCTGAGTTTTATACAGATAACCAGAATATAACACACTAAGAATGCCCAAACTCTTCCCCACATAAAGAGCTTTGGATGTGCAAAAGAAATCTATCTCAGGGTCTTTTGGGTAAAGATTAATTTGCTTTTCATTTCTCAAGTGCAATAAACTATGCCTGTGATTTTCAGCCCAGACACAGGGATATTTATGTATTTCTTTGCCGTCAAATCCAGCATCTTTCCTGTCCTCTCTCTGAAATACTTCTATTCCAAACACTCATTTCTACCTGCATTATTGTATATGAAGCGATTATTCAAATAGACATAAATTCCCATTGAATATAAATAACATTTAAAAATTACTGCAGCACAAACAAGTTATGCAAGTTTCCACACATAGAATTCCTTCTGGAAGAGTTATACTAACTGATATACTAACTGATATAAAAACAGACTGTGGAAAAGTCAAAAAAGTTACTTCTGAACATATTGAATATAAATAGGTGAACTTTTAATACAGTATTTTAAATATAATTTTTTGGAAATAAATTAGATGTCATTGTTGCTGATTCTTTGGTAATGAAATAACAGACTGTACAGAATGCTACAGATCAGTGGGTTCAAAGACTTTTAACTAAGGTATCAACAAGAATTTATGGAATTTCATTAACAGTATTAATGACAACTAAACTGTTAGGTGTAAAGCAAACTCCTATTTTCTAATTACTCTAATTACTTCTGGCATTTCTGTTTTATAAGGATCATTTTATTTATATATGTATACCAAAATGTTGGGCTAATGTTTCTGGACTTAGTTTTGCTCTAACTCAGGAGCATCCACAAAGGCACTTAACTTCTCTCTTCTACAGAGACCTGCAGAAAGGTTGGATCAGAAAATTTTCAAATATGCATCACATTGGTTTTGTGAGAGTTAGAACACTCACATTACAATCCCAGATTCACTGAGCAAATAATCCCGCCTTCAAGAAACCAATCCGTTCATAAAATAATCAGTCTTCAATTATTGCTTGAGTAATGTTCACTGAGGTTTCTTTACATGCCATTAAAATTCAATATTTGAAAGTAATACAACAGTAGCAATAAAGGCCCGTTTTGGAATGACAAATGCTGTATGCATCACCAAACCAGATTTTGCCTTGAGTGATTTTATCAGCTCATTTTGAAGTTTCTATCTGACATTTAAGTTAGCTATTAAATATAACTATGGGAACCATCTGGAGAGCTACTGTAGACAGAATAGCCTAATAAATGTGACCTGCCATGATGGCATGCCTTTAGATTATTTATATTCTGTTCAATTGCAATCTGAACTAGTAATTTCTTTACTAATTTTAGAAAATTCAAATTTAAAGCCTTGCACTATTGCTTAGCTATGATTATATTTGACTACAGTTATCTCTGGAGATCTGACTCTAGAGCTTTGACTCATTACTTAGCTGAATAGAAGACTAGTGATTCAAGTTTGTTTACAAAGTGAGCACTGCCCTAGTGAGGAAAAGCTGCTGTTGTTTGGTACCTTCACCTTAAAACATGTGGAAATGACAGTGCAAAAGCCAAAACGGTGAGTTGAAAGAGTAAATGTGGGAAGAACTCTCACACCTCCTTAGAGATATGAAATGAAACTTTCTCTCTGGAATCAAAAAAATAAATTAAGCCAGGAATTTTGTGCTTATTTGTATCTTGTCAGCTACCTTCACAACAACCTACAGTACAATGAAAAATTAAGGTCTAATTCCTGCTTATTTCTTGGACCAAACACAGCAATGATTTCACAAATGCACTGAATTCATTATGTGAAATGATTTGACAGAAGGGGGAAATTTCCGTTATCTTTCCATGTCTGCCAATTTCTCTATTAAGCAATAAATTATACTTCTGTGATATATTCATATTAATTCTGTGAGCTCAACCTCCCAGCGATTCTGATCTTGCATCAGCCCCTGACCACCACCAGAGTTCTGCATATTATCTCCCTCCTGCAGGTCCCAACACCTTCAATAATGCCCGTAGAAGCCTTAACTGGTTTCTCTTCCCCCCAGGGTTGGGGGAAGGAATAAATCATAAAGCCTGACTTTCCCATAAGTATTAAACATATGCTGTTCCACTGATCTTGCATTTCAGAAATTATTTTTTTAGGTCTATGACCCACTGCAATTTATCTGTTTACACTCCAATTAAAATTCTATGAATTGTAGCTAAATAGTCTTTAAATATCTTGGCTTCTTATTCCTAGGGCAATTTAGAATGCTTAAACATGCCACCAAAAGTTATCGTAAACAGTGTTATTTTCATTTTCACTTAGCTGTACATGTGAGGTTTGACCTTGTCAGCCCTGACCCAGCAAGTAAACCAAGAAAATCAGAGCCTCTATCTTGGCTCTATTTCAGATTTCAGCTGATGGCTTACATTTCATTAGACTTAGATAATTTCATAATATTTCATTTGACTTAGACCCTCAAGTGAATCTAGCTGCCATTGGTTTATGAATCATCAGACATAGTCTGGGCATTTCAAAGCAAGCTACACATGCTTACTAACAAAAATAGTTAGGTGGTCTAAGAAGAAGTCTGAAGAACCCAAGGATGATAATGGTAAATGATCACCAGAGACAGGTGATGTACAGTAATCAATCAAGTAATATTTAAAAAATGTTTTGGTTGCTGACTCTATTTTACTTCTGAAATTCATTCTAACTTGTTGTTAGGTTTTCAGAATGCATGTGAAATGTATATCTTGTACATAAGAAAATATCACTGATGCTAGATATTCTTTGACCACACACTTGTTTTCTTTCTTCCAAAAGCCCTGAAGGAACAAAACCATGCATTTTAAAAGGGAGAATAAACTGTAACCCAGAAAGTCATAATATACTGTAGTCTTTTCAATTAATAATGTCACAGGCAGTTGAGCACCATGGAATTAGAAACTTCACAATGCTCTACTCCACATTTTGCAAGCAAAAAGTATGACATATAGAGCCTTTTTACTTAGAAGAACAGTGGAGCTTGAAGCCCATGCATTAAGTTTGAGCAGCCTCGGTGAAAATGAGATCTCGTTCCCTCATTATGCAATCCGACATCCTTCATCTAAAACCAAATGAGATAATAAAGTAAGAGAGATGAGATATATTTTCTGCATAAAGAACCATATAATCCTTTATCTCATTTAAATAATAGATACATAAAATCTTTTTTTAAACTTCCAGATAAATTATGCAGTGAAATATTAATAAATCTGCATATTTAATAAAACTAATACCACATGCCAAATGATATTCAGATTAATTGATATCCCTAGAGAAATACCAAATACCATCAACATGGCTGTGGTTGGCTGTTGCAGCTTAAGTTTGTTAAGGATTGTATATAGCAACACGTCTCAGTATTGTGCAGATTTTGCCAGGTTCTGTGTGTCAGCACAGCATTAAAATACTGGCTTTATTTTATATATATTTTATTTTATGTTTGCATATACTGTGCTGATGTTTGAGGTTGAGTACCAAAAGGCAACAACCTTAGTGCTTTACAAGGCAATTTCTTAACTTCTCATAAGAGAGGAATCTCAACTCTGTTTGAGAATCAATGTGATTGGGTGTTCTCAGGGATATTGAAGGCATTTGCCTCACCCTTGCACAGGGAGTGAGGCCTGAGAAGGCATTTTTTTCTTCTCTGACTTCTTTGTAGCTGTGTCAAGCATAAATTTCTGATTAGAAATAAAATGTCAGATAAGAAAATTGATTAGGGAGCAATGAGCCATTAAAGGCAAGTCAAAATTATCCTGACTTTCCCTGGAGAGGACTAAGTAAATGGGAAATGAAGAACCAAATCTACTGTTGGGCAAATGCCTGGCAGACTAAGTCTTCAGAAATAACAGGGCCAGTAGCAGGAAAATGTTTCCTGTTCAATTCTGGTTATAAAGCGTTCTGCCCATTTTCTATCATTTTCAAGTAGTGCATAGCCAGGAATTAATTTCTCTCTGTAACAATTCTGCTATGCAAAGGGGACTGAGGCAAATTCTCTGAAGTAGAGAATTTAAGGCTTATATCCAAAATAGACTCTATCAAAATATCTATAGTGACAATTAAGCAAAATACAGGCATGTAGTTTCAAATCTGCAATCCTTTAAACCCTGGTCTTTCACCACCTGTTTCTGGACCCCTAAAGCTCCAAATGCTTCTTTCATCAATATTAATGGCTCCTGTTTGTCCAAAGAATTTGTACTCTCTCAGAAGTACCTTAGATTTGACAGTGCAAAGCAATGTGATTAAGTAATTAGTCCCTAATCACAGTCACAGTCTTTAATCTATCTTCCTGCTATTTACTGGGAGCGGCAAGGGGAGTTTCACCTAATAGGTTATTGGGGTGCCTGCAGAATTTAACAACAGATAGCACATGCTTCAAAAAATACAGTGGAGGATACAGAGATACAGCTAAAATACATAAATACTCTTTGGAAGAAGGACTTGACCTAGGAGTCTCTGTTAACACCAAGGGTAACGTCCTAGCAAAAAGTACTTTTACCTTCCCATTCCAGAAAATAACAAACACTAGGCACTCTGAAGAGATGTATTAGAATAGGGTAAAATAGGAAAGCACAAAGCACAGGGTCATACGAGTTTCATTGATCTCTAAAATATGAGTTTAGTGGAGATGAGAGAGAAGAAGAATGACACATCAGCTACCAGATAACAATGTCATGTAACCACAAAAGAGATACGGTGAACGGAGCTAAGGAAATGTAACTCCATTGTGGCTGGTGCCAGTGCACAGCAAATAATTTGCAGAGCATTAGTCCTTCATTTACAGAAAAGTTTAATTACAGCAATAAGCATAAATTACCTAGACTGAGAAGAGGCATGAAGATACAACCTTACAAAAAGAGGCTAAAATAAGATGAAGCAGCAAACCAAGGCAAGCGGTGATATAATTTCTTTCAGTGAGTACCTCAGCAGGCAGGAGGGTAAACACATCTCATCGAAAGGACATACTTGAAATAAAAGGGTGTTGGGAGAAAAATAAACAATCTTAAGCTATCCATGACTAATAAAGAAGATCTCCAACATACAGAGCAGCATAGTTCTAGAATACAAACTGGGGAAAAAATTTGACTGTTGATTAGCTAAAGAAAGATGTTATAGTGCATGCAAGGGACTGAGCATCAGCAGCTCAGGAGGTTACTTTTCTTCCCACTTTCTGATACACAAGTCGAGAATTTTCAATATAAAGTGAAGAGTTTTCTAAAATTTCTAAATGAACGATAAGGGAAACCTGCTTGGTTAAAAATCATGATGTTAATGAAAGATAAAACCAAAGAGAACAATATCGCATATTGCGATGCTTACAATTAGTAATACAGGGAATGTAAATCAAAATACCGAGTATAGAGAATGCTGTCCAAAAAATTTAGTCTAACATTTCTGAAGTCTATAAATATACAAAAACTAGTAAATACATACTGATTTTCCACTGCTGACACTTACATGCTGTACATTTTATAATATATTTCCAATTTCAGAAAATAATGTGCATTTAATGATTAATTTTCAAAGTTCTAAGGTTAGAAATTAATCCAGTTATCCAAATGGAAAAGGCAAAATTGTAGACCAGAAACCAGATTAGGCAGGCTAATGCCCAGATAGAATTAAATCTGGCCAGGGACAACAAGAAAAACTCCTATAGATATGTCAGAGATAAAGGCAAGACTAGGGATGATATGGGTGCTCTCTGGAAGGAAACAGGAGATCTGGTCACCCAGGATATGGAAAAGGTTGAGTTACTGAATGACTTTTTCGTCTTGGTCCTCACCAGCAAGGGCTCTAACCATGCCATCCAAGTCACAGAAGGTAAAAACGATGGCTATGAGAATGAAGAACCGCCCACTGTAGAAGATCAGATTCGAGACCATCTAAGGAACCTGAAGGTGTATAAGTCCATGGGACCTGACAAAATCCTTCCACTAGTCCGGAGGGAGCTGGTGGACAAAGTTTCTAAGCTGCTTTCCATCATACATGAGAAGTCGTGCCAGTCTGGTGAAGTTCCTGAGAAGACGTGCCAGTCCTGAAGTTACTGGACAAGGGGAAGCATAACCCCCATTTTCAAAAAGAGACAAAAGGAAGACCTGGGGAACTACAGGCCAGTCAGTCTCACCTCTGTATCAGCAAGATCATGGAGCAGATCCCCCTGAAATCTCTGCTAAGGCACATGGAAAATAAGGAGGTGATTGGTGATAGCCAACATGGCTTCACAAAGGGCATTATGCCTGACAAATTTGGTCGCCTTTTACAATATTGCCACAGCATTGGTAGATAAGGGGAGAACGATGACAGACGTCATCTACTTGGACTTACACAAAGCATTTCACACTGGCCCACATGACATCCTGGTCTCTAAATTGGAAAGTCATGAATTTGATGGATGGGCCACTCAGTGGATCAGGAACTGGCTGGCTGGCTGCACTCAAAGGGTTGCGGTCAATGGCTCAATGTCCAAGTGGAAGCCAGGGAGAACTGGCGTTCCTCAGGGGTCAGTAATGGGACCAGTGCTGTTTGACATCTTTGTCGGAGACATGGACAGTGGGATGGAGTGCACCCTCAGCAAGCTTGTTGATGGCACCAAGCTGTGTGGTGCTGTCAACATGCTGGAGGGAAGAGATGCCATCCAGAAGGACCTGGACAGGCTCGAGAGGTGGGCTTGAGTGAACCTCATGAAGTTCAACCAGGCCAAGTGCAGGGTCTGGCACCGGGGACATGGCAATCCCAGGAACATATGCAGGTTGAGCAGAGAATGGCTGGAGAGCAGCCCCGAGGAAAAGGACTTGGGGGTGTTGGTAAATGAGAAGCTCAACATGAGCCAGCAATGTGCACTGGCAGCCCAGAAAGCAAACCCCATCCTGGGCTGCATCAAGAGAAGAGTGGCCAGCAGGTCGAGGGAGGTGATTCTGCCCTTCTACTCTGCTCTGGGGAGACCCCACCTGGAGTCCTGTGTCCAGTTCTGGAGTCCTCAGCACAGGAAGAACATGGACCTGTTGGAGCAGGTCCAGAGGAGGGCCACAGAGATGATCAGAGGGATGGAGCACCACTGCTATAAAGACAGGCTGAGAGAGTTGGGGTTGTTCAGCCTGGAGAAGAGAAGGCTCCAGGGAGATCTTATAGTGGCCTTCCAGTACCTGAAGGGGGCCTACAGGAGAGATGGGTAGGGACTCTTTATCAGGGAGTATAGTGATGGGATGAAAGATAACGGTTTTAAACTGAAAGAGGGGAGATTTAAATTAGATATTAGAAGAAACTCTTTAGTTTGAGGGTGGTGAGACACAGGAACAGGTTGCCCAAAGAAGCTGTGGATGCCCCATCCCTGGAGAGGTTCAAGTCCAGGCTGGATGGGGTTTTGCGTAACCTGGTCTGGTGGGAGGTGTCCCTGCTCATGGCAGGGGGCTTGGAACTCAATGTTCTTTAAGGTCCCTTCCAACTCTAACCATTCTGTGATTCTATGATTGTAACACACTCTATGGTACAATGACTTATTTATGTAAGGATAATTACACTAGAGAACATTAAGTGAAACGGCATAATTGAGTACAGGGTGAGCAATGGCTAAAGCATTAATAATAATAATACAAACCCATTGTATTGCTTTCTTTTCTTTTGCTAACTTTTGTTGTGTCCTACACAGTGAAAATGCCAACATGCGTGAGCTCATAACGAAACTCAGTGACTAGTCAAGTCCTACAAGCCAAAGATTTGTGTGTCTGTAGGTATGCAGACATATATGGTCTTCATATATTTGTATAGGCATATATACTTAACTGTACACATGTATACACATGCATATATATTGTTCTTGGTGAATATACAGAAAATAATTATATGTTTGTGTATTATGCATGTAAGAGGTGCAACGGCATATACAGGAAGCACGCAAAAAGTGACTATCCAGTCATAACCTCAACTTTGAATTTTTAGATATGTGGCATCTGGGAAATACAAATTCTAAGATCCGTACCCCTTTTTCTATTCTTTATATCACTTTGACCACGGAAATGAGAAAGATCCTAACATTAGATACTTTCCTGGAATCAGATATGGATGGAATACGAGTAGCTAGAAGGTGGGCTTTTTGTTAAAAAAACAAAACAAAACAAAACAAAAAACCCCAACACAAATTCCTGTCATTAACTGTTAATGAATCCCTTAGCCTTGTTTCTTATGAAAAATTTGAATTTTAAACAAAGCTAAAAAAATATCAAACACACATCAACTGATTCACATAAGTAATGATCAAACAACATTAAAAACTAACATTTAGTTGTATGTAAAAATGGTAGACTAAAAAATAGTAATTTTTGCCTACTAAGAACTGCTCGCACAATCATTTGCAGAATCAAGTCAAAGCGTTTTTACCCTTGCTAGTCACAATGAAATACTGATAACATAGTGCTTTTTTATTTTCAGTAGATGGAATGATTCTAAAGCCTAAATATCCTCAGCTCACTTGCAAAGCCATACTTATCAAGACACTTATATTTTCTGCAGAATGTTTCCCATGAACAAAAAACATCCTGTTTCTAAAAAATGTAATGAGAAGCTCATTTTCATTCCTTCGCACACTTTACCTAAACCAAACACCATTTGCTTTCATCACATAATATCGTTATGAAGATTTATCTTCATATTTTCAAATCAAATAGTCACTGTAATAGCAACTTGATTGCATGAAGAACAGTGGCTATCAGGATATATTATCATTATACAATGTGCATCTAAAATGAGGCAAATTTAATGCAATGTTCTGCAATTTCATTATCATGACAAACGAAGACTAAGTCATTTTACCCTGACATTCTCTTACATAACTTCCAAAAGGACTCAAAGTGTACAGCAATTAGTACCACTTTAGAAAGATAGTTTTTCTTTAGTAATGCATTATGGATGGAATCAACTTGAGGAAAGTATTGCCTGACTCAATTGCACCATTCTGGGTTACACCTTAAGAGCAGCATATCTTAATTTTCAGTAGATTGAATTACATGACAGCGAGAGCAATAACACACATGCTGGCTGAATAATATTCCTTGTCTTCAATTTTTAATACCAAGGTGCACTAATGTGATGGCATTATTTTTCTTGTCATGATTAGCAAATAACAGTTTTTAACACAATTCAGGAAAGATCTAGTTTGAAATATGCCGCGCTCTGGAGCTGGAAATCGGTCCTCCAAGGTGTTACACAACGTTGCTGATGTAAAGAGTAAGAAATAAACTGAATTACTGAAATATATATTTCACTGACATGTTTTGATGTAAAATACTCAGCAAATACTTGGGTGTTTCAGGCTTTTTTGAAAATCGATATCAGAAAAGATTTGGGAGTCTTTATGAAAGCCTAAACACTAAACTGAAAATTGTTTGCAACCTATTTGTTATAATGTATCGTATTTCTGGAGAAAAGAATATTTTTATACAAACCATAGACACAATTATGCCATTGAAAGAAAGAAAAAAGACTGTGTCTTTATACCTGTATGAAGTTTGGCTGATGGCATCATGCTTGGGACAGGAGTGTGACTTCAGTAGCGATGGTTACTTCACTGAAAGTGGACCCATGCCAAAGGAATGGAACTAAAGGCATTTCTGCCCTCCACCACCGTAAGCTTCAGGTCCTCAGCGTCGCCTGAATAGGTCTGGTGGGAACTAGCACAGGATTGTCAAAACACATAGTAGCAACATCGCTAAATTTGACCGTTTTAATCTGTACACCATGAGAAATAACTTATTTCTCTTGCTTATTGTACACGAAATAGAACAACCCAAATGACTAATTGAAACTGGTAGGTTAGTGAAAATAATAATCACAACAAGAATGAACTTGTTTCAACAGTTTTGGTAAGACTGATGAAGACAAGCTCCAAGCAAAATTTTATTCATATACGTTCTTGTGGAAATTAATTTTAAAATCATTCCCTTGCATATTCACATTATAAATGCTATAGTGAACAGAAAGCACTTCAGCTCCAAGAATTAAACTGTATCTGTATCTCTCTGCAAATGGAGGATCTGAGCAGGTAAAGGTGACTGAGACAACATTAGTCATATGAGGCATTTTGCGCCACTGGCTACAGAAATTGTCAGCTATGCTGGCCGCATTCACCAGACCCTCCTCCTTTCTTTCAAGGGCACAGACCATTGTCTGGTGAAGGAAAGACAGTGGTTACAGACCTCTCCCCTGGGACTCTGACATAAGATGGCGGAAGAGATTCTGACTGCATCCCTCCCAGCTCTACACAGATTTGAAAATACCATTTTGATTATGAGATTATAGTTTGAGAAAATTCATCATAAACTGTGATCAAGCCAGAAATGTATTCATATAAATAATTTTTGGAAGAAGATAAAACTCTAATTGCAATTTTTCTGAAATTCTCTGCCTGTCAGTGTTCTCTCTGACGCTACTTCTTCATGAAACAGTGCAAATCTCAGAAACTTATCCTAGACTTCTTCTTCATGAAATAACAATGTCTAACCCATTTCCAGTTTGGACCTGGCCAATTTCCTCTCAGTAAAGCAGTGAAAGAAAGTCAATGGTAGTTGTTTATTCGAATCCACAAATCTGCATTCTTACCCCATCTTCTCTCTGCCTTCTTTGTCACTTATGATCTCCATTGCAAGCGCAGCTTCAGCCATCTCCTCTTTGCTAGGATGTGCAGATCCACTTCTGCCATCAGATTTGTCTCCTTTTAATCAGACTGAAATCTCTGCCAGACCTTCTGACACCTTCTGTCTCTCCATCTGTATAAGTTAAACATGACTAAGCAGAGCTTGTTGTTTTCCTCAGGAACCACCTCTTCAGCCCATATTACTCTGCCAAAATTCCTCTTCATATCCACTACCTACTCAGGCCCAATAAACTAGGTGTTATCCTAACACCTCTCCTGAAATCCAGACAATCTACAACACTCCAAATTTATCTTGAGAAGGCATAGGCTTTCCTTATGATCCATACACGCAAGTCACTTCAGGCCTTCTTGTTTTTCAAATCTTGACAAACTTAGCTTGACTCTATTTCAAACTATTCAAAGTGGGTTTGCACAGGTGACACTCCTAAATTGAACTGAATCACGCCAGTTTTCCTCTGAGTCTCTAAGAAGCCCTAATTTTTTTCACTGCATGTATAAACTATGCACCTTTATCTAAAAGCCCATTCTGCTTTCAATGGGAAAGTTAAGGCAGCAACTGGAAATAAGAAAGCAATTAGAGATAAAAGACTGAGGAAAAGAGAAAATAGAAACGAAAGTAAACTGGAGGTTATGAGGCTTATAGAAATGACAAGGGATAATGAATACATTGGGGAAAACCAATTGTTGGCAGAGCAGAAGAAAGTAAACTTTTTAGGGACATTGAAAAGAAATAAATCTAGCAGCATTTTATATCCATTATTAAATTGAGATGGTAATAAGAACAACAACAGGTAATGAACAGACCAAAGTGCTCAATAAATATTTCTATTTCCCATTTGGGAAGAAGCAGGATAATGTATAAATCCACAAATATGGAAGATTTCACAACTAGCAATAACTAAAGAGCCTATTATTCAACACAGTAGTGCTGGTTACTTTCAAACCAGTGAAGAATCTCTGGTCTGCGTATATTCCTTCAAATAAATCTGAGATTCCAAGGAAATGCTAAAATATTGCTAGAGAATTAACATTAAGCTAAAGTCACAAACAGCAAAGAGGATGATAGGAATAACTGCTGACATTAAACAAGATAAACTCATGGAAAACCTGTTACAGGAATCAAATAATTTCATTTTAATTGTTTTACAGAAAATTGATCTTGTCAAGCAAAAATGACTTAATTATTGGATTTAATGGCAAATTTGTTTAAGTATACTTACTGTAGAAGTATAAGGCTCTAGGAATAATAAGGGCATCTGAATTAGCACTGCCGGTACATAATGAGAAGATTACAAATTGGCCTATTAGCCAAGCTTGAAAGGAGTTTCTGTGAGACTCATCAACAAATGGGGATTTTCTAATAGCATCTAGATTTAAGCGTATTCAACTATCAGTCATCAGACAGGAATATAAAGGTATTGCTAATAAGATAACATACAAAAAAATACAGATTTCTTGGTTAAAGAGGTCTTTACAAAACCTTTATTTTAATAAAGCTAAATGTAAGAATTTCAACAAGAAATGAGGAATGTAGGCCTCACTTGGAAACAAAAACTACAGAAATTGTGTAGCAGTTATAATAAATAGTCAGCTCCTGAGTAACCACTGCGAGGAAAAAAGTGTTTAATACAATAGTTACTTGAAAAAAACAGGACTGAAAAAAAGGGAACATAGATGATTTTACATTTGTTCAATAAGACCAAAGCTGGAATATTCTGAAAGTAGCCTACCTGGGATTAAAAACCCTTCTCAGCTAAAATATACTTACTTTTAGAAATTAATTAAGATGAAAATAATTTTTAAAAAAATTAAAAGGCAAGCAACTTCATAGGAAAAAATTCTGCACAAATCTCTCTCATGAAACAGAAAACAAGCCAAATTAAAAATATGACAAAACTACTTCATACCTGGTGGGCACACAACAAACACTATCTGAGGCTCTAAGTCTAGTCTATCAGCTATCATCTTGGGTTTTTTGTACAGTCTGATACATTTTATTTGGAAATGTTCTTGAAAAAAGTTTTAGTCTTAAAAAAAGGGGTTTTTTTTCCATTAGAAATTTTTCATCTATATCCAGCAGTTTAGAATAAATATTTTAAAACTGCAGAAATTTTAAAAAAATAAAAATAAAGTTCCATAAAAATATTCATGTACTTAGCATCTTATTTGAGACAATGCACCAGATATGAAGGGGCCACGTAGGTTAGTGAAAGAAGCAGATCACTTCAATTAAACATGAGTGAAACAAGGAATAAGGATTTTTTATGATTAGGGTGATTAGACTTTGGAGGATATTTCCACAAAACAGTAGCAGGCACCGCAGTTCAGTTTTTTATATCAGATGTGTTGATTTTTCTGGGAGATAAGTTTTAACAAATACTTCAGTGTCAGGTGAGTCCTTGGTCAGCACCTGCGAATGCTGTGATCTCTTTTCAGTTAGCCCTCCCTGAAGGGCAGCCTTTGGCATTTCTGTACTAGATTAAGGCAAAAAGAAGATGGAGAAATGTTCCACGGTCTCAATAGAGTTTTCAGTCCTATACATGAAGTATACATAAGCCCACAGTTACATGATATTTGCCACATCAGAGAAGGATTCTGGAACTACAGACCAAAAATGTCCAAGCTGGGTAGATACTGGCTCAACGCAAGTATGATGGCATGAAATGCAACACCACGTGGTATAAAGGAGGTCTGTCTGGCTGGTCTACTATGTTCTGGTAGCCTATTCCAGCCTTAAATTTTCAGGCACTCTGCAGCCTTTCTCCCATACTGGTCATTTCTGGAGACAATTTTAATTATGCTTATGGGATGGTTCTGCATAGCACTCTATGGCTGCAGTGTCTGATAGAGGGTGTCCTTCCTGACACTGAAAGTGCTTTCCGGTTGTATGTCACAGTATGCAAAATGTTAATTAAGATCCCCATTGCCCTGTAACTGCCAAGGTTATTTCAATCGCTGCAGAAACCAATATAGTATGAATATAGAGGGTTATATACTGACAATTGAATTCAATAGGTTTCTCCCTTTGCCCTCAAAGATGATAGTTACAGCAAAGATCATTCTCCATAGGAAAAATGTAGCATAGAGTTATGTATACTAGTTCAACACAAGGAGACAAATTCCCGTCCTTATATCTAAAAATGTTATTAATGGACTTGCTCTGAATAACGAAGTTATGTTATTCCATGTGGGATATGTCCAAAGTCTTTTACTATTCCTTGCTGGAACACAGGGAAGTTCATAACTCAACAAGAAATAAATTGTTCTCTTGCTGTTATATTAAATTAGCATTCCACTAAAGGAAATTCTATATTGCATCCAAAGAAAACATCTTTATTTTGGTTGAACAAGTTAATCAATTTGATCAAGAGGGCATAATAACAGAAAAATTGTCATTCTGTCATGCAAGTCCGTTTCACACCATGTCTCAGAAAAGGAAAGGAAATTGCACTTCGTTTAGTTATCTTGCTTTATGTACAACCCTCATTTCCTCTTTCTTCCAGCTGTCATGTATATTCACTTGATCATCTCCTATTTCTGCCTCATGGAGCAAGGCAACACTTCTACCACCAGGAAACAGTTGAAATAGGACTGATTTACATCTGAGTCACAATTCTCATCAAATTACCATACTTAGCAGACATCTTCTTACATTTAAGAAAGTTATACTATTTTTTACACCTTTTATCGAAGTATCATACCCATTCAAATAGCAAAGAAAACTATGCTTTGTTCAATGCTTACTACAATTGCGCCTACAGTGCTTTAAAAGTATTAAATTAAGAATCAACACTCCCTTGGGAAATAAATGAAGGAGAGACTATGTAAGTAGGTAGCTCACCCACTGCAGCGTTGCCTCTAGGACAGCAATTGCTCACAACAGCTAAGAACAGATAGTGAGAAAAGAATCTCATATCCAGCTGAAATGGCAAAGGGAATTTGGGAAGGCAGAACGCAATTATCTGAGATGGAATTTCATCAGAATGCTAAGGTTATACCGAGGGAACATTAATGATCACTTTAGAGCCTCCTTTGAAGTAGAAAAGCAGGACTCGGGTATAATAAAGACACTCAAAGAATTCAGGGTGTAGGACACAGAGAGTTTTCAGTTTTTCTGCATCACGTAGTTTGCACACTGGAATACAGCTTGTCCCTTTTGAGGCATTTTCTTCCCTCCTAGTGGTAATCCTTATAGTACCTGAGGGCCAGACCTAAAAGAGGACTGACATGCTCTCCTAGTTTGAAATAATACAGGAGTTATTTTCTGTTCAGTAAATTTACTTTTTAGTGAAGCCTTTTCTAACTAACTGAACTCTCTGAAATTAATGCCGTATTTTTAAGACTGTAATCCACTACCAGAGTGGTAAGACCTGATTATTTATAATTTATGCCAAGGAATGGTATTCAGAGATGCTCTTGCTTATACTTATTACTATAACAGCCAAGGTCAGCTAATTTTATTATTTGCCCCGCTGAAGGGTTGGAGGCGGAAAAGCAGAGAGGGGTCGCACGTGTAGGCAGAAGCGGACAGGACGGGTGATCCAAAACTGACCAACAGGGTATTCCATCCCATCTACCCCATGCACAATATAAAAGTTGAAGGATCAAAGGGTCAGTTATCTTATTTCAACGGCTGGTGTCCATGGGGGACTTTGACTCTGTCTGCCTTTGATCCCGATCCTTGTGTTCCTGACTCCAGATCCAGAATCCAGTTCCCATCCACCGCTGGGTGGGACTTTCCCCATGCCTGCTGGTGATAGGACCACCATCCTGGGAGCTTGATACGGTTTATGTACATTTTGTCTATATTTCATTATTTTTTGATTATTATAATTTTATTAATTTATTAATATTTTCATTAAAGTAGTTTAGGTTTTTTTGCTAAACTCGTAAGTCTCTATCTCCCTCTCCCTTCTCTCCTTGGAGAGAGAGGTGGGGGAGAGCATCTGTTGTTCATTTCAGTGGCCAGTCCAGCCCAAACCATGACATGTGCTAAGAGAATAAGTGGAATTTAAATGCAAAACGAAGCTAGAACTGCAAGCCTGAAAGGCTCCTGACTAACCCCAGCAGAAAGCACAGCTAAAATCCAGACAGGTCTTGAGAACATTCAGGGGCATATGTGCTGTGGAGTGTACATTGCTCTTTTATGTTATATAGACCTTGCAACAGATGACATTACAACCTCTTTTCAAGACTCTCTCCTTATTTATCCTTCTGCAACTCCGAACAGCCATGAAGGAGGCAGATGTCACACAGCCCCAAGAAGCTGAAGAAGCTCTCAATATAAGATAGCTTTCACAACCTCTGATAGAGATAATAAGACTAAGTTCTACAGATAACTACAGATTATTCCTGTTGCAAAAGTTTGATCTAATATCTTGTCAGATGTAATAAAAAGAATTTACAGCACAGCACATCACAACCTCACTAATGTGTTAAGAAGCACATAAACCGTTTGGATCATTATTCCCTTGATACTTTAGATTTTCTTGGCACTTTTAGGAACTGGAATATAATGAAGTTTTGACGAACTGGAATATGGTCTGTTGCTTCTAACAAACAACTGTGACCAAAGCTGACCTTATTAGAAGACTATCTTTTTATACAAAGGACTAACCATTGACCAAATATGGTCTGGATTTTTTTTAAGCATTCATAATGAATTTAAACAGCATTTTCTATGTAAAGAAAGACAAACATAATCCTGACTGAAGAGGGGAAAGTAAAATTTAGGCTTATTACAGATTAAACAAGCAGAAAATACACTTGCTATATCCTCCAAAAATATACAGCTATCAATCATTTTTAGTCAATAAAGCATTATTATCTCTGCTAATTTTAACCTTTTCTAAATTCCAGAATTCCAGGTATATCAGGAATTTCGTATATCTCTTTTCACTTCTGCTGAGTAGGAGCACTTCTGGTTTTATTGGATTACTTGATTCTGACACCATTTGCTGGGTTATAGACAAGACAGCTGTCATATACCTATTCAAATTAACCCAGATTTGAATCACAGTGCATGTTGAGTGAAAGCAGTGCTCATCTTAAGTCTGGTATACAGAGGTGTCAACAGTGAGTACATAGAGTTACTGTCCAAAGTGATGTGGAAGGAAACCTTCATAATACACTCTGATATGGTGTTATGTGTTGTCATGAACATATTTCAGTTGTTCTTCATCTGTGCCATTACCTCTGGTCTCTTTCCTCTAGGATTCAGTGTACTGGCTCTAATCTCTAAAGGTTTGTACATTTAAAGGCCATTTTTCACAGAACTCATTTCCCATACACTAATGCAGGGCGACAACATAGCCATCCTCTGAACAGTTTCCTATTTCAAGATTCATTCTAATTCTTAGGAATGAAATAATTGACATTGATTCTAATATAAAACCTTATTTCGGTCAAAATTCTATATCAACCAGGCAGCATAACGTGAAATTGGCCTACTTCTCTGAGACAAAATGCCTGCTTTACCCAACTTCAAATTTCCTGCTGCCTGATGAAAAGATGGAGCTACATCTGGATATTGCTCCATGAGGACTTCTGCTGCAAAGATTGGCAGTCGTTGGAACCGTCTCTCTGCATTTATCACAGGATAGAAAGAGAGAAGTTCTAGAGCAGACATGGTGTTCCTCAGCAGCTTCTATGACTCCACATCATAATCTAAACAGTCCTTTTCCCATGGCCCTTGATTTTGGCGAATGTATGGAGCTACTTGGAAAATAAAACCTTCTCTGTTTTGGAGACCAAAACTCTTTGGCACTGGCAGATTTCTCTTATGGGCAGTAATACAAGTAATGAGTCTGAATTCACACAGTATATTATGTATAATTCCACTAAATAAATTGAACAAAATATGCTCCTTTAAATCAGATAATATCCCACAGGAATTAGCACCCCCATTTTTGAACTGATGAAAAAAAATACACCAATGTTTATGAACAAATGAACTTCTGGCAAACATTATCCAAAGAACTACAGTTGTTAATATTTCTGATCTGTAAATATGCTTCTAGTAGACTGCATCTTTATTTAGTACTCATGGAAATTAATTTATAAGTGCCAAAAAGTTCTCCATCCAGGTCATTTTGCACTCCATTTGTGAGCAGAGTTGCTTTTTATAGTTTGGTCCAATACTGACTAAAAATGTGCTGTCTTTCTTTATGTCATGTTTATTACTCCTTTCTTGGTCACTGTATTGAAGGGAAAATGCATTTCAAAAAAATCTCAAAATTCAATTTCTTAATAAAATATTGATTATTCTCAGTTTTGATAGATGCCTATCCCTATCATAATGGTTCCAACAAGTAACGCCTGGAATTATATAAATATAAATCTAATAATGCAAACAAACATATCTGCAAAACATATGTATGTATATAAAAAGAAAAGGTATTTTTCAAAGAATGAGAACTCTGATGAAGTGATATTGACCAACTACTAAAAATAATAGTGCGCACAAAGAAGTCCCAATGACCTAAAGAAAATAAAGCAAACATTACTTAGACCATAATTCATAGCTATAAGCTAGGACTGGGACCATCCAACAGGTGCAGCTGTATTCATTAAAATTCAGTATCACTGCACTGCTGTCTAGCGACATCCTTAAAAATCTTTAGCTTTATCCCCTAAAGACCTTTTGGAAATTGAACTTCTTGACCTCATATAGTCTTCTCCAGGCATACACATCATTCTGGTTATCTATTACCTGAAAAGGTCCTGCTGGGGTCAAAGTCATTATCTATAAATTCTGAACACTGTAGAATGAGATGGGAAAAAATGGTACAACTTTTTTATATCCTTAAAACATAGTTTTGGATAGAATATTTTTTTCCAAGAATGAATAAATATGATGCACAGCTGATATTTACTTTTAAATACAAAGTAATCTATGGACTGCAGTACCTAATTGAACACATACGGGTTAATGACATAAGGGCTAATAATAAATGTATAATAAGTATTCCAAAATTGGAGATGAACAGTCTGTGGGGCCAGAAAATGAAAATATAAAAGAAGTTCTAAAAGAGATCTTCAGATCACTTATACCTGTAGTCACTGTAGAGATATTAGAAAAGTTCTCATGACTGAAACCTTCTTTACTTGGCATAGACTGAAGAATCTGTCTCTGATAAAAGCATCAGTAGAAAAGGCTTTAGAAAAATACAGAATGTGAAAAGACAGAAATATAACATCAGAAAAAGTTCAGAAAAATTGAAAAATAAAATCTCAAGATTATTAACTGTGTTGTTGAACTATATTCCTTAAAATTGTATTAGCACCAGGTAGATGAAGCATAATGAAAAAAGCAATCTGTTTTTGAAAGGCTCTGATGGTAAAATATTGACAACTGTTTCTGATATCTGCACTAGGGAAACTGGTAGAAACTATAACAATCACAGAAATGTGGAAACACAGAATCACTGAGGTTGGAGGGAATCTCTGCAGACAATCCAGAGGTAGTCCAACAACCTGCTCAAAGCAGGACAACAGAAGACGGGTGCTTACAGCAATGCCCAGTGAAAATCTGAGTGTCTCTAAGAGTCCACACATCTCTGGTCAACCTGTTCCTTGTACAATAACCCTCACAGTAAAAGAGTTTTACTTTTTTATGTGAACTCCCATGTTTCCATACCTTGCTTGCCCTGGGGAGCCCAAGAGTGGACATAGCACTCCCTTCAGATGTGTCTCACCAGGGCAGAGCAGAGGGGAAGGATCACATCCCTCAATCTACTGGCAGTTCTCTTCCCAACACAGCCCAGGAAGCTGATGGCCATCTTTTCTGCAGGAGTGCATTGCTGACTCAGGACCAACTTCTTGTCCATCAAGATCCTTAGGGCTTTCCCTGTAAAGCTGCTTTCCAGACAGTTGGTCCCAGCCTGTAGTAGTGCATGGGGTTATTCCTTCCCAGGTACAGGACTTGGCATTTCCATTTTTTGAGCTTCATGAGTTTCCCGTTTATCCCTTTCTCCAGTCTGTAAAGATCCCTTTAAAAGGTAGTGCAACTTCCTGGTCTATCAGCCACCCCTCCCAATTTTGTATCATCGATAAATGGGGATGGTGTTTTCTTCCAGTCCTTAGAAAACTTTCCCAGTCACCATGACCTTTCAAAGACAAGGAAGAGCAGCCTCACAATGACATCAGCCAGCTCCCTCAGCACTTGGGGGTGCATCCCACCAGGTCCCATGCACTAGAGTGTGTCTAGCTGGTTTAAACATCTCCTAAGCTGATCCTCCTCTACCAAGGGTAAAACTTCCTTTCTCTGAATTTTTCCACTGGTCTCAGGGACATGGGATTCCTGAAGGCCTTACTAGTAAAGATGGAGGTGAAGGATGTGGGCCTTTTCTGTGTCCTTTGTCACCAGGTTCCCGGACCCATTCAGCAGTGACCTCACATTTTCCCTAGTCTTCCTTTTGCAGATGATTTTGCAGTCTACAACTGCAGAAGCCCTTCTAGTTGTCCTTCATGACCCTCGCCAGGCTTAACATCAGATATGCCTTGGCTTCCTTAACCCCACTCCTGCATGGTCAGACAGTATCTCTATACTCTTCCCACGACACCTGTCACAGAATCACAGGATCACAGAATCACCTAGGTTGGAAGGGACCTTTTAAGATCATCTAGTCCAACCAATGGGAAAAAAAAAAAAAAAAAAAACACACACACAAAAAAACCCCCACCAACCAAACAGTAATCCATATCCCCGAGCACCATGTCAACTCATCTCTTGAATACCTCCACGGATGGTGCCTCTACCACCTCCCTGGGCAGCTCATTCCAATGTCTGACAACCCTTTCAGTAAAGAAATATTTCCTAATATCTAACCTGAA
>JAOXNO010000013.1:20611551-20630792 GCA_028565335.1 Limnodromus scolopaceus
ACCAACACCCCCAGGTCCTTTTCTGCCCGGCAGCTCCAGCCACTCTGCCCCCAGCCTGTAGCGCTGCAGGGGGTTGTTGTGACCCAAGTGCAGGACCTGGCACTTGGCCTTATTGAACCTCATTCCATTGGTCTCAGCCCATCCCTCCAGCCTGTCCAGATCCCTCTGCAAAGCCTCTCTACCCTCCAGCTTCCAACTCTTGTATGCTTCCTTTTCACATCTGATTTCACTCAGGAGCTCTTTGTTCATCCTTACAAGCCTCCTGCTGCCTCTGCTCGACTTCCTGCACATTGGTATGGGTCAATCTTGGGCCTGGAGGAGGTAATCCTTGAAAATCAGGCATCTCTCCTGGACTCCTCTCCAGGGCCATATCTCATGGGATTCTTCCAAGCCAGTCCTTGAACAGGTCAAAGTCTGATCACCAGAGGTCAAGGGATGTGATCCTGCTTTTTGCCTTGTACTCTGCTCCCAGTATCCTGAACTCCCTGCAGTTTGTTTTTCAGTATGTTTCAGTGCGTTTGAACCATCTCCTTCATTGAGTGATCTGAAACAATTTTTTATAAGTTTTTTTAAGTTGAAGAGTCTATGTTCTGAAGAAAATAGCACAAGGTAAGCCAGCACCCATACATTTTTTTTAGAGTAGCCTAGCAAAATACACAATGTTTTGTAACTCTGAATAGCTCCATAGTTCACAATACAACATCCTGTAATCGTCTCAGCTGTTCTTGATCAGACATGACTTAGATTGTGAGTCATTCAAATTGACAAACTATTCAAATCCAGAATGGTCACAGAGGGACCACAAAAGTGTTTCAAGTGAAGTCACTATTACCACTAGATGATAAATCCAAATGGAAGAGAAAAACTATAAAGCAAATGACACACAAGTATTATCTTTACTACTCAAATCTTCTCCATCTAGCAAAGTCTAAATGTAGATAGAACAAGTTTTTCTGGTTCCTCTCTCACTTCTCTTCTTTCAGTTTGAAGGAAGCTGTTTTGCTACTTTCTAGGGTTTAGAGCTCTCTCAGACATGCCATATACACATAAACAGAAACTAGAAAAAGGAACAATGAAAAAACACTATTTTCTTTGCTTGGTTACCAGACATCACTGTGTATTTACTGGAGCAGAAATGGCTAATTTTGCTGGGGTTACCTCCTTATTCACACACTTAATTTAGTGGGCTGCCATCGTTTATGACAGAGCTGCTGCAAGAACAGGGCTCAGTAGCTCGTCCTTGCTTCCTCTTCTGCCTGACAATCTGTTTCAGTATCAGTGGTACTAAATCACACACTCTATAAAAAATAACTTCTGGTCTTATAAAGCTCAGACATGTATGGCTTTGAAATTAACAGCTCTTGGTATTTCTTAGGGTTTTTTTCATTTCTTGATTTGAGTTGTAGGGATTTTTTTTAAAGACAGAAAGGAGGATTTTCAGTCAGGATGATGTTATCTCATCCTGATACTCTCACAATTTCCACCCTGGATCTAGCAAACCATATGCTTAACTCAAAGGACACGAGTAATGCCACTGAGTTCTCAGAGTCTGGACTGACATCACTATCGCCCACTTTTACCCTGCTACATAATTCTCTGTAAGTAGCAAGCACAAGATACAGCAACGTACAATATAATAGTCAGAGCACAACTTCAGAGCACCAAATCCTGTTTTTCTTATACTTGGAAACACTGTCACTGATGTCAGAGTAAATGCTCAAGTGAGATAGCTGAACAGCCCTATCATGGCTTATCTTTCCAAACTAGCATACATACTTTCACTGGATAAATAATACAGCTTCCTGTACCCACACAGCATTATGTTTTTAAAACTGCAAGCTTTATACAAGCCTTGTATAAGTATCATTAACATCAGTATGTTTCCTCTTTTAATACATAAATCACACACCAAAAAAACCCCTCAAGCTTTGTTTTTGTTATGTTTTTTTCAGCGTTTTTTACCAAAAAAAAACCCCACATTTAAAAGGTGTTTAAAAAATGATGATTCCCTGCATGTGAAAGTATATTTTGTTTACTTTTTGCTACATTTTAAAACTTCAGAAGATGTTGGCTCTTATGAAAGATTGTGACTACCCTGTCACAGGTAATAAGAAATCCTTATGATTTCTAGGTGTCTGTTTTAAACAAACACAACTCTTTTTTCTTCTTCTTTTTCTTTCTGAAACAAAAAGGTTATCAGTAATGAAGTGGAATTTGCCTGCTTTCCATTATTAAAGCAGTTGTGCAAAATGCTGTCCTAATCATTGTTCACTTTATCATTCATATTAAGGTATGATAAATTAGCTTCTAGGCTTCTTAAATGGCACTGGACTAAATCTTCCCTACATGTATGTAAAAACTGGCATTGTGTAGATGCTCACAAAACATGCCCAGGAACAAGCACTAATGGACAATGTTAGATGGTTCAATTGTGCGAGTTAAACGTGATAACTTATTGACTATCCATTTGTTCAACCTGCTGCAAATTTCTAGCAGAGCCATATATTTCGGGTAAGTATGGGATTTCAGGGTTTTTTTACACTCATTTATTTTTTGCCTAAGGGCAGGACAGGTATCGTCTCCAGATCTAGATGTGAAGATGTCATTACTATTCACAGCTGCTTGTCACTGAGAGCTGGATGGATGTTGCTTCTTTCATCTCTGTGTGTGGAGGAGAATACAAGTGTAGCCTCCTCCCAGTAACTCCAGTCTGCTTAAACCTGCCTTTGCCCGGTCTACAGAGGTAACTGGTCCCTTCTATTAGGTGAGCTATAGGGTGGCAACCCCTAGCAAAGTGCAGGGGATAAAGAGGGCACCAGTGTCTTCTACCAGCACAGATGTTTGACAAGTGTCTACCCTTATCCCAGTAAGAAAGTTGTGCTGGTATAATTAAAGGTCTTTTTTCATACTGAAACAGTTAAATTGGCACAAAAAGTTTTATTGGTGTGTTTTTTACTTTTAATTCTAAAGAGCAAGATCTTTGAAAAAGAAGTTACAGTAGCCACAAGAGGGAACTGATTGCTCCGGTTTAACTAATTTGAAATGGTTCCCCTTGGACAAGCTCCGTTTCTGTCAAGCTGACGTTTTTTCACAAATGCTACATTTTTAAAATCATTCCTCTTCTAGAAAAGCAGATCTGTTGTAATAAATATAAGTGATGAATACACTTGTGAGATTGGTTAGTTGGGGGTTTTTTGATTTGGTTTTGTGTGTTCAATCTTAAAATTCTGTCTACAAGTGTTAAAATCAACCATATATGTAAAGACACAACACAGCAACTTCTGCATTTTCCCCACCTCACGCCCAGTCATTTCTGATTCACCAAACTTGCCTGACTTTGGTGTGGGAACTTTGATTATCCAGCTGTGTGCCCCAGCGTTACCAGAACACAGCCCTCAGGAGATGGGCAGCGCTCCTAAAGGTGTGGAACAAGAACCAAAAAAACCCTCCCTTAAATCACTATTCTCCTCTCACTCATTCTTTTCTCATTATTTTGCTCATGATTTTCCTTTTACCTGCCATTCCTCACAAGCTCATCCTTCCCTCCATAACTTTTTAAAAACATTTCTTCAAAGTGCCTCCTGATTCTTCTATGCTTTGACAGATTTCCCACGTTGAAGTCACAGAGTTAAGGAGGTAATCGGACCCAAATGAAACTAAATTGAACACCCAGAATGGTCCAAATAATAAGAACGTACCAACAAAAAACTTCTCAGTCCACTGCAGACAAGGATACTTGTCCAGTTTTGCAAAGGGTCCTGATCCCTGTAAGAACCCTGTAGGATGTGATGCAAACTAGAAATTGATAAGTCCTCAATCTTTAAGAAAAAACCAGCAACTATATAGGCTTCCAATGCCATGCGCAGTACTGTACAGCTCTGGTTCCCAACATTGTCCAGAGTGGAGGGTCTGTCAGACCAAACTAGGGTTCCTTTCTGCCTTGTGTGCCCAAAATACCTTCCACTGGTACAAAGATATGGGGAAGAGAGCTGATGAGAACTTGGATGTCAAGAGATATGGTCAGGTGACAGGGAAGGCCTTATGTGCTCAGGAGATGGGCAGTGCTCCTGAGGCACCAGCACAGATCTAACTAACATATTGTGCTTCCTCCCCTAAGAAATACTGAATAGAAGGGTGTGACAGCAAGGAAAGAAGATGCATACCCTTTTATTATGTGAAGTCCAGCTGCATACCACGTTACAGTGACCTTCTCGGGTTTTCTGTATTTTGATTGCCTGCTGTCCCATCCACGTCATTCCTCAAAGGTTAATGAAGCTAAACAAGAGAGAAACAAAAAGGTCAGCCAACGAAATGCTGATCTTTTGACAAAGGCTAAGGAATGCAAAAGTAATACAAAACTCAAACACTGTTGTTCCTGCATTACTGATACCACACTAGAGGAAACCCATACACACATCTCCTTCAGAAAATTTTGCTGTGCATGAAGTAGAGAAGTGACCCTCTGTCTCAAATCAAAGAAGCTTAAGCTTTAGTGAATCAATGCTATTACACCTCAAAGGCTGAAGTTCCTATTTCATTGTAACTGTGGCATGGTGAAGAATGACAAAGAGGAAATCAGGTATAAAGTAAGGAAAGTTACCTCTTTAACTAATTTCCCACTTATTGGAGCAGGTACACGTGGAAGAAGACTAAGGTTTGCCTCCCAGTTGACCATGTCACCTCTGTTCTTCACCTCCAGGCTCAGATCTTTCACCAAGGCCATGTAAGTGCTGGTTGTCACAGAAACTTTGCTGCTCTGGGAGCCAGTACCAGCAAATGTATTACAGCTGGAGACTTTCTTCTTCCTCTCACCAAGGCTGAGAGTAGAAAAGGGCAGAGAATCTGTCCCTCAATTGAACCGACAACCAAGAATAATGCCTAAAGAGCAATTTATGACAAGAACATTTTTCCACTGTAAAAATTTGATCACTTGGGACCCCAACTTTTCATTGCAAATGACATTTCAGTCAATAGGAAGAAATTTCTGGTCAAAATGAGCAAGGAAAAAAACATCCGTTCCTTCTGTGATCTGAGTTGTTATTTTTAAGAGTAGGAGAGAGGATTTGTTTCAGATTCAGAACTCAAGAAGCCTGGAGTTCTGATTTGTTTCAGAAAAATGCAAATTTTTATACTTTCACAAAATTTAAAATAAAATCTGTTCCTAGTGTTGGAAGCAGAATGAATATTATTATTTTAAAATAATCTGCTTTGTTTACCTAACACAGATCTCCATCTATTTAAAAAAGTACTTTGTTTCTTTAGTGACATTTCTTTGATAAGCAACAGTTTAAAAGAAAGCAATAGTTTGCAAACCTTTCCTGGACTCCTTCTCTAATTAACAATGATGCTGAAGGAACTACTTCTACTGAAAATTACCAGCAAGTTGTAGGACTACAGAATTAAATCAAAATGGCTAGAGCATCAGATTTGAAAGAATAGTCTATAAACAATACATCTATCTGCAAGAATGAAGAGGAGAGCTGATGTGGAAGAAATATTGTACCTTTATGCTTACAAAACTGCCCTTTATGGTTAAATTAAAGAATTTTAAAAGCTGCCTCAGCAATAAAGCTAAACAGTGAAGGAAGAGGAAAACGAAAAGAGAGGACTGAAAAAGTGTTTTCTTAGCAAAATGAACCTCCTTCATTCTTTGATAAAATTAAAGGATAATTTTCATTATCCAGACCATGTTATATGTTGCAGGGTTAAAAAAAAAGAATAAAAATTAATGAATAATCTAATATAGTTGATTCTGGTAATGACAAAGCATAAAATCATACTAAAGATTTCAAAACACTGTGGTGTGTTTTATAGCTCTCCACAACCCCTTTCTGTTTTGTTGCCTTTTGTAGGGATGGTAAGTGAAGCACCCCCACTTGTCACCAGATCGCTAAACAAATAATGTGTCTTCCCTGTGCATGGACCACTGAAAGGAAATTGCTGCCTGGTGTTGCTATTACTTCTTCCTTGACATAAATTATGAGCCACTTACAATGATGTAAAAGGATAGATATTTTTTTTCTTTGACTGGAAACTTACCTGCTGCATACTCTGCAGCTTTGATTAATGTTTCTGTCCCATTTTGTATGAGAGTTAGGAAACTATAGTTGGTACTCAGTAACTGCATCAGTAAAGTGGACAATAATGAGCTATGGCTGGGAAGAACTGAAGGTTTCAAATTGCTAATGGCATAAATGAGGCCTGTTACAGATCTGGAAGCTGAATCGGAAGAGGAAATCCTCCATCCTGAGTCACAACGGTGACGGAACCACCTGCTATATACTCAGAAATTTTGAGTATGGAATGTCACATCAGTAGTTGTGGGATCTGTCTCATACCACTGATAAGTACTTTACTGAGGTATTTCTTCTGTCCTAAATTATTAATGACTTACATTGCCTTGGAAAAAAATACCCAAACAGATATATGAGGCAGTCAGGACCATACAGGCACTAGCTAGTAGTGATCCTCATGTTTGGGCTCCGCAGGCAGTGCCTATGTGGCCAGCATCCACAAGGAAGTTTAAGCTTAAGGAATTTCTTGTACTGATTTGCACAACTGTGGAGGGACACTAGTTCCAATAGAGAAGCTGGATATGACAGCAGGTGGAAAATGGCATAGGAAAGGGAGGGTAATCTCCTACTGTTTTGACCAACTGTAAGCACAAAGGCTAAATTCAGAGTCGATTACTACAATCGCAAATTCCTCTTTTTGAAGAAAAAGCTGGAAACTGCTCATTATTAGTATCTATTCCTAAAGTAATATTACTAGCCCATTACTAAGTCTGTTGGAAGTAGATTTGCTTGCTTTTCTCCAAGCTACAAGACGCTGCAATCTAAGTGACATTTCAAAGTCTAGATCTGCAGGCCCAAACACGTACATTTCACTGTTTCCATGTGACCAGAGATGGGTGTCTGAAAGTCCACGAAACGATGGGGCAACGATCTCATCTCATCCAGCCCTCTGCACGGCCACTGCTTTTCGTTCACAAGTGGGTCTCCTTCACATTCAGATATTTCCTTATGCACCAGCTTCCTCTAAGACAAAGTCTGTACGCTTGCCATTTTTTATAATATATTACTTTTTTAGCCAATAAGCACACATACACACCCCTCTATATATGCATGCAAGCACAAAAATAAATATTATAGTGACTATGTATAAAGCAGTAGTTGGATGACACATAAAAGAACATAATTTAAAAGATAAAAAGACCATCAAGATTGCTGAAAAGAACGAATGAGTTTATACTACAAGGTTACTTGGCCAGGTGCAGGCAAGATAATTTAGTATTTCATAGATTTTATGTATAAAATGGACCATTAGGATTATTTAGTCTAAAATTTTGCATGACATGTTATAAATGTTATGATGCATTTCCTGGATTTTAGTTACAGCCTAGTAACATCAGCCCAGAGGAAGACAAAAAAGGTAATAATGGAAATATTTTTCTACTGTTTTAAGGAGATAGACAATGCAACACAGGTCTTACCACATCAATTAGACCACCGTTACAGATACATTCCTGTATCCTGACAGAGAAAACTATGAATACAGTTAAAAGACAATTCTGCAAAAGCATTACTATGGGGGAAAAACTGTTATCTTCTGCAGTCATTGCAGGTTTCTTTTAGGCATCAGTGACTGAATTTTCCAAATAGAAAGCTCATCAATATTAAAGAGAAGGCTATATTAATTACAAAATAAATTACCTAGTTCTTGTTGATTTGATTAAACAAAATGAAAAATTGAGTCAGTCAATGAAAATGAGAATGAGGTAAATTAACTGGTTTTAGACATACTTTCTTAGGCATGCCTGTGTCCTTAGAGTATGCAGTGAGGCAACTAGGCACATCTAAACCATCACCATGGCCACTCTGAATACCTCCCTTACTGCACGTGCAAACTCCTTCTAGTTACAGTTCTTCCAGCTCAGAATTCATCTAATGTTAAGACCTCAGTAAGTTTTGAGGTGGCACAACAAATTCATTTAAAGGCCACTAGAGAACCTCTTTAATAAAGGTTGGTGTGAACATTTATTCTGTCACAAGTGGATTTGAATTCCTTTGTGTATAGCAAACTTCCAATTATGTTTGTAGTGCGTTGACCTTGGCTCATCACCAGGTGCCCTCAAAGCCACTCTATCACTCCTCCTTCTCAACATAACAGGAGGAGAAAAATATGACAAAAAGCTCATGGGTCAATAGAAGGGCAGGGAGATGACTTACCCATTACTGTCACAGGTGAAACAGACTCAATTTAGGGAAATTTAGATTAATTTATTGCCAATTAAGCAGAGTAGAAAAATGAGAAGTAAGAAATAACCTAAAACAACTTCCCCCCATCCCTCCTTTTTTCCCAGGCTCAAGATCACTCCCAACTCTTCTATCTCCTCCTCCCAAGCTATGCAGGGGTACAGGGAATGGGACTTGCATTCTCTGCCACTCTTTCCTCCTCACAGTCTTCCCTTGCTTCAGTATGAGGTCCAACCCATGGAATACAGTCCTCCATTAATTTCTCCAACATAGGTCCTTCCCACGGGCTACATTTCTTCAAGAACTGCTCCAGCACGGGTCCTATCTGTAGGGTACAGTCCTTTAGGGGCAGACTGCTCTGGTGTGACCTCACAGGGTCACAGGTCCTGCCAGAAAAACTGCTCCTACATGGACTCCTCTCTGTGATGCCACGGTTCCTGCCAGGAGCTTGCTCTAGTGGAGGCTACCCACAGAGCCACAGCAGCCTTCAGGGCACATCCACGTGATCCAGCATGGGGTCCTCCATGGGCTGCAGGGGAACAACCTGCACCACCATGGTATTCACCATGGAATCCCACCTCCTTCACCTCCTTCCCCTCCTTCTTTACTGACCTTGCTGTTTCTCTTTTTTTCACTTTTCTGCCCAGGCTGCTGTTGCATAGTGCTTTTTACCCTCTCTTAAAGATGTTATCAGAGAAGGACTACCAGCATCACTGATGGGCTCAGCTTTGGCCAGTGGCAGGTCCATCTTGAAGCTGGCTGGAACTGGCTCTGTTTGACATGGGGGAAGTTTTTGGTGTCTTCTCACAGCAGCCACCCCTACAGCCTCCCTGCTACCAAAACTTTGCCACATAAACCCAATGCAACATCTCAAAGTTATGATCAGCTATAGTCACTCATTCATAAAAAATTAGAAGATTTTTAAAATTTGTATAATATTGTACTAAACCGAGAAAATGCCTGCCTTATTAACTGGGTGATGGTTAACTTCCTGTATTAGCTAGCCTCACTTTTATGACTTGAAGTTTTTTATTATCTCAACTAGCAAAAAGTATTTATTGCTCCAGGCCTTTTGAAAGGAAAGCCCCTCTTCTTTTCATGGAATCAGGTGATGCTCATTTCCTGCAACACTAACATGTAGCTGCTAAAAAAGGAAAAGCTGCAAGTACTTTATTTTTTCCAATATATCACTATATATTAAAAAATATTCAAAATCTATATTAAAGCACATTCCTTACAGGGACACTCAGAACACTTAAGTTACATTTGCATGTAAATAAAGAAAATAATTGTTAAAGGAAGACCTAGTGTCTTCCTTGGTGATTTTCAATTCCTGTTTTGATAATTGCACTATAGAGGCTCCAGTTAAAGAACTGGTTTGTTAAATCAATTTTGGGCTCCATTAAGTTCATGGGGATCTAGTTCACTTTTCTGATACCTGAAGTATGTGAAGCATTTCCTCCTCAAATTGTGTGCCACTGGCACTGGAAGCATTCCACATACCAGAGGACTGAGCTTACTCTTGTTCTGCATGGCCAAGCTAGGTCTTCTTACAAACTCCTAATTTTCATTTAATTTAAGCTCCCATTAGGTTAAAGCAGTAAAAATGCTATTAAAGAAGCTATTTTAGTTTCAAGTGTACACAAAGAGCATTTAAGTTTAGTTTAAACTATGTCTTAAACTACCAAAGACTCAGATAGCTGGTCAAGTTGACATTGTTTAACAAGTCAGCAGTAGAAACTAGGCTGTGGCAATCTGTCCACTCCAAAACTATAGCAAAAGGAAGCAGTGCCACTTACTTTAATCTTGTTTAACTGTGACTTAAGTAGATTTAACTCGTGACTTGTCATGTCTGAAGTGTGCATGAATGAGCAATAATCATGGTCAAGCTGATGTCTGTCAGGCTAACTTGTACGTCTATTCCTTACATTAATAAAAAGTCATCCTTTTGGTTTGCTTTAGTTAAATTGATTTTTAAATTATTCCATTAGTTAAGACAAACACATCTTTTTTGTGCTTCTATAGCAATGAACTAATTGGTGTTTTTTCAGGGGAGGAGGGGGGACCATAATTTATACACTGATTAAATTATATTAAAGAAAAAAAAGAGAAAGGAAAAATTAATAAATAATTGAATTAAAAAGAGAATGTGTCCTATCACACATACAAAAATACTGTTTTTCTTTGCAATACAACAGTTTCAAATAAACTTCTCTTTCTTTTGAAATAAAATCTGTCTTTGGAACAAGATGCTTCCAAATAATTTATGTTTTCATTAAATAGCTATTTAATTTTGGCCTGCTGATCTGCTAAATTTGTGGTTGCATAATTGGCATAGCTCTGTGAACTTTGAGAAAAGTACTAATTCATAACCAATAAAGAGCCAAGCAATTTCTATTCATCACTTCCATAGTGACACTTATTTTCTTGCCACTTTCTATCATCTAATTTCCTTTTTCTTTCCAGTTCCCAGAAATAATTGTTTTTCTTACTGAAGAAGAATTTCTTCCAGAGATAAGATGCTTTCTGGTACATTTAATTAATATCAAAAAAGGTAATGCTGAAAATGGAACCAGTCCCACACGCAAAAAAGAGGGACTATTGTAGCAGCAAGGAAGGCCAATACAAAACTTAAAAACAAATGCAATAAAAAATTCCCACTGGCAGAAGTCTGTACCAGGGTCAGGACTCCCAGGTCTGCTTTTAGAGGAGTCAGTGGTTCTTAGTACCTGGAAAGAGCAACTGAACCAAAATACAGCCTCGTATCAATTATATTAATAAGGTGGCTTCGCTCCTCTTCCAACACACATATGAAAGAGCTCTTGTTTATATGTAACTTTATAATGTATGTATGTTAGCTTTGGGGTTAAATATTTGTATCTCCCTTATCATGATTATTAGAGGTGAATAAACTAGACTGAGAGAAATACATGTCTTTAGTCAAATTCCTAACAGAAATTTGTTTTGCTAAACTAGCAGCAGAGACATTTGGGTGGATGCCCCTTTATTCAAAATCTTGATACTCAGGGAGATTCTGGTACAGTAGAGCCTCATTTTGGGTCTATGTCATCACTTAATTAATGGAAGTATTTTATTTGCAGGTGTATAAGTAAATTTATGTAATGAAATAAATATATTGATAAAAAAACAACAATAAAAAAGTCATAACTAAAGCACATTTACTAAAAGTTATTGAAGTGACAGGTGATGGGATAACAGGGTAGTGGGAGTCTCATGTTACATTTGAGTTGTTCACATTAATGAGTTGCAGGTAATGTGATGTTTCCTGTATGTGTGCATTGACTTTGGCTTTTTGAGCTCATTAAGATGGTGAGGACATCATAGGTTTCTTTATAAATACTAGCTTAAATTTGATTGCTAAGGAGACTTCACAGGTGATTTGGGCATTTCAGTAAAGACATTAGCTCTAGCTAAGCACTTCTAGATTCAAGGAGACTCTATGTCATTATTGGCATTTATGAGCAGTTCGAACAAAGCTCTCATAAAATCTGACATAGTGATATTGGTAGAGTGACTTATTCCTGCTGCTACCAGTCTTAAAAGTTCAGAATATTAACAAGAGAAGATGCAGTTAAGCAAAACACTGCCTGAATTAAAAGAGGTGAGGGTAGGGTAATAGAGAGTGTTTGCTACCATCAGTTATAGTATGCCAGATGATAGAAGAAAGGTTACTGGCAAATGCAGAGTTACAAATAATAAATAGATATTCTACATATTACTATAGTGCCCTGATGCAGTTTTCAACTGTAGAAATCATTCCTTTTGTACTGATGGGAAAGCTGATGAAAAAAGATATGCCAAACAAGTAAGTAATCAAATCACCTGCATTTTGTCCCTTAAGGACATGACTGAAATAGTAGAATCCCATATAAACAGATTTATAACCATAGAGAGACAAATGTACATACACACTGATTTTACTTACATACACAAAAATGCACACAAAGTAATGTTAAGGGCAGTCAGACACTTTATGATGCAATTGTGTGGAGTTAATTGTTAATGAGAAGCACCAGATTATTTCTCCTTGTAAAGTGTAATCACTCAGCATTCCTTCATCCTTCTACCATGTCATGCTGTGTGATCTGTAGCAACCTGTACAAAATAAAACCTACTGTTTCCTAGTTTGCACTCAGTTGTTGGACTCCCCTCATCTCAACAGACATTTTTGCAGTCCTCCTGGACCTGTTTCTTTGGATGACACCTAACAATGCTAAAGTGGAAGGGCTGCTGCAGCTCCTATTTTGGGGCCAGAAGGTACACCAGATAGATTTTCCCCCACACACACCTTGTATAGCACTAATCTTAGTGCTATAGCACTAATCTTGTGTCTTAGACACAAGACAAGGAGCAACCACCTAAAGAGCTGCCAAAGAGCCACTGAATGCAGATACCTGCAGTTTGTGACTATCACTTTCATCCAAAAAGCATTAAAAATTGGACAGGGGAGACTATCTGCCAAAGTTGTTACCCAGAGCAAAGTGGGAAAGTAAATCAACTAGCAACGCTGAACAAAATGGTACAGGAAAATTGAAACTGCAAGCTCAGTAATATTATTTAACAGTCTGGAAGAGAAGTCTGCATGTCTTTTAAACATTAATGATTGAACCACACAATTCATGATGAGAATCATCATCCTCAGTTGAGAGATGGAGGTATGATAAAGTGGCAGTTCAATATTGAAGTCAGAATTGGGCCTTAGTAATGAATCTTATCCCAAGAGGGTCAAGTGGATCTAAGAAAATCCATAAAGAACAAGACAAGGAAATTATGAATGCATCTGGCAAGAACAGCTAGCACAAAGACAACAGAAAAGAAAGAAAAAGGCAAAATAATAATGAGGCAAAAAAAGAGAGGCATAGAAAAGCATGGAAAAGATGAGAAAAGTTGGAACACTAGGTCACCTAGTCGATTTTGAGGTGTCATACTGGTAGGGATATGATTTTCCTTAAAAGTAAAAGCATTTATCAGGAATAATTAGTGAGCAGGATTAATCTGCACTTTGCCCAGGGGTAACGTAGCCACCTCAAACTGAAAGCCAGACAAGTTGGGGATGAAAATTCAAGGTAGCTGCTCAGGCTACATTTGACACTTTCTCTACCTTGTTTACTATGAAGGTCTCAGAACATCTTATATTTATACTATGGAAAGCACAAATTCAAGTTTCTTCCACAGGAAGGGTTCAGACTCCCAGGATTCTTTTTGCTATGTACATGTTTGTCACACCATATTAAGATTGCATCAAATCATGCTTTGTTGATGCTTTGAAAGATCTCTCTAGTTCCCCTCTAAGCACAGGTTCATTAATGGAGGTGATTTCAGTAGTAGGCAGCTGTACTTTGATCAGTATATCATAACAAAGAACAAATACACTGAGATTTGCATAGTACTTAATTATGATCTTTCTGAATGAAGACTATTGTGGTTCTTTATTCAAGTATTAACAAGTCCATTTATCCTTCTATCACATCAAGCTGCACACCTGGACAATTTTAATGTCGTTTGCTAGATTATCTTGTTCAATGACACTTTCATTTTGCAACAGTTACTGAAATATCCAATTTTAGAAAAATCTTAATAGCTATCTTTTATAGACGGTGCACTGATTTTCCACTCTGTAGCTGTCAGGTGGACTTTTTCTGCAGATATAATTTCATTAATTTCCAGTAAGTTATACTGAGCCAAGCAGACCTCAGCTGGTGTATTCATACCAATGACCAGACAAAGTTGGAAATTGAGTTAATTTCTTTGTAGTAACAGAGGTTCAAGCTCAATTAAATTGATATTGGAAGAAAAGGGTCTTTAAATGACTCTTGAAAGCCAAAATTCTCAAACTGAATACAGTTCTACTGTAACATGTGCCTGACAGAGCAAAATGTGCTGTAGCAGGCAAAATTGCCATGGACAAGCAGTTTGTATAGTTTGTATCTACCTAATGAAGGTGGAGAAGATTCAGAAAAATTTTAACTACTCACCAAATAATGAAACTAAAGGTAAGGTACTCGGGATCCAAGGATCAAAGATAAAAATTACAAACAATAAGAGGTCCAAGGCTGCTCAAATAAAAAAAAAAAGTATAAACAACATGATAAGAAACAAAGCATGCTAAAAAGTAGCAAATACAATACTGGGAAAATGGAGACTTACTGGAGAGAGAGGCAATAAAGAACATTAAAAATACTGCTCCTCTGAAGACCATGTTCTATCCAGTTTGATCTGGTTACCAAAGGAATAAAGGACAGAAACTGTCTGCAGATTTAAGTGTAAGGTGACAAAAAATGCAAGGGTTGACTGTTGCTTTGAGAAGGAACACTACAAGTGTCTTCGGGGGATGCCATCTTGCTTGTATTTCCATTATTCTTTTCAGTTTTGAGGAGCTTTTAACCAAAAAAAAAAAGTCCTAGTAGCCAATAGCACAAATTTCTCTGTGCAGGTTTTACCACATCAGTCCCACTACTAAAGTAAATCAAACTACACCTGCTCACCTCTACTGATAGTAGCACTTCCACAAACAGCTTTCTTTTTGCATGGTAAGTGAACAAAAATGAAAGTAAAGCTGTTGTGGGAGATGATGACACACTAATTTTTCACAGCATCCAGCCACGCTGGGTTAAACAAGTGGGGAACTGCGTTTACCCTCAGACTGGTGTTTCTCCAGAATAGTGCTTCCAGTAGGACTTCCACTTCTGTGAACACACCAACTGTCTTCTTTACAGATTAAAAATGATCACCTTGTTTTGAAGAAGCTTTTGTGCAGGTTTTTATTTTGTGTGGTGGATTGGTTTTTTGCAAACCACATTTTAAAAGTGTTTATAGCAAATAGCATTAAGTGCTTATCAGTGTATCAAGGTAAATACCACACGGAACCACAGTTTTTCACCAAAACTCAATACTTTGGCTGCAAAAGTATTGAGGGCTGCAAAATTGTGAAGTTTGCAACAATTGTCTGGTCTGTCAGAGATACAGTGTACGAAAAAGGATTGTCAACATGCTTCTACAGGATAAAAAAAAAAAAATAATCAAAGCAAGCTACAGAACTTCCAGCAAATTTATCAGCAAAGCAGCATAGATTGTGAAGTACAGATTTTTTTTTTCTATATGCATGAAGCACTGACTGAATAAAAAGGAAAACATTCTTAGTCACTTTTAAAGATGTATGTTGCCTATCTAAATAAAACCTTTGTTTGAGACAGGTTAATAAAGAAAAAAAGCAATGTACAAAATAGACAGACACTGAAATGAGAATGAACATTTTCCTAGGTTGTTTTTCATAGGCTGTAAGATAGATTTGTTTTCATTTTAACAAGCCTTTGTTTACAGTTCCCAAGATTAGCCTCTAAGCAACCAATCAAGTAGCCCTCTATCACCCTGACACAAAAAGATTTGGGAATAGTAATCCTTTGAATAAGAAGATATCAGCATTCAGAAGCATGCAGAGTTATAATAAAAATTTCCACTTGACTTAGTGCATTGTTTCTAATTCTTTACTTGAAAATCCCTTTCCACTGAAGAAATGACAATAGTGTCTAGACTTCGTGGGCTCCAGCTAGATCTGGTGCTAAATGGTGTTGTCCCCAAAATTTCGACTGAAACTAACCAATTTACTGTAGTTGAATGTTTTGCCTGATTTTTTGTAGCTGTATTTACAGGCAGAAGCAATTGTGCATATGTCTAGTTACCTGCTCCTTTCAACTTATGTGATCATCCAATTGCTTTGTTTTATAGCCTGGCAGTTACTATATGAATTTTTCAACATAAGCTATAGAAGAGGATTGCTGGCACATCATATGCACCATGTATAAGTGCACAGTGCAGCCCTACAAGTTTCTTCTATGATGATTCTTTCCCCTGTGGGCTGCGAGCGGAGCAGCTATTGTAGAAGACATAATTCTCACTAGTTTTGGATGGGAAGATCACATTTCCAAATGCCTTTGTTCCTCTTGCAAGTCATATCATCAAACTTGTTGTCATTAAACTTGCTTTTGTTAGTTGAACCCAGGTAGTGATGCTCCAGAAGGTTCAGAGCAGAATCCAACCCTGTAGCTCTTCATTAAAAGCCTAAGGCTTGTGGAGTTCATCAATCTGTACTGCATATTAATGAGTGTTCATTTACAAATTTAAAATAAGCCTATTAAATATATACTAAAAATTAATATGATGGTTAGAAGCTCCTATTATCATTACTGCATAATAAGGAAACAATTTCTTTAAGAAGCAGTTTCTTCTTCTTTATACACCACTAACGTATTCACCTAAATCAATTTTATTTTTATAAAATACACTGAATGTCATTGAAGTTTCAGTTCTCAAAACACACTATCTTAGAGGGAAACAGAAAATCCAGATTAATCTCTCACCTAAAATTACACCTTTTAGTCCTGCTAACAGAAATAGAAGTTTTATGAAGAAAAAAAATAAACTCCTCACTTCAAATACACACTTACCTTGCTCTTTTCATAAATCATGCTTTCTTCTAAATCAGGGTTTTAAATTTTAGGACAATTCCAGAACAAGCAGTTAAATTCGTGCTTAGGTCACATACCTGCAGTTATCATAGTTCCAATTAAAGATATTCAAGATAATTTTTCTTCCAATGTCTTAAGTATTTTATTTGCTACCCCAGCACTGGGCTTCTCTTGATCTAGATCAGAAGACGTGTGTAATCTAGTAGAGGGGTTGCAGTTACCACTGATCAATACTCACTCTTAAAATTCAGGCAACTGTCTTGTTTTCCAGCATTGACCTGAACCAGAAATGGATTTGATATATCAGATGTGGGAAGTTCACTTTGTGGGGGTCTTCTCTGAAACCATTTGTTACCAAGTTCCCCCATCCCACCAGCTTTAAATGCCCATTCTTCCAGGACACGGCCAGGGAAAGGCCACTTGCCAGGGCAGAAGAACTCTCAAATTGGCAGAGGTGGAAGGCAGACCTGTTGGCCAAATTTGTGATTACATTGATGAAATGGATATGTTTATTTTGTGACTATACGTCAGCAGAATGCCATGTTTACCTTAGTCACCATGACTAAGAATATATTTGTTCTGTAGCCTTAGAGCTACGGAAACACTGTGTCTTTTAACACACAGTTTTAGAGCAGATTGGGGTTTATTTTTACCTTTCCCAATCACAGAATATTCACTATTCTTTAATGTTTACAGTTGTCCAGCAATTTACTCCAATTATATATATGTATCTCTATATGATATATTACAATATATATTACGTAGACTACAGTATGTAGCGTAATGATACAGTATCTCATAAATAATTTGGGACTATATATATACACTTTATATATTATAGATGAAAATTATTTTAAAATAAATATTTTTATGTATTTTTCTCAATATCATCCTTCCTCCAGATCTCAGAAGCAATCATACACACAGTAGAAGGAAATCATATATGCCACTTGGGGAACTAAAGGATGCAGAGCTTCTTCTGCAGCAATTACAGTGCTCTATTGCATGTTCATTTTTCCTACTGGTCGTGCACCTTAAATTAAACTAGCAATTTGCAGGACAAAAAAAAAAAAAAAAAAAGATGTGAAATTTTGCTTCGTACCACTTTGTAAGAACCATAGGCCATTTGTTGTAGGAAACCTTTCCTCTACAATAACAAAAGACGACAAAACTAGAGACTATCAGATTTATATGACAGCTTTCGAAAGCACAATCATCAAAGAATTATTAAGAAGTGGTAAGTAGCTAGAGCTTTGATTGAAACTAACAAGAGTCCCAGGTGCTCTAGGGCTTTGAGAGCCATCCAAATTGTGTCCAGTTCCTTGAGAAGGTACTTGTGCAACTGAAGGCATCAAATCCTAACACCAACTAATACTGCAGCACAAAGTGGAAACCATTTTGTATCAGTTTCCATGGTTTCTTCTAGATATCAGAAAGAAAGAAAAAAAGGAAAAAAAGAGAATGACCAAAAAATTATTCAGGGCTCAGTTTGTGATTATCCAGATGAAATATCAAGTTAAAAATTATGTGGAGCACAACCCCAGCCAAAAGAAACTTCTAATTTCTGCAGTAAGCTATTGTCCAACGAGGAAACAGAGTGATGGAGAAACCACATCCCTATGCTACAGAGGTGGAATTATCTGACTTGCTCCTCTTTAGATTCCAGAAAACACTGGAGTGTGGTAAACAGTATGACGTGATGACACAGAAAAAAAATACAAAAGAAACAGACAAGTTTTATGAAGCTAGCGTTACTGTGCTAGTTTTATCAGCTTCTTCATAATTACAGATGATGTCTTTTTAATTATTGCACTCAGCGCTTTAAAAATTGAAATTACATGGAGCGGGAAGCTCTGAGTACTATAGTGTTAAACTACCAGCTCTTCTAATACTTTAAAAGATTTGGATCTCTGCTGCTGAAACAAAAAAGAAAATAAAACAATGACAGCAGCTGCTTCCATCTTTACATGATACCGTTGAACTGTTTATTTCTTCTGGACAGGTTATGTAGAAATGACAATTGAATTTTATAAGATTGCAGCTATTATAACCTGTGACACATCTCAGGTATTCGGACCACAAACCTGAAATGTTTAGGAATTGTTATGGAGAACACATCCAACAAAGCTGGATGATTAAGGTATAGAATTTCCATGTCTTCCACATCAGAAATCATGAGAGATTCACAGAATCAAAGAATCACCTAGGTTGGAAGGGACCTTTTAAGATCATCTAGTCCAACCAACAGAAGTAAAAAAAAAAAAAGAAAAACCCACCAAACAACAACAACAAAAAAAACCCACACCCACCACACCACACAAAACACCACCCAGCACTAATCCATATCCCCGAGCACCATGTCGACTCGTCTCTTGAATACATCCAGGGATGGTGCCTCAACCACCTCCCGGGGCAGCCCATTGCAATGTCTGACAACCCTTTCAGTAAAGAAATATTTCCTAATATCTAACCTGAACCTCCCCTGGCACAACTTGAAGCC
>JAOXNO010000013.1:20638240-20650293 GCA_028565335.1 Limnodromus scolopaceus
AGCAAGGTTAAAAGTTGTTTTTAAAGGCTCCAAATCATAAAATTGACTTTCCTTTTTAAAGTACAGAATGGTCACTTTATCTAGAAAGAGTAGCCTCCTTGTAACTTCACAAAGACCTAAAGCTAAAGGCTTTTTCACCTACTTTTCAGAAGGACTTTGAGGATTTTTTTTCACAAAAGATACAAAGGATTTCCTTGTGGTTTTTTATTATTACTATTATTCTAAAGTAGCACCTGCACCGTAGACTTATGCTATTCACTGCATATTTATACAGTAAATTGGGAAGAACAGAAAAAGGAAAAAGCTTCGATTACTATCTGAAGCACTAATGAACCTTTCCTTGTGAGAACAATCAAAAAAGAGCTGCAAAAACTAGTCCAGATTTAGGAAAGCTATTTTAGATTGAGACTTTTTTTTTTTAAGTCAGTTTAATGCAATTTAAGGAAGGTTACAATCCAAAGTAAGGTGTCTAATTAGAAGATGCTTGCAGAAGAAAGCTTTTCTGTGCTCTCCCCCCCCCAAAAAAAAAAAAAAAAATCAACTGAGAAATCAGCATTTCCCCAGTCCTTTTGTGAACTAAGATTATAAAAAAGAGGAAAGAGGCAGGGGAGAGAGGGCAATAGGAGTCTGAGTAGAAGTAGAAAGATGAGAGATGGATTATTGGTTTTAATATGCTAATATAAAACGATGAATAACTATTAATTTGATACTAAACCTCTACTTCTCTTATTAAAATAATCCTCATATTTGACCCAAGAAGGAATAAAATTGCTTATTGTCTTCAGTATTCATAAGTCTTCGTCCTTTCTTGAAGTGCAGTTAAAGCACTAATCCAACCTGTTTTCTTTTAAAACAATGGTACAGGATATCCCGTATAACAGCTCCTCCTTCTCCTGCTTATTGAAAAACTGTCTGTTACTTACCCTTCTTCTGTTTTTCCAGCCCATTATGGGGCCTGAAGCTCATTCCAGCTTTGTTGTTGGGTGAGAGCTGTAACTGAGGAGCATCAAAGACACTCAAGACTGTAGAAAAGGAGGGTAGTAGACACTGTCTTCAAGAGGTAAGAATGAAGTCCAGAGAGTCAAATGTGTTGCCGGTCAACATCTGCTTTTCATATGTCAGTTCATGGAAACTTTAACAATCTAGGTGTAAACATACCAGAAAGCAGGATAACTTTCAAAGACCAGAAGGTTGCTGGAAACTGGAGGAGTGCAGGAGGGAAAAGCCACTTTATACTTGTTCAGGTCTCCTTCATGGGTATCAATTATTATTCCTTATGAAAAACAGGATACTTGGGTGCAATTCTTTGTCTAATTCCATACAGTCAGTTTTAGGTAGGATCAAGGAAAATACAAAAATAAAGAAGGGGAGATAAAATAAAATGCATAGATATTTCTGCATCAACTTGACATATACATTTCTCATCAGTTTCTTTGACTATCTTTTCTCTTGTGTCCTTAACGCTAAATGAGTTCCATACCAACTAACTAATTTATTCCCTTTTTGATTTCCAAATGCTTTCATGAACATTCACTTCAGAGAACTGTGCAGCCCGTGGCTAGAGTGAACCGGCTATTGCTGTCTTCAGAGGGAATTGATGTAGGTGAAGCCACAGCAGCTGTGCTGAGTCCACACCATGCCACATTAATCATTTCTCCTTGGAAAGAAAAGGAACAGAGATTCAGTACCTGCACTCCGCCAAGTCGGCGATATTTTCTTTTGTTTAATACATTCTTTTCCCTTTTGGTTCTCATTAAAGATCAAGACAAGTTTATGCCAAATGACTGCACGTATTTGAGAATCAACAGCGCTGTTTGTCATGAGGTAAAGGAGCATTTTTGTGCCCCTACAGTTATGTAGTTACACAAAGGAGAAAATAGGAGTTGTTCCTAATCAGTTCCTCATCTGTTCCTAATTAGAAGAGCATGCCTTTATGCAAAACATGTTGTAATTCTGAACTTATACTTAAATACATGGAATATGTTAAAATCATAGAAGAAAACTTGATTCCCAGAAGTAGCTGTCTTGCTGCTGTTGTGCACATCACTGTAGGAAATTCCTAGAGGCCTCTGTCACAAGGCACTTCATAACTCAACATTTAGGATTATTCTGGTGCTACAATGGTATTTCATAAAGCTAATATCGCATAGAAGCAATGAAACCATTTATCACAAGCTTATATAACATATTATAAAAAAGGTTATGTCCTTAAAGAGTTTTTGCTCAATTGTCTATTTTCAAAAGGCATGGTGGTTTCAGAAACCATTATCCTACACCCCTGTCAGACATAAAAAAAATGTCAATGGCCCACGAGCTGACTCTAGAAAGATTTTTTTCATGCAGTTTCTTGGAATAAAAAGAAAGCAAACAATCAAATAAACAAATTCTAAGATTTCTTCCTTTATCAGCTTCCAAATTCTGTCTTAACTTAGGGTTAGACTATTAGGGAATCAAGTGTGAATTCCATTTATAAAGTAAAAAAAAAAATAAATACACCAAGCCGAGAGGAATGTAATGAAGTTCAACAAGGGCAAGCGTAGGGTCCTGCACCTAGGACTCCGCACCAGTACAGGTTAGGAGTTGACCTGCTGGAAAGCAGCTCTGCAGAGACAGACTTGGTGGACAAGTTAACCATGAGCCAGCAATGTGACCTTGTGGCCAAGAAGGCAAATGTTCTCCTGGGGCGCAGGTCACGGGACGTTCTCCTGCCCCTCTATTCTGCCCTGGTGAGGTCACATCTGGAGTACTGTGTCCAGTTCTGACACTGTCCAGTTCAAGAAAGATGGGGAACTACTGAAGAGAGTACAGCAGAGGGCTACGAGGCTGACCAAGGGAATGGAGCACCTCTCTTATGAGGAAATGCTGAGGGACCTGGGTCTGTTCAGCCTGGACAAGAGAGAACTGAGAGGGGATCTTATCAATGATTATAAATATCCAAAGGGCGGGTGTCAAGAGGTTGGGGCCAGACTGTTTTCAGTGGTGCCCGATGACAGGACAAGGGATAATGGGCACAAACTAGAACACAGGAAATTCTCAACATGAGGAAAAAGTTCTTACTTTGAGGGTGCCAGAGTGTGCCAGTGTTCCTGTACAGCCTGCTCTTGATGAACCTGCTTTGGCAGGGGGGTTGGACTACACAATCTCCAAAGGTCCTTCCAACCCCTACCATTCTGTGATTCTGTGATTTTGTTCTTTCATTAAAGATGACAAAACTGAGCAAGTTGAAAAAGATCAAAACATTGAGGGAAACAATTATATCAGTTTATTTAGTACATGTTTTTGTTTTAAACCTCATTGCACTGAGGTTTTTGTTGATGCTGATTTCTAAGTACACATGCTTCAGCTTGGCAATACATTGATTACTGCAGTTTAAATTTGAGGGCATAGGTTAAAGGTATAAATGGAATTACCCACTAAGTAAGAGATGAAAATAGATCTGTGCATCTGCAGATGATTGAGCTGACTTAGGAAAAAAAAAAACTTACATTAATGGATTTAAACTAAATCGTTGACCAAAATATCAGCATATGGTCCTTCCATTTCCACCTTTATTTTAGTTTTACTGTGTTTTCCACTTCTTTATTCTAGATGGCATTTTAAAAATGTCTTAAAAGAACTCAAGAAACTTCAAGAGCAACTTCTTTTCTGGTCTTTTCAGGCAAACCAAGTAAAGATGGAGTCCTAGTAACTTCTCAATGAAATGTCTCATAAAATATCCATACGGTTTTTAGATTTAAGAATAAAAATTGGTTTAATTGAAAAGAACAGAATCGGGAGTCTGACCTATCCCAGTCCTAGAATTACTTTTGAGGTTTGTCTCATCATATTCACACAACTTTTTAAATATCAGGTGGACAATGATATAACCACCAGCATTCTAGCAAGCAAGTGCTAGAAAATGTTCTCACTAATTTGACATAAAGCCCATAGAGAGGAATGTAATTATTTGCAAAGCAGGCACATAGTGACAGTGGCAGAAGGAAACCCCTTACTCATCTTCTCCATTTATAAAGCAAGAAAGCCCTCCTGTAATAACAGAAGTTGGAAAAAAGCTTGTATTAAAGTTCACTGAATTAAGACAAGGAAATAAGATCATAAATATTAAGTTATAAAACACTAAATGAAGCTGGCAGGGCTGACAGCTTCATACAAGAGAACTACCCCATCACCACTAAAATCTGAGGGAAGGAAAAGCAGTAAATCCTGTCATTTGGCACTTGCCTTATATACAAAATATTTGCTTTCTTTGACAAATTTTGCAGACATAGCATCATAGGATCATAAAATATCTCAAGCTGGAAGGGAACCATAAGGATCATTGAGTCCAACTCTGTGTTTCTCACAGAACTACCTGAACCTAAACCATATGACTAAGAGTGTAATCCAGATGCTCCTTGAAGTGTGACAGGCTTGGTGCCATGACATTGAGGAGCCTGTTCCAGTGACTGACCACCCTCTCAGTGAAGAACCTTTTCCTAATGTCCTATCTCAACTTTCCCTGATACAGCTTCTCCATTTTCTCATGCCCTATTGCTGGTCACCAAATCCTCAAATCTCTTTCTGCAAGCCTGCTCTCCAGCTTCTCATCCACAAATTAAAAAAAAAAAAAAAGAATTTCTCCAGAAATCCAAACCAGGATTACCCCATCCCAGGTGGATAATCCTGCACTTGCTCTTGTCAAATTTCATACAGTTGGTCATTGCCCAGCTCTCTAGTCTATATGGATTTCTCTGTAGGGCCTTTCTACTCTGAAGGGAGTCCACAGCTCCTCCTAGTTTAGTATCACCAGGAAACTTACTTAATATAACATCATTTATAAAACCATTGGAGAGCACTGGCCCTAAAGTTGAGGCATGGGGAACCACACTGGTCTCTGGCCACCAATAACTTCATTTACTAAAACTGAGCTCAACCCGTCAGCCAATTGCTGACCCAAAGTATTATGCGATACCCAAAGTATTATGGATTTGTCCAGCTGTGTGCTGGACATTTTGTCCAGGGGATATTGTGAGAGACAGTATCAAAAGCTTTGCTAAAATCCAAAAAACCCACATCTACCAGTGTTTCCTGATGATAGCATTTAATGCAACTTATCACTTTGAGCACCACCAATACTGAATTCAGACTTTCCTGTAATAAACTGCTTCAAAGACAGAAAATACATTCCAACCTACTTTTCATATGGATGGTACATTTTTAAATCAAAAGCATTGACATCAAATATTAACAGAAACTCCATTCAGCACATCAAGACATATACCTGCATAGCAAAAAAACCATCCTCTTCAACTAAAGCACTGGGAAGGTACCCTCCTTTTCTTTCTTTGAAAAATTAGATGAACTTGCATCATCAAGTATAGAGACAAAGCATATGAGGGCTGTGCCAAAATTTACCTAAGCAATTATAGGCAAGACCCTGTAGTACTGTTAGAGCCCGGTCGCAGTGAAGGTACTAGAAACATAAAATCTGGTAGAAAATGCAGGGGTTTTTTCCAAAAATTCCTTAATAACAGGAAAAAAAGCCACCTAATTGACATTCTGCCCCCAAGTGTTTCACCAAAGCCCTAATGGCTGCAAGCCACTTGTTTTACAACAGACAGCTATTGATTGTCTCAGTGTGAGCAGCTTTCTTTTCTAGCACAAAATGTTTTTCTAGCAAGAAAATGTAAGAACTTTCATTAAAATAAAAACTGAATTTTCATTTCACATTATAAACATTGGCATAGAAACCCAGGTTTTTAGTAAAATGCCATTAAAACCCTTTTAAATTTCCTACTTCATCTTTACTGCTAAATATCCTGAGACTATTGAGTAATAATGCAAGGCCCTTGTTCCAAATGGCAGACATGAAGAGCAATATGTAAATAGGACTAGTGGCAGAATGCTACAATTACTCTGGAAAAAGTGCAAATAAATAATTTATTGCCTCATTATCTAATTAGCAAAAAGCTTTTTGGCTAATAGCTACAACACTGAAACATAAAAACAGCTATGCCAAAGCTGAAAATGGAAAGCTTTCTGTCTTTTTGCTGTATGTTTATAGATAAATTTTTTTCCAGGAACGTAACCTAAATATCTACCAAGCACTTTGTTTTTTGTAAAGTGCAAGAGTCTGCAATAAGTTCAAAAATAATCCAAGGATTTCAAGCCAAACTAATCCACTAACAGTCACATAACCCTTTGACGTCCAGCAAAGTGTACAAGAAGTGTACAAGAAACCTTAGCTTGATGATCAAACTGATCACTCTATATTGCCCTGTACATTTCCAGGATCGTTACAGAAATCAGTTATATTTTATTTATGCATCAATTCCCATATTTTCTAAGTCAAATATACACTAAATAGTGTATATTTATTGTCAGAGAAAAACTATTTAAAGAATAAATAAATGGATGCATTTGGAATGTTGCCCAACTCCCTTTAAATCTAATGAAAAAGCTCCTATTTTCTGTAACAGATTTTAAAAAGGCCATGTTTGGGAATTTTCAATCTATAACAGCTTGCAGTCAAACACCTAAAATTAGTCTTCTGGTTTAGTAGCAGCCAGTGAAACACAATACACGGAGCTTTGAGCAACCTGCTTTGTGGGAGGTGTTCCAATGTCAGGGACGTTGGAACTAGATGATCTTTAAGGTCCCTTCCGAGCCAAACCATTCTATGATTCTATGAGTCAATGATTCTATGATTCTAAGTTAAAGTGGAAGAAGGACCAAACAAGTGATCTCACTGCTGAATTTTCCAGTGTTTTGTGCAAACAACAAGCTGTTCAGATTGATATTTATGGCATATTTTGCCATTAGATCAAAGATTTAAATTTATGCATTGAAAATAGGTTTTAGAATAACTATTAAAGTCATTCAAAACCATAACATGTTGAGCACATCTCTCTCTGTAATAAAGGCACAGTAACAAGAAATTATTTCAGATTCTTGTATAAGAAATTTTTTTTAGAGAGGGTAATTGTAAGTTTTCTACTATGCAATGTATTAGCAACAGTATTTCATTGAGTTTAAATCTGAGAACATTGAAACTGTGCTGTTGACAAGGGGTAAAAAGTATTCTTGTGTGCTACCTGAAACTTAAGACCACTAGGTGGTAGAGTATTTCACAAGAACCTGCTTAATAGAAACCGATATGAGGCTCAGAGCAGAAGGCAGAAAAATCCAGAAGCATAGCTGACAAAATAATGCTCTGGTGCCTCAGACCACTGTATAAGTTCCAGCAGATTTAGGCATTCCATTCAGGAAGAGCAATAGAGAGCACGAACATGTACTAGAGTAAAATCATTAAAAGAAAATGAAACAAAAGCAAATGAGAAGTACAGATGTTAAAAGAAGATGTATGAAAAAAAGAAAGTGTGGATGCACAAATTGTGATCAGACTGCAATTTAAGATCACATTTCAGTATATTCCGTGTGCTGCAGTTACCCTCTCATACAACATTTGAGGTGACAGAAAATTTAGATGTGGGAAATCAATTCTAACCACGTACCTTGAGGAAGATTTCTTTAAGAGTAACCTTATTCATCTTCAGACAAAACATAGTCCTCGATTTCCTGAGCTGAGCTGATCTCTCACTGGCTTCAGCAGGACTTAATTTGAAATCTTGCGAGGCCCTCCTCAGCTCCTAACCATGCCCTGACCATAGCATCAGCTCGAGACGATGAGGGGCAATTGGGTGCTGCCAGGCCAGCCCATGCTTACCTGCTGACCAAAGCTGCCCCTCGAAGCCTGCTTTCTCTTGGTAAGGGGGACTCTCCTCTACCTGGATGACAGTTATCAGGCAAGAACTGACAGGTGAACAGACGGTAGGGGATTCAGCTGCTTAAATACTGGTGTCTAGTGCCATTTTTACACCTTGAGCACCCACAATACCCACACAGGACTTGCAGATGTGAGCCACGACCTATCGGACTCCGTTCCCTTTTGGAGTGGCAGGTAGAAGCCAAATGGGTAATGTTAAAATATTGACAGTGACACCGAATGCTTTGGCAACGGAATTGAGTTGGCATTGTGAATATCTGTCTTGTTTCTCTACAAAATCAGGCTTAACAAAGAAAAAAAATATTTACTACATCAAGGAAGAAAAAAATCTGGGGAGCAGTAAACATTTCCCATCTGAATGAGAAGATAATCAAGAATTTTTTGCATGGCCCATCAGATGTTCACTTTTGTTAGATGAATGTTGCAAAAGTAAGATGACAATCCACAGTTTTTCTTGATCCTATTGCAAAATTGTTTTACCTGTCTGGATGCGTTTCCAAGTACCAAATATCGTTCTATATACATTTCAGCCTACTTTCTCTTTTTTTATATGGGTGCTTTTCTATGGACAACAACCACCATTATTTTTAGGTTTTCAGTCCTGTAAAATGCAACATCATCAAGGGAAAATCTAAACTATTGTTATCTGCCAGCTATCCCATCCAGTGATTAAATTCAAGATAAAAATAGCCAAATGGCTTTCTATATGATAAAAAGTGGAAAAGGCAGATTGCCTATAAGATAAAAAGAAGAAACTGTAAGTCAATCATGAGCACAAGCGATGAAAGCTAATAACACATATTGGTGTGATGAAGACTGACAGGCCCATTACCAAAGTGGGACAATTTTTAGCAGTAAAGAGATTAAGTATGACGGCATGAAATAAAAAATTGACTAGACTTTAGAGAACATGGAAGTTCAGGGGCTCAAAAAGGATCATTAAAATCTGCTGCGAACAGAAGGCTCCAAGAGTAAAAAGAATCAGAAAGATTATGCTACCCCTGAATGCAAGAAAAAAATTTACAAACTTCTCTCTTCTACACCCATGCAAGATACAGAGAAATTATTTAAGTAAGAAATAATAAAAGATAGAAAAAGAACAGTCAGCTGCAATTTACTGCAGAAGAAAATAACAAAAGTATAAGATAATTGCTAGGCAAATACAAACCTCAGCATTGCCAATTAGCAATCTAGAACTTGAGGAAGACTCTTTTAGCCACAGATGTACCTAATATTAATTTATTGGAAACTATTTTAAGGAGTTGGTCATCTACTGCTAGTCATCAGAAGATGCAAAAGGTATTATTTTGCATTAGCATCTTCTTGGGCCTTTGACTTGTGTTTCTATTGGATGACATAGTGAGCAGCAAGTCCTCTTCAGAGCAACACTTGAGCCCTCAGAGGACAAGTGACACAGTCCCTTCTGCACTGGCACCATTTCCACAGCACTGCAGCTTTGGAGATAATGAACCGCACACCAATAGATGGAGGCAATATTAAGGGCTTAATTCTGCTTTAGAGGTGCATCCAAAATTGTTTATCATTTTGTTCATTGCCATTCATACACTGAAGACAACAGAGCTGGACCACTCTATCATACATCATGATACTTACACCACATTGATGATTTATACCACCTGAGGTGCAGACCTTTTCCTTTTTAAAAAGGATTTTATACTTTTCATTGAAGTTTTGCTAAACTAGATGTACAAGCCTTTTGGCCTAGTATCCAAGCAATCCATCAGGAGGAGTATTTTCTTCACTATTATCTTTACACTTTTGTCCTGTGTTAGAAACAATCTTACAAAGCTTGACTGAAACCATACATTGTTTAGAAACTGCATTTTAGCACAGTGCATGTATGCAGCTTTTGTTTCAGGCATATTTAAAAGATAGATCATAAAAATGGTGATGTTTAGATCTTAGAATTTATTTCGGGGGTTTACTTTAAGGGTGGGTGATAGCAGTGACGAAACGAGCTTGGATTTCTAGATTAATTCCCTTTCTGCCTTTTGTTGAGACAAGTAGATATGCTAGAGTATTGATGTGTAGAATTAGTGACTATTTGATTTGAGAATTGTTTTCAGACATCACAAAATGTCAAAGGTAGTGAAAAAGTTATCACTGAAGATCTAGAGACTGTTTGCAATACTATTTTGAATTGGCAACCACCTAACATGGCATCATTTATACCTATGATGCCAAGGCAGAAGATAAAGTAAAAGTAATTTAAAAGGAATTAATTCTCATTTTAGTTATGAAATCACACCTGTTAAATGTATCCCCTAATGGTACCAAAGCAGATTCACAGAGTTGTTATCAAGCTTTCTGGTTTGGTACCAATCTTGCACTGGTAAGAGAATACTTATTAGGTAGTACTCTGTCTTCATAAAACCTGTACTTGTAAATCAGATAAACAGAAATGCTCTATGCCCTGACTTGCAATTGCAGAACTGTAGGCTTTCCATTTCAAATCATGATCTTTTAGTATACTAACGTACTTTGTTGAGTTTTTTGTAGTACATATCACTATGATATATATGTCATCGTTTTCCTGCTGTACAATGGCCTCCAGCTCCTCCTGTTTGTTGCCCATGCTGCATGCATTTGTGTAGATGCACTTCAGCAGGCTAATTGCCCTGCCACTTTTTGGAGGGGATGAGCCCTAATTCCCACCTGACCACGCTCAGACCCTTCTGTAGTTGCCATCCTTGGCCCTTTACCCCAGGCTTATTACTAGTGGGCCTGGTTTTATCCCCTTCCCCCTTCGATTCTAGTTTAAAGCCCTGTCCATGAGCCTTGCTAACTCTTGGCCTGGTACCCTTTTCCCCTTTCGGGATAGGGTTTTCCCATCCTTTGTAAGCAGGCTCGGTGTCCTGCAAATCAAATCCCAAATCCCTGCTGGTAGCACCAGTTTTGGAGCCAGGCGTTGATCTGCCTGGTCTTCTTGTTAACCCATTCATCAGTCCCCAAAACTGGAGGGACAGAGGAGAACACAATTTGTGCTTCCGAACCCTCAGCAAGTCATCCCAAGGCCCTGAAATCTTTCTTCATTGCCCTCAGATGACTTCTCTCTAACTCATCACTGTTTACTTGTAAGATCAAAAGAGGGTAATATATCCGAGGGCTGTATCAGGCCAGGAAGCTTCCTGGTTCTATCCCTAACAGGGGCCCAGGGAGGCAGCAGACCAACCTGTGGGAAGGGTCCAGCCTGCGCATGGGACCCTCAGGTCCCCTCAGAATGGAACCACCTTTAACTATCACCCTCCTCTTGCTCTTCACAGAAGCAGTCTTAATACATGGAGCTGGCTGCTTCGGCAACTCCCTGGATGGGGCTTTATCAGCATCCTCAATTCCATCTTCCTCTGTCTCCAGAGGCCCCTATCTGTTCTGTGCGGGCACCTGGGAAGGCAGGGAAGGTCTCGGGAGGACTCTCCTGCTGCCCTGAGCAGGTACCTGCTTCCATTGCCCCCCACCCTCTCCTCGTTCCCCTCCTTCTGCCTGGTGACAAGAGGGCAGGGGACCCCCTGCCTCTCATAGAGCCTCCACCTGCTGTTTTTTTTTGCTATGGATGGCAGAGTCTGGCTCCACCAACCCATTTCCCTTTCACATTCCCAAACGGCCCTCAACTTCTCCGCTCCCTCCTTCAGCCCAGCCACCAGCCTGAGCAGATCATTTACCTGGTGGCAGTGCATGCAGGAGCTCTCTTTGCTGTCCTCCTGCAAGAGCTGACAGGCTCCGACGCTCCACACAGCCCTTCACCTGGACAGCTGCGTGTCTCTGTGGTAGGTCAGTTTGGGTGGCTTTAGTCCTTTTGACTGTGGCTACAGACCTAGTGGGTGGAAACATCACCGGATGGTTTCTTTCTAATCAATCCAGCCCACCTGCTCTCCCCTTGTCCCTTCCCTCACGCACCGACCAAGTGAGGGGCCGCTCTCACCACCTTTAAATCCCCGCGCGGCTCCTGGCCACGCCCCCTCCGCGTCTGATTGGTCGCCGCGGACTTCCTGCTTCCCGCCGGGGCTGAGGCTGTGAGGGGAGGGTCCCTGAGCTGGGGTACCCTCTGTACCGCGCCATGGGATTTATTTAAATGGTTTTAAATCAAAGCAGCCTGAAGACGCCTTTAAAACCAAGTTTTGCTTCAAGTAATAGATATTAGAATCATAGAATGTTTAGAATTGGAAAGAACCTTAAAGATCATCCAGTTCTAGCCACCCTGCCCTGGGCAGGGACACCTCCCACCAGACCAGGTTGCTCAAAGCCCCATCCAGCCTGGCCTTGAACCCCT
>JAOXNO010000013.1:20650393-20663465 GCA_028565335.1 Limnodromus scolopaceus
CCACCAACACCCCCAAGTCCTTCTCCTCAGGGCTGCTCTCCAGCCATTCTCCGCCCAACCTGTATTTGTGCCTGGGACTGCCACGTCCCAGGTGCTCCCAGGTCCAGGACCCTGCACTTGGCTTGGTTGAAATTAATATGATTTGCACTGGCCCAACAACATCAAAAATAAATTAAAAAATCTTATATATATTACTATAGGTAATAGCCCTTTTTTTGAGGTGTATTTAATTATTTTCACTGGACACTCAGTGGCAAACTTCAGTTTATAGAGGTATGACAGAGAGTGAGAGAAAATAAGAAGGAACACCTTCAAACTGGCAAAAATACTGAGAAAAGAAGTTCCTCGGAGTCGCCACAAGTTGCAGCGGCTGAAATCGTGCGGTTGGTTTTTAACTGCCAAGGTTTATAGTCGTGATGATTCTTTGATGTGCGTGTGTACACTGGTGATTGTGGGTCTAACGAGCGCAGTTGTCTTAAGCTTCTGTTCCTAAACCCAGTAAGAGCAGGCTGAAACAAGCCACAGCAAATACCTACACAAAATACTGTATTCTTTTTCAAGGTTCTGGGTGAAGCAGCAAATTCCATTGCTTGGGGGGGGGGTGGGGTTTTTAAAAAAAATTATCTGGGGGACACCTGCTGCCCAGTCGCTGTGAAACACCAGTTTTTCCAGTGATCCGCCCACAGCACGCTGCAGAGAGCACTGCCATTACCAGCACAGGGGAAGGACTTTGGGATATTTCTCTTAGAAAAAAGCACACCTAAAGAAAATCAGAAGCGATTTAAGCTTAACTTCACAAGTGTAGCCCATGACTACTAAAAATAAAAGTTCCTTCCTTTTGCCAGGAGGGGGGTTGAGTCCCCCTGAGCCTTCTCTGAGCAGGGGTTCACCTTCCTCTTCCTCACCAAGCAGCACTCACTCAAAGACGGGTTGTCGTAGTGCTCAGAGACATAGTTTAGTAATGGGGTGTGTGTGTGTGTGTGTGTGTGTGTATGGGTTTGGTTTTCTTCTGTTTTTTTTATCAGAGTTAGGTTGATGGTTGGACTAGATGATCTTAAAGGTCCCTTCCAACCTAGACGATTTTGTGATTCTAAAGGAGTATTCCAACCCAATGGAGCAAGTACATAACATAATAAATAATTTGAAGTAAGGACAGATTATTTTCCATTTGAACAGGCAAAAAGAATTTTTCAGGAGTCTCTGATAAATACAGGTTCACTAAGATGAGATCTGAGCTTTAGTTCTCGCAGCATATATTACTGTGTGATACTCCCTACTGCGTGATACAGAACAGGGTAAGGATTTTTTATTTTAATAAATATAATACTTTCTATTTTAGGAAAGGTATGAACTGTGCAGACATCAGAAGAAACACATATAATTTTATTTCTTTGCACAGTATATGTAATGAGAAGAAGAAAGCCAAACTCCATTGTTTCCAAATGAGACATTTTTATTCAAACGAGAGGCCAGTCCAGTCTGTAACATACCAAGGACATATTTCTTTTCCATAATTTATTACTTTAAGAAATAATAGGGTAGATGTCAGTCAAAGAGGAGCAGCTGATGTATTTCCTGAGGAAGTCCGCAACTGAGAAGCATAATTGTTTTCTTTGTGTTCACAGTAACTTTCCTAATAATTAAAGAAAAAAAAAAATTAAACCAAATGGAACTGTATAATGGAAAAGAATATCAACTGTAGTTAATTTTCATTGACATTTTCTGTCATACAGGAAACATACATTAACATTTGCTGTTAATATGTTTAATAAATAACCTTTATTTATTTTTTCTCTTTCTTTTTTTTTTTTCCTCTGTGTTTTCAGAAAAGCTTTAAAGCTTTGGTTTTTTGCATTGCTTGTTACAGAGTTGACGGTAGAAAACCTGCATCATAGTCTAATAGGGGTGGCTGAAAATTCTTTCAGTTCTTTGGACCTTCCTGTGACTCCTTTGACTGATCTAATGCAATAGTGTCTACTAAAAACACACAAGTAAGCTCATACTTGATGTGTACATGAAGGTTGTTTTGTTAAGCCACCTTGGGTTTCTCTTTTTCTTATACATAGCTGATGTCATTTTTGGAAAAAAAAAGTTTGCTATTCAGAATTATTTTTTGCTATCATCATGAAGAAAAAGCAATTTTAGTGTCATGTTGGCTGAAAGTTTTCAGCAGTTCATTAAGCCAATAAGAATTCTCAGTGGGACTTCTCTCTCTTCATGAGAAAAGAAATAAACAAAAGTAACTTTTAACAGCACTAGCTTTGCAATCAATCCTCTCATTGATTTTGTGTCACGATCTAAAGACTGAGGAGAGAGAGGTGTTGTGCTACTGCATTATGTTACTGGGTGCCCTGAACATCTGAGAGCCAGGATAGCATCTGACCGGCAAAGATGAGGGATGTTCCTGTTGCAAGTGTCACCTTTTCCTCTGGCTCTGAGAGGAGAAGGATATGTGCCTGGGGCTTCCATCTGCCTCATTTGGGCTGCTGCAGCCTAACCATGAGCAGGACCTGGACACCAAACAGAGCAGGTCAGGTCTCCCACTGCTCCTCCGGTAGGTTCAAGCAGGAAGGTGGAGGGCTAAACTGGCACGACAGTGAAGGCAGGGGATGGGGTTTATTATTTTGTTTCTTATCCAGTGGCTCACTTTTTACAATAGAATAAGCCAGTCTCGTTCATATCAAGGCAGAGGAAGAAAGAAATAAAGATTTTTTTCCTTTTGGCTCTGAAACGTTCAGGAAAGCCTTGGGATAAACAACCTCTAAAGTCTGTGAAAGCTCCTGCGTCAAACTCTGGGGAAATTCTCTGGGACAAAAGGGAGTATCTAAACTATTTGAGATTTGACCAATGTTACATTTTTAACTGCAAATAGCAGGACTGAGAATTCATTTCTTTACAAATGAACAGAATGAAAATTAAAAGGCTATTCAGTGTTCACCAAAATGATGACTAAGTTTTATTAACAGTAGCAGTGATGAAGGGGTTTCAGCAATTGATTTTGAGAAGAAAAAAGTAATTGTAGCCTGGGGAAGACTAAATTAATAAATGTAATAATCCTTTTTTTCCCAAAGCGTTTAAATGTTTTCACTACAGACTTGAGCAATAAGAGGAGTCAGTTTTCTCTCCAATAGAGAATATGACAGCCACTGTTTTAATGTTAACAATCTTATTCGGGCAGATCCCTGAATCTGGAACAGGTCAGTAGATAGATACACAGGGTAATTTATAATCACTTTCTACCTATACACAGGTCAAAGGACAACATATGTTAATTCTACAGCCATGGTGCATCATGGACTGACAGTGTGATCTTGAGGAAGAGGCTGTGATCAAAAGCAAACGGAAATGGTAACAGAAAGCAGCCCAGGAACTACATCAGCACACAGGATCTGGACCTCAAACATCTTCTTTAGCTGGTCAGACATCACAGTTTGACATAGCTTCCAAATGTCACAGTTTCACTAAACATGTCCCACAAGTTACCTGCAGTTTTGTCAGGGCTACTATGATAACTTACATTTGTCCAGGGTTCCTGGGACATCTCAACATCCTTTCTCGGGCAGAACAACTATGCAACAGATTCAGCTAGATTCCTGTTTGAAATGTGGAGTTTTCTTACTTTTTTTTTTTTCAGAAAAAAATGAATTTACTCTCCCCAAATGTACGTGATTGATAATAGGAGGATAGAGATAGTGAGAGAAGGAGGCAGCAACATCTCTTACAGTAGGGGTCTCTTAGGAAGGAACACACAGATTAGATTTGAAATCCCCTCAGCAGTTCTACTGCACCTGTCAGCCTTAGCTCTCTCAGCACAGTTCCTAAAGTATCATTATTCCCTATTTTTCAGGTGGGGAAATAGGCCTAAGAGGTAAAGCAACATTCATAGACCAAGCCAGTAACACTAGTGGCAGTAGGTACTATTACTAAAATGAGGATTTTCAATTCAGTCACTACTGTAATTTTTTTTCTTAATTATTTGACTTTTTAGAAGTGAGCAATAAACTGCTTACATCTTTAATAAAGCGTTAATCTTGCCAATTTACTTGCAGATGGAAGCCCACTTGCTAGCCCAAGGGGAACAAAACAGGAGGAAAATTTATTTTAGTATTTCTTTTATTTCTACTACCTCAATATCTATTCTTTCTTATTAGAAATAGCAATTTCTTAGAAGAGTAGTCTCTAATGTGACATGTTAGGAAACAACATCTCAGCCATCTCACCTTGCATTCTGATTGAAATGGCTCTTCAGATGACTTGGCTCTGACAGGCAGCAGCTAGCCTTTAGCAATTTGACTGCAAGCTTCAAACTAAAACCAAAATTCCAAAGATTTCCCTTGTTGTGATCTTGCTATACGACAAAACATTACGATGAGATTCTGAGCACCGCTTTAATTTACGAGTTTTTATTAAACATGTAATTACAGACGAGCACTGGTCTGTGTGCTGCCCTAATTTATGGAAAGGTGCTTGTGACCTGCGGTGAACAGGTCTGGACAGGTGTTGGACAACAGACAGAAGAGCTTGTAAGGGCAGCCCAACCACAAGGCTCTTGCAGCCCAGGTTTGGCTGTTACTGTAGTGCCCTGCTGTCACTATCTGAAGTCCCCATTGAGCAGAACATGCTGGGACGTGGAGCAGATGAGGGCACTGGGTGAGGAGAGCTCAACTTTAATTGAGTTTGCAGGTGTGAGGCCAGGCTGCTTGATTCTTTCAATTGTGACAGCCCACACCAGTCTGTGCTTTCCAGTCTTTCATTGCAGGAAGGAAAGGTAGCGACAGCAAAACCAAGACTCTTTTATGGGGTCCACAGGCTAAGCTTTTCACCAAAATGCTCAACAGCCTCCTCATGATCCTCTCTTCATCCCTTTCCCAAAGTGAGAAACCTCTCCTCATTCACATAGCTACCTCCAGCACTGAGACACCTGCTAAAAACTCCTCCAGACAGTTCACAAGAACACATCATCAGCTCCTTCTTCTATACCTCTGATTGTAAAAAGTCCTCTTGCCGTAGCCCAGAATAACTCCAGTCCATATTTCCAGCTTTGGGTTTGAAAGCCTTCCCAGCAGCCTGCTGTACCTCTCTCACAGCATGAAGCACCTCTGCTGTGCTTAACAGGTGTTCCATTAAATAATGGAAGCAATTAAACACTCCTAGGAGATTATCCCACCTTGTTTAACTCGAAGCTTACAAAATAATGCACCGCTCCGGCCTCAGACATCAATGAATCCAATGAAAAAAAAGTTATTTTTAATGGAGCTTAGAATACAACTGCTTCAAGTAACCAACTAAGTATCAGAAAGGCTGTATCATACATTTTTTACATTTTAAACTTTGTCAAATCAAATTGATGGGTCTTTTTTCCCTTTGAAGAATTGCACCTTGCTGCTCCTTTTCTTTTAAGGAAGATTTAAATAACTCATTTATTGATCTTCCCCCACCACCACCTTTCCCCTACTCTCAGCTCCCCGTATAGTTATATTTTCTTGTCCTAATCCCTTAGGCCCTATTTTCGGAAACTTCTGACACCTGGTTGTGAGAGAAAAGTTAGTCAGCTGAGAGCCTGTTTGTTTAATGTCTCCCCTTTTACGGCACCTCTGCACTCTAAAACAAATAGCAGTACAAAAAAAAAAAAGTAATAATCCCAGTCTCCTTTGATACATAAGGATTACCTGCATGGCAAGTAATAACAAGGAAAGAAATAACAGTAGTTTTAGAAAGTATTCCCAGGCAGTGATTCCCCAGTAGTAATAAGGGCAAATTAAAACATGTTGGTGAACTTTGGAAATTAAAATTTTGTTGGTGTTCTTTTGGAAACTCCCACATCCCCTGCCTCCATTCTCCTCTTCTCATTCACTCATGATAAGTGGGAAAAAAACCCCAAACCACAACCCTCATTAAAAGTCAAATATCTGGATTCTGGGCTACGAGGTACGTGCAACGCAACAACGTGGAGACACTGAAGAAAACCAGGGGTGTTTGAAATTGTAGGTTATGATGAAGAACTGGGTAATCTGGAACACGGGGCTGTTCCGCTTGCAATCTAGGAGACAAAAGCAGAGTCTTGGGCTGTGGGAGGATTCAGGGTGATGAAAATTTGTTGTGTAGGAACTTTGCTGTAGGTGTTCTGCTCTGCTGCGCTTGTAATTACCTCCGCTTTTCCTTGCCTGACCAACGCTCGGGTGATGTCCTTGTCACCGTATCTTGACTCCTGGCAGCGTTTGCTGTTTTCTGGTGCCCCTAAGCCGGGAGGTAACAGCTGCTTCACAGGCAAGTTAAAAACAGGCACCTCTCAGAAGGAGTCTGGAGCCAGTAGCAAAAAAATTATGAAGGATGGGGAGTGAGGTACTGAATTATGGAGATTTTATGAGCGTGTTGCAGACGTGTTAGCGTACCTGAATCTCTCGGGGCTAGACATCTAGCATCCATCCCACTTGGTTTGGTGAAGGAAAGCAGTTTTCTGGTCTGAGGCAAGTCCACTGTGACCAGATGCAGACACCCAACTCGGAGAAAATGTAAGAATCTGTCCCCATGCTGAACACTGGAGATGGGACACACTCCAGCCACAGCGGCTGCTTCTATATAATATAACACCAGCTGCTGTTATTTTCTGTCGTGTTCCCTTGCTTCCGAAATTCATCTGGTTGGCAAAGATAAAAACCTAAATAACATTTGAACAGATTCTACAAACTGCTGTAGAGCTAGTTAAAGGGATATTTTTAATGATGCCTTTCAAATATCTGTCTGTACTAGACGTGCAAAGAAATCTATGAAACCAGTTGGCTTTGGATTATATCTGAAATAAAAGTCTACTCTCGGGAGGAATCTCATTGCTGCTTCCTAATTTTACGTGACATTTTGAAGGAGATTTAATGTACAAAAGTAAGATAAGATACAATGAATAGATAAAACACTTCTATTTTACTGTTCCTTCGAGCGGTGTCCCAAGCTACGTGCTTAATAAAGATAAAAAGGAAAAATAATATAACATCACCTATGTATTTAAATCATTAAATGACTCTACAAAAAGATGCAATTGCTCTTAGGCAACATTTCTTTTTGTCATTCTTTCCCTTTCCTTTTTTTTTTTTTTAATATTTCATCCTGATGATGAATGAGACTGATTTACTCAGAACTGGTTTCATGGCAAGAGAAGCACATACAGGGCAGGCAGCCACCGAGAAAGCTGTTTCACGCTGCTGTGCCAAACTACGAGGTGGCGTTGGCATATAGGTAAGTGTCCCCTGGGGACAAGCGTGCAAACTCATTTTAACTTGTGACCCAAGCAGATTTGAATTTGAGCTGGTACCCAAATACACCGAGTTGGGAAAGCTCCTCATATGGAATTCAGCTCCACCGCCCTCAGAGCAGCTAATTTCAGTCACATCAGTGAGGTCTTTTAAGCCTCAGTTGTGCCTGCAGATAACTCCTAACTGCTCTAAAGCCTTCCCATGCATAGGTTATATCTCCAGCCCTTTCACATGACATTTTCTTCGCGTTCTTTCATATGGCATTCACTAGTATAAGGAAATGGTTGAATAAACATTTTACTATGAGAAGTGAATGGGAGAGTAAGTAGCCAAATTGGGAAAAGAAAAATTAACCGAGCCAATCAACAATTCTACATAACTTCCTGAGCAGGATTTACAACAAAACCAGTCTAGCCTGCTACGCCTTGTCTTAATGATACCAATCTCTGGTAAGTGAGAGTTAAGACAGTTCTCTCCTCAGAGTAGGGATTATCTGTTAATATCTTCATGAAATACATCTTGAACATCCCTGCGCAGACTCAAAACATAACGAGCAATATTCAGTGTTAGGAACGATCCAAGCAGGTTCAGAAACGTTTCAGTGCAATACTTCTACCACCTCTAGACCTACGAGCTTCCCTTAAGGCAATTGTACTTACTTTAAACATTTCTTGGAAGGTCACGTGCCTTTGGGGTGGGTAAAGACAGGAAGTCTTAATTCGCTTACAGAAAGTGGTGGAACTGTTAATGCACTTTAAACAAGGAAATAAAAGAATTTCTTTGCAATTATCCCCTCCCGCTCCTTTCTTGTGAGAGCGAAGACAGACATAAACCCCCAGGGAGACACAGTAACAGAGAATACGCATGCAAACACAGCTGTGTTTGTTCATGGTTTTATTCATTTTCAAACACAACTCAGATTTCATATATTATGCATTTTTAAGGAGCCGTTGTCCCTACAGATAGCCAAATCTGCAATCCCAAGAAGCTCAGCACAGCTGCGCGTAGTTCCAGCCAGTACGTATTTCAGATAAAGCTCTTTTTACAGAACCCACACCCCCCCCGGGCTCCCCATTACGCAGACTCACTAGAAAGTGTCCCTTAAAGCTATTCATTATAGATTAGATGGTGTATACAACAAAAACAAAACAGGTTTTATTATTTAACACGTAGATAGTGTTCAAAAATGTATGCCTGATGTTCAGGCAGTTTAAATGGCACTCAGGATTCATGCACTAAGTCAGATGCAGTACTTTTGTTAACCCTCAATGCCAGAACACAAGAGCAACGTCGTTTGGCTCTGGTCCGTGTTTAGCAGAACCTTGAGAGTTTTAAGAGGGTTGATAACTGCTGATAAACATACTTTCTAACTCAGGAAAACACAGTTAAGATACTGGAAGTAATGCAGCATATTTAATTTTCACAGGTTATTTATCTCATCGACGGGACCTAAGTATTTCAACAAGTGTTAGAAGACTACACTGTGCTTCCTTCGTGTATCTGATTTCATTTTATTGCTTCCTGTTCATCACTGTTTCTTTAAATTGATGGTGGTAAGCAGACCAGCTTAGGCGAGATCTTTGCAGTTTGAATAATTCAGTATACAATGAAGGACAAAGTAATTCACTGATTATCATGGGAGATCGCTGATCAGTAACAGGGGTAAAAATCCAGAGCTTCAGTGGGAGAGTCCTCAGAATTGAACTGATTTTAGACCATTAATTTGAAACATTACATGCACACAGAACAAACCATGCAAATTCTGTCAGAAACCTCATTACACAAGTGAAGATGTTGTCAGGGTATTTGCTGAATGATGAATTCATTCTCTAATGAAAGAGGAGCTGGCTTGGGCATATCAATCACTCCTGCAATCCTTGCTCTACAACGGTGTGAATCTCTTTTACAGATGCTCAACATCCGTAAATTTCACGGTTTGTAGAAGTTAATATTTTGCTCTTCTAGCTTTTAAGTTTTATTGCCTCCAAGATACTCAATCCAATAGTTTGCAAACTTCTAATTTGCAGAGTTGAAGTCACATATTGAGGCGAAATTGCTGACCACTTGAAAGGTCTTCCTTTAATACTTTCTTAGGACTTATGTCCATGTTTTCAAAGCATATTTTGCTGTCATAAATCTGTTGACAAAAATATGCATTTAATGCTAGCTTCATTCTAAGCTGCATTTCCAGTAGCATTGATATTTTCCATCTTCTTAAAGTCATGACTGAGAATAGAAACCTGAGTTTTTAACCATATCATTTTCATCAATATAATATTTCACATCAATACAATATTTCACAAATCTGAAATAAAATACCTATTTTACTGTGCACATTTGCAAAGAGACATTTATATACAGAGTATGGTTTGAACTAATCTACATAAGAGGCCAGTTGTCCTATGACAGTACAGAGAGGCGTCTTCTTCCAGGGAACCAGTTTAAAAGAGATGTTAACACTTCCTATATTTTGATGGCAAATGGAAGGAAGGTTGATTTGGGAAAATAGGCTAAATTAAAATAGAGTTAAATTTACCAAACATCTTTAAGACTTTACACTTGAAAATCCCAATGAAGCTGGGTGGCATTGCACAGGATGGTATACTGGATGAAATACATTGATTAAAAGGAACTACACTTCTTTGATCTCTAGAAGAAGCAACCAAGATCAAATAAGATCATGTAAAACATTACTGAATAAACTAGTTTAAATCTTTTGAAAAAGATCTTTTACATCACAAGTGCATCTCCTTTAGATTTCATCCGGTACGTGGTCGGGGAAGAAGAGAAGGTAGGACTGATGCAGGCAGGAAGAATTTAAAATATGTATTGTCTGTATTTGCACAGGTCTCAGCTTTTTAAGCACTATTTTGAGGAAACTCTTCCAGTGAAAAATATATAGAAAACATCAGTTATTCATATGAGAATGGTATGCTTTTGAGATAGCACAATTTATTAAGCTTATCTTCGGCTCCACTGTAATACACCAATCTAGAAAAGAAAACTCAAAACCTTCTGAGTTGACACCTCACTTAGAAGCGTGGGAAGGAAAGGACAGAAACAAAGAAACCATAGAAAAAACATTCAGAGAATGAAAAAGAACAGAAAAAAAAAATCAGAGTTCAGTCTCCATGTCTTTTTTTTGCACACTGTCTATAGAATACCACATTGTATAGCTCTACTGTACCTAAAGCTTCCTCTTTTGTCACACGCTCCCCCAGCTCCACTCCTACCCCCATTTCCTTTGACTACACTGCCCTTGTTGAGATGAAGTAGCCAAGGATTTAAATAACAGAAATGCAAGATCTCTGAACCACAGCTGGTTGTTAAATTCAAAGTACTATTGCTAAAACTTGATCTCCATGATGTTTGATTGTCCCATTATCACGCTATGCGATTCAAAAGCACGACGCGGTGCAGCAGAAATCATTTTAAGTTTATAAATAAGCACAGGATTTATAAATACGGCACAGAATGGCTGTGAGAGTTAGCAGATTTGCACGTAGAATCAGAGTGAATGTGACAGCTCCCCATTGCAAGTTCAGATCTCCTAGAGGCTAAATTAAAGGTTTTTCTATAACAAAGAATAAAGCGTAGCGAATACTTTGGCTGTCATTGAGCTTAATATTAGGCTATGGAAAAGCCGAGCAAGATCTGGGACAGGAAGGTTTCGTAAGGCTTTTGTTTGGTTGGTAAACACCAGGATTTGGATTTTACATATATTTTTCACACCAGTTCCAGGCGTAGAATTTGAATTAAACGACAGCTTTCAGTGAGCTTTGAGTAAATTACAGCACATGCTTGTTCTTCCACCATGAGCCTAAATTTGAAACATCGCTGAGAAATGTACTTAGGCATTCTTAAATTTTGTTTTGGGGGTTGTTTCAGGAAGCAAAAAGAATTAAATAGCTTCTGATTGTGTTGTGCGTTCTTCCAAAGGACAATTTACAATGCTGGCATTTCTCACGTGCTTAAATGCAAGAGGTTTCCTAAATCACTTACCTGTGTGCACATTGTGGGGGGAAGGAAGAAGGGACAGGTTTTGCATTTGCAAAGGGGGTGCTTCTTTCCTGCATCCCTCCACCTCATTTCCCTCAGGAAGAGCCAAGAGGGGATGTTGCTGAGACCAACGTTGTCATTATTCCTGTTGAAGTCACTTAATGATTGATTTTTAGCCAGATCAAGTCCCTGACTCTCAGTTTGGTCACAGGAATGCTCAAACTGATGCCCTGGGCATGCAGACACTCCAGCTGAAGCGGCTAACGTGGGCGAGCGTTGGCACTCAGCGGCCAAAGAAGTTCAGGCCAAGATGACCTGACAAGGCTCTAAGCATAAGTTGGAAGTTGGCCCTGCTTTTGGCCAAGCCCTAAACTAAATGAGCTCTAAAGGTATCTTCCAGCCTCAATTATTCTATTCCAGTGGCCACACAGATGTGCCCTCTGGCTCAAGCAAACTCCCGTGTTTCCTCACCTGAGCAGACCCAAGTCTCTTCCACCTCGGAGGTCTTTTCTCTCCTCTTTTTCCCCTCCTCCTTCCACCACACGGACAGCATCATTCCACACTCCTACTCAAACACCCTATACGATAACCACCAAAGCAGGCATCTGCTTTAGAACAATTACCGAATAAGGCACGAGGGAGCACATAAAGCTAAGGGAATACTCTGAATATCCATTAACAGCTGAAATGTTCTGGAAACACAAAGAACAAAGGAGAAGGTTTAAAACAGAACTTCCATTTCTGGCTACTGGAAGCAGGTTCAAGGAAGAAAGGAAGACAGCCACAGGACACTTCTTTTTTTTTCAAACTAGTTCTGCAATAGCTGAGGAACGCTGTTAAACAGACACTATGAGGAATAAGTCAAGGCAGAAAGCATCTGCAACTGAGGACTGAAAAGACAAACGTGATTTTTTTAAAGATAATCTAGAAGGGATCAGACAAAAAAAAAAAATGAAGTGTGGGACAAAATGTGAAGGAACTAGACCCAGAATTATTTCAAGGAAATAATAAATCTACCAGTCAAATATCAATCGAGTAGAGATGAAGCACACGATGTACAGAACAACCTACAACACTGCGAACAGGATAAAAAAAAAACCCCAAACAGGATGCACACGCCCCCCCCAAAAAATTAGCGAAACAGAAGGACTTTCAGGGGTTAACAATGGAGTCACAACAAGACAAAAAGTTGCACAGAACATGACGTTGTGTGCCAAACTTAAGAACCAAGAACATGCCCATCGTTTAAAAATGAAAGTGGAAGACTAAAGAGGACCCCATGATTTCAGAAGCAAATTCAAACATTAGCAGAGTATAACCAGCGTGAGCAGGGCTGGAAACAGCATTATTAATAGATTGGAAGGAACGAACAACATTGCAGTAAAAAGTGAACGGGCTATCAATTTTAAAGAAAGCAGAGCATTAATTTCAAATTGGACACAGATGAACAATCCGGTGTTATCAGGACACGGTAATTGCTGCTCTTGAGAGAAAAGCTGCAGGAAAACAGATGAAACTCAAATGTTATAAAAAGCTTTTATTCCCACTGAAGAAGTTTATGAAGTAAATGAACGGGAAACTAAGGCAAGGGAAAAGGTACAATCTATATATGGTAGGTATTACCAAGGGGAAAAAAAAGGTCCCATGTAGAGTAAAAGGTGTGTCATGGTCTGTGCTTCAGCACTGGGAAGCTCATAAGAGGGGCATCAAGCCAAAACAGCTATGGGAAGGGTCTGAGGATGTTCCTCAGGGGACACAGAATCATAGAATGGTTAGAGTTGGAAGGGACCTTAAAGATCATCGAGTTCCAACCCCCCTGCCCTGGG
>JAOXNO010000013.1:20700440-20715608 GCA_028565335.1 Limnodromus scolopaceus
GGGGCAACCCATCACAGCTCCCACTGATGGTTATGGCTTGAGCAGGAGCTGCTGGGGGGCGAGGGGGAGAGCACACCGCCACATCTTTTTGTAAGGTGACTGCAAATGCTCAGCATGTTAATGAACGTATTGTGAAATGTAATTAACAGTTACAGTGTTACAGTTGTATGATGCACAATATTTTGAATTTTGTAAAATTGCGTTATTAAAACAGAAGAATCAGAAACTGCAGCTTACTTTGTAGGTACGTCTTACGTTACGTTTATAAACTTACAGAATATGATAAAAACCACTAAGAAAATATTTTGTTTGTTTCAGTTCTTTACCGGCAGATTTTAAAAACTGAAGGAAGATGTCTTTTTTCCCCAAAATCTCTTTCCAACGTGAAGTTGAGGAGTATCTCACCAACGTGTTCAGAAATAATGAGGTATGTGAATTAGATACTACTAATTATCAACAAATATTCATTTATTGAACACTGTTAATACTCCTTTGATTTAATATTTTGTCCGACTTTAATACCTTAGAGTAAGTTATTGTCTTTACATTAGACACAAATTTTATATATAGTTCTATTTAAAACATAAAATTATTCTTCAGGCCTGTTGGCTCAAAGTGACATAAAAATATTTAAACTAAACTTAGCATAAATCTGAGACTTCAGTTTTGGATCCCAGTGAAGTATGATCACATAGAAAATTAACCACTTCTTATCCACATAATGTCAAAGGACACAAAAATGATGTTTTGGTATATGGGGATAAGTGTTATTAATTCATAGTTTTGAATCTACTCTTCCATCTCCTTAGGACTGTTCTTTGTGCAGTATGACAGAGCTCGCTAGCAGTTACATTTGGTACTTGCTGCAGCCTGTTTCCAATGATCTTGCTAATATGACTGTTTTCCCAACGAGTCCTTTTCAAGAAATTTATGAGGTTTTCACTGGAATTAGGCCACCAGACATAGACATTCCTCACATCGCACACCACACGACCGTATTCCACCATTTCTACAGAATGTTTATTCAGTGGGGTTTTTTTTTTACATTGGGCAAGAGGTTGGCGTGTGAATTTCTTTAATACTTATTTTAAAATCTCTTCTTTCAGCTCATCACTGCTTTAGGTACACAGGAGGTAGAGAGAAAATATCAATCTCTGTTAAGTCATCTGTCTCATCCACCATCTTTCACAACTGTTAGAGTTAATACCCACTTGGCCTCAGTGAAACATGTGAAAAAAATGCTGTTTGAAGAAATCCAGAAGGTTTGTGCTTTTTTTTTTTTTTTTTTGTTACAGCAAAAGTAGCAGGATATTTCATCTTTTGCCTGATTATGAGAGCTTTTCATTACTGGAAACTATTCCTTAAGTTAATACATGTCCACTAGTATTAACATTATGCAATCATATTGATTTCCTGTCAGCATTAAAAGTTAAATGAAAATTCATTTTCTAGCAGTATTCCTCATCCAATACATCCAAGAAAGGCAACAGCAGAAGGGAAAAGACTATTAACTCTCCTTTAGATGGCAGATCCAGACCTTAGAGAGGATTGGGGAACCACCATAGTAAATACTGTACCAGCGTCAGAAGTCTAGAGAAGATGGTAGAAATAGATAAAAACTGTAGTTCAGTATGCTGTGTTCAGCATATTTAGAACATTTTTATTTAGGATTAAAGAAGAATGTATGTCTCGTTGCACAAACTGTTTAGGGAAATAAGAAAATGTATGTTTTAGAAACTGGAGCTGCCCTGCAGCTGCTCTATTTTCTATTTTTTTTTTAAATCTGTTTTTAATCTTTACATATTTTTTTTTTTATTTTTTACTTACCTTAATTAAACATTTATTTATCTGATACTACATTAGCCATTATGTTTAAGAAGTAGATAATTTTAAAACTCCATCCTAGGTCTTCATTCTGTCTAAAAAGATCCAGTCCTTTAGGTAAATTATTAATGCCAGTGGGTGTACAGGGAGCTATTGCATGAGAGGAGCCAAGATGTTGCTGTGATGCTGAGGCAGTTGACAGTGTTCTGTTGGCTGGAATGGTAATGAGTTATGCTACTTTTAGCTTGATTGTAGAAATCTGGAAATGGGTATTGCAGCATGATATTTTGCTTCAAGGAAAAATGCTTCGCTGAAAACTGAATTAAGACTGGCTTTTCATAAAGTTTTTGTATTTTTAATTGTGGTCATATTAGAAAAGGAAACTACACAGCAGTTTTTAACAAAAATATGCTCGCAGGTTGTTTTCCTTCTTCAGAGAAAATACTTCTTTGTCAGATGGAAAGCAATTTATGATATTGTATGTTTTAGGCTTATATTTTAGAAGGCTCAGGTGAGAAGACATCGTCTTTTCTAAGTCCAGGAACAGTTCTAAAATGGCAAGCTGTCATTTTCTTCAACTGTATGCACAACTTCGCTCTCAGTACCAATCAAAAGTTAAGCTTTGAAAAGAAAGATGAAAAAGGTGACCAACTTGGAGTATTAAGTAAGGCAGCCAATACATGAGTAGAGTTAAACAGTGATTTATAATTAATAACATCAAAATAATAACACAGATTAGACCCAAGCTTCTCTGGTGGTGTTCCTGTGATCTGATGACAACTCAACACAACCTTCTTCCAGAAGAAAGCAAAAAACAGTGGTAGGGTTGTGAGTGTTGGAACACTGTCCCACTCCCTGAAGTCAGTTCTCAGTGAATCCCTTTGTGGCCTTGTTATTGCTCAATTTATTAAATGTTTGGTCTTCTACACTAGTGTTTTTAATACGGAGTATCTCCTTATGCCCTCTTTCCAAATCTCTCTTAACTAGTTTTACAACTTTTATTTTTGTACTCTACAGCTATAAATTGTGAGTGGAAAAATAGTTTTCAGTCTAATTAAGTGCTTACATATTAGGGTTTTTTTTTAGTATTGCTTAATAATTATGTTTTTTTAATGAAACAGCAATTTAAAGGACTATGCGTTCCAGTTCTTGAGCACCCGAAACTCCAGGACATCTTATTAATTCCTGTCATTGGACCCAGGTTTGAAATTTTTAACCTTAAAATGTCATAACATATTTTACTTATAAATTTCTTATTAAACAGTTATGATAACTAACTCACTGTAAACTAAGCACAACTTTGTTTATATTAAGACCTAGTGGGCAGTCCTAACCAGGTCAGAGTTTTAGTCCTTAAAAGATGCAAGAAAACATAGAGAGAGTTCTTTCCTTATTTATGAGATTAGCTTTTATAGGGAAAATACCTCCTCTCTGGAAAGCCAGGTAGGTGGCAAACAGAAGAACTAAAGTTTTGCGGTGGAATATAGAACTAGAGGGTAAAATAGCTAAATATAGGCAGTCTTTTCTTCCACTGGAATCGAGTCCACAGCTAAACTTAGGGAGACTGGATCAATAACGCTGAGAGGATTCCTGAATCAATTTTATCTCCTACAAAATGACTGTTTGTTCTTCATTCTTAAGATTTATTTGGGTATTTCCTGTGTTGCATCTGTGTCTGCTCCTATGGAATTTCTTCATTATTTTATTGAATTCACTGATGAACATTTTATTTAAAGTATCTTGTTCATTGAAGACTAACATACTTCAGATTCAGTTTTTAGCTAGAGTGTAAATGCTGTACACTCTAAAATAGCATTTAATGCTTTTATTTTTTCTTTGTTCACATTTAATTCTCTTTTGTAACATCTTTTTCTGGACATTCCATTCTTTTTATATTCAAATATATTTACACTTTAATAAGTTCCAATAACTGTCTTCTTCACAATTCTTACTGGCAGAGTTCCTTGCAACTGGTTACACATTTATTATAGAAGTACTTAGCAGTTCTTAAACACAAAAAAGTCACTTTACAATCATATGGCCTAGGAAGGGATAAAGGGTTATTTCTCCATCCCAGTATAATTTATTTGTATTGCTGTGTCAGTTTCACAGTAGTGGTGGAATGTATCAGAATCTGCTTTATTTGGGGGACCTGTTTTCATTCTTGGTTCTTTCCTTTGCTTCCTCTGGGACTAAAATATTTTTTTTAAATATAATACACGCTAGTTGACTGTATTTTCTATTATATTGTGACAAAACCAGTATTTATGAACTGGAGTTTACTTGTTTGTTGTTTTTTTTTTTTAAATTGAACTACATTTTTTATTTTTAGGCAAGATTTAAAAAAACATGCATCTGAAGTAATTGTTGGAGCCCACTGTGGATATGCAGTACTTCGAGGAGCACATGTTTATGTCCCTGGAATCATATCAACCTCAAGATGTAAGAGTTCTCTAAATACATCCAGTTAAGTTGTAAAGAGGAAGGAAAAAATGTCACCCCTTGATGACAATTTCCAATAATTAGTGACACTATTTTTTTTCTCCTATTCACAGCTGAAATTAATCTTATATTTTTAAGTTATGGTAAATATTTTTTTTTAGTTTTTGTGGCATTTTCTTGAGATTTTCACTATTTTTGCATTATACTTGTAATAAATTATATTTAGTTATTTTTCACCTGGCCTGTGTTAAGTTCCTTTTTCCATATGTAATTCCTAGCTGAAGTATTAATTCTCAAGGATTTTGAATTTTTGTTTTCATTTGAAAACCTTTTAAAGAGCAGGTTCAAAGTAAAACCTGGCATTTTGAAAGTTTTTTTACTACTGAATACTTTTATGCATGTTCAGTAGAATAAACTCACAGAAGTTTTACAGCTTTCTAGTCTTTAAAAAAAAATAAAAAAGAGAAAAGAGGAACGTCTTAAGAGAGACCTCTGGATGATAACTGGATGTATGTTGATTATTTTATAGATACTATTTCCAGATATGCTATTTCTTCATGCAGTCACAAAGGCACTTTCTTTCATAATCCTGTCAGATTCTACATTACAGATCTAAAAAAAAAAAACTTTTTTTTTTAATTAATTGGTGATTCATTTGATATTGTTTGTGTATGAGATCTAGTAAAAAGGTGCTTTTTTTTTTCTATTGGTGAGAAAAATCGTCAATTTTAATGTCAGATGGTTAAGAAATAGAAATTTTTGTTTCAATGCCTGTGAGACAAGATAAAAAAATCTACATATGCGTGCTTAGTGTTCAGCAGCCTATTTATTTTTTATTGAAAGGTCAAATTAACTTTATGTGAAACCAGCATAATTTTGAATGATTCACCTCATTATTCTATTGTGATGAGATCTACTAATCGTGGTTCTTATTATTAAACAAAGTGAGTGAGGAAAGCGTTTATCTAGCCACTTCACTTCATTGCCTTTCAGAAAAAAACCTTCAAGAAGTTTTAAGCATGTGCTTAAGTCAAATTCACTGAACAGGAATGTTTTTCAATCTGGGACTTGATAATGAAATAAATATATTGCCGTAAAAGTTGTTGAAACTGCTTGTTTAGACAACCTCATAAATATTCAAATCCCTCTTTGAGTCAACTGGTGATTTATCATAATTGTTGCATGTAATTATCCATGCAACATCAATTCAAAGAAAAGAAAAGATACTATAAAACTTCAGGAACACTTCAGGGGAATTGCAGATAGGAAAATAAAACAAAAAGGCATGCTACCCACTCGAGGCCAAATATAATAAGGCTGTATTAAGCACAGATGGTATAACTAAGGAAAAAAAAAAGAGTATAGCAAGAACAGGCATTTAATCACTGAACTTGCAAGCCAGATGAGGGTAAACTAATTATCAGGGGGCTTTGAGTTTAATTTAACTAATCAGACTCTAAGCTTTATGTTTATGGAATGCCAGTGTAAGCTACAAAAAGCTTAAGAACTGTACACAATACTAATGCATTTTGAAAGGATAATTATCAGCAGAGAGTGAAATAAAATCCCTTATGTTTGAATACTGCAAAAAATAGGCTGCAAATATGCTTGATGGAAGAGTTAAATTGCTGCAAGTTTTTGTTGAGTGAAGTTTAAGCGGGCAGTAACAGTAGACTATCACACGATGTTTTGTGTACATTGTGTAGAAGAAGCTATGCAAAAAAATAAATGTTTAGTGGCTACCCAACAAATATTACTATTTAAGAATTATGGGGTATTTGTGAATATTCAGAAGGCCACTTGAAAATGGAAAGAAAGATTCCTAAATTCAATTCAAAGAATTCTTTGGAAGTTGAACTGTCATTGATCTTACTTCTTGTATCTTCTGGTTGCACCAGCGAGTCGGTCACGTCAGAAATGGGATTTTTGAAAATTGTTTAGTGCTGTCAGTGGAGGCCTTTATATTTAAACATGTTTTTCAGCCAGTCAGTGCATAGAGCTTGTTCGCTGTTTTACAAAATCACCTAAACCGTCCCACTTTTCCATCTATTTTTGTTCCAGCTCAGAAAATTTGTTAAGTCCCTAGGGCTACTCTTGTAGGGTTAGTTGTATATTTACATACTTTACCAATCTGGAGGGTTTAAATTGGAGAGGTAAAACTGTTTTAGAAGATTTTTGAGAAGAGCAGTTGCCTTAGAGGGAAAAGAGCCACACCAGAAAATTTGTTTAAATAAGAATATGTAATCACTTGTACGAAAACAGCAGTTTGAGAAAAAAAAGCTATAGTTACGTTCTACCTGACTATTGAGAGGCCATTAGAAAAATTTAGTATTATTGTCTTTGTACAGTAAGTGTGAACCAGTGCTGTTTGATGTACTTGCGTGCTTGGAGCACACACAGAGGACAGAATCCTGAAGTGTGCTTAAAACTTACGGGTGACAATGCGGTGATAAAATAAATAAAGTGAAAATTTGTCCAGCCTCTTAGGAACAAAGGCACACTGTGTGATTTGTAACCTTGGGTCTCTTAATAGCTCTAGTCATTTGGTAGCCATCATTCACCATGTACACTTTAAAGCCTAAGAGTTAATATTTTTCTTTGATTACATCAAGAAAGTTCAAGTTTTGCTATAATACAGGAGTTGAAGTAAGTACTCTACTGAAAATCCTGAATTGTTTAGTATCACTACTGTCTTGTCAAGTACAATATTAATCTCAAAATTTCTGTTCTTCTTTACACAGTTATGAAAGCTGGAGATCTGGTCTCAGTGTATTCAGATATTGAAGGGAAGTGTAAAAGAGGAGCCAAAGAATTTGAAGGAGTCAAAGTTTTCCTTGGAAATGGGATTTCAGAACTGAGTCGCAGTGAAATCTTTAATTCCAGTGGCCCATTGAAGTAAGTCTATAGTAACTGCAATTGACACCTACAACTTTAAAAGGGAAGGAAGAAGATGGATAGACATTTTGAAATGTTCTCTACCCAGTGTGAAACCACAAGGTGGCTTTCACTGAGACCTGTGTCGCGTGATGGGAGTTTAAGTATTTTTTGGGAAGTGTTAGTTTCTGGGAGTATAATAGAATCGTGCCTCCTGTTGTCTTCTGTAACTTCACAAGTAAAGTAGCAGCAATGTGATGGCAATTATGATTAAAGTACTAAAGTAAGGATTAGTAGAGTCAACATTTAGTTTCATAGTGGTATTCAGATATCAGTTTACTTGAGAGGCAGGAGGAAATAAATGGGAATGACTTAAATAATATAAAACAAATAGAACAACAAACGTTCTTACCATGGCAAAATTGCATTTTGGTAAATTTTTCTGTACCACTTTCCCATTTGGATGGAACTGAAATGCAGCCTTTTCCATTTCTCCATCTCCTAAGAATATTTATAGGTGCTTTTTTTGATGGGGCAAGGGACAGAACATAAGGTCAAATATCTAAAAAAAATTAATAGCATTTGCCAAGGTAGTTATGTATTTCAAGATTACTTGCTTTTCTATTTTGTTGACTAAGGATATGATTTGTTCTTCTTCTGTCATCTAAAACTCATAAAAAGCAGCGTAGAAGAGTGTGGACATCAAATTAATGAGTGAGACTTTACATCCCAAGAACAAGCTACAAAAGATCTAGTAAAAACGTTCACATTGTCAGAGGATTTCTGATTTATTAGAGCTTAAATATAGTAGAAGTAGTGGTAGGATACACCTGTTGAGTTGATGACATGGAACGCCAGTATGTAACCCTAATTATGGTGTCTGCAAGTTTGCTTCCTCATATCCTTCTTGTTGGACTGTGTACATATGCAAAATAGGACTCATTCTTGTTATCTTCAGTAATCAATTGGTTTCGGGCTCAGTATTATTTTTTTCTTGTTTTTCTTTTTCTCATTGTCCATTTCTTTATACACTTGTCTTAATGAAATCTGTGTCAGAACTTCATCCATATTTAAAACTTTTAGGTTGCTTCTAAGTTCAAACCTTTGCTTTTCAGGCAAATCACTGTTTCTTTAAGACTTTTGAAATAGAATTTCTTTAGTTGTTTGACTGAAATCTCAGACAGTCTAGAAAAATGGAGAGAAGATCTAAAAAGGAAATCATGTGTCAGTGCCCTAGTGCTTACGTGGCTAGCCAAAAGCAGTTATGGATTGAAATTAACATATTTCAGGTGGGGAGTTTTGTGCATTTCTTTACATTATCAAGGTTTGGATTAGATCTCAGTTTGTCTTGTGTACAAAAAAGGTAAATTTGCTTTAGGCAATTTTTACAGGTAGTTCCAATTTATAATGTAGTACATTTTTTGATATGGTTTATCCAAGTTAATGATGTAATTTTCGAGAATATCAGATTATGAAATTGTAAAAGTATTTTTCTTAGTTGATTTATAAGAGCTTTAATTTCTGTACAATTATTGTTTCCAGTTTCTATTTGTGAGCATGCTGATTTAAATTGAATACTGTTAAAAATTATCAATCTGAATAGTTGAAATATTCTTTTCATGTTTTTCAGTGGGATGGGTGTAAGAATGATAGAGCCAGTCTACCTTAGTCCTTCGTTTGACAATGTGCTCCCTAGTCATTTGTTTTTACAGGTATGCTTGTTACAAAAATAAAAGCTTGTACTATTTGCAGAATAATGAATATCCTCTAAGCACACATTAAGACTTTATATATTCATTGTGTATTATGGCACCTGACTCACTCACTTTGATTTAAAGAAAATAGAATGTTTAGAATGAAATCAATATCTACATGTAGATAGTTTAATCATACTGCATCTGAGATGTGATAAGGAACTTCAAAATGAGTTAAAATTACTTCACTTAAAAACTTAGAAATTCTTTTTCCACAGATACTCTGCATAGAACTTCTAGTTTTTGAAATCTGTGTATGAACTCTGGAATGTGAGTCTCTTTGAGGCTATACCCTTCTGTAGATAATCAGGAAAATCTCCAAATATTAGGTTGTCTTCAGGTTGAAGAGAAAATTTGAATCTTTTTAGCCCTAATGAAAAAAATCCACCTCAACAAAATAACCATGAAAAATCTTACAGTGGCACATCTTTCACTCTCTCTTACCATAAATCTGCACAGCTTCCAAATAATGACAAACTTTTTTGTAGTTTTTATTGTAAAACTTAAGAATGTATTTCAAGCTAGCTTTTTTCCTTTTGCATCTTTAATATTTGTGATACCTATACTCCTCTTCCCCCCACAATAAAAATAATTAAAAACAATACTCAGATATGACAACTGGCCACCTGTGCTATGTCGAAATGTAGGGTGATGAAATCATGGAACCTTCTAGTTTTCTAAGATCAGGTGAAATTCTTGATTTCAGTTTGTTGACATAAAGTAAGATAAGATGAACACCTTGGTTACGTTTCTAAGACTATTAGTCTGCCAACAATGGTATTGCATTTGTTTTGTATTTAAAGATGAAGATTTAGCAGCTGGGTTTGAAACAAAATCAAGCTGTCCAGCCTTCAAAAAAAAAGGATTATTTTAATCTTTAAAGCAACTGTAAATTTTATCTGAAATAAACCTGTGTTCAGAGATATTATCTGAAATTATAAGTTATCTCCTAATTTGATTTTTATAACTATCACTCAGACAGTAAGTCCTTTATTACAGTGAATTGTCTTAGTCATTATCTCTTATGTCAGAAGAATCAGTCCAGCAGATGAGTTATTTTTCTGCATATATTCTGTTTGTAATTGATCTTAGTGTTTTAAAATCAGCATCAATTCTGTCTTCCAGTGTGAGCAGAGAGTAGGTTATCAAGGAATGTATTTTCTCATGGCCTGCAGTAAAGGAGAGGCCTTTTCTTCCCTGCTTCAGCTTTTCACAGTACTTTCTTTCAAGGAACAGAGACACAGGTTGTTTAAGAGGCTGTTGCACATGAAAATTTAGAGCGTATTCAATTTCTTGTCCATCAGGATCCCCTGGGCTGTCTTTGCAAAGCTGCCTTCCAGCCAGTCAGCCCCAGCCTGGGCTGGTGCGTGGGGTGCCCCAGGTGCAGGAGTTAGCAGTTCTGTTTGTTGAGCTTGGTGACATTTCTGTTTCTCCATTTCTCCAGCATCTCGAGGTCCCTCTGAATGGAAGCAAAACCTTCCAGTTTATCAGCCCCTCTTTCCAGTTTCGTATCTTCTGTAAACTTGTTTAGAGTGCCCTCTGTTCTATTATCCAGGTCCATAAGGAAGAGGTTAGACAATATTGGCGCCAGTGCCCACCCCTGGGACACCCCTGGTGTACCACTGTTGACTGACCTCCAGCTGGACTTCGTGCCACTGATCACAATCCTTTGAGACCAGCTTTTTTGACTTGAATTTGCCATGTGTGAGATGAATCGTGGTTCATTTTTTTTAACACTGTGGCATGGAACTTGAAACTGTGCTAACCAAAGACAACGTGTAGTACAGACAGGTTAAAGAAGTTTTTATACCTTTGTGTTGAACCAAGTTAGAAGAGAATTTTTCATGATATTTCCATCTTGTGTAAGATGCAATACTGTGCACAAATATTGCATATTATTTCTCTTCAGTGCATCTGTTCTGTTTATGCAATTAATAGTCCAGTTAAGTTTCTTGGTACCTTAATTCAGCAAGTTGAAACTCCTGCCTATTGATCTTACTGTTCGTTATTATACTACACCAGTATGTTCATATATAAATGTTCCAATAAAGAGATCAATATAAAATACTTGTGATATACAGAGCTGCTCTGTGTTTGTGATAGTATCAGCTTATTTTATTTTGATGTTTAGCACTGTAGTCTCCATAGTCATGAACCCTTAAACTTCAGTCATAGATCCTTATACATAGCTTTAACTAAAAAAGGAGCCACTGGAGACTTCTGACCTATACTTTCTCATTTATATAACCCCAATAGTTAGTTTTCTGTTAAGGAACTGACAAGCAATATCCTAGATATATTCCCTGCTGAGTGAATTATTGTTTTGACAAGTTTGTCATTCCTTAATACAGGACTTGTTACAGAATGTAGATCTTGAATTCTCCCATATTTGTTTTTATGATAGAACTTGCCTTCTGTGGTTGTGAGCCATATTTTAAATCCTCAACCAGGAGAGAGAATTTTGGATATGTGTGCTGCACCTGGAGGAAAAACAACCCATCTTGCAACATTAATGCATGACCAGGTAAGAGAAGGCATTGAGCCTTTCAGTCTTAGTGAAGAAAATCTTCACTGTTCATTGGCACAGCGCGCTTCACTCAGCTGTCAGAGTGCACAGATCATTTCCAACAGCAAAAAATTAATATTTGAATGTTCTGCTTACCGATATATTTTGCTACACATCAGAGTTAGTGAAATGGGCACAGACTATCTTTATCAAATAGTCACCATCACGTTTAAAAAACTCATTTGCTGCAAATTGACCTTTTGAAATACGTTTGATTTCAATTTTTAAATGTTACTTATTTATTTGTGATGGAAGGATTTGTAACATGTAAAGCAAAGTTACATAGGAATATGCTGGATTAATGAAACAAAGAATACATGGAAATCAGGGGTTACTGCTGTGTGCCAAAAGAATGCACAACTCTATACAAAAACACAGGAAAAATTTCCTAATCAACTTTATTCTCAGTAAAAATTATCAGTTATGGAGTACAAATATGATTTTAGACTGTATTTCTAGTCTGTTGTTCTAAGTTAGGTCACAAAATCAAAAAATATCTCATTAGAAAGTAGAAATATGAGAAGAAACAAAAAATATTTGAGAAAGACAAAGGAAAACAACACAGAAGCCAAAAAGAATGTGGATATAGGAATAAAAATTTGCATATATCAGATTGCTATATACAAAATGAAAGAAATGCAGGTTACTCTATTTTAGCAGAAAGGGGAAAAACATGTAATGTTTCCTCTACAAAATGTATAAGGCATTATTATTTTCGTTGGAATAGGGTTATTGGAATATATCAAATTATTTAGAAGTCTTGCAGTTACATTATGCAGTACTTCAGCATTTGTCTGTGCGTTAATGGCAAGGTGCAGTGAGGACTGATGGAAGGACAGGCAGTCAGCCCGGTCTGTGACGGTTTGCTCCTTCAGTATGGAGAGTTAGCAAACGTGCATTAGACATTAACTAGAGAGATTTGTGGAGCTTCCAGTAAAGAATTTCAGTATGATAAATAATGGAAGTCTGTAAAAGCATATATTTCTGTTATGTATTTATTTACAACTATACTTTTTCCATCTATATACGTACGTTTTGTATAACTTTGTGTAACTGTTTTTTCCCGTAGCCATTTTAGTTTGATTTTGCTTACCTCCAGTGTTAAAGATTAAGAATAGAGGTGCTGAATATTGTCTGAATTGATTTTCCTTTTCTGACTATATAATTTTAGTTTAAGACATGGCAAAAAATATATGCTCCTTTAGTAAATTTGCACGGCTTTTTTATTCTTAAGTTCCATTCATAAATTTTCTGTACTAAAGTTGCCTAGGCAGTGTATTAAATCATTAACATTTCAGAAACATTTGAATCAATCTTATATTTTTTTGTGATTTAATTCTAAAAATTAATATATTGTTTTTAAATGAGATAATTGAAATGTAAAACTCTTCTTTTGAATAGGAGCTGGGAATAGTTAAAACTTGATAATTTATTATTATCTGGACCCAGTCCCGACCACCATTGTTTTCCAGATGTCTTTCAGGAAGTAGTTCTGGCATGGGCCAGATGGGGAAAGAACTGTTGCCTTCCAGCTTGTTCATTTTTCTCAGAGTCTCTCAGGAGAAGGACTTACACCCACAGTAGAGCACATGTGCAGCAAATCCCCTGTTTTAGGAACATTCCTAACTTTCAAGCACAGTCAGTTGTCAGTGTGCGCGTGTTAGTGGCTGGAAAGCTGCCTGGTGAAAAAGGACCTGGGGTGCTGGTCAACAGCTGGCTGAGTATGAGCTGGCAATGTGCTCAGGTGGCCAAGGAGGCCAACAGCATCCTGGCTTGTATCAGAAATAGCGTGGCCAGCAGGACTAGGGAAGTGATAGTCCCTGAGTACAGGATAGACCAAAACAGAGACACACCACTATATGCTACATGAAATCTGTAAACACAAAGGAAAGACTATTCAACAAGGACAAGTGCAAGGTCTTGCTTCTGGGAAAACATAATCCAGGAATGCAGCACAGGCTGGGGTCTACCCGGCTGGGGAGAAGCTCCGTGGAAAGGGACTTGGGGGTCCTGGTGGACAACAGGGTCAGTAGGAGTGACAGTGTGCTACTGCTGCAGGAAAGAAAGCCAACAGGATGCTGGGCTGCATCAACAAGGGCATCACCAGCAGAGGCAAAGCAGTTATTATCCCACTCTATTCAGCACTTGTCAGGCCACACCTTGGAATACTGTGTTCATGTTTTGTCCCTGCTATTCAAAAAACATATGGACAGGCTGGAGAGGGTCCAGAGAAGGGCCACAAAGATGATCAAAGGACTGGGAAGCCTGTTGTATGAGGAAAGGCTGAGAGAACTGGGTTTGCTCAGCCTTGAGAAAAGAAGGTTTAGGGGAGACCTTATCAATGTGTTCCAGTATTTAAAGCCTGGCTACAAAGAAGATGGAGACTCCCTTTTTACAAGGAGTTGCATGGAAAAGACAAGGGGTAATGAGTACAAGTAACTCCTGGGAGATTCCAGTTGGACACAAGAAGAAAATTTTTCACAATGAGAACAATCAGCTGTTGGAATAAGTTCCCCAGGGAAGCAGTGAATTCCCCAACGCTGGACACTTTCAAGGTTCAGCTGGACAGGGTGCTGGGCCATCTTGTCTAGACTGTGCTTTTGCCAAGATAGGCTGGACCAGATGATCCTTGAGTTCCCTTCCAACCTGGTGTTCTGTGATTTAAACCTCTTTTTTTTTTTTTTTTTTTTTTTTTCTTTCAGGGTGAAGTAATAGCCATGGACAAGATAGCTAAGAAGGTCAAAAAAATTAAGCAGAATGCTGAATTGCTTCAGTTGAATTGCATTAAGGCATTTTGCTATGACGGAACAAAGGCACTTTCAGTTGAGAAGAGAAAGGATGAACAAGGTAAAGTGAACAATTTGGATAGCAGTAGCTTTTAGAAGAAAACAGTAATCAGTTTTGCACTAATAGTATAAAACCTGCCACAGGTCTACATGTCCTTGAAATCTTGGCAGATGCCTAGGTTGCTTCAGCGCTGTGAATGCTCTTTTATTTCTACCCTTTTGTGATTATCAGCTTCTCCATGAAGCTAATACAGAACTCAAACTATCTGTCCTTATCACAACCTCAGAGGTTGCTCAAAGGAAATGTGTTCCTTTCCCAGATAATATCAAAGGCGGAAGAAGCCTTAAAGCTTTCATGATAATGTTTAACTCCAGACTCTGAATTGTTTGATTTGGTCTGAGAAAAGAATTCCTTTTGCAGAATTGCTTGCTTTTCTGCCTCAGAATCCTCATCTGTAAAACGGGGTTATTAATACCTAACTCCCAGGAGTGCTGCAAGGTTTAGTTCATTGATGTTTGTTCAGCTGTTCAGGGGAATGTTCTATAGAAGCACAGTGTATTATTTTAAGTTAATTTCATTTGCTTTTCTGAAGTGCTGTATTTATGATACTGGTTCTTTTCCCATGATGGACTGATTTAAATGGTATCTGCTGCCTTGATTATTTTTAGTTTGTTGTGCAAAGTATGCTGTTCTTTCTCTATTCTATCGCAGTCACTGGTCAGCCTCAGTAGGAATCAGGTTGCTTAATTCACCTTCCTTCTCCCTATGTCTTGCAGATATTCGTGCTTTAAGGGAATAAGGGTACTTTCTTAATAGTCACACAGAATCACAGAACCACATGGGGTTGGAAGGGACCTCTGGAGATCATCTAGTCCGACCCCCTGCCAAAGCAGGTCCACCCAGAGCAGGTTGCACAGGAAC
>JAOXNO010000013.1:20715708-20733661 GCA_028565335.1 Limnodromus scolopaceus
GCTCTCCAGCAGGTCACCCCCACCCTGTCCTGGTGCAGGGGGTTATTTCTCCCCAGGTGCAGCACCCTACACTTGCCTTTATTGAAGTTCATCAGGTTCCTCTCTGCCCAAGTCTCCAGCCTGTCCAGGTCTTGCTGTATGGCAGCACAGCCCTCCAGCGCGAGTCTTAGTATGGACATAAAATATGGACATATTTTATGGACATAAAATATTGGTATGTAGCACTTACACAGATGAACAAGAGCTAGCTGTAAAACTGAGGGGTCACCCAGGCTTTTCTGCACATCCCTGCAAGTGAGACATGATAGATTTTGAACGTTGTCATAATGGATCCAAGGTAGATAAATCAGTGGTGACAAAATAGACTGTTTGTAGTGCTGGGACAAGCTAAGTAGCAGTAATATGAAGTCACCCACTTGTTTTCACTTGTGACCTAACTTGAGTATTTGAGGAACAGGAGAAAAGAAGGTAAAGCATATATATGGCCCTCTTCCTCATTGGTCACATACGTCACAGATACACGTATGGAGCCACTTTTGTCTTGGGGATGAAGAGTCTCTCTGGCATTCAGGGGATAGAAACTTTCGGGCTGTTGAGCCAGTGGGATTCAGGTGAAAGGACAGGCTCTGCATATAGAAGTTACACATTCCCTTATCTCTCCAGGTAATATTCAGAAATTGATCTTGTCTTCACAATCCTTGCTTATTGAATTGTTCTGCTGCGGAGACAGCGCATTAGAACTTGTAATTTTTCATGTAATTATGAAGTGCTTTATTCTCTACAGATATATGTGCACTGTAAGAAATAGTTGTTATATAGACAGTCCTATTATTATTATTATTTAAGGCAGTCTTAATGGTTAACTACAGGCTTCTCTCAGTAAAGATTTGCACCCTTGGTTCAGTTATGGCGTGACTGGTTCAGTACAGCCTATTTGTACAACTCTGTACCTAGCACCTCTGACCAATCATATTTCAATATTTTTGTTTGGTTACTCTTAAATTTTACTTTCAAATTATTAAATTAAGGTCAAAAAATATGATTGCCTAAAGGGATCATGTATTGTTTGAGCAAATAGAACTAAAACTTTAGTTTTCTGGGGGATGAAACCCATCGCCAGCAGTGCTGGGGCTTGTCTCTAGCTGAGATTACTTTGGTGGACACCATCTATAGAAAATAAATGTTCTACGTCAAGGAAGCAGGTAACAGTTTGTCCTTATCTATGGTGAAGTCTCAAGGAAAGAAACAGCCACATTTTACATTACTAACTGCTTTTTACAGAAGGACCTCCATTCTTACCAGAGTCATTTGATCGAATTCTTCTTGATGCTCCATGTAGTGGGATGGGACAGAGACCAAACATGGCTTATTCCTCGACTTTAAGGGAAGTGACCTCTTACCAGCCACTACAGCGCAAGCTTTTCACTGTGGTATGTATTAATCATTGAGTAGATAGGGAAAATTTATGTTGAATTTAGCTTATCTTTTCAGAAGTTAAGTAAAGAAGATAGTCTTAAGATTCAGTTAACCTTTCAGCTCCACCGTAGCTGTTGCTAGGTGAAGTCAATTTACTGGAGCGTGGGAAAAGTAGATACAAGCCATAGTAAACAAAAAACTTTTTTTATTCCTTCAGTTTTATCGGTTTGAATTTATAATAATTGCAAGGTTTTAAGTCACGGAGCAGGTTAAAGCCTCTTCTCCGCAGCAGCAGGGGCTCTTGTAAGGTCAGCGCACAGAACTCCCATGCAGTGGTGCTGTGAGATACATGAGGTGGAGTACAAAGCCAGGAGGCCTTATGACAACTTTTTGTGCTAATAGGACTGCGCTTGGGGTGATGCTGAAAGATAAGATTACATGAAACTTGTCCAAATCTGATTTACCTGTATTCAAAGTGAGCTTGAATTGCTTGAAAAAGCAGCATGCCAAATATACGGAAATGGTTATGTGGACATCTAATATCACTGATAAAAATACTGTGTATCCATGGTTGGCAGCAAGTGATGAAAACCAGAACTAGTCTGTCTGGGATAGGCAGAGCTGCACAAATAACACATCTCACAAGGTGAATCATCTCAACGGCATTAATAAACTGCATGAGCCATACTGCTGATTTGGGAAGAACCTTCCTAATCCATGGGATCCTTTACTGTACTCCCTGAGAACTATCGTAATGCCTATCTCAGACAGAAAGATTGGAGTTTGATTAAATGCTTTTAATATTGCAGCTTAATGGGTTTTTGGTTGATGTTGCTTCAAGTTTTTACATTTAAAAATAAGCTGAACTATTGTTTATGTCTCCCTGCAGGCAGTGAAATTGCTGAAGCCAGGAGGTGTTTTAGTATATAGTACATGTACAATTACACTCTCTGAAAACGAGGAGCAAGTTGCTTGGGCCCTGAAAACTTTTCCGTGCCTCCAGCTTCAACCACAGGTAATATTTTCAGGGTCCTTCACGCAGAGTCCACAATGAGCATGTTTTGGTACTGCAAAGTTACAAGCTGTATTTTACTGTCAATAAAGCTCTTTTTCGCTGCAGACAATTTTAACTGCTGTGGATAGAAATATCACAAGGATTTCTGAGGCTCTTTTAAATTTATTTTTGTGTTTAACTGAGCTTCATTTAGGGAACATTAAGTAGTTTCCCACTGCGTACTGGGGTTGTTTTGATTTGTACAACGGTTATTTAAAACAACACGGACAAAAGATAGTTCAAACAAGTTAAAATTTCTTTCTCAATTCTTCTTTAATGCATATATCTTATTTTCTGGTTTTGCACGTTCACAAGAGAGGTGAAAAGTTTTATTAATGCTACTGAAGTAGTGAAGACTTGCATAAAGGATGGGGAGATAAATGGAAAGAGCCTTGTGTTTTGAGGAAGGAGGATTTTACACGTATGGGAGCTGGTTTTACGTTATTTTAAGGAACAAAGGAATAAATTTATTTCAGGCTCAGTTTCCCAAGAATGTACCTTGTCTTTTTTGGCATCAGTGCCTACCATTAAGATGTCTGGAAGGAGGTAATATATAGGGAGATACTAGATTTTTTTTATGTATACTGCATACATTTCAAAACTATCTATCTGCATGATATTTTACCTTTATTCGTACCTTGAGGGAGTTTATCATCAGACCATATGCACCTCTCTCCCTCTTTGTTGATGTGATGAGTTGGGTGGGTTACTTGTTTATCGTCATGGCTTTGAGGAAAAGTCTGATACCTGTTTAGCTTGCTTACACATTCTGTGATGACTTGTATCTGTCTTAAGATGTTTAGATGCATCTTTTAACTGAAATTAAAAAAAAATAAATACAATAGGTGTAAAATGAGAAATTATAGGAAAGCTGGTGAAGATTTAACAGAACTGAAGCTTTTCTTAAAAGATTTGTATGTCAGGGTTCTTCTACCTGCTTTCCTCACCATCCATTTACTAGGAATTTATCATTCCAACTGTTTCAACTGAGGTTATACATTTTACCCAAGTGCATAAATATTGTCCTTGATCGAATGACAAAGCAGAACACAAGCCCCATTAATTCAAATGCAAGATTAATTCTGGTTTAATGGACTTCCTCTCACCAGTAATACAGTCTTAAATAAAGTACTAGTTTTCATACACAAATGCTATATCCGTGTGTAAAAAGCTTTAAGTGTATAGTGTATTTTAAAGGAGATGACACTGAATTGTTTATCCACGGATGGTTTCTAGTATCTTACAAACAGTTCCCCAGTAGTGTAAGATAAGGTGATCTTTTCCATTGAACAGGAGACTGGAGTCTGGGCTCAACTTACCTCATGCTCCTTTATGTATTTCCCATATTCTTTAGTCTCCCAGTGGACACCTGCTTTATACTCAGTCCTCTGTCTCCCACTTTCTCGCTTTGGCAACAGGTCCTGGAATTATGCTGGGTAAGGAAAAAACAGGAGATGGAGCCGTAAGTGTTGATCTCGTTAGGTGGAGGTTACTGCATGGCAGCTGGTCCTTTGCCTGTGCAGACTTACCTCCTCTTAGAGTTGTGCACAGGAGGTACTGGATAGATCAGCTTTAAATGCAGTAACTAAACTGGAAGGAAAAAGGAAAAGGTAGAGGAAAAAATTGGTCTGTCTTTCAGCAAGTCACTTGACCCTGCGTAATACTGTTTTCCCTGGACTTTTACCTTTCCACCCTCCCGTTACATTACTCCAAGTCGCTATCCCTGTCTACCTTTCTATGTTGGTTTTTTTTCCTCAAATTTCAATGGGCACCTCTTGTTGTCTCTTAACTGGAAAGCACTGAAATCCTGCTGAGGGAAAGGAAGAGAAAGACTCAGGCGGCAGCCCCTTGGCTTCCCAGCTTTACAGCACACAGGCCATGGTCAAGCATCTAACACGCAGCGTGTGCTGACCCGGGTGAGCCCACGTTTTAGCAAAGTGTGATGGCTCCAAAAATGCTCCTCTGTGGGCTGCATTATAGACTAGACTAGACTAGATTTACAAAGGAGATCTATTTTTGATATCCCAATGCCAACTTCTGCACATTTTATGCTGTCTCCCTACTGAATGCATTGAAAGAACAATCTAGCTAAGAATTAGATTTTTCCAGGAGCCACTATATCGAATAAAAACCAGTCAAGGCTACTCACAAGAAATGCTGAGAAAGATTTTTAAGCCCTTCTCCCCAGGATTTTGATGCCAAATGTCATCTCCTGAATTTAAATACTTGAGCTGTTCCTTTCTTTCTCTGCCTTCTATACATACACGTGTAACAGTCATCCCGTTTACTTGTTAGTCCAATTACATGACATAGGAAATCTGAAGGACAGATTTTTCTGCTGCATCATCTTCCCAAATGATGCCTCTTCAGGCAGTGAAGTGTTCTGGATTTGGGCTTTCAGCCTCTCCATTTGAGGTTTTTAATGTGAGGAATCCAGGTATTTCTACTACTGTTACTGGAATCACTATTTTTGTCTTAACTCATAGCTGTTAGCCAGTACACAGAAGAGCTGCATAATTTAAAAGTGAAAAACCTAAAGGCTTTAGAACTTCTTACTGTCTGCTGACAACAGCTTTCTTGGGATAGTTCAGTCCTTTGAGTCATGAATTGATTTAGACCTGTGTACCTGGCCTCAGTAAGTGCTCTGAGCTGAAGTGGATGAGGCACACCCCAACCTCCTTGAAGTGCTTCAGACCTTGTATTTATGCTTTTATACATCTTGGCCAGATGAAGGCAAGAAAAGAAGGGCTGCATTTCTTCTAAATCCTCCCCTGGTGTGAATGATACAAACCTAACTTTCTTTAATGCCATAAATGATACAATGTTATAAACCACCTTAACAGTTAGGCAGCACTGCATATACTCAGTGGAATACACGTAGGGCACTTAAGAACTTTATTTTTATTTTTTTTTCTTTTCTTTCTGACTCAAAAAGGAACCTCACATCGGAGGAGAAGGCATGAGGGGAGCTGGACTGTCGGATGATCAGTTGAAGCTGCTGCAGAGATTTGATCCAGCTGCTGTGACGTTGCAAGGAATGGATATCAATTCTTTGCAGGATTCCAGGGAAGATGATCTGATTTCACTGGCAAATAAGGACTGTATAGGATTTTTTATCGCAAAATTCATTAAATCGAACAGTAAATAAGCATGGAGGAATGCACCCGGAAAAAAAACCACTTCTGTGAACAGTTCTAAGAACAGTTCAGACGCGAAGTGTGTTTCTTACCGCGGCGATGCTGTTGCCAAGCCAACGGGCTGACAGCAGGGTTGCTATGGCAGCAATAAAAATCTGCCAGCGATTCTGCTGGGAAAGAGCGAGCCACAGGTTGCAGAGAGGGGGGGGAAAAAAAATTAAAAAGTCACGGCTGGGGGAAGGGGAGTATCATTTTTAAGCCTCCATTTGCTTTTGTGTCTGCAGCAGGTCAGTGTGTGAATGACAAGTGTGAGCGCTCCCGCTCCGCCTGCGAGTCCCTTCACTGGTACAGAAAGCGCAGGAACAGGGTTTCTCCATGAAATGCAAACATCCAGTAGATGGGAACCCCTGTGAATTTTGGAAAAGGTAGCTCCTATGGAGGTTTACCAATCGTTGATGCTTCACAAAACACTGTAAGATTTTACAAAGAACTGGTTTATAAATGGATACTTAGAACCTCATTTCTCTTTTATTTTAATACAAGCAAGATTCTCTGTACACATAGTATATACACAAAATACGATTAGGCTTTGTAGCATGTCTTTTATAGCAGCATGAATATATTAAACCATCTCACTCTGGGAATGTAAATAAATATTGTTTCAACATCAAACTTCCCATGCATAACTGTATTGGTTCTGAAGTAGCCTATTAGACTGGCTGACAAGTGACAATTTTAAAATCAAACAGTTGCAACAGAAGGGCCTACAGTTGTGATTAATATATCAAAAGACAGAAAACAATGCATAATACCAGCTGAAATGTTGCAAATCACCTTTCAAACAACTAAGAATATTAACTCTTTATTGGTTAGAAAGCATCACCAGCTAAAAAATCATAATAAAAATTGAAACTGGGGAAGCATGCTAATGAGAACTGACTTAATCCACTGCTCAAAGTTTTAATAATCTAAATTTTTGTATTTGAAATGTATTTTTGATGTATTTGAAAATTCTGCTTCAGTTCCAGAGGTGTTCTCCATTTGAACAGTTGTTCTCTTTACTCAGTACTGCTGGAACTGACAATAGCACTGAAATTAGAGGGAAAAGGTAAGTACAATTCAAAAACATAAACTGACATCTGCGTTTGGTTTTTTCCTCTCACTCATCAATTTCCAGTTTTTAAAAGCATTATCTGAAACACATCTGTCTTCTCACACGTAACTATTAGCTTGGATTAAAAAGAGCAACACTCCTCCTATAATTTATTTTTACACTGTCAGAAGTGCTTTTGCATTTGCTCGAACTCAAAACAATTTATACGACCCTGTTTCTCAGTAGTCTGGTTGTTTACTTCTGTTTGCTAGAAATGTTTTGATATATTATGTTTTCTACTGTTCTTAAATAAAATATGCCCCTTCTTTTTTTCTGTCAAGGTTGACCAGTCCGTCGGCTGTAGGGCCTCTCCTAGCAGGATAGGAGGCTGGAATTCCTGTCTACTTTCGTTGGTCACTCCTTGCCTTCTTTAGACTACAAGTCTAAAGAAGATTTAAAGTTTCATCAGTAGTAGCTGAGATATCCTGTTCAGACCCATGATAGCTCATACTATAAATTACACTCTTCTTAGTCTAAATATGGCTAAAATAATTACTTAGTAACAAAAGGGATTAGTCTTTCATTTTAAGTACCTGTTGAAATCTTTAACTCAATGCTAGTGAAAAAAAAAGCATTTTCTTTTTGCAGAACATATAAATTCTGTAAACATTACTCGGCAAACAGATTATATAGTGAAATTTGCGTATGCATATAAAATAAGGAACTTTGTCTCCAGTTTCAGTAACAGGATTTTTCCGATGCTGAATTTGAAAGAATTAAGATTGCTGAAGTTTTAGTGGAAGATTTCTTGAGACTTTCCAGATTTCTTTAATTTTGAATGATAAATAGGCCTTTCAAGGTGATCTCACTTGATTTTATATGAGAAGTTTTGGGCGGGGGCATTGGGAGGAGCGAAATAATAACTGACTTGTATTTGATTCCAGTGTAATTGCAGACCAGACTTAACCTGAAAAAAATTACTCGTATCTGAACTTTAACTACTAGAGTTGTTTCTGCAAAAGTCAACTGCCTGACTTAAAAGAGCGCTTAGCATATTAAAGGGATAAGCCTCATCAGCTGTTTCCCCTAGGCTCTTCTCTCTGTTGGTAATTGGGGAGGCAATTCGGAACAGAAATTCAATTAAGATGCTCCAAATCATCCCTTGAAGGAGCCAGTGTCCTTTCTTTGACTACAGGCTTGGCTAAATTAGATGACTAAAGTTGGATGGATGCCTGCCCTTTTTTTCTTTTCTTTTCTTTACCAATCTTACTGTGGCTTTAACTAGAAATGCAGGAATACTTTGTCATTGTCACAATTTTGACATATGGTATATATATATTTTTAATACATAATAGTATTACTTTCCTGGTAAGAGTGCTTTACACTCTGAATAATTACGCTTCAGTGTTTGGTGCTGAAGCACAATTGAATATATTTATATATATAATATATGAGATATTTCTATATTAAATTGAAAAAAGTTATTGTCATTGTAATGAAAGATTCACCCTACAAAACAGATAAATTAGGCATGCAATCAGATCCTGTCTTTAAGAAAGTCTCAAAAGTAGTTCTTGCTATTTGCAGAAATAGTGATTAGTAATAGTGCCAAATCTAGGTATTTCTCTTGGTCAATATAAAGATATTAAAATAGGCAGCTTGGTATAGTATGAAATTATTATACAGCTTTCAGTGTCACAGAGTCCACCAGTTTTTAGATCACAGGATTCTATACGCTTATTAAAGAAAAGGGAGTGTTTTAGTAAGAAAGAGGCTGGTGATGGTGAGCAGCAAGAAATTACTTTGGAGTGGGTAGTTTAAAATATAAAGAACCTTCTTTTTATGTTTAGTTGTTAACAACTAAAAAAATTATGAAAAAGTGCAATTTTGTACTGCTAGAATTCATTGCAGAGTAGGTACGTGTGACAGGTAAAAGGGGTAAGAATAAAGTAAGAAGAGAACACAAATGAGTTAGAAGAACCAACTTAATCACTATTATATCTGATACGAATCTTTTTTGGGGCTGCGTAGGAACACATCTCTAGGGTGGTGAGTTATAAAAAGAAACTGTAAAACTACTGTAAGCTCATATGTAACAGTTTGTTATATAAAAGTGGGGAAATAAATTATAGACAAATTGCCAAGCTATAAATTCGATTGATTAAAAACATTCACACTAAAAATGGCATCCACATATTTTACAGGTGATAGAACTAAAATTTTCGTGAAAGATCTGCAATAAAGCAATAAATATAAGTAAATGTACACTAGAAATGTTATATTACACTCTGAAAAATAATTTCTCTCTTCCTCTAGACTACGTAATAAAGTTTTTTGCAATGTGCTTTATTTTCACGGAGGGAATAGCATTAAAGTCAAAAGCATTTGGGAAACAGCTTTCAGCCCGATGTGTTAAAGCAGTCAGAGGTCACCTGTAACCACAGCCCAAAATAAATCTGTAGTGACTAACACAGGAGGTGGTTTGCACTAACCTTTCCACTTTGCACAGACACTGATTAAAAGCCATCAGACCACTCACTGCATTCCAGCGAAGGGAATGATAATGGACCATATTAAAACCTCTGCAGTTGTCACAGAAGGTGAGTATGACTTTACAAACCAACAACGGAGCTTAAAAGTGATAATTACTAACAAAAATCACAAAAGACAGAAAGTATTAAGGGGTGGGGTATTAGACCTGGGCAGGAACTGCATGTACAGGATGAGCAACCAGATGTGCAGAGAGGAGTGAAAGTAAGTCTTTACTTTTATTCCAGGTTTGATGAGTGGGATTTCATTTCTTTACCCTCCGCTTATAATAAGGTGAAGAGTTTACAGATTTCTGTGAAAATAGGTACTCCACTCAAGCTCACTGCAGCTTTTAAACCGGTCTTCATTAATTAGGGGCAAATCCTTAGGAGAAACAATCTATTTAATTTTACACCTTGAGAAGCAAAAATTGTGGAACTCTTCTCAAATTCTGAACTCTTGATGCCAGACGCAATGAATTTGTGAGTATTCTAGAAGAGGGTTTTAGAGATCTGTAAATTTTTTAATTTCTAGGCATTAATTTATCTACCGATTTAACAATAGTTTTTTTAATTTCTGAACTCCCACTGATGCTGCCTCTGAGCACAAACCTGTTTGCTTATTTATCCCCACTGTCCTGTCCCTTAACAGGTCTGGAGGCTGTTACTCTCGCCTCCTTCCAGCCCCTCCTTGAGAATTCTTTCTCCCATGATGTGTGTGTGTCACTAACCAACTGAGAAAAGACAGACTCGGGCTGCCCAACAGCACTGATGTGTATTCATTTGGAAAGACATACAAAAATAAGGTTAACATCTAACATATATACACGTAAATGTTCAAATGCTTCCCATTGCGTCCATATACTGCAATTCTTTAGAAAAATATAAAGTGAGAGATGACAAGACCTACGTATCACTTAACTAGTTTAACTTCCTTTCCTTCTATCATCTCGCTGGTTTTATCATCTTTTTAGCTCATTTGACTAGAAATTGTACAGGTTGTTTTATACCACACATACACAAGACTCTGGCGCTCACTGGGACCTCTACCATCCCTCAGGTTCAAAGCTCCCGAAACCAGCTACAGGAATATGAACTCATTAGCAGCCTGTTGCAAACAATAACATTAAAACTTTCTGTTGGCAAAATTTTGCAAAGACATTCTTTCTTCACATTTCTTCTTTGATATGTCCTCCAGTTTGGAGTATTTTTAAAGCTTCTTATTGAAATAATTCTGTTAAAGTGCTTTTCAAAGTAGTGCTCAGCAGGCAGGTGGGGTTGTGCAATACGTGTAGTACAAGCTCACATTACAAATTATTTGTCACTCTTAAAACAGTAACTGAAGGAAAGTCTCTTAACGAGTCTAATAACCTACTGAGTGAGTCTGTCTAAGAATGCATGTGTTAGTATGCTGTCTATACATCATTAGTAGGACTATACAAAATAGGATTCTCTCATTAGTTGGATTGGGACGTGCCTTTTCTTGGCGATATTTATATTCCATAAATCGATATATAGGCCATACTTAAATACTAGGTCTTGGACCATGCTCTTTATTTTCTCATTTATTTGTCTATATGTGACTACCTACTTCATGGTTTTCATACAGTACTCAGTGCTTTGACGTTCTGCCAAACATTTCTTAAGAATACTTTAAGGAAGGTGGAAAAGAAACACTCTCTGGAGCAAAAGTTTGGGGGGAAAAAAAAAAAAAAAAAGAAAAGAGAACAACAACAAAAAAAATCAAAGTATCGAAGCGGGATCCATAGATCCCTTCTTGGAGGACACAGCTGTCATAGAACAGTTGTGGGGAGCAACAGTGTTTACCGAAGTTGGTAAAGTAGCTGGAGCCAGGCTCCGCAGAGCACGACATCGTACATCCTCTGTCCATTTCCACGTGATCCGATATGATTCAAACAGCAAAGTCTTTCAATGTCATTTTCCACTGATACCCTGAAAATCCTCTCCTATCAAAAGCCACTGTTTATATAGTCTTATATATCCATTTAGTAATACAACAGGTCTACTTACCTAGGCTTCCTTTGTCTATAAAATCTTTTAGTGTTGTTTAGAAAAATGCTCAAAAATTTTATTTCTAGAAAAATACCCTTTTCCTTGTCTTTCCCACAGTTCATCCTTTGAGCCAAATAATAGCCCTGAATAACCACAACAGTCAGCAGCACTGGGAGGAACAGCCAGACACCTGACAGCAGAATTTCACACTCTTAGGTTGGAAAAAAAAAAAAAAAAAGCATATAAAGCATCAGGGCGAGGGGTGGGAGAGGGAGAGGGAGGACAAAGTACGTCTAAGGGAGTTAAACTGAACTGCTTGGATGCTGGGAGACGGGAGAAAACATGCGCCTGCCATACGTCTTATCCATTTCACTAAAATGATATTCCAAATCAGGCAATGCTGATATTCCCAGAATTAAAAGAATAAATAAAAAGAACTTGCAGCTAAATTAATTATTTTCCCACTACAGTCTTTATATATAATGTGCTATTTACAGCGAAATACAAAAAGTATTTCATTCATACAATGACTACAAAGACCAGGTGTGTTGCAGAACAGCTTTTACACTAGGCAAGGGCATGGAACCTGTAGTCAAAACTCGTAGTGGCTTTCCCCCGACTTACCAGTGCAACAGGTGTTCAATGCAAACCAGACTGTCTTCACTCCCTCTGAGCTCAATGCCTTTTTCTCTAACAAGCTGGTAACAGAGTCTTTTGTCACGGGCATTTTGCTAAGCTCTCACCAGCAGCACGAGGGTTTAGGTGAAGGAAAAGCCGTGAGCTGGCTGCAAAGTGGGAATGCAGAGGAATTGGCAAGTGTAGAAAAAGTGGAGAAGCTACAAAAATTTATTTTCCAACAAAATAACTCTCCACAAGCTGTGTAAACTTTTCTTACTAAAACAAATACTCTAAAACACGAGGATTTTACATTTCCAGTGAAACACTCACAGTAACGTTTGCCTGGTTTGTACTCTCCTGAAGTCTCGACAAAGAGCCAGCAGATTTATGCTTTCTCAATTACCTGGGCCAGTAAACTCCCTCATATTCCCTCACTGCAATTTGGACTTTTAAATTAATAGACAGAATGAAGAAACGGGCTTGTTGGGCTCTTGGGTAGTCTTTGCTTGCCTCAGTAGAGCCTCCCGCGTCGCTGCCTGACGTGCCCACGCACACGTACGCCCACCCGCCCCTCACGTACACACCTCTGCCACGTGTGCTCCGTGATTCTGACAACAGAAGGAAAAAAATTAAGCCGTGTCCGTTGCAATCCTGTGACCTGTACAGAGAGGAATAATTTCTAGTGGTAAGTTCGTTATCTTTACCGTAAATTTAAAATGCAAAATTGGGTTTGCAAGGACAGCACAAGGTGTAAGAGTTAGACCCTTTATCTCAAGCACTCATCCGTATTTACAATAAGTATAAGCTTTCTGCTACAGAAGAAGAAGTATTTAGGTTGAACACTGTTACAGATTTCCTAAATGAGGCTAGTTCCAGTTGCCAGTAATTCAAAAGCAAATCTGCTGACTTGGCATTAGGACTCTAAAACAGTGTGATCAAACTTAGATAGTAAGAAGGTGTCTGCAGAAATAACATTTATAAACTGTATATACAGTACACAGTACCAGTACATAGAAAAGAGATTTTGACTTTATGATCCCCTGGCTGTAAGGCAAGACTGAATTCTGTCTTCAAATGGAGTCCACCAGAGGTATAAGCAACAGATAGTGGCCCTTAAATCAAGATGCAAATCAAGTGCATACAAATTAAAAATCAGAGCAGACAAAAAGTTTTAGATTTTTTTTTATGTGCTGAGTCTGGCTTGCTGAATACACTGGAAGTTATTAAACATCAAATGTACCTTTTTTTAAAAAACACTAACAACACCTTGATGGCAACAGATATTGTTCAAGTGGCAGCTACCAAAAAACAGCTTGAAAAAGGGCATAGTACAACATCGGGACCTCTGCAGTTGTACTACGCTAATTCATAGAGCACTAACCAAAAAAAATAAGTATATGAATATTCTATTTCATGCTATTGCTATGCGAGCAACAGCAATACAAATCAGCATACAGAAGGATACCATATGTTCTGCAATGAAGAACCCAAAGATATTTTCAAGGGGCATCGTTACAAGACTTCAAAGAAACACAAGACTGCCAGAGGCAAAAGTTACTGCCGGATGTAAACATCCCTGTTCCATTCCCCTGCGTCGTTACGCTTTTTCGATATCACTTCCCCATCCTTGTCACAATATTGGTCCCTCGATTTATGACGGCTACGCTGTTTGTTGCATTCATTGTGGTCCTGCTCGCGGTCCCTCTCCTTTGAGCGATGCCTTGATTCTCTATGTCTGTGATCACCGCTCCCGTGGGACTCGTCTCTGTGATTGTGATCCCTGTGAGAATCATAGTGGTCACCGTGCTCGTGTGAGTAGTCCTCCTTTGGCTCTACGTAAGCCGAATCTCTGCTGTCTTGTGTTTCTGAGTCAAAAGTTTCTTGCCTAGAAAGGCCTCTAACACCACTGCGATGGTTGTGGTGTTGGCTCGAGGAAGAGCGATGCTGGGACTTCTTGATGGGTTCAACCCGTGCTTCCTCTTCAATCTGTGAACCACCGCGTTCAGGGACTGAATGGTCATTCCTCTGGTCTCCTTGAGATCCCTGCTATCACAACCAGCAGTGAGTTCACGTACACGAAGGACACATCTAAAAACCTCCCCAATATCAAATTCAACTAGAAAGTATCAGGAAACCAATAAAATTTAAGTACACAACAATCCACTTTGAATCTAAACTAGAAAAAAAAAAACCACATTAGAATTCAACTTTTACTGAAAATTCAGTATTATAATACAAACAATCCCTTTCACTCTCATCAGGATGGAGAGTGGCACTCGGGTTATTCTGCGACGCTTTCTCGTCCCCGGTGACGTTTCTGACTATTCCAGTTAGCAATAATTGCCTACCGCACTCCAGACAAAAAGAGAGCATGCAGAAGCAGGACAAACCGCAGGAAAATTAAAGAGGACACCTCGTGCCAGGAGAGGGCAGGTACCAGTTCAGAGTTTAGAGATGCCTGCTCGGAAACAGCCCTTATGGCAAAGTGATTTTAGAGGACTGAGCAGGTGGATTCCAGCAGAGAACCAAAGTACAAAACCTTGGCTCTTCTAAAGGACCCGATTCGTTTTGGTTTTCTTGTAAGAAAAAAAAAATGCAATTGAATCTTGTATGAATGACGTTTGTATTATGATACTAATAGTATCACTGACCTTCTGTTTTTCTCAGCAATAATTCAATTTCTTCACGGTAATGAAAAATTAAACTTTGACTTCATAATTTTAAGAGCTGAAGAATACAGACCATTGCTAAGGAAAGCAGGAGGAGAGCGATATTATCACCTAAAGAATTTCCTAACACACCACTACTATTAAAAGACTGAAATAAAAATTACCAGGTAATATCAAACCTACTCTTCACCAGCATAATACTTTGAAATCACTGCAAAACGAACAAGTGGCATTACTTAACTCATTTGGGGGTTTCACGGCATTAACTTGCTTGTATTCCCAAACCACAGCCAAAGCTTTTTCAAGCTTAATTGCAAAATTTTAAGAAATAGTTTATGGTAAAATTTAATTATCCTTCTCACACGAGGTGGAGAACGTCAAGACAGGATCACCTCTACCAGCACAAAATTAAAGTAGGTTTTAACGGAGTTACACAGACGTTTGTTTGTGAGACTGTTCTGAATTTCTCAGAGTTAGTCTAAAGTTTGCCCTCCTATGGTCAGAGTTGTCTAAAAATAAGGATTGCCTCCAGGGCAGCTCACGGACGTATCTTCTTTCAGTCTTTGCATGTTGTGGGAAAGAGCTAGGGGAAGGAGGAAATTTTGTCCTTCAGCTACAGATCCTGGCAGGTGGGTTTCCTAGCAACCCAAAAAGTAAAATGACAGGAAATTGGAAAGGAACAAATCCGTATTTTATCAGAAACTTGTAAGAAGCAACATATTTCCGATCAGCAATTTGATAAATTTGACAAATCGTTGTTTTCTAAGGCAACATTTTGTTCTGTAAACCTCCCAGTGACTAGCTGGGCTGCTCCACGTGTTCCCAATTAGAAACAAACGGTACAGATGAGAACAAGGTAACAGAAACAGCGGTCAGATTCCTGTTTTGTTCTTGCTTTTATGATCTCAAGATGATCCTGATTTGGCAGAAGAGGAATGTAGTAATTGTAAACATGAATAGATGTGTTCAAGGTGAACAGAAATGACTCAACGGAGGTGAATTATAAATGGAATCAAGTGAAAAGCTAAAGAGTCTAAAGCCGTGCCTGTTCTGGATGTGTAAACACATTTTTAATAGTTCACAACCATGACTGTTTTTAAGGCACATAAACTGGGTACACACGTGAAACCCTTTAATTCTCATATGGTCAAATGCCAAATATGCATACATCTATATATATAATCGTGACTAATAAAATCTGTCATTGCTGTGGTTTGAGAACAAATGCAAAATTTGAACCAGCTTTGAACGGAACGCTACTTTTACAAACCCAGATGCATCTTCTCTGCTATGACAAGGAGGAGCACAATCAGTAAATTTAGAACTAATACCTGCAATTTCGGAACAGTGTTAGGCTATTGGGATTTATGGGCAAATTTCACTGACAGTAACTTTCCCTATATATTTCAGGGGCACTGAGCAGTTAATGTTTCAATCTGGATTAAGATCTGGCTTGTGGTTTGTAACCCAATTAGGGCTCTGAATTGGATTAGATTCTGCAGCCTGGGAATTTTATGGCCCCATCTCATAAGGTCTTTTGCCTAAAAGGGAGAAAGCTTGAGGTAAGCCCATTTCGTTATTCAGGTTGTAATTTCAAAGAAGCAGGGATCCTTGGAAAGGGGTTTAAGCAGTGCTGGAAGAGGAGAGGGAGAAGTCTGTGTCCACACAGTCAGTTTGGCTTGCTCCCTAATCCTGTGCCACGTGTGTGTGGTGTTGCTCCAGTCTTCTTTTTGGAATTAGCCAACTATTTCCCTGCAAGAGGAAACTTGAGAACAGTTGTGAGGACAGCTTGCTCCAAAGCTCTCCGTCAGATAGACAGGAGGTGTATGGTCTTCACCGACTTAATTTCAAACAGTCCCAGGAGGCCTCACACGTTCAAGCATCTCGTGCCATGCAACGCACACAGTCAGCATCACGCTGTAAAAATACCCCTCTGGCAGCTGGCAACGCAAATCTCTCATTACAATGTACTTCTGGGACTGAAAACCCACAAAAACTAATGACTTCTCATGGCAAAGGGGTGCTGCATTGGACCCAGGGGAGAACGACTCAAATCAGCGTGGATGTGGCCCCTCCAGACCAAATGGCTGGTGGCACGGTTTACCTCTGCAGAGCAGTCCACAAAAATGGCACAGACATAGACTTTAAATTCTCCAAATAGAGGATCTTAACACTATGGAGAGAATGGGTTCAGCCACTGTGATTAGAAAATAAACCCACTATATTCCAAGAAGGTGACAGGCTCAGGTTTAAGATGTCAGCTGAAGTACCACCATGGGAAAATGAAACAAAAGGAATGTAAAAGTTCTGAGTTCCATAAAAGACCCCCATTGCTTAGCACTTTTGGATTAGTAGACCTACACACAAACTGTGAAACTGCAAATACATACTCATTTTCAGTCCTTAAAAATAAAAATACGTTAATTTGTAAGGAGACAGCAAAGCATTCAGAAAAGTGTTATTAAAACTCCATATAGTTCCTCCAGAGAACGTGGTTAATAAAATGAGTAAGTGAACCATAAATCCACATCCAAAAGGCATAAAAAAACCTTGAGCAAAACAATAAACATGCCTACATAGCAAAGAAAGTTTATCTAGCAAGTCTGCACACAACAATACTGAATTTCATACTCAGAAATTCTTCCAGCTCACAATTTTTTCAGGGGGTTTCAGCTCTGGGGACAGAAAAAAAAGGCAGAAATGAGCTGTAGCTTACAGTCGTCTTTTCCTGCAACTGCTTTTGAAAACAAGAGGAGGAGATGTCCTGCAATGTGGCTGAAGCAGTTTCTAAAGAACAAACCTGTCAAGTCTGTGATCTCCTAATGGGAAATATATTCTTTGAGACAAAATTGTTTTGCAAGATCATAAAAACAAAAGGCAAATGTTTGGCCTTTTAATTTGGGTGCAGATTATTTTTTTTTTTATATTTTCAAAAGAAGGCATTTTTCTTAGCCATAGTTATGAATTCTAACTGATGTAAATACGTAACTTATGGGCCTATAGGGAACTTAGGTGGAAATTTAGATGTAGTAAGCCATTATTTGAGCTTGGACAGATTTTACTGACACCCCACTGTGATCTTATTGGCCTCAAGGTGCCACTCACTATTTATCATGAAGTAGCATCTTTAAAGACCTCATTTCACGCTATGCAACATGTATACAAAGGAGAGGATCTCCTTATGCTGAGAACCTTAACACAATTATATAAAGCAAAAGTTGAAGGAGAAACGAGAGGACACAATAGGCCCAAAGTCAACAGGCAGGACAGTGCAGAGGTGGTAATAAAGCCTGTTTTTCACAGAATCACATGGGGTTGGAAGGGACCTCTGGAGATCATCTAGACCAGCCCCCCTGCCAAAGCAGGTCCACCCAGAGCAGGTTGCACAGGAACGTGTCCAGGTGGGGTTTGAATGTCTCCAGAGA
>JAOXNO010000013.1:20749374-20770625 GCA_028565335.1 Limnodromus scolopaceus
AGTTCCCTCAGCCTCTCCTCGTGTGACTTGTTCTCCAGACCCCTCACCAGCTTGGTGGCTCTCCTCTGGACACGCTCGAGCACTTAGTTTCTGGCCCCACTCAGCCCGCGCTCTCTCCCTCCCAACAGAAGCCAGGAACCATTACATGTGATGGAGCCCTGCTTTCCTGGAGATGGCTGAGCACCTGCCTGCCCATGGGAAGCACTGAATGAATTCCTTATTCTGCTTCTCTTGTGCGTGCAGCTTTTGCTCTACCTATTAAACTGTCTTTATCTCAGCAACCCATGAGTTTTCTCACTTTTCCGATTCTCTCCCAGGTCCCACCAGGGTGGAGTGAGCGCACAGCTGCGTGGTCCTAGCTATCAGCTGATGTTAAACCACAACATTACATTCAAGCTAGAAAAATGAAAGCCATCCTACAGGAAATCCTGATTTCTGGGGATTCTTTCTTCCAAAATGGAACATAACCTTGAAGTCTCTTTTAGAAGTCAGTACTAAGACTCGGGACATTCTGTACTGTCAGTACATGGTATCGGTACTGATCCGAGAGAAGGGAAAAATTCTTTGAGCTAGGCTGGAAATTAAAAGAATAGCTCCCCAGTTAAATGCCTACAAAGAGGAGAGCCTAAAATTAGAGGATTTCTGGAGAACGATGAGCAATGAGGTTGGTGTTTCACAAGGCACCCAACAGTAGCTCCAGTAGTCCATAAAGTACTGCCTGGTTTCCATCTGCATTTTCCAGATCAGTGCATTACTAGGCAATGTGCTGATTTTGATGACACACGTTATTGTTTGACAGGTTCAAAGCCCAAATCTTAGTTTCAGCCACAATACTCAGTACCTCTACAAGTCACACTTGAGGCATGCAGGAAACACTGGGAAAAAACCAGCCATCTCTATAAAGCCTGTCCAATACTCTACAGGAATTCTCCAGGAGGGCACCAGCAGGAAGAGGAGCAAGGGGATGCCTCTTCTCTCTGTGCCTCTATCCTCTGCTGGCACCGACCCTGGCACCAACCGTCCCCACGCCGCAGACACGGTGTGTTCCGTACTGCCCTGGTGAGCTCTACAGGGTGGCATCTCCGGCACAGAGCCCTCAGTGGTGCCAAGGGGCTACTGGTTGGCCCCGGGTGAGGTGTGCAGGCTGCTGCGATTCAGAAGAGAGGCTCATGGCATGTGATCCTGCAGCGCTGGAGCTTACAGGCTACTGAGTCCTGGGCAGCAGAGCCACCTCTCCTGGGGCTAGTGCTTTTTTCAACAAAGAATCAACTTCCACTGAACGAAGAGCAATAGCCCAGTGCTCAGTAGGCTTAAGACTGAAATTCAAATCCCTATTCCAAACCAGATACAGTAGAAGCTTGACTCTGAATGTCCTACATCCCAAATGTGGTTTTTAGTTACTGGGGGTAATTAAACCCTCCTTGGAGGGTAGAAGATGAGTGATGAAGGAGTTTACTCTTTATGATTAGGAATTCAAACCTGGATCCAAGAAATCTTTCCTGTTAAAACTGATTGATTTACTGCCACAAAAAGTTCTGGTCAAAACACTGTTTCCTGTTCTGCTCCTCCCAAATGTAAATTGAAAATGCCCTATTGTGCTTTTAGAGAACTGCATTTGCCTTTCTGAATTTTCCTGCCTCACATATTATACAAGTTTTATAGCAAGCAAAACAGCAATTCACTGAGCAATTCCAATTCCCCACCATTAGTTTGTACATCTTTCAAATAAACTAAGGCAGAGGACTGGTGGAAAAGCAAACACATATCCAAAGACTGAATCACAGCATACATGACCTAAAGGTACTAAGAAGTTGCACAGTTAACCTTCTGACTATTACTTCCTAACCTTTATTTTGCACAACTTGAGTTTGTAAACCTAATAATATTCCTTTTATAGTATTTTCTGTTGACTTACAGCAAATTCATCAGACAAACTGAGAAAAAAATATTCCACTATATGGTGTGATGCTGCCACTCACCTCTGCTACTTGACCATCTAAGTACTCACAGCAGTGGTATGTTGTTATCTTCTTTGCGAACCACTGCTAGAAGAGGCCACCTACCAGTAGGCTACAATGGTATTTTCTGATTCTGACTCTATTTGTACCTTGAGGCACATTGCAGGCAAGCAAGGGAACATGCTGTAACACTCGTGCACATTCTTTCTTTTGTCCTTGCACAAGGGTTTTCCCACTACCTTACAACCGCAGTTCCCTTTTTCAGACTCCAGGTTGTTTTATCCTATCTGAATTCCTCCCAACCCACTGCTACCAGATCATTTCCCTCCCTGACTTCCTTCCTGGCTGGTTTTTATCCTCCCATGGTTGATCCCTTGTCTGGAGCACAGACCCTGGAGGTGCTTCATCAGGGGGTTCAACTATTCCAGCTCCTACTCCAGAACTCCAATCTTTTCCTTAACGGATTTTCGCTACTTGCCTTTTTCCCTTAGCCCAGCCTCATTCTCCTCCAGCTGAACATTTTCAAAGTAAACATCTTTTTACTCCATACTGCAAAGCAAAGTAGGGATTGAAACCTGAAAGATGAGCACCTTCCCGCTTTAGTTCTGTTTGGCTGCCCTGATCCAATCTGCTGGGGGCAGGTTCTGCTCAGCATCACTGCTGGACCTTGCCCAGGGAGAGCTGAGTCTTTAAGCAATTCATATGTAAAGCCTGGCATGTGTTAATAGCAGCTTCTAATACTTTAGTCAACTTTTCTCATTAGTTTCATCAAAAAATGCCCAGAAACATGTTAACTGAAATACCATTCAATTCACTACCAAATTTCAAAACCCTGATAGATTACTAGAAGTGTGGGAGTATTACAGCTTCTAAAAGAAAAGGTTTTGAGACTATTTTAACATAGGTAAAATTAATTTTTGCCCTAACAAGGTTTTTAAAATTACCTAGTTGCTCTAACTAATATTTCCCAATCAAAAATTCAAGGGAATCAAGCTCTCTCTAAGCCTAAGAGAAATCTGCAGCCTGTAAAGACAGGCATCTGGCCGGAGCGTTCACCCACAATCTAGGATATTCGAGTTCAAGTTCCTCCTGTTTTGTACATGACCAGGGGCTTGAACCTGGGTGTCCCATACCTCAGCTGAGTGCCCTACCATGAGTACATAGACTCCTGGCAGGATTCATCTCGGCTAGTCTTGGATATAATATACCTCATGCTGGAGGAAAGGCTGAGGTTAGTCCACGTGAGCTGAGCCTCCAAAGTGACCACCTTTTCCTGTTTACTCTAAGGACACCTGGGGATGACAAGCTCCAATTTACTGTAGATAGTGACATTTAGTTACATCTGCCCAGCAAAATTTGTTTTTCTTTCTGGCTAACAAATGTTTAATTACTTATACAACTGGACCAGCTTCAAGACAAAAAGACTCACAAAAAATGATAGATATGTATGCTATGAACCTAGCTATACAGTTTTTAAAAAACATCTCCCCTTTTCCATCCTTTATTTTTTAAACCAACTTCAGCATTAGTTTAAACATATAAAACTCAGAAAATGTGTATCTCAATATCTTTTTTCAGGTCGAGTATCAGTAGCTCTCACTACTAGTAATCTTATCAAAGATAATGCGTGGCATCAATAATATCCATATAATTTCAGGCATTCTGAAACCACCTCTTCCATTTAACCAGAAGAACATCTCTTCAGATTTTATTTACCTTATGGATGGCTACCCCTCCCCACTGAAGCAAAGAGCAAAACATGAACACTGAACATAAGCAGGATAAACCAAAATCAGCACTACACGAAGTTTATCTGGTAGTGATTTTAAAATGATTTCTAGTGCCAGGATTTCTGAATTATGGGAATCGTGATTTTCTCACAGCAGAGAGAAGGCTATTTTTAGCTTACAGATATGAACTGAGAGCAGTACACTTTACAGCCAATTTGTAGATAGTATCGTTATAGGTACTTACCTAAGCTTGATCTTGTGTTAGACCGCTCTATTATCGCATGCTTACTGGGGTTGTTTAATACTGAGCGTTTGGCAAGCGAGATGTCTGCTGTGACTCGTGTAATTGATATACTGCAAAAATAAAATACAGGAAAATACAAGAGAATGTTATTTATCTCGCAGGGGTATGGGGAGAAAGAGAGACTCGTTTAACGCTAGGAGATGGCTAAGACTACAGGAAAACAAGTACTCCTCAGCAGCACAGTACGCTTTGCACAATGTGAACTGAAAAGAAACTCTAACTCATACTGTTCCAAGAATTACTGAGAAGACAGCCCGCTTTCTGCACAGCACCAAAACGCAGTATGACCGCTGGCTGCAAAGTTACACGTGCCTCGAGAGAGGGGAGGCAGGAGGAGGTCAGAGACAAGCTGCAGAAGATGGGACTTCCCTGGCCTGATACGGTTAGACTTTGCCCCGGTAACTTCAGTATGAATAGAATTTTCCTCTCCCTAATTTTGATTAATTTGTTGAAAGCTACTGAACAACAACCAGGCTTATTTAAGCATACCTGAGATGCATAGGGATATGCATAGTTAACAGGTAAAGGTAAGGCTTTGCAGAGAAACTAGTACAGCCATATATCTCTTATTTTTATTGCTCTGTTTACTAGCATACATTTTTTAACAGAGTGCAAGAGTTACCTATAATTTTTCAGAAAGCTCCAGCAATATGCTGGCCACCCAAAAATGTGGACTGCAACACAGAGAAACAAGCTGATGAAAACTCTGGGCTGAGTATCTGGCAGGCTTGGTTTTGTGTTTATGAGCAAAGACGAGCCAAGAAAGAAGTGGTTACTTCCAGTTGTTTGCACTGACCTGCTACATAACCTTCTGCATATTCTTCTTCCCAGGAAAACAGTTAACTTGGTTTGTTTTGCTTTGCAGGGTCAAAACGCACCCTTTGGATAAATTCCCTTTCCAACTCTCTGGTCTAATGAGGTTTAGGGGTCACATTTTTCCAGTGCTGAAGGTTAATTCAGACCGATGATAATGCCCTTGTTCTTCCTTGTATGAATTTACTTGCTATTTAAAAGGAGGAAATGGATTTGCTAAGGACAGGGAGGGCTCCTCTCTAGCAAGCACAGTCACACGCTGTTCATCTGAGATGTAACCAATGGGTCATTTCCCAATGAGCTCAACAAGTGGATATTTTTATCTAAAACCCTACAAAATGTAACAAAGCCAGCAGTTAATATGGAAAACCAGAATTATTTGCACAATACTGATTAGTAACATCATTTTGGAAATCTAGGCATGATTTAACTTAAGCTAAAAACATGCCCAAAGATTGTGATTTCTGGCACAGCTCCTCGCAGATAACCCATAGTCTTAAAATTAAATCCATTATGTAATTTGAGGTGCTCATTAGTTATTTTTATTTGCTAATTGGTGAACACTACAAACTTCTACAGCTTTTTGGTTTTTTGTTGTTTTGGATTTTTTTATCTTTCTTAGCAGTCTTCCTTCTGACATGAAACAGAAAATAATTTTTCCCTTTTTCAAATGCAATTATGATATAGTCAACTAAGATAGATTTATCAGCCTAAAAATGCTATTTTTCATTTTAAGATATTTTAACATCTTTTTAAGGTCATTTTAATGTCTTTTGAGATATGCAACACCAGGAAGAACAAGTCTGCTCTCAAAACAAAGGGTATGGATGTTCATATAATGAAACAATTTCAATGAGAGTGGAGTCAGCTTGGCAGCAGAGTGGCAATGAAAGGAGGAGCATGAATCTAAGAATCTCCTGAACAAATCTGTTGAGGACCTTGAGTACCAATTCAGATTGCTGCTGAAGTTTGGGATGCTTCAAATCTGTTGTATTGAGAGTATTTATGGATTCACCCTGCCACAATTGGATCTACAACTGAAAATCAGATATGCTCTAAACCTTAAGACATAAAGACATCACTTTTTTTCTGCTTGCAACACTCACTATTTTGTTAACTTCCATTTCTGAAGGTATATATCTAAGATTTGACAACCCTGACTAATATAAAGATGGACTAAGAAGTGGTTGGGTCTCAACATCGTCGTTCTGACTGAGAAAATCCAACAGGTTGAACCACAACGTCCAGTATTTTAAAGAGCCAAAGCTATTGACGGAAAACTTCAAGATCCCTCTTGAAAGTTTGATAGAACCAGGACAGATAGAATAGTCTTACTGCACTGCCCACTTCCAAAATAAAAATAGAACATTCATTGAAGTTACAGATATTATAACAAGACCGTACCATTTTCTCAATTTCGCCCCCCCAAATGTCAACCCACTTGCACATATTAATCTGGGGCCTGATCCAAGAGCAATATAATCACATATGGAGAATCCACCTGATGTTTCTGGTCCATGATGTTTGAGTTACAGAACATGCTGCTGCTTTTAGAGATGGATTATCATTTGACACTTGTACTGCAGTAATGCCTGGAGGCTCAAATACAAATCAGATTGGACCTTGCCTAGAACACTGTGAGGAACACGCCGTAACAGCACACAGATCAAAACCCAGCAGAGTGCAACCTGTCTGCAACCAAGGGTGACCATACTTCAGCAAGGTGGGGGACTGACCTCCCACTAGCAGTCCTTTAGAGACTTCCCATTATAGAGTCTAGCACTGCTGTCAAACCTAGCTCCCAGCTTGACCAAGAGCTTGGCAATTACGCACATTAGACAGTCTGAATCTTGTATCACTCTCGTATCAAAGTTAGATGCCACTGTAAGCAACTAGAGCTGAGGTGGAACGGTTGCCCTCATCAGCTTGTATACAACCCAAGAAGCATGAATGAGATATCCCTTAAAAATACTTAAACAAAAGATTTTTTAAATAGTACATATTCATTAAATCTGTAGATAAATATCTAGTGATCTGGAGTATGAATGTCAGTCGTGAACAAGAAGACATCATTTCTTCCACTCTCAACAACATACAATCCTGACTACGTCCCACTGCAATACAGCCTCAGTGTGCTCTGCTAAGGAAGCACTACAGTCCACTCAACAGTGCTGTTCCTAATTTTCTACACATATTTTTCCAAGAATGTTATTATTTCTTCTTAAAAGCCTGGTAGTATCTAAACAGGACCTGAACTCAAGTAGATGTGCATTTCAAAGTACTTACCGCCCTTCGAATCTATGTTTTAAAAAGTCAAATAATGCTTTTTGCATCATATCTGTTACCTAGAAGCAAATAAACAACAAATTAATAATCACACAGGAAATGCTAATAATAATACATAATAAAGTTGAAAGTAAATCTTATCTCTAGAAAATAGGATTGGAATGTAATTTATTCTTAATCTGAATTCTGATATGAAATAAAATACATGTAAGCAGCTATCTAGTAGAAGAAAAACTGTTTAGATTTTTGTCTGTGATATAAATTATGTTATTCAGCTTAACTACCTTTGAACAGTCATTTATTTTTGGCAAACTAAAACCATGCATAACAAGCCCTTACCTCATATCCCTTCAGAGAAGGCCCCACTAAAACTACTGGTCGCATAGAAGGCACTACATCATAAGGAGGGATGTGCTCTGTCTGCAAAACAGAAAAAGCTTTCAGCATCGCAGCACCCAGAGAAAGTGTTACACATTACTCACAACATTAGGAACTCTGAATTTCCAGTGGTGTCACCAACACAGGAATTAAGGATTCATTAATTTTTCCCCAAAACCAGTAGTACAAGATAAGGACACAACAGGTTCAGAGATTTCATTTGAGAAAGTTTTTATTTGAATACTTTTGGTTTTCTTACTGTTTTCATATTTGCTCTGGAAAACTGTTATTCTGGAGACGTTCACATGTCCCACTCCGTAATTCCTAGCTGGTTAATCGAAGAAGTTATTTCCAATAGTTAATGATTTGAAACGACTAACTCCAGGGCTGTGACATCTGTTTCCCACCAAAATTTTATGTAGGCACATTATGTAGAAGAAAAATAAAATAAGAAGGGAGAAGAGAAGCATCTCTTTTTACATCCAGATCTGCCTACTGCTTGACAAAACATTGTGACACCACTGCAAATTCCCATGGGAGCACTCTAAGTCTGACTTCCACATTTGCATCCGCAATTCACTTGCAAATGAAATCAAAATAATGACTGATCAAGTTAGTATTTATAGAAAATTTTCATAAACAGAGCTTGGGATAACAATCCTTCCACTTTGGGAAGTTCCCATCACCACCCAAGAATGGATTCTGTTGGTACAGTATTCACCAAGTTACTTACTGATGTATCATGTACAACTTATAAAAAGTCTTGTCAGAAAGAGTTTTTTGTTTATAAAGGAGGGTTTGGTTTATCTTTGTCTCGGGGAAAAAAAATGATTGAAATCCAAACGCAAGAACGAGTGGGTGATATGGAAAAAAGTATGCCAGATCTATTTTTCAGATGCCTACATAGTACAAATACATCAGTCAAGATCACAGAATACAGTCATTGTTTCAGTACTCAATGTATCCCAAGGTGTTTCACAGTAACATTAAAATAAGTATATACATTCCAAAACACAAAAACACAGACAGACATTCATACAGTGACAGCACAAAATGCTACACAAGCAGCAGTCTAAAGCAGTCTAAAACATGGAAAACATTTTTGTAGATGTTTTTCAACGTTAATTTATCCTATTTTTTGTTACCTGTAGCTTCACCAGTTAATTAGTACCATAAGAATGAATACCAGTGCCCAAGGCATCATAAGCATGTGAAATAAATTTATTTCACACAATGCGGACTCTGACTCAACACATTTCAAAGCAAAACCCAGCAATTACGCTGTGCCAGTATCAAAATGCAGCCCTCCAATGTTCTTGCTAATAGTACTAATAATCTGATGAGCATATCAGAGACAGATCCTAAGAAAAATTCATTATAGAAGCGTAACTGCTTATAACAGGAGTGTCCTGATGCAACAGATCTTTGTCTTAACGTGGCTGACTCAACCCAAGGTATTCATGCCAGAATTTAACCAGTTACTTCAAAATTAAGGAAAGCACAGAAATTACCTCATTTGATGGAATATTGGGTATTTTAAAAAATCTGTTCTGTCGAAACAGACATTTTTTTTGGTCTAACCTTTACAGCTTGAAGCAATGAAGCTGTCAGCAGAAAATCGAGTAAAAGAACCTAATGGAAGCATTAAAGTTCTTTAACTCAGAATTACAGAATCTAGTATTTTCTAAGGGACTGGCATTGAGCTATACAGGTTTCACTTGCAGATGCAAGTTCAAATATGAATTTGAAATAAAAACTAGCATAGTTTTGACCATACAGCTTTTGTTCAGTGGTTTGACTCTGTATGTTTAGTTTGGGATGCCCACCCAGCATTTAGTGTAAATGTCAGTATTACAAAACTGACTATAACCAGTAATGATTTTGATATGGAAGAAAAGAGGCACCAGAGAATGAAAAGAGATGGGAGTAGCCACCATCCAGGTCCAAGGTGGTTCATCTAGAAGCTACATCTTCAAAAGGTGCTTAGGCAGGTAGAATCCAATACATGTTAACATGTCTTATTCTTCCCTAGCATTTATACTTGGTTATAAATATGATTAAATAAGGAATTACTCAGAAGCAAGCAACTGCTGTTGATTTCCACAGAGGGCTGTGAATGACACAGTACTTAACAGACCCTACTGAAGCAAATATTGGTGACCTTGGAAACGATCCAATATTGTCTAAAAGAGTTCAAGAAGAAAGGAGGGAGAGAAAAAATATTTTATGTACTAAACATGAGAGCATCCACAGCACTGGCAACAGTGTCGCTTGGCACTGCTTATAAGCACTGTAACACTCACTGGAGATGTGAGTGGTTAAAAAAAAAAACCAACAAACCAAGTAAGAGAGATGAAGATTAAAGATTTAAAATAAAAAAAAAAAAAAAAGTAGAAAGGTGGTATTTCGCGTCATAGTTCGGCTGCTACCTAAAGTCTTGATAACTTATGCCAGCAAAGATCCTAAAAGAGTATTGCGGTTTGCTGTAACAGGATGCCAATTGCATAATTCTGTAGCTATCTGGGCTATCTGTGCAGAGACACAGGCTCTCCTGGGAAGCACCAGTACCATCTCCAATAGCTGAGATACTAAAAAAGCCCGACTGATGGATGGCAAGAACATTTGGCTGATAATTTATACATGACAACAGGAAAAACTCAAAGTAAACTGTCAAAACAAGTCTGCTGTTTTCCACTGGTCTAGTTCACCTGCAGATTTTGCACTTAGTGAATTAGAAGTTTAAACACTAAATTAAAAATACAATGATTTTGAGTATTTGTTTTCCAAGTACAATCTGAGTGTCTGATCAGACTCCAATAAGGATTTCAATGGACTGAGTTGTAAGGGGAAAAAACTGAGAAAGATAGAAAGAATAAACATACACTAGAGAGATGCATTATATGGATTTTTTAGAAATACATTTCTCAAACTTTTAGAAGGCCTATGTGCTATTATTCCATCAAAAAGGATAAGTACTGTAGCAGAGTTTCATGGACGCACTGAACTTGAGGCTGTTTGTCTTCACGTACTGGATCCGCTCCCAGTTTGATACAATTTCTTCCTTAATTCTAGAATAGCTGCATTGTTAATTTAGGGTAATAACGCTAATGATGCCAGTGGCAGGATAAACACGGGTAATGTCGATATAAACTTACCGATTTCTGCTTCTGCTTAGCTACAGCAGCATGGAAAAGAAACAAAGAACAACAAAGCATGCATGTTATTGGCTTGTCAAAGGACGCAGACACTTAACAGGACTAGAAATGTGACGCAGTGCAGGTGAGCAGGTGGACAGATGGGAGCTTGGAAGTCGGTGTTACCTTCTTAAAGAAGGGCATTCTTTTCTCTTTGGAGTGGGGTGATGTTACACTGTTTGCACTGGGTTTGGGGGAGCGATGGTTTGCTGGAATATCATTTTCTTCTGCATCTAAGCCAGTGGCATCTATGTCTATAGCTATATACAGACAAACAATTCAGAATTATCAGATGACAGGGAAAGTAAAGATAGGTTAAAAAGGAAATAATAGGCAAAGAAAAATAAAACCGTCCAGAGTAATAAATAAATAAAAAATTAAAAATCAACCATGAGTAAAAAACACAATAAAACAAAGGGATAAATTTAAAGGTGCAATACATTAGGATTAGAAGACAGAAGGCAATCTGTAACAGCTACTATAGCATTTTCCTCTGATCCCCTTTTACACAGCTACATCAGACATACACAGAATTACTCTTGCAAAACAGAGAAATGGCCAATTTCTTTCTTGTTACACCAGTGTAAATCCAAACTAGTTCACTGGAATAGGTAAGACTTTCACCAATGTAAGCAACAGAACTTGGCCAACAACATTTGAATTATTTTATAGATATGAACATTCATTCAAAATGGGTATCAACAATTGAAGTGTGAGATGTCATTAGCATGTCTACAGGAAATTAAGAAACAGAAGGGAAGTCACTTTTGAAGACAAAAATCAGCCTGATACTGGTACAATAATATCTACTTTTATCTCAGGGTGGACTATAATTGGCATTTTTAACTGTTTTAACTAAAAATGCACAGCAGTCATTAGATAAAGTTATTAGAAATAATGAAAACAGATCTATTAATAGTGAAAACTAAAAAGAATGGGTAGCAGAAGAGAGGAAATTGATCCCAGCTTGTCTCAGAGACCTGGATCCTGCTGTAAAGCCGGAGGATGTAGGCAGGGCAAAATGGAAGTGAATACAGTAAACCACTGCTGTTCAGCCTCTACCCCAAAAGAATACACAGTATGCCATGGTTATACCATAACTAGAGAATATTTACCCCTTTTAGCAAGTAACAACAGTTTAAGCAAAAAATCATCATAAACCCATAAATAAATAAATTTTCAAAACGCAAAGCCAGGTTATCCTGAATGCTGAATCCAACAGATACCTGCTAACTACATCTGAAACAAACCAAACCACAAAGACAAAGCTCTCTCGTTTACAATCCTTAATCCTGACCTTAAGTAATGTATTAAATTATTCTTCATTAAGCAAGCAGGATACACAAAAGCGATCCACAAACATGCTGTACAACATCACCCTCGTGTGTAAAGATCTTACCAGCTCTTGCCACGCGCTGGCAACACAAGCTTATCTTGCCATGCCACTATGTGGAATCGGATCCAACTCTAAATAGATCTGCAAGCAGTATCGTCTGCATTGACTTTATCCAAACCCGTGATTAATCATTGCAAACTATTATGAAACCACCTTAGTGACCTGCTTTCAGCTGCTTGATGAGTGGGACACCAACTAATGCAGCAGCATGTGATATTAAATTATGCAACAAATAAATATTTCTGTCAAGCCTTACGTGCAGCTACTGATTTAAGAGACACTTGGGACAGTGATCTCTTCTGTTTGAGTAAAGTATATTTTCCCATTTGAATTATCGACGGATCTGATGCCGTGATGCCTGACAATCTTTGAGTTACAGAACCGTGCCTTTGAGCCTGCCCTTGCCAGGAAAGCCTGAGCAGATCCACAGCCTGTTTTTACACTCCTGCTCCTAAAAACAGCCACAGAAATCACGTAACATTTTCTTCTAGCATCACTGTTCCTTCATCCTCTTCATAAGTATAAAAAGAACATATTATCTTTTCTTGAATACAGGCCAGCACAGATGCTATAAATCACTCATAATAAGGCATATTAAAACTCCTTCAGTTCTATGTTCAACTAAAATCATCAGTAAAAAAAAAAGTCAGGGTTGTTAGGCTTTTCCTGTAAAAAAAGAAATGCAGCATTGGATCAGCTAGGTATCGATATCTCCTTTTTCATTCCCAGTCTTCTCACTATATTAACATCTTCTCTGCTAGTTCTTTTACTGTTAGCTATCATTAGTTCACTGGCTTTTTACAAAGTCATTTTCAACATTATCATCATCCTGTTTGGTGGCCCATGAGGACCGTATAGGTTGATTACTCTATCAATACAATATTGACTATTATAATGGCTATGAGCCTCCTTTTTATTTGTTTTTCACTGGTTCTTCATCTTGTTTGGGTTTTTTTTGGTTTTGTGGCATTAGTTAACATTGAAAAAAAATCCTGAACTCAAAATCAAGAATTGGAGTTAACTTATTCACTTATAATCTCTTCAACTCATTAAATAATTTCTGTATTTGTCATTTATTATACTTTCAAAAAGAGGAGGCCTGGGAATAATAATTGAACCATATTTCAAAGTCACTTGAGTTCTTGTCTTAGTCACAAACTATGCCTCTCTCACCCTTCTTAGGATGCCTTAAAATAAGCAAAAAAACCCAACAACTGCAGACCCAAAATGTTAAGATCACAGAATAAGGTAATGTGCACTACTCAGATGTTCTCCAAATCTTCAACATAACTACATAAATTTAACCAGATTTTCTTCTTTTTCCAGAAAAACAGGCTTCTGAAAACTACTTTCTGAAGAAACGACTCAATGCATTGAGAATTCCAGCATCACTAGCAATCAGTCAGTTGGTAACCAAACTGTGCTGCCCGTTCTCTTGCGTCTAAGTTCTGGGCCACATTCTGAAAATTTCATATGTCCAAGCTTTTTTAGGATACAAAAAAAATATTATAGCATTTCAGATGCTCTAACTATAAAATTACAACATAGGTCCATGGAGAGTTCCTACTGCAAAAATGCTGTCATTCAAAAAGTGGGTCTGAACAGTAAACATGACAGTTTGAAGTCATCGTAAAATAAAAGATTAAGGTGCATTCTACAGACTTGTGATGAACCCATATTAGTAAACTAAAAATATATTTTCCAGTAAAAAAGGGAGGTATGGAACTTAAGTGGCATTTTGATAAACTGCAATTGTAATAAAGTTTGTTTTTACAAACAAATTCATGGTTTCACAAGAAAGACAGATACGTTTTTCAATTAATTTAATCAAATGAAGCTATGACCATAACTTGATTGAAATCTTCTGTCTCTCTCTTAATGCCCATGTAAATAGTTTAAAGATTTCAGGATCATTTTAAGATGCCTGCTCTGTAGACCAGGCTTCATATAAACTAATATGACCAGAAAATACAAGTCTTTGCCTCAGTACACAAGGCACTAGCAACGCTTGTTAAATTTTCTGATTTTGGGTATTCAAAGTGTACTTTTTTTTTTGGTGGTGGTGGTGGGGTATTCTTCTGATATGCTTTTTTCATGGAGTTACTGCCAGTTTCTTCCACCAACTTGCCATGGATTTGCTTCATGTCTTTTGAATCCAACCTAACTAAAGTTAAATCTGTCTGTTGGCGTTCTAAATAGAAACCACTATCTGTCAAAAAATTGTCACAAAAGGCAAAAAATATCCAGTACGCTAGAATTACGTGAAGCGCATCCTCATCATGAGAATTGTGAAACTAAAAGTTCCTGTTATTCTAAAACTATGCCATTCTTGAAGCTACTGCAGAAACCTCTTGGGAATTTTTATACTTATTGCTGTATTTTCTCGTGTACCAGAAGGTACTTCTTGTTCAGTAGGAATGCTCAGACCAGACCATGCCTCAAACTATCCTACTGCAACGCAGTCTCGTCATTTTATTATGTCTTTGCTATAAAACACCATGGTAAAAGCGAAGAGGGAATGTTGTGGATTGTTAACAGCTTTATCATTGCCTGAACTCACCGGCATTGACTTTGCTACTTCAAACCTACCCAAACCAGCCTTACAGGGCAATGCAACCACCCAACCTATATGTATGAAGTACAGGAAATAAGAAAAATAGGTCTAAATGTAGACAAATTTTAACAGATCAGGTGTATGAGTCTGGAAACCCAAGGGTTTGTGACCTACTCACCAGATGATGGAGGCGTCGATTTTCTGGAACTAGGAACGATGTCACCCAAACTGGATGAAGAGTTTCCTCCTGATTTACTGGAGTAAAGCAACGAATTAGTTTGAAGTTTCATAGCTTTCTCGGTATTTATTCTAGCTTATTTATTACCTGCCTTCTAAACGAGCGGCTAGCCAAGAGACAAACAGTATCTCTGACAACAGTTCTAAAATACAAATCTTATGCAAAATGTTTGTACATTTTGAGGAACTGCAAAAATCCATCACGCTCCTTGTTCTCCTGTGCAATTTCCTTCTGCTGCGCATGCGGTCACTTTCTCCTGATCTTAATACAACCCAATTTTTAATATGGCTGATACGTAATTATTACTACTCATCATTAAGATTAATTCTCAAGACAGTGAGCATATCTATTTGCTTTAACAGAGGAGTTATTCATAGCTCCTTAATGAAAATGATAGTGTGTTTGCCTAACACCTTTTCCATTTAATTAAAGCACAAATTATTTTGTTGTCTCAATACAAAGTCGCACTTAAGAAAAAAAATAAATCTCTCAAACAAAGACAAAGCAGTCTAGGGTTTTGTCAAGTTCTGCTTTGTGAAAACCTATGCAAGCTGTGAAAATGAAACAATATTTTTAGTCATTTTATTTCAGTTACCATAACGTGAAAAGCACTGAGAAGAATGTAAGAAAAGCTACTTTACTCTTCAAATAATTCATGTGATAGTACTAGTTTCCACTTTCGCTATCTTAAAGTATTAATAAGCACTAAGTAAATGCATTTGTGGTGTCGGACAGTGTTATCTCCAGGGAGAAGTTCTGGAGAATGGAAGCCTTCACAATTTGGAAAAGGGAACGAAACACTGGGTCAAATTTGGCTGTATCAGAAGCGTCACGAGAGGAATAAGGAACCTGAGGCCCTCCTCCTGAGGACACCACTCTCATAGGAAAGGCATTTCACAGCTGGTGAATGTGGCTGAGCACTGCAGCATCATGGTCTCCTCCTAGCATAGACATGGCTCTTCAAACACTTCTGCCCATCCTATTGAAGCAGGAAAGCTTTTCTGGCTTCCCAAATGTTTCCCAGCTGTTTTCTCAATTCCAGCTCTATCCCGCTCAGACATACTGGAAATATTTATTTCCTACATGCCCAAAGGGAAGCAAGTGGCATTTGCTTCTCCATGTGTTAAAGTTTACTGGAAAACTACTTTAAGAGTTCTACAGTAAAGATGACATTATAACCATCTTGCAGTATTGTTCAATACATTTACACACTGAATCTTTAGTTTTATATAATGATGGCTGCAGTTGGAAACAGCAAATGACTTGCCATGAAACTTCCATCAATAAATGCAGAATTCTTAAAAGCTGTAGTTGTAGGCAATGAATTTGACATGACCAAAGAATTTTTTCCCTGAGCTAACTAATAGGCACTGGCTTCAGTTTAAAAATAAATTTACCGTAACATTTTCTGTAATTTCTAAAATCAGCTTTAAATGTGTTTAGAACTCGTAGATCATGAGTGCTAAAGAATTTAGGGAGATCGATCAGGGAGATCCATTTTTAAGTCAAAAGTGGTGCTTTCACATAATAAATGTACTTACTGCAATGTATATTTGCAAATATTTCATGAAAATAACATGGAATAATAGCTGTTGTAAGCTACGACAAACCACCAATCTAAATATCTACTTTCTCTCTCAAATGGTCATTAACTATATAAATAAATATTACTTCCTTCATTGATTCAAAATATTTGTAGCTGCCAATTACAATAATTAAACAGAACTATATCATACTCAACATTAACTTCCAAGTTGCGTCACAGTCAATGCTACTATTTTTAATGATTTGTTGTTATTACCTGGAGTAGAATTTTCCTTGTTTTGCCTTTTGTTCATGCTGCAGCCTCATGTTTTCTAGTTTGACTGGGCTTGGTATGAATCCTATTTCACAGCCTTCTTTTACCAACCGTCCTATCCACCAGTCATTATTAAATTTCTACAAATTAAAAAAAAAGTAAAAAAGTCATGTACTAAGAAATTACTATATTTGGGATCATTTTGTTATTATTTTTGATTTGCAGCTAAGCCATTTTATGTAATTCTTCCCTGCAGTTAATCACAGTACTATGTTATTATGGCGATGAAGAATTGTGGTAATATTCAGAAATACATTATAATAATTGTACCTTGCAAATTATTAAAATGCTACAGTACTTAAGCAGAAAGCTTCCTTCATAAGACTTCATGATTCTCCCCAGCTGTTATTTCCACCCATTTCACCTTCTTTATTTTTTTTTCTGCTTCACAGTCTTTTTCCCTCATACATAATAGCTGCTTTCGTTCTCTCCTGTTTCTCCTTGGTGGACACCAGAGATTTCTTCTGATCCTCTCCTACCCACTGCAACAATTTTACAGCTCTGTAATAACCTACTTTTCTTATTCCATTATATTCATTTCTCTATTTAAAATAAAAAATACTACTTCTCAAACTCCCCCATTTCTCTGAATCCACTAAAATCTTCTGATATACGATTACATTCCGCTGCTTCTATATGCTCTACTGCATACAGCTCATGTGATCTGCATCTGAAACATGCTATGATAGATCCACGAGGAATGGATATTTTTGGATAACTAAAAAAATGTACAATTATACAATTGCACAAAATAGTCCAATTAACTAAATTTCTGCTATATGAAATATGAGATAATGATTACTCCCACTTAATAATATTTTTTCTTACACACACAGGGTTTTTTGTTTGTTTGTTTTGCCGAGGTCCATACAGCAGAACTATTTGCTTTTTCCTTTATTATCTATTCACCATTTTCAGATGAGAATAGGTCACTGTTATGTACAGCCCCACATGCAATACTCTAGGAGTTCCATGGGAATAACTACCATCAAATATGAATTTTGGATAATTTGGATCATTTATGTTACTGAAAACATTTGAATGGAAAGAGAAGTTGCCTTCTTGAATCTGAAGCTATGAATGTAGATATTATAGTGTACGCTTAATTATTTAATAAGTAGTTTTAACAAGCATACAGTTATGAGTAAAACATGTAAAATGTGTGGGCTCCCATAAAAAGGAATTAATTTCAACGAGAGTACAATGCTGGTGGATCAATGATACACAACCTAAATTGCAGTACCATCTTTCATTTTGGCTACTATAGAAATGTTGTGATGCTTGAAACCAAATTTAAGATATTTAGCTAATAAAAAATAAAGATTAAAATAATTGCACTTTTAAGCTCATAAAATATAAGGGGATCTATAACACTCATCCAATGAGACGCCTTTCTGAGTAAGAATACCAACATTTAATAGGGAGCTATTCTGGAATAGCTGTTTCTCAAAGCTCTATTAAACTGAAACACATTTTTAAAATCACAGCCTTTCACTGCAAAATGCTAACTTAAGATATGCAAGTGCATTTAAATATGTTGCAGGATAATACAGGTGGAGGAAGACTATAGCAATTGGGTCAATAGAGCTTGCCATTATACCAATCTGCTCTATGGTACATATGAAGTCTACATTAACTTGGTAAAGGAAGAGATAAACATTTAAAAAACACCATTAAATTAAAATCTGAACAGCCAGTACTTTTTTATGCTGTCCTACAGTACAACAGATGCAAAAACATTAATTTTATTATAATTGATAGAAAAGATAAATCCATAGGAATTTTTTCTTCATACAAAAATAAAAGCATGTGGAATTTCTTCCTGCAAAAGCTAAATGCTGTATCAGCATTGTATCATATGAACCAGAGGATAAGATACTTTTTAAAGTAAATAAAACCACACATAATACTGTCTAACTTTAAAAAGCAATAGCAGAAATCTTGGTAGTGAGGTGCCCAGCCCTCGAGGTGCCGTCTGGGGTGCGTGACTGTAATTCACCTGTGCTTGGAATGCCAAGGGAAACACAACTATGAATTAAATGCAAAGCAGAATTGCAGCCATGCACTAAAGCCTCAAGAGACTCAGGAGTGTCCATAATGCAGTGCGTATTTCTTCAAGCAGGAAGGAATCCTTCATCTTTACAGGGACTGAGTTTTAATGAATGCAACCTAACACTGAAAATAAATTTCCCTCATACTCAATCACTGCAATGCTTTTCACCATTGCCCATGTACACTTTGAACTGAGGTTCTTCTTGTTTGAGCCCTCTCAGCAGCACTAATTGGAGAAGACTCCTCGCAGACAAGAAGAGGACAGCATTGATCCAATAGGGCATTACCACGCAGGCAAAAATTACCAGAGATTAACTTAGATTTCTTTACGTCTAGCAACCAGTTAGGTATAAAATGTAAAAGCAATGCTGCATTTTATAGTCAAATACAGTTTTCTTTATTTTTCATCTACATAAATAAAGTTTGGACATTTCAGTTCTCCCAGCATTAACTATAGGGAGAACTGAAATTCCTGAAGGAGAGGTACCTGGTGAGCGAGCAGGGCAAAGCCACTGAAGATGGAGGGGCAGGACGCGGCTCTGCAGGGAAGGGACGATGCTCAGTGAACCCTCCTGAAGGGGCTTAACATGCTCAGATGCCACAGCCACTGCCAAATGAAGGACCAGAGAGTCCAAGTCCAAGCCTGACTCCTTGCAGGTCCCTTCCCACCTCTCCAAACCAGTGGTGCACCTGGCCCGGGTGCAGGGTCCCTTACACAATCCAGCTCTGCCCTAACACCAGAGAGTCAACTTTCCTTGACTGCTTAGAAAAACCAGGTATTTTTAAAGGCAATTAGCGCAGACTGCCTGTTTCATTCCACTTGAAGCTGCAAGAACATTTTAATCTATTTTCCCAATCCTCAGTGCTACACGCAGCCACGGACAACGTTACAACTGAGCTGAGCTAAGTAAGCTTCCTTTCAAGGCATTCTGGAGATCCAGAAAAGTTCAGGAAACTTTGTCTTCCTCATTTTCTCCCATGCATACCTACATCTGAGCTTAAGTTGTGCTGTGAGGAAAAAAACGTACATTTTAACAGAAAATCTGCTAACACTGTGTTTCTGGTTCATATGGAAACAGGGGAAAGCCTTGATGTGAAGTCTGAGATTACCAGCTCATTAGAAATGCAGAGAGATTGGATGACTATACAAAATCATTGAATCTAACCAAACTGACCTGTAGTTTCCAGCACTTCCAGACTCACCAGAGAATGCTGATGGTTTTTTTTCGCCAGGATCCTGTGCCTGTTCAACTCTACTTTTGTCACAAGACAGAGCAGAGCAAGTCTTTTGCACTATCATCAGACAGAACACATATTTCCCTCACTACATACAGTTTGAATCCAAATTATCCCTTTTTTGTGTTTTTAATAGATATAGAAAATTAGGATCATTAGTCATCAGTATGAAGGCACTAAAAGTTCATTTCTTGCGTTTCATTAGTTTTTGTCCACCTGGATTTCTACCTGTCTATTAGGAATGTTTGTAGCTTCGGGCAAAGCACCTGCACTAGTACAATCATTGTGCATCATCAGTCGTAACCACTGAAGGGTTTTTCAATAATCTAAAAAATGGAGCAAAGATATAATTTCAAACGTATGGCTATGCTGCTCTCAACCTTAAAATAACTTTCTAGTTCTTCTGCTATAAATTTCCATTTCCAGACGAACCATTTTGTAGGAAAACACAATGGAATATGACCAGAAGCTGGAAAAACTCGTAAAATGAGGGAATCATTCAGAAGAGAGCAGCAGGCTGCTGAGGGTCTGTATGGGAAAGTTACCAAGTTATTTGCTTTGGAGTAACTTGCAAGAAGCAGAGAAAGAAAATGACTTGAGGTGTTTGAAACTGTAAAAATTCAAAATTTTCAAAGCCAAACTACAGGAAAAGAAAACCAGTGCTGCAAACGCCAAGTGCCTTTTGTGACAGTTGCTATGTGCATCTTGAAACATCACATCAGTTCTTCAGTATGTAACTGTTAACAAAATATTGTCTGCGCCAGGGAAGTAACTGCAGTGAAAAAAAGGAGACCTGAGGAATTTGGGGTTAACTGAGGATCAGTGACTCAAATAGAAGAGAATCAACCCTTGGCTGCCGGATCGCAATGAACCGCCAGAGTACTAGAATGGCAAAACCCACAAATATTACATTTTTGAATATGCAGATGTAGAATTTTTTTAAGCTCTAAATATGTGATTTTTGAAGAAGAAAAGCACTTGATTTCCAAACTCCATTAATTTGATTGTAAGGAATTTGTGCCATTGCTTTTATAAGAAGACTATTTCAAAGAAGATTCAGTTCCTTATACACTGTTACATTATTTATGTAACATTTGTCTAGTGCTTTGACAATCATAGAATCATCTGGGCCGGAAGGGACCTTCAAAGGTCATCTAGTCTGACCCCCCCGCAGTCACAGGGACACCCCCAACTAGACCAGGTTGCCCAGGGCCTCATCGAGCCTCACCTTGAATGTCTCCAGGGAAGGGGCCT
>JAOXNO010000013.1:20816329-20829625 GCA_028565335.1 Limnodromus scolopaceus
AGTTCCAACCCCCCTGCCCTGGGCAGGGACACCTCCCACCAGACCAGGTTGCTCAAAGCCCCATCCAGCCTGGCCTTTCCTCAGTATTGTCTCTATTCCTTGGTGACCATTTATCTCTTCTTCCCGAGGACCTGAAGAACATCAGGACGCTAACAGCTGTGTTTACATCCCTCCACTCTTTTTTCCCCACTCACACCGAGAAGCAGAAGAGGAAAGGATACTTACGAAACAGATTTGACCGCTCCATAATCACAGTATGAATGGGAGATGACAGATGTTTTTTAACTAGAGGGGACTATTTCTGGAGCATTTGATTCCAAGTTAGATGAGACCCCACTGGAAGAAACAATTCTAGCCCCTGAAAAATGCAGCCCAACAGTGAGAATGGATGAACAGTTTAGGGGAATAACCAACATAATGACAGGCACTAGTGTAGAACAAGGGTATGCACTTAAATTGAAGACAAAATAGATCATTAATATAAACAACAAAAACTATAGGTCATAGACAGAAGTATAAAGGGAGCTGCTTTACATCCCATTATTACACTTCTAAGAATAAGCAGCAGAAATGAATGAATGAAGAAAAAGAGTATCTGTAACCTGATTCGAGCAGATCCAGCAATGCAGAACTCGCCTGCAGCTAAGCAACAACCAGATTTGCAACTGTACTTTCATATCAACAGCTCATTTATTTCCAGCTAGACCACTGTGCCAGCTCCCATATAATCCCAGCAACTCTGACACGCAACATTAGCTATCTAAATGATAACATGCGATGGAAGTATTCTAGAAGAAAAGGGCAAATGAGAAGAAATCAATGAAAACATATTACCGTACACAACAGCTAACACAAGGCATACCCTGTGCTGCTACAGCTTTGGGTGTTGTTCAGCACCACAGTGTTCTCATAATTGACAGAAAACAGAAAAAGCCTCCATGATGGAACAAGCTGACATAATATAAGGACGTACATCAAGGTGATGGGCACTTCTGGTCTGTCAAAAATGCTACTGCAATTTAAGCAGCCATACCTTAACTAGCTTTGCAGCTGCCTGCTACCAGCATGGGGTCACTCGGAGGCTGTGAAACCTGCCCGAGAGTGAATAAATACTTAAATAACTAGGCTCGGCACACTGCACTGGATAATTACAACTCACGATCTTTTTCATGCCTTCAGCCTTGCAGGGATATGTAGGCATTATCCCAGTCTGCTACACGTTTCACAGGTGTGGTCCTCAACCCGTGCATGGAGGCAACGTGTTACACGTCAGGGATTGCGTTATTGCTCACAGTCACAAGCCACCACCACTACTACAGCACACATCAAGAAAGCAAAACACAACAGCTTATATTATTGCCTAAGAGCCAGAAAAGGGATGCCTGCTATCAAAATTTCAGTGGTTCACTGTTTTAAATGACATTTTAAACTAGGACTATGGATATTTCAAGCTTTAACAAACTCCTGAAAGGATGCTAGCAGCAGAGCATTCGGTGGAGTGCAAACATAGCAGAGCTGAGAGAAACTGAGATTCCCTATTACAGACACAATTACTGGTTTCTGGAGGGCCACAACGTGACTTTCACAGCCATTTAAGAAGTTTCAGCACCAAAGAATGTTGAGAACAACCCTGAACAGAGAACAAAGAGCACAGAGCTGTCCCTTAGTCCCCGGTGAGAAACTGAACCTGGATTATTAACTGGCACTTTCAGTACTCAATGCATTAGAAATAACTGGCAAAAATTATTCTGTTTTCCAAAATGCTGAAAATATTCTATAGATCTCATTTGAAAACTGTCTCTGCATAAGGAGCTCTAAAGCCGTGGGAGAAAAAGAGGCAAAATCTAAAAATTTGAAGAGACTGAATAGAAGAAAGTTACTCTTGCAGAAGAGAAGAAAGAGGTTTACAGAGCACTGGACTAATTGTATTTTAGTGAAAAACTAATTCATAACATGATGTGCTTGAGGCAAAGTAAATAACGGAATATTTGAATTGATTTTACCAGCATTGGAAGGGGCCAAAAATCATTACTGAAGTTCCCTTTCTTATGTACAAACTTTAGCTGAATTCAAAGGTCTCCCTAATGCTCGTACCTCACAGTTTTCCTTTGATCTCTTCCCTCTCATTTGGTGCAGTATTTTAAGGGATAATTAACTGAATACTTGCAAGGAATGGGCAGAAAAATATCTTTACTTACTATGCTTACTATGATTTATTTGCAATCCTCACCTTTCAAAACTAAAAAGCCTTTTTTCTGTAGAAGTGACAATTTCTGAAACATTAACACTAAAAGCAATAATGTCATTGGGCTTCTTGCTTGCTTTCTGGCTTGTGAATGCCTAAGATTTATGTTTTTATGGAAATAGGAAATTCAGTAAAATATCAGTACAAGCCCTTAGATTTGGGCACGGTTAGCCTGCTCTACTCAGCCACAACACAGGTCCTCTTTATCCTAGAGAAAGTCCATAGCACGTGGCTATGAGGAGGATACCAAGGAAATCCTCAATGCCTTGAATTATTTTTTTTTCTATTAAAAAAAAACAAAACAACCAACCACTAATGAAAGCAACAAACAGTCTTTCTGCATTTGCGTTGCTAAACTGCTCTAACCAAGAGCCTTTCGTCTCAGCTTTGCGCTTAACAGCTCCATCTGAAGGTTTGTTTCCCTTGGGGTTAGCCGCTGGCCTGCAGGTAGCCTCATCAGTTGCCTCTTAATTTTCTGTCCCTGGACGACTCCAAACATGTGCCCATGGCCCCACCTTCCTTACAGTAAGTCACATGCCAAGTGAGTCAGCAAAATATGCTTAACCATTTTCCAGAGAAGCAAAGCTTGTATTAAATAAATAAAAATGGCCAGAATGTGTATTTTCTTACACGCGTTTTTATTTTCCCTGTTTGGATACATATCCGAGACACGTTATAGTCTGGCTTCGTGCTACACAAACACTTAGAATCCATACAAATCCAAATTAAAGATATCTTAAAATCCTCCTAACAATTTGCCATTGTGTGCTTTATTACTATATTTTTCTCTTCAGTTTAAGGTGTTTTCCCTAGCTGTAAGGAAGGAAAATGGATATCATTAAACTGTTTTCATTAAGTGTGTGACACAGTTCAACAGTTTTTTATCTACCCTTAATTCTCTATCATTTTCCCTCCACCGCTGCATTATTCATGTATGTCATCCTCTCCTAATTCCTGTGACAAATACGATTTTAATGACTTTATTTAGGATCAACACTTCCACTCACAATATTAAAAGGCGAAAAGTTAAAGCAGCTGCGTCACTTGGGCTATGCCTAAGAGCAGCCCTGGCGAGGAGGCAGCAAAACCTGCTGCCCGTGGGAAACAGGGCTGGGGGCGCCCAGGAGCCAGGCAGCACCAACAGAAGGTAATTAATTCATTAATTCTTCATTAATTTTGCTGTGTTTCAGGGAGGCGAAAGACCCAGTCAAGGCAGAAAAGCACACCTTATCGTATCTCTTGGGTTAGGTTTAATTTACGTCTTTTAAAACATTTGTTTCAAACGTAAGGATCAAATGCATATAATATTTTATTTAATATTATTAAGTTAAATATTACACTAGACTAATATTACACTGTTATAGCCTGTACACAAAATTATTTCCATGCATTACAGCCCGGAATGATTTTTAACATTTGACTAGAGAAACAAAACTGCTAATGTAGTTCCAGCTTTAATCCATTTTAAAGCACCGACGATGTAAATAATTCATTTTGTCTTTTCTGTATGACTGGAACTACCCATTGTTACAGCAGGTTGATTTTGGCAGTGCCTTTGCTACTTCGACTGTTCACAAGTTGTCTTACAGTTTCAGATGGCGTCAGACCTAGAGACTAGATCTTATGCCAGCTGGAGTGAGAACGTTGCTTCGATGTATAGAAATACAGATTTTAGAAGTCAGGGTCTGCTAGCAGTTTCCTCTACGAACTACAATGGCAGCTGTGCTAGAGGTCGTGAATATTACATAAGGGCTGTCCATGCATCCAAGCCAGCATCAGTACGCCAAATTCCCATAGCAACACTCCCATGGATCTATCATTGCCGAGAGATGCACCGGTTCAGCAGTAAGTGCTGTACTGCTACCCCCATTAGCCTGCAACATATTATTACTCCAGCTCTTCTTTTAAAAATTGTGCCTTTACCGATAAAATTCAGCACTTTCACCCGAATCTCAGGGTAGCCTTTGTCTTTCCTAGGAGCAAAGAAATCTCGAACTAGCAAAAAGCAGCCCTGATAGAACCGAAACTCCTGATAACGATCAGCAACATCTCTGAGACACAAGGTGGAAGGGAAGAAGCTTCTCTTGAGTTTCTGCTGTATTGATCCCAGGAGAGCAGGACCTGACTTCAAAGAGATGTTGAGGACCTCTTGGCAAGCTCCAGCATCTCATTAAAAAGCTGGTTTAGAAGCTCTTATTAAATACCAGTCAACAATGACATTTTTAAAAAGATAAAAAATAATAATAAAAAAATAATCTTTGGCTTCCCTGTTCAAATATTCTGGCCTGATGAAGCTGTTTGCTTGTGCGTTATAGGACTGTATTATTTATGGGGCTGGCCCTCGCCACGCGATCAGGTGCGCAGCTCGGTGATCTGGGCTCCCGAATTTCCAAAGAACCCTTGTAAGACAGGGGGCGTAAATGGGCAGAGGCAGAGCTGGCAGCGGAAAAGGAAGCAGAAGAGGAGACGGAAGGGAGACAGGGAAACGAAAAACGAGGCAAAATGGAGGAGGGGAGTCGGAGAGAAAGTGAGAGAGCAATGCAGATCAGGTAGATCTGAGGAGGGATCTCAGCGGTGTCTTTAAATATTTAAATATGAGAAATGAAAAAAAGAAAACAGATCTTGGAACACAGTGATACACTAAGGTCGGGCAGGTCGCATACAAAAACAGAAAAACTGGAACAAAGTGATAAACAAATGATAACAAATCAGATGAGCATGATTTTTACAGGTGCAATAGTACTTAAAGACACAACATGGATGAAAGAAAAACAAGCCCATACCCTTTCACTGCTAAAACCCTCACAGTTCTAAATACATCTCATGGAAAATACATAACACACAGCAAGAATCTAAAGCTCATTTAGTATTTCCTTACTAAATTGTCACTATCTGCCAGGAATATGGAGATAGAAGGAGAAATCTTAACAAGTCCTAGAGCATATTACTCACGGGGTCATTTAACACACTGAAAAGAAAACCAGTGAAGCCTTCAGGCAAAAAAGACCTTTGTAACAGCTTCTCCCTATTTACATATGACTTGTAGTGACTGATGTTTGAGACTGAGGTCTGGAACTGTAAGTTGTGAGTGCCATAGCAATCCACAGGCAAACTTTCACAAACATCTTCACCAAGAACTCAAAGCTTTGACCCTATACGTTGCAAATAAACAGATACACTCAAGAACAGAAAAAATGCACACTTCTAAGTAAGATTATTCTGAAATACGCAAGCCAATCACATGCTTTTTACGGAATACTGATTCTAAGTGACTTATCCTGGAAAATCTATTTTCTACTGTTGTCAGGAAAATCTTTGTAAGAGGTCTTAAGCTATATGTTAACACGTTAAAACAGTTGTATCACCAGTGGAGACGATAGTGCTTTAAAGCTGAAGATACTGTGAGTCTGTGACACGAAGTAACACCTTACCTTGGCTTTTTCCAGCTGTGCCTGGGCCTGTCGCTCTGCCTCTCTCCGTACTGCTTCCCTGTCTTCTTCCAGAGATACATCTGAATCAGATGGACGGCTGGTGTAGGAGTCCGCCGAACCCTGCACAAGGAAAGGAAAAATAGTGTCACAAGTTGTTTCAGTGTTTAGAGGGAAAAAAAAAAAAAAGTAAAGTGGTTATATACCTTGCCTTTTTTCTTACTTCTGTACCCCTGAAAAGGGAATAATTGCCCAAAAGGGAAAGTCACTTAAAAAAAATTATGTCTAGGTAAATGTTTTCTTCTGGAGACTTTCCAGAAGTGTAGGTGTCTTCCCCAGTATTTTATTTCCTGCACTATCCCCATGCTCTTATTTGTGTGTTTTTCAGCAAGCAGAGCCAGTTGCTCTGGAGAGTTACAGCAGTGGTGCAGTGCAGGGCTGAAGGACACACAGCAGCTTCAAGGATGGCTCCATAAAAATTAAAACTCCGTGCAGTGACAGCATTAGCAAGGAAACAGACTTTTCATAATCAAAATGCAAATTCAGTATCAATAATTACCATTACACAATACTACTGCTAACAGATTTAACCTCTGCTATCCATTTATTATTTTAGGGCAACCTCTTTACCTGACACACTTTCCCCATCGGAACTGCAAATGGCTCGTATCCATCTCTGCCCCTCAGCAAAACATGCAAATGACCACAAATCAACTTCCAACTAATAAAATCCGTCTGGACTCAACACATGTCCCCGTATCACCACAATGGAAGCAGCCACAATGCCAGACCAGCTCTATAAATAATGACAGCTCTGCTTTCCCTCTGCATCTCCCTGCATACGAAATAAGAGTTCTGCTAATTCAATCAGAATGAAAACAACTGTCCTCTCCTCACCGTCTTTTTTTTTTTTTTTTTCTCCTTTTTTTTTCCCCTCCCTCTCTGCAATATATATAACCGATAACGAAAACATAGGGCTTACACAGATATCAGAATTCTTCAGACGTCCTCCTTTGGCTCTTTTCAGAAGCCTGATCCAGGTGGCCTTCATTAGCCAGACAGCTCAGTTATTGTCCGCAGCTGCAGCGCCCGGCACTGATCTCATAAAACATGTGCACACTGAGCACCGCAGAATCACTGCTCCTTTCCTATCCATGCTCTGCTCCGAGAGCCTTCCTTCTCTTCCCTCTGCCTTTCAAGCTTGCAACCTCACTGTCTCCAAGTATTCTACTGCAATTCAAGTCTCAAATTTTCTCGTGCCATTAGGAGGAAAAAAAAAGAAAAAAAAAGAAAAAGCAAATCCAAAAAAAACAACAAAAAAAAATCCACACCATCTGGCAAAAAATCTCAACTGGAAAGATAAAAAGGTAAAATAAGCCAGGCTTCAGGTAAATGTTTAAATGTTGTGAGAGATGCTTCAATTGATCATAAGCTGAGAACGAGCACAGAAAAATACCTAGGACTTTTTCCGTTCTGTTTTGGGGGGCGGATTTGGCTGTTAAAAATAGTGCTTATAAGAAAACCTTTTAAAATCCTGTGCAAAATGTATTCAGTGACATTTGCAAGTGCAAAGTTCATTTCATCTCTTCCTAGATTGGCTGGGGGTGGGGTAACAGGCTGTTCATATCACTGGGCATGCTCCATATGTGAAGCCTTTTACGCAGATGCTCGCATCACACCGGGCTGTTAGCCTATGCCAAATTGCCATTTTACATCTCAAGGGTAAACAGCTGGAAAGCACAAGGTCCCTGCGAAACCGGGGGAGCTGGTACGGCGTCTCGTTCCCGTCCTGTACGCCTGCTGCCAGCCACGTCTCCCCCCATCCCGCACCCAGCGCTTCCCTCCGCCGCCCAGCCCGGAGCTCCACTCTCAGCTCCCTCACAAAAAAAAACACCACCACCACCCCCCCCCCTTAAATCCAAAAATACGCCTGTTGAGCAGGAATTTAACCCCCTAGTCACCGCTTGTATTCTCTCTGACATCAGCAGGGGAAAGAAGCACAGAATAACTGCACCACTTAACACAGAAATGTTAGAGGCTACCATGGCAAAAGCCAAACAAAACGCTGAATTTCTATATTCCGCTTCTATTTTTCTATATTCTCAGAAGTTCATTATTTCTATATTCTGCTGCTGTATTCTTCTCGGCTTTCTATATTCTCCAGCCTTGCATAAACTGACATGGGAGTAACGTGCATTTAGGAGTGGCTGGCAGACAGGCAACCTTCTGGTTGAAGAAGACGCCTGCAGCTGACGGCAGCGCCTGCCTTCGATAGACATCTACAGCTACAAGAAAAACAGGCGCTGGAGACCCCAGCTGAGAAGAGGGGTCAGGCACGTGTTCCCAGCACGTCAGCGCATCCCTGGAAGGACCGAATCCTGCCACGGTTTGTGTCTGTGTCACAACTCCCTTGCTCCATCACCAGTGATGCAGCAGCCTATATTTAACCGCTAATAGAGCAAACAATAGCTGTCACCAAACTGACAGCTTAAAATAAAGGTAAATTTTAACTTCCCAAATGTTTTATTTTTTGCTTTCATGAAGCCCATACAAGCTACAGCATAGAGTTTAATAAGCTGTCTTTGAACTGACATAAAGAAAACTACTCTCAGAGGAATATTTTGCTTACAGGAGTCCAAATACATCTGCTATGTTGTAGTGATCTTCCCAAACTAAATTGCCTGCTGAGCTAAAGCAACAGGAGCAGAAAATAAAAGAAAATTTCTTTAGATTGTCAAAGAAAAACTTGCCCGCTAAGAAAATGGCCAGAGGCCCTGTAACCTCCCCGGAGCCTTTCAAATTTGGCCATGCTTTAAAATTTCCCTTTGCCACAAGTTCTGACGCAGCTCCCCACTGGAAACAGGGGCAAAAGACGAGCAGCAACAAGTGGACAGAAGTTTGGCGTAAAATTTAAATCCTATTATGGTTGACCCAACAGCGGCCTGTGGCCGAAACCATTTATGTTAGCACAGCATTAAGGAAAACTGAGACCGTGAGGAATCTCCCCCTCCATGGAGCCCCAGCCCCCAGGACACTGTAGGGTCCCGCAACTCAACCCTCTTCAGAAAGGGCACCTCCAAACCCTTGCCCACCAGCGCTGCAGTTCCTCGGTGCCACGCCGCCGCCGAGCAAAGCACGGTGCTATAAAGCAGCTCCAAAGCAACCCTACCTTTAAATAACAGGAAAACAAACAAACCAGCTATTAAGCCTGACAGGGCAATCACACAACAGCCAGGCTGGGTGTTAGCTTTCTACAGCACTTCCACGGGTGAACGCATCGTATTTTCCAATAACCAACTGCCGTGGCGTCACTCTTAATATGGTTCATTCTACTGTCCGGAAGGGACGCTGCCTAACTGGTCCTCATCCCATAAAAAAAGAAGTCACGAAGCACAGAACCATAATTTGTATCTCCCCTAAGGGGGAAAGATGCCGTTTGGGTCAGGCTGGAATTGCTAAAATTGGAATTCCATCTTCCAGGCCAGAGAGATCATTTACAGTGCTGGTCATGGCTTGTGTTGGCCACAGTCCCAACACACATCCAAAAAATCATAATCATTCAAATTATTTTAATTATATTGACAAATCGCATGAATCAAACTCAACATTACATTTATTTCCCCAGTGGGACAGACATGGTCATATAAATTTTTGGTGGAGAGCAGAAGTTGGGAGCTTCTTCACTTCTCAAATATGGAAAAAAATTCAAAGCCCGACATCAGGGCAACCCAGGAAAAAGGGGTGCATACAATTACAGTTCATTCACTTCAGGAACTACTGAGGATTTTATATGAGCTAAGGATGTTTTCAATCACTCTCAGAGGAAAAATATTCAAACTTAGATAAAAACAACGATGAAACTACAGTGGAAATACCTTGACTATTAAGGAAAATAGGGCCAAGCGGATGTGGACTAACCCTTCCTGACAGCTAAGGAAAGTAAATTATCACCCTGGGATACACCTTTTTTTGGAGTTGCTCTGGAGAATAGAATGGATCTTTTCCCAAGAGCGTCTGAAATTCAGCCTTTCCAAGATTCTGCGGGTCTCCATCTCCTTCCACTGTGATACCGAAGAGGTACAGTAACATATGCACACAATATAGGTTACCATAGCCCCCAATTCCTCATCTTTCATGGGAAAGTGTCTAATAAAAGTCAGATAAGTCATGTTAATAATTACGCCATCTATTTGTTCTTTTTTCTTTTCCTCCTTATTTGGCCGGTTTACAAACCCAGTGTGTTTGAAAAACAATTTCCTGTTTTAATGACATGCTTGACAAATATTTACCAACTATCTTACCACTTATTATATTACAGTAGCTTCTATGAGGTATTCTTATAATATGAACCCACACTTTTCACACTGTTAGTGGTCATATGTGGCCATATTTGAGCTCCATTTTCTTCAAGACCATACATGTTTTATCTTCTTTAGTACTGTAGAAGTGTAGCATCTTCAAGAGACTGGATCCTTTAAGTAAGAAGAGGTTTTTTTATTATTTTCCTTTACTTGCAGGTAGAAACTTGTTAGTTAAATTAGGTGGTGCCTCTACCTCTCTTATGTTTCTTCTTAATTTTCTGTACCCACGCTTAATTTTGGTCAGTACAGTTGGAGCTTAAGTGCAGATTTTGACTGAAGTGTTACATTCATAGTGTAAAATCTGTTGATGTGTTTGGTCTGTTACTGTGATAAATTCTCACTGGGTTAACGTAGCTATCATTACACTTGCAAATTCAGTCACGGCCTTTACATTACGTCTTCCTCATAAAAAATAAAATTGATCCTCTGAGTATCATGAGTTTCTCCTTAACGAGGTAATCCACTTATGAATTGGGCATTATTAGGACAGATAACTTTACAAATTACTAAAACTTCTGAAATAATTCTCTTCTTAGAAGGACAAAACAAGTTCCTTCAAGTAGAGTCTTTTCACGTTATTACTGACTAAATGAAGGCACGAAGCAGTAAGCAAACATACACCAAGATTTTATAAGGAACAAAAAAATACACGTGACTGCATATAATATATAAACTTCTCATTTACAATACTGGGTTCTTCTCCTAGATGTATTTTTTATCTCTTCATTCATTTAAGAGATTCTTAATGAAATGTTGAAGAGCATTTCAACTCCAAGAGGAGAAATATCTAACTTCTTCATTCGATTTATACTTTGCATATGGAAAGCTCAGGCCCCAATGTGCCAATAAGAGGGACAATTCATTTCAATATTTCGAATGTATACAGAGATATTGCCAACTGCTTATCTTCTAATCTTGTTAAAGTAGTAAGAGGGACATCACACGTCCTGCTAGGACATGATTGGAGATTGTATATCATGTCCTTGTGATGTGATACTACTTCTTGTGTGCTACGAAATGTGGTACATGAAAAAAAAATAACATTGAGGAATGATAGTCTTTTCATGGTGACTCTTCAGAAGAACTTTGGCAAAACGCAAATTGTTTCCAAAAAGGCAGCTGCAGAGCTTGGCCTAGTTAGTAAACAACAAACAAACCCCTCAGAATCTGAGCTAAACTTTCCCCAAAATCTGTGGGATGAATCACAGAATCACAGAATCTTCATGGTTGGAAGGGACCTTTGAGACCATCGAGTCCAACGACATCGAGTCCATACACACACAAAAAAACCCAAAACCAAAAAAACCCACAAACAAAAAATCCCCACAGACAGACACAACCCAACCATCCCAGGCACTAGAGCATGCCCTGAAGTGCCACGTCTACACGTTTCTTAAATACCTCCAGGGATGGTGACTCCACCACCTCCCTGGGCAGGCCCTTCCAGTGCCTGACCACCCTCTCAGCAAAGTCATTCTTCCTGATATCTAATCTAAACCTCCCCTGCCCCAACTTCAGACCATTTCCTCTGCTCCTGACAGAATCACAGATGCTCTGATGTGCTATGTTTTACCATTTTTCTGCAAAAACCATCGAAGAGGGAAAACTACTTGAGACACTATTGTACTAAGAACTGTACAGTCAGAAAGTGAATTACAAACCCTGTTTAAAAAAATTTGCAATCTAAGGGATGAGAGAATATGAGCAGGGGAAAAAAAAAAAAAAGGAGTAAGAAAGGGATCAAGGTAGCAACGCAATAGAAAATAAAGCATTTTTAAATATTCGATCCCAGCATTATGACTCATCCCTTGCATAACCATGGTGGGCTGTTGTTTAAGTAAGTTTTCTATATGTATTATGGCAGAGATTAGTTCTGTGAAAGCCTCTGAAGGAGGATAATCTGGTAGCTCTATATTCTGACAGTGAGATTCTCCCACTTATGAAACAAGAGAAAGTGCTTTTGAGGAAGAGGGCAATGGCTGGAATATAAGGAGGTCTCCTAGCTTTTTAAAATATGCTTTGTCAACAATATAATAACATAATTGCGAATCTGAAAAAACAAAAAAACCCACCCAAAACTAAAGAAAAATGGGATTTGATTTTTTCGAGACAACTAATTGGATCTAGAGGACAGGATTAAATTATTGATGATTTTGAGCTGTGAGGAAGCGGGAGAGCAATGACAGAGCTAAGATGTTGCCAGCGAAACTACTCAGAGACAGGTGCCAAAGGAAGAAAAATACAGCAAGGAACTGATTGCAAGCTGCATGAACTTGAATCATCTCACTTTTGCCTCAGACTCTCAGCACACACATGGATTTTAACACAACTTGGTTGACTCACGGTAACTTTTTAAAGCTCTGGTAACTTGATTATATGTCTAAGCCCTTAGGCAATGGTAAACCAGGGCTATTAGTAAGAACAAGCGGAAATGTGGTGGTGTTAACTGAGATAGAAGTGTAAAAAATGGGAGGTTTTCAGGAAAAATGCAGGTATCATTTTTTTGACTGAATTAATTAATCAACAGCAGATATCACAAAAGGAAGGATTTTAAATCGCAGAAAGACACCTCAGAAAAATGATTTAAAATCTAAAATGCTGTATGTCAATACAAGAGCACACAAAGACAAAGATTGGGTCAGCCACAAAATTACAAAGGCTTAATTGAAAGAAAGGAAAAATGGAAACCACATCTGGGATGACAACAAGGAAAGAAAAGCAACTAGAAAAGGAAAGAATTTAAAGGAAAGCATGGCAACCATCATCTCAATTTGTCTCAGCTCAGTTAAAAGTGTCAATTTAGATTCCCTGTTCCAGATCTTCAGTATATTTTTATCTGGGATTTTGGTTCAAGTCATTAAGATTTTCTGCATACATAAAAATAACTTCCTTGAAAATTTAGCATGAAATTCTGTCAGCAATGGAGAATTTTGAAGGGAAAAAAATATTTTCCATGCATTTTATCAAATTATCTCCATATTTGCAATCACTGCTTGGTTTTCAAATGTACCATTTTTAATCTACTTCAGATAATTAATGGAAGGTTTGGCAGTTTGTTTGGTTTTTTTAACTTGTTAAAAATGTTGAGGTTAAGTATATACAGTGAAGTCCTCCACAGTTTATGATTTCAACTGTAACAACTGCTTTAAATACATATAAATACATATTTAAATACATAGAAATTTTTTGCTGTGAGGGTGGTGAGGCACTGGAACAGGTTGCCCAGAGAAGCTGTGGCTGCCCCATCCCTGGAGGGGTTCAA
>JAOXNO010000013.1:20854370-20868134 GCA_028565335.1 Limnodromus scolopaceus
TGGGCAACCTGTTCCAGTGTCTCACCACCCTCACAGCAAAGAATTTCTTTCTGGTGTCTAATCTAAATCTCCCCTCTCCCAATTTAAAACCGTTACCCCTTGTCCTGTCACTGCACTCCCTGACAAGAATTGATCTTCACAGATAACACTAAGATCTCGAAGCAAAATATGTAAAACTTACACAACCCTGGAAAAACCGCCTGTGATGGCTACACTTCCTTAAAAAATACAGCTTTCCACTGAAAAATTACTAATTTAACTCAATAATATCATCACTACCTGTTGCTACACTGAATGCCACATTAAATAAACACTGGGATTTCATTTCAGTGCAAGGCTTATAACCCTCGCACTCCGCATGTGTCTGCTCCTGGGTGCACGGAAACGTTTCAAGTGCCACGAACGGCTCGATGATCACCAGATGATGATCTCCTGGAGCCGGTGACTGAGGAGTAACTTTGGTTTGTAGCTGTGCCCAGGAGCTACCATGAACTACCAGGGATATTAACCACTTCTAGCTACATCCATGTCCTGAAAACTGCTTGAGTTCCAGGTTGTCCTCTGGGTACTATTGCTGTGCAAGTCCCATCCTCGGGACATTGACTCACCAACTGATACTTCACAGAGGAGAGGTTCGAGCCCTTGGTCCTTTAAAACTGTTTTCGTTTTTAAAATTAGGTAATAATTCATGTACCGAGTCCAACCATATCTCAAAATTGCATTTATAAAAGTGCTTGTAAAACCTGAGCTATTGATATATCCAAATTCTGTTCTCAGGAGGCCACAGAAGGCATTTTGGCACACTTTGCCTTTGTTTATGCATTTTTGGCACAAGCCATCATTCCACAATTCCATCAATTTAATCTATATATTCCCACCAAATTTTGTGGTTTCTTTAGCCTCATCACTTCTTCAAATTTCAGTTCCCATCTTTCATTTTTACTGCGTTTGAAACCTCTAATATTTCCGATGTTCGCATTTTTTGGCAGTCCTGAAAGCTTTATTGATTACGTTTAATTTTGGGTGAGGGCTGGCTTGTACAATTTAACAAGAGCTCCAGTGAAATGAGTTCTGGCGAAACGGGAAAGATGGAAAACTTGTCTCTGCAGAGAGGCGTATGTGTCATTTAAGGCCCCCTTCAGAGCTCACAATAGGAATTAAGTGTAATTCAGGCAGCACGTGTGCCGCTGGAACGGCCTCTCTCGTGTGTGAGGATGGGTGTCACCCTGGCACTGCAGGAACACGCTTCAGTGTAATGAGCAGGGAGCCAGATGTGTAACCCCCCCCTGACGACTCTCGCCGTGCTGCGGTGAGAACACAGTGGGAAGAACCAGTGTGTGTTAGCGAAGCGGAGCCAGTGGTCTGCAATGTAACGGATGAAATACGTACAGAGAACTAACGCAACGGGTGACGACGACATCTTCAGAACTGCCCTGCTGAGACGCAGCGTGAAGGTAAGATACTAAATCCTCCTTGCCCACTCAAATTAACGGAATCTTGTCAGCAGAGAGTAAAAACGTGAACACTTAGGGCAGGGTGGAAAGGTCGTCCCTCTCCTACACTTAAATGATACATATTTTTTCCAAGTTATATTTTCTTAGATTGGCGCAAAACGGTGATTTTTTCATTCCATTTTCCTATTTGATACGTTGTTTTCCCTTTCCTTTTGCTACGATTCACAGTCAGAGTTCATAAAAAGAATGCTCCGAGCAGCCTGGTTCCCCAGGGCCGACAACATGGAAAGCTCGTGCGTCAAACCAAAGAGCACCCCTCGAGCTGCATTCCTGCCTCAGGCTCGCCTTCTCTGTCTGAGGCTGCGGGGCTCTGATGCTCCAGGAAAGGCACCCCGGCGTTTCCTACATCCCCCTTAGAGTTTTAAAGGTGAACCTGCTAGTGTGATTCCGGCAGTCATCCCCCAATACCTTTTCCAGGTTCATATCCATAATACTAAGGCGAGTCGGGTGAGGATTTCTGAAGCCACTGAGAAACTCCTCCTAATTACAAAATTAAAATACTAGACAATTCATTTACTGCAATGAAAAAAAGTCAATAGTATAAGGATTCTGATCAAATCCATAATTGTTGATCTCAATATGGTAGTGACTTATAAAAAGACAGTATTTTTAATTCCAAGATACAACAATTTCTGCTCTCCTAAATTCATAAAACTGAACCTAATTATATATCGTGCTGTGCGTGACATGAACAGAATAGTGGATTTACACTAAACCTGCATCAATGCAGAAAGTTGCTTTTAAAATTTAAGAAGGAAATTATTGTCTCAAGCAGTTTAGTTCAGACACCTTAAACTTCTCCTAAAATGAAAGACTTCTGCCATTACAATGATAGTTGCTTTGTTTCAGTCTACACAAATTCTAATGAAGCTGGGAGATCCCTGAGAAAGCACAGCAATAGAAGCCGATCACATTTTCTTGACAGAAAATATTCGGGCCAGAAAATATGATGATGTTCTGGGAACTCACTGATTTACTTTGAATTTGGCAGAAAGTTATCAAAGCGTTTAGCTTGAAAATGACTTTTCTAGCATTCCACCATAGCATAAGCTATTGAGCTGTTTCTTGTGCTCCAAAGTGACCCTGTTTCCAAGAAGAACTGGAAATATTGCTGAAAAGCAGTATTTAAAAAGTTCAAACATGACTTTTTCCAATGCCTTACACATACTGATTTACTAGTTTCTAGCGAGCAAATACTGAAGAGATTACTCTGATTTGAATAGAGTACTATGATTGGAAAATACTGGTTTCATTGTTACATTATTAGAAGGCAAGAAAGATATGCATGTTTTATTATCATATAATGATAAAGCGTATGTGAATGTGACCAAAAAAAACCCAACCAGAAACTTTCAAATAAAAAAAAGTCCCCAAACGGTGCTTAAATAAATAAGCAAAATCACAGAATCACAGACTACTTTGGGTTGAAGGGACCTTAAAAGGTCATCTAGTCCCAGCCTCCAGTCATAAGGCTCTTAATAAGAGGGGAAAATGTAAACCCAAGCATGTCTGGGTCGTGCAAATTTTCAAAGAAACTCTGTCCTGATGAGCTGAGCTGCTGAACTGCACACATTTACAAGGCTGTGCGGAATTGCACAGGACCGATAACACACACCTGACTGAGAACTTTGCCAAACTGAGAAGGCACTGTCACATTCCAGCTATTGCAACCGTCAACCAGGCTCCTACTGACATCCTTTGATCAGCACGAGCCTACTCAAAGTGAAATTTAGCTTTTATACCTAGAATTGCTAGTAGAGCTTTAAAATGGTTTTTTTTTCTGATACTAATATTCTAGCAATACCATTGACTAACAAGCTCACAATTTATAAGGGGTGACTATTCTAAATTGTCAATCTGTCAGCATCCTTTCGGCAGCCTCAAAACGTTCAGAAAAAACCAGAAATTTGTATCCATTAAAATACTGCAAAATGCAATGTATAATTAATGGCAAGCTGAAGAAAAACAAGTTGTTTTGTGAAGAGCAGAAGTAATGAAGCCTGGTTTCCCACACACACCTCCACAATACCTTCAGCTCTCGCTCATTTTCCCTACACACCACATGCTCCGTACCCTCAGTTCCACTCCCCAAAGTCCCCTTCCCTTTCCACGAGTTGCTGGTTGGATTTTTTTCGGCTACTCTGGAGTTAAAGTCGTGCTCATCGGCTGGCTGGATGCTATCTTTTGGATGCCAGAGGAGCCCAGAGAGTGAGTGCCTTGACTCTCACATACTGGCATGTTGAGGAAATGGTTTTAACAGCCATGTCCGGCCCCCAAGAAGGTCTGTTAGAAGCACTCGGTACTCCTGAGACCTCTGCAAGACTGATTTAAGTTGGCCATAGGATTGAAGTTACTGAGAAGCACAGCTAACAGATGGAAAGTGGGATTGCATAAATCTTGTCTTAGGAAACCAATCTAAAAATCAGAGCTGTCGCACAAAGGCTGTCCATACGCTTTAATACTCAGCAGCTTGTTTGAATATAAGATGATGGCATGAGCAGCAATGTAAACATTCAGACACACCGAGCAGTACGGCAAGTATCATGCCACACTGATTCTCCAGTCAGTATGGAGAATTTCCAAACTATTTTCTTCACAGAACATTGGCTGCTGTTATTAAGCAGTTGCAAGTGCAATATAAACGCCAGGCTTTCCCGCGGTGTACGCGCATCACCAGGGGTGCATGAAAATTTGCAAACATTGTACTTATAAAAAAGGACTTTGGGGATCATTAATAAAAAAATAAAAAATAAAAATGCAAAAGTCATATCTGTGTAAATAGAAAGTACCTAAATAGAAAAACCTATTTTCACCATTAATGACGTTTTCCGTATTTTGGCCCATCGCAAAAAGTCACTTCAAAATAGAGCAGCCCTGTGGTCTGATAGCCTACAGAATGGGTATCTCAACGCAATGAAGTTTCAAGGCACTTTACCTCTCTGCCTTCTACACCCTTTTGATGCTGCACTCCCATCCTGGGAAGCAAAGAGCAGAACACATCCCTTCAATTTTATGAATGCAAAGGCTGGTTAATTGCAATTTGAAAACCGAATGAAAAAAAATAGCAGCAGGAGTTATACATTCCACTGATGTTAAAAACACAAATACAGGAAAATCTAGGCAAATTGGCAATGTCACTTCTCTGCAGAGCAGGGTAGGTAAGGACAAAATGACAGCCTCAGGAGACTGCAAGGAGTTACTGCGCCCGACGTGCTTACACTGGCAGGTACAGAGGTTTCCGTACTGAAGAATTTCTATGTCACTGGAACTGTGTTGGTGGTGAAAACACGCCAGGGGTTATGCAAAAAGTATTATTTCATTTCATCCTCCTGTAACATTTTAATTCATTTGAATACTTCAGGGGTCACCTTGTTAGAAGGGACATCCTGAAACATGGCAATTCAGAAACAAGTACCCCTTAAAATGTTACCTGAATTTCTGTCCAATTGCGCAATTTGTATCCGCTTTTGATGCAACATCTATCATTAACAGACTATTATCAACAGTCAATTTACTTAATTATACGTGCCAAGAAATATGAGAGAGTTCTCAAGCTATATCTCTTCTTTAATCTTCCAAATCTTCCCATTACTTTCCTCTCAGCCATCTAAACAACTCCTTTTCAATTAGATAATGTTTGACAACTAGTACGGCTAAAACCAAGCTAATTTGCAAGCACAGCTTCCTTTAAAATGCTTCTGAACAAGAAGTGACTACAGCAAAAATTACAAAGTTAAATAGTCTCTTCCCTTCATGACACAGATAGAAACTAGGACAGAAACTGAGGAAATATGAAAAGAATGGTCATCAACCATTCGGTTGATTGAAGGGTTGACCAAATGTTCAGAAATCTGCATAATCACAGAATCCCATGGGGTTGGAAGGGACCTCTGGAGATCATCTAGTCCAACCCTCCTGCCAAAGCAGGTCTACCCAGAGCAGGTTGCACAGGAACGTGTCCAAAACCAGGTTTTGAATGTCTTCAGACAAGGACACTCCACCACCTCCCTGAGCAGTCTGTTCCAGTGCTCTGCCACCCTCAAAGTAAAGAAGTTCCTCCTCATAATACACACGGCTGAATCCCTTCAGCCAAATTTTATCCCTTTCTGCCTATGTTTCACTTCACCTGTCCTGCTTTGGTGCTGCTTCTCAGTCCACAAGGGCTGTCCATCCACAGCACTGCTTCCCTACCCTCTCAAACAGTAACTTCTTCCTCTGTCCCCCAGGACCTCTATGACTGTGCCAAATAGAGCTTAGACTTCTTTGGACCTCTTAATGGTGTGATGTGACGCTAAAGCTTTGGTTTACTCTATAGCCCAGATGAATCAAACTCACCTTCCCCTTGACGACGTTATTTGACAACCAGTAGACACAAAGATGAAAATGTTGCATGGGAACATGGACATTATTTGAGCTAATTTCTAACATCAGATAGCTTCTGTTTAGGAAAACAATATATTTCCAATTGTTTGTTTTGTGGATTGTTTTTATTTTTACACCCTTTTCTCACGAAAAAGGTTATTCTCCAATTTTTCCCCATTTATAACTCTATTGGGATTGTCAGAGAACTCCAATACACATTAATTCATCAGAACTCTTACGAACTGCTTGGAAAAGATATACGTTAAAATTTTAAGACTTAAGCTTTTAATTATATTGATTACATAAGAAAAAAATGTTAAAGGCAGCTATAGCTATGGATGGACTCGATGATCTTAAGGGTCTTTTCTAACCTAAATGATTCTGTGATTCTACCAGTAGCTGACCTCTGATGCTCTGAGCACCCGTGCTGAGAACACATCCAGTGGAGTTGTATATGGTAGTTGTATAACTTCCCACTTCACAGCACACTTCCTATAAGACCCACTGTTGCATCATTCCCCACCCTTTCCCCCCCAGACATATGATAGGAGAACGTGCTAATCTGAGTAAAGAAAAATTGACCATAGGAGGAGGAACAGAATAGATGTTAGCGATAACTGCTCCTTTGTGGAGATCCCCAAGTAATCCAGGAATAGGAATGATCCAAATCTGATTTCCTTCTAGAAGAAAGCTGCGGAGCAGCCGTTACACAAGACACCATCCATGGGCTTTCCCAGAATAACTCTGGAAAGCCACTGTCATGCCTCTGATACTCTTCTACTGCTACTGTATTCAAATCTGTCATAAAAGTTATAGAAAGCAGTAAGTTTAAGGCAAACATTTGGCTTAAGTTCATGCCTATGTTACTTTTTTTTTTTATCTCCATCCGTTGTCTTCTACAGTGTATAAAAGAAAACAAAGCACATCCAATTATAACTTCAAAAAATATATACCTGTAATCTATTTATATTTTGTTTCACCAGCACAGCTGTAGTGGGATATCTGCTGCTGTAAGTCCCTGCCCCAGGGTACAGGGACCCGCTCAAACACTGTCAGCCCAAAGCTCAGGAGCACGTTACAACCTAATCCAACCCAAAGACAACACAGAGCGTAACACTTGTGTCTGTAAAGAGAATGTACTTCAAACTACTGCCAGCAGAGACTCCCATTGCTCTCACATTGAGGAGAAAACAATCCTTTAGCACAATCTGTAAAAAAAAAAAAAAGCAACCACCGAGCAAACAGCAAGCTACCTCATTTTAGCGGTTTTAATAGGCTTATAGAGAGAAGCTCTCTCTCGGCAACAGCCACCTGCGAGGGCTCTCCCCTCCCCTCAGCTCCAGCTTTTACAGGTTTTCCAGGTGTCAGCAAGTTAGTACATTTTTAAAAAGGAAGCTCAAAAGTAAAATTTGGACTTCCACGAAAAAGGCTGGCACGTTTTTCAACAACATCTGAGCTTGGCCGGAGGAGAGCAAAATGAAACGCTTCAACCGTAATTAAGTTAACTTGCAAGCCAGCCCTGACGTTGCGTTGTAAAACTGAAGTGCTCCCAAGCATCTGGCCTGCCCTCCTTCCACATATGCTTACCCCAGGAGTAGCGTGCTTAGTTTGAGGAGACATCAGGCGTCTGTCAAGCATGTCAGCCTGGCTCCAAGCCCTTCCAGCAGCAGCGACGCTTCCGACGGGAGCCAAACCTCCGACGCACAGCGGCGCGCCAGCGAAAACTTCAGCAAATCATCCCGCAGGAACCATTCTTAGGGAACACTCGCCCGTCCGAGGCCCAGCTTTACTCTACAGGGAGCGACACTGTTTGCTGGCGACTCCCCTCAGCTCTTGACGTGACTCAGTCCCTATGTTGGGTTACAGCTCAGCAGAGAGCCCGTCACCATCAATTAGCAAGGAGGAGTGGGAGGGCTGCGCGCTCCCGGTGACGTCAGCCGCCGGGGGAAGGCAGCCTGCACACTTGCTGGAGTAACCTAACATTGGATTAATCTCAGCTGCATGCCTTGCAGCACACGCGGCCTCCTCTTAACGTCCAACAACTGGCCGTTCAGCCAGAAACAAATCACCAAGAAGTATCTGAACACAAACACCGGATAATCGGTTTCTTGATGTCAGTGGATACAGACTTTATCCTTTTCTTTTTTTTTTTTTTTTTTTCCCTTCCTGAATAGAGATATTAGGCACTGCAATTTCAAGTTGGAAATCTCAATTTAGGTTGGAAATCTCTCCTGTAAAAGAAAAATTATGCTTGGCGATAATTAAGGTAGAAGATGTATTAACGGGAGAAGATGCATTCAAATGAACCTTAATCACAGTTCTTTACAAAAACTGCCATCCTGAAAACAAACTCATTGGACGCATCAACGTGGCAGAACTTCCACGCAGTTTCCAGTCCACTGAAATCATCAGGAAAATTCACATGCGTAGTATCATTGACCCTAATGAGTTTAAGAGTTTGCAAGATTAGGGTCAACTGGCTTAAAACAAGAGCATAGATTAAATGCAAATAAGAAGAATGAAGAATACATGTCTGTATTGGTCAGAGGCTTCTGGAGGTGCAATAAAGCGAAGGAATGACCAGGCAGCAACAGGCAAGGGACGGTACGAACAGAGAAAGAGCTGTGGAGAAGCAGCTTTCTGCTCCTACTACCCCTGAGATGATCAATGATGAGGCAGTGACTCCTGAGAGAAGCAACAAGCACAAACATTTGTTTTGGCTCCAGCTGCTCCATGAGCTGGGCAACCTTCTCCTCTGCTTACGCCTTGAGACTGCTCGTTAATAGGCTGAGCAAGCAAAGCCCCATGAAGTCAAAACTCCAGCCTGTGAGAGCTTAAAACATTGCCTGTTTCCAAGGGCCAAACTCTTACACTCTGTAAAGTCGACGGGAGTTAGAGAGGGAAGGGCAGACCCCACCTACATGTCTCACAATAAAAAGCAAAACAGATTAATTTATTTATTTTTAAATAAAGACTTCAGACTGGCTTCCATTTCTATGAACTGGTTTCTACCCATATTTTCACACAGCCGCTTTTAAGGTGTTCCAAGGTCAATATAGAGTTCTCCTCTGCCCTGCCCCATCACTTAAAATGGGATTTCTTATTTGCATTAGCTGCATACCCTATTGCTAACTAGTCTAACTCATTGAAACTAGAAGTGACTTCTGGTTTATACATGATCAGGTTTCCTTTTTTTTTTTTCCTCAAAGGGAGGCTGGGAATGCGGAATTGTTAGAATTTTACCACTGTTTCAGAAATCAATATTCATTTTAGGTTCAGTTCAAATGCCAAAATAGAATTAAATAGGCAGAAACCTTGCATAAGTTTTTGATGATCGCCAAATATTTATTTCTCAAGAAATAGATATTTCTATTACCTGAAATAAATTCAGGAAAGAAAAATACCCAGAACATCGACAACCTCTTGTTTAATTTATTTTGACTTCCATAAGGCACTTTTAGGATGCATTATTAAACTGGAAATGTTGAAAAAACTACTGTTTTCAGTGGAAGCAAACTGTAAAACTTCAGCAAATACAATTTTCGATTGCTGTGAGAAGTATGGCAATTTCTGATGCAATACTATATTAATAAAGTGATTTTTTTTTTACAGTAAAATTACTGAGCTAGCTTTTTGGCAAAATTATCATCCTTAAAAAGTTTAACACATGCTGTGGGACACAAATACCTTGGGGCAAATCAGAAATTCTCTGAAGAATATACAATCACAGTTCCAGCTGGAATATTGCAATTAGGACAGGGCAGCTCTGATTCCAGAGGCTTCTTTTCTGCCCTTCAGCAGATTTTACAGAATGCTGAAACTCAGCTTGCAAGACCAGGCTGTCATCATGGCAAATTCCGGCATCACAATATTGAAATAAACGAACTTTGTACTGGAAAACACAGTAAGGAGATGACTAAACTGCAGAAACAGCAATAGAGAAATTCCCTCGTACTGATCACAAAGTTTCAAAAGCTCCCTAAATCTTCTAGTCATAGAATAGAAACAGCATCTTTCTTTTCTTTTTTTTTTTTTTTTTTTTTTAACTTTGGAAGAGCAGTCACAGAACTAGTACGTAGTAAATGCTAGATGACTTCTGCCCTTTGTTGCCCAAGAGCGTGAACTGTCACCTAAGCAGTCCAAGGTCTATTAAAAGCTGCCTGCTGTGTATAACCTGTCAAATTAATTACGGTGCCTTCAAATAAAAGTGAGTGACCTTCAGTCACGTACGGAAAAATATAAGGTCTTTATTAAGAGAACAGGGACACAAGCACAATTCTTCCAAGGATAACTATTTCCATTCATTCTTTAATCTTGCAGAGCATTGATGGAGAAGTAGCTTTAACATTAACTCTTAATACCCTATATTTACAGAGTGTTTTCATTGGAAGTCTCAATCAATTTTAAATACAATCTTATGAAATTTTACTGTGTTTGGACTATAAATGGCATTAACCACATGAGAAAACAGAAGCTTGGGAATGTTTAAGTTTTTTTTTTGGTTTTGTCTTTTCGTTTAACAAAGCAAGGTACCTGGACTCTGCTTCTTTCCATCCCAAGTTGAAAGCGGACGTCTGTCTAAAAAAGCTCTTGTTGACAAACCAGCTCCAAAATGAGCCGTTAGAGATCGCAACAGACAATAACTCAGAAGTAATAAAAGCTTAGACATATGACTAATTTTTCTCATCACCAAGTTATTGTGCATCAGCTGATCTATATGTGGACATGTGGGCATGCTTAGCATATGGCAAACAAATTAAGGCAATTTATTGTAATTCTCCCTCGTTATGGATTATGTTATCTGGCACCTGCTGATGGATAAATGCATGAACAGGTAATGCATGGCAACTTGTAAATCCATATGTCTAAATCTAATACACACACACACAGAATTCTTCTGTCTCTCCTTCCCATTTTAAAGGCAGATAATGCATTTGTTTTTCTTTAGTTATCTGAGATATCACATTTGCTTTTATTCAGTCATCAAGTTCCTCATCAGTCTTAGACAATTTCTCAAAAGATAACTTCATGTTTCTGGGTTCACTTAGCCAATTCTTAAGGTATCAAACTATCTCGTACAAAGACCTCAGGTTGAGTTAAGTATGGTACAAACTGTTCCCTTTCCCTATGTGAAGGTGAATATTTATCCACCTGCCATTGCTGTAAGTTACATATATTACCAGCTCTTCTCATCTGGTAGGAGTCAACTTCAGAAGAGCTTCCTTTCCCATTTTGTAAGACAGTCTCCCCTAAAGACATCAAGGTATTAAAATCCCTCATTTATTTAACAGAACACAACAGCAGAACACTGTGTATTCCTATGCAAAGTTGATACATATTAATTTTGACATCTACAACATTTTTGTTGAGAAGACAGATGATCAATTAGTCAAAGCTCACATAGAGTCAACAATTCAGTAGCAAACAGACTCAAACTCAGATTTCCTGAATTGCTGCATCTTCCACAGAAAATATGCAAACCCGCCAAATCCTGTTGGCAGGAGACGGCTCAGCTCCTAGCTCATCCCAAAGTTCATGAGGGTTTCTAAGGTTCATCATTCCTTCTCAGACCTTTACCGAAGGGCCATTCCGCTGGGTGTTTTGCAAACTAACGGAATAGGGCCGCTGAGGTAGCAGAGTCCCCGGTGAGATGCTGGAGAATGGCTGGTTGATACTTGGAGCAAAAGCCCGTAACCCAGCTGCTCACCCAGCATGGTGGGAGCTGAGCTGTAGGACAGCCCACCGCTTCCCGAGTACACTCTGCCCAATTGGAGTGAGGGACACAAACAGCATCTCCTACCTCCAAATAAAAGTTTCTTTACTATCAGATATACAGTCAACCTCATTTTTCTCTCTGTGGCCAATGAAAAGCCAAATATTTTCTAGAAGTGGGAGAGGATTTAAGATGAAAAATTCGTTACAGAATACAAGAAAAAATTCTGTCACACCTAAATATTGCAAAATAGGTTTGAAAGTTTGAAACAGGTGAGTATTCAAGCCAGCAGGGTTACAGGTTATAATACAGAGAGAAGATTATTTATTATTTTTTTAATAAGGTCAAGTTGACTTGGTTCAATATCTACTGGGAGAAAGAGGTTCACAGCTATGTTTTACAGTAAAGATGCACCCCAAGAGTACCTGGCTTACCAAGAACTGCACCTTCATATTCCTCATTTTTGACCAGGTAACTTGAGGAATTTGTCTTATGAAGTGTTGCTCCTGAGAGAGAGCAACAGTCAGATGTGAGAGAAAACTATAGCATCTTCATGGATGCTGATTTTCCTGACTTCCAAGTACACATTGCTTTGCCAAAAATCAATTTAATGGAAATTAAATGTGGAATTCCACCAGTCTAAACGTACTCCTACCTTTACATGACACTGCCCTACTGCAAGATGTCCGTAGTGGTGGGGCAACAAGCCTCCACCACCCAGACCACACTGTGAAGCATGACGAGATAACCCACCAAGGGCCCAACTCCCTTTGTGAGTTGAATTTCTATTTCGTAATGCATAGCAAGAGCTATGCAACGTAAGGCTGTAGCAGCTTAAAAGTAGAAAAGGCATCTATTTCAAAACAAGTATCTCACACTCGAAACATTAATAATTAACCACCCCCACACAAACACTTACTCAAGTAAACAGAAAAAATGACAGCTTTGAGATACATACAGTTGTGCTTAACATTTAAATGAAGTCTCTCTTTTTTTTTTTTTAATTAAAGATAATTCATGTCACATTTTTCCTCTTCAAAGTACAAATTTAACTCCAGCCACAGTGAGTAAGGCCCTCCTCTCCATCCATACATTTTGATTTTATACTGACAATAGCTACAGACAACGCTAGCTTACTGCAATCATCTCCTTTGATGTTAATTCTCCTGAAAACGTTCTTATTGGCGTGATCTGAAGCCCACAAGGCTCTCTTTGGTTGGCTTTAGATTAGGCCCTTACATAACTGTGACATCTGGGGCCCGTTTCTGCTGTGCAAGTTCCAACAGACACAATTTCTGGGTGTATAAATTCACTTACATTTAACAGGCGGCTGTATTCTGGAAAAGCTGAGCTGATGCGGAATTCTGTTCAACGGAACATACAAGTTAATACATACTCTCCCAAAAAGGGCTGAAATAAATAATGCTATTTTGTATGACATGCAGCCTAAGTGTATTCCCGTGTGTATTGTTAACTTCTGAGCTTTGCAAATTCATCCCTGCACAGAGGATAAAAACCACAGCAGACCATTATTGCCACAGCTGGAGCTACTGGAAGGGAGAAGGTCCAGGGTCAGTACTCTTTTCCTACACTATTTTTATGCTAAGTATTCCACTATTTTTATACTAAGTATTCAGCCTGGAGAAAAGGAGGCTGAAGGGAGACCTTATTGCTCTCTCCAACTCCCTGAAAGGAGGGTGTAGAGAGGCGGGGGTTGGTCTCTTCTCCCAAGTCACAGGCAACGGGACAAGAGGAAACGGCCTCAAGTTGCGCCAGGGGAGGTTCAGATTGGGTATTAGGAAAAATTTTTACACTTAAAGGGTTATCAAGCCTTAGAATGGGCTGCCCAGGGGAGTGGTTGAGGCACCATCCCTGGAGGTGTTCAAAAGATGGGTTGACATGGTTTAGTGATGGTTTTTTTGTCAGAGTTGGGTTGATGGTTGGACTAGGTGATTTTGCAGCCCAGAAGGCCAATCGCATCCTGGGCTGCATCAAGTGTTGCCAGCAGGTCCAGAGAAGTGATTCTGCCACATTACTCTGCTCTGGTGAGACCTCACCTGGAGTACCATGTGCAGGTCTGGAGCCCTCAATATAGGAAGACCTGATGGAGCAGGTCCAGAGGAGGGCCACGAGGATGATCAGGGGGTTGGAGCACCTCTGCTACGAGGACAGGCT
>JAOXNO010000013.1:20919745-20936536 GCA_028565335.1 Limnodromus scolopaceus
TCTCCCCTCAGCCTTCTCTTCTCCAGGCTAAAGAGTCCCAGCTCTCTCAGCCTTTCCTCATCAGGGAGATACTCCAATCCCTCAACCATCTTTGTTGCCCTACATCCACCTACTTCTGGTTGTGCAGCTGTGAGAGTGTAAGAGTACATAAACACGCATTCTGCAAACACACCCGCCCCTAGAAGCCAGGACACTGTGCCGTACAGCAGGCTTTGCAGCACACTAACGTCATCAATGCGCTTGGATTTGCCTGCTTTGTATACTCCAGGAGGTGACTTCCAGCTAAGCATGAGGTTACTCCCAAGTCCACTGTCTTGAAAAGTCTTTCAAGAAACTGTAGGGACTCTTCTCCTGTTCCTGTCATCGCTTTCACTGGCTATGGATAAAAAGTTCAGTCAACCTCTATTATGCTGCCATATATGCAATTTTTTCATTTTGCCAGGTACATTGCACCACCGCAAATGAGGCCACTCACAGCAGTAAGAGGAGACATTACGTACAGTCAAAGTGGTTAGCAGGTAATTGCTCTGTTATTACAAACATGCAGACTCCGGAAATATCTTGGACCCCGCGCTCAAATAGTCTTCATTTCCAGACACTTCCAGGGAGAACAGCAGAGATCTGAAGAGGGTGCAAGATTCCTGAGTGACTTCCATCAGATTGCAACTTCTCCTGACGGTTGGACCAACAGGTGGATAGACTGCTCTAAAGTTTGAAAGCTGAAGTCAGTCTTTAGGCTTTAGATGTTCTGTGACATGCTGGCAGTAAGAGTCGTGAAAAGATTTTTGAGCAACGCGTAATTAGTACTAATGTTTTAGATTCCACATTCCAGAAAGAGATGTGCTTGTCCACTGGAAGAACTCCACACAGCCACTGCCCCGTACTACCCCAAATGGATCCCATTTGACAAATGGCATGACCCCGTCTCACAGACACGACTAAAGGAGTGAGGTGAAGATGTTATTTGGAATTATCTCCAGCTTTTGCCACGAAAATATGCAATATAGGGGTCTTTATGTCTGGAAATGAGTATTAGTATGCAGTCATAATGCCCACACGACACACCTTGCCATTAAAAGTTGCAGATTATGAAATAATGTATATAAATAATGTATTAAACATAACACGTTAAATAGTCCCCTCCATCACTCCGATTACCCACCCACAGAGAGAAACTCTCAGAAGAGGAAGAGCAGAAACTTAGTGGACTCTGGACGTGGTGACACTGAAGGAAGAGTCAATGACTGGGAAAGCCTGGGGAGAATGTCTGAGCCAAATTTAATCTTGTTAACACCACATGGTCAGCACATCACTCAACAGCAGCAAAACCTGGGGAGAAGGTAAAGATGGATACAATCCATCCAGGCCTTCAGTTTTATCCCTGCACACAGACGTGGGACTAATCTCTATGCGTGAGAGTCTAACATACGGAAGATCATAAAAAGGAGCAACATAAGAATACAACCATCTTCTCCACCAGTAATGCTGCCAAAGAACCCATGTGAGCCCACATAACTAACTGCAGTGATCTTTCTATTCCTGACCCAAAAGACCATCAAATGGATTGACTACACCTAAGATCTGCACAATTTTTAGGACCTGAACCAGAAATAGCTGTATCGGCTGCAAAAAAAATAGTCAGATTTGGTCATACAGTTTTGGATACATAAAGTAAAAGATCTTAAGCTTCCCCCAAATAAAAAAAAACCCCAACTTCGAAGACTTCTAAGTCAGATCATTCACCACTGCAATTCACAAGCAACTTAGGAACTGTAAACTAATAACCCAGAATAAAAGTCTGATGTTTTTCCCTGGTGAGTCAGGCGTTAATAAAAAGGGTCATATCTTTGCTCACTTTAATTTCTGTGCTTTCATCCCAAAAGACTCCCACAGTATAACCTCAATTAGCCCAATGCCGTAGGGAGCACCAAAAAAATTCAATAATAACGGGTTTGGATAATCAAGGATTCAAACAACAGAGAGAATTTTCATTGTTATTAAGTTATTTGAGAACACGGTCATCTTTCACGTAATGGGTTCAAACCAAAAAGATCAAGGGCAAACTCCATTTCACTTATCCTAAGCAAGATGGCACAACCTTCTTCTTTGTAAACTGTTAGCGAGGTCGTCAGAACACCATGAAGCCCAGCAGCATTGCACAATACCCTCTACACAATATGTATCACAAAATAAGGTACAAACGTTGGTACTTCATAAGACATTTACTCAGCATCTTTCTCTCCATTACCCACAAACATCCAAAAAAATGATGGAGTTCATGGAGTTCAACATGGTTAGTCTGAGATCAAACCCAAAGAGATGTCATGGTGGTTCACAACCAAGTATTCTGACACTTCCAGGTTGTGAAAAGTACTTTGCAAACAGAAAATGTTCTGCCTAGATAATATTATTCACAGCGGCTGGTGCCACTGTTAAGTAACAGTAACAAGGAGAAATGAAAGGGTGGATGATGCATCCCAAGAGGTCATCATTTTCATATGCCCTAAACTCCACTGGCATGAGAGAGCTAACAAATAAGAAGTAATTTCAATGCATTCATATTTCAATTTCTGCATTACAGTGGGAATAGCTATATATCAAATAAGTATCTGCGTAACAGATGCCCCAAGTTTTTATTTTGCATTGAATTGATGATTAAAATTAAGTACACATTGGGTTTTGTAGAATTTATGCAAAATACTGTAAGTGAGCAATGTTCAAACCTTGAGCAAAGCTCTCACCTGAATCTCCATGCTTCTGCCTGCTTTTTACAGAACAGTATCAACTGTTGCACCAGTCAGAGCAAAATACATCCAAAGTCAAATTAGCTGTGCAAAACAGCTATGACCACACGCATATTTTTGACTGTTTACATCTCTGCACTATATTCTGAAGAAGAGGTCTGTTTTCCTTTTGATAATTTTATTCTCTCCCTCAATGCCCTACACAAACTTTGACTTAGATCACACCTATTTATGACCTTGCTTGTTCCGTGATCAGTTTTAAGCGTTGTGTAAAAGAGCTTTCTCTGACACAAACACACAGCGTTCCTGACAACAGAACTATTTGATATTTTTGGTTTTGTGCAATAAGCTAGAAGCTGCGTGTTGCAAATACTCAGCAATTTCAATTTGCAGCTCGGCCAGATCGTTTCAGCCTCCTGTTTCTTATCACATCTATCTGCCAACTGAACAGCAGAATAGAAACGGAATGTTAAAACGTAAATGAATTACTTGGGAGATTATCATGTCAACTGAGTACAGTTCAGACTTATTTCAGGTAATTGCCAATCTTTTCCACTACTAATACTTAAGCTTTGGCACTGGCCTTCCTTGTGGAATTTATTAGAGACAGCCATTTTGCAATACAGAGCAGTCTTATCATCCCAGAGTATTGAAATGCCCTGTTCTGGAAAGCAAACAAACCATACAAACCATCAGGCCATACTTCTGCCACTGTGCTACTGCTCTTTTGCAAAAGAGCCATCTCACGAGATGATTTTTTATATTCCTCAGGGTCTTTCAAATTATTTTTGTGCCAGTTCATAATTGCTTATAACTTTCTCAGTTATCGCATATGGACAAATAGAGCTGTCCTTTTCTAATGACTCCATTTACACAGAGCTACTAGGAAGAAAAAATACACAATTTAAAAAACAAGTCAGAAAGGTCAGACTTCCAGTCTTTTACCACTGCAGGTTGTTTCAAAATAGGACATATTCTCGATACGAGCAAGTTCTGAAAAAAATAGATGAGAAGAAACTCCTACCTGTTAAAACAATCCTCGTGTCTCTGTGCTGTAAAAACTTATCTCACAGATACTTAGTGCTCTGGCTGGTTTCTCAGATATACGTTAAAATACCTGCCTGAGGCATACCATGCCATACCATACCATCTAATATATTAGGAGCCGAACATACAAGTTAGCATCATTCTAATACAAACGAAAACTTACATAGGAAACCCGTACTCGCCGTCGGTGTACCAGCCCACAGCACTGCATGAAGAGGACAGCAGACAACAATCAGTGCACGCTTCTCACCAAGCTTCGGTCATTCCCGTCTCCTCCGAGACACTGTCCATCTCTCCTCACTTTTCAGCCCCAGGTGCAAGGAAACAGGTAGAAAAACAGTCACCCTCCAGCTCCCAAGCTGTTGTTATAAATTATCTTGAAGACAGATGAAACTTACTTTCTTTGAGTAAATCAATCTCTTCCGTTTCAGATGATTAAAAAAAAAAAAAAAAGGCAGAAAAAAAAAATCAACAAAAACCCAGAGGCACGTCTTTATTTCCTCAGCATCCAGTTATTACAAAGCAAATTCTGTTTTCGTATACAGCTTTTACTACATGTGGCGTAAGGTTTGTATCAACCATTCTGAACTTAGGAAAGACAGAGACGTAACAGGATGGTTATAGCTCAGACTACTGCAACACCCGGCTTTCCAAAGGGCTCTTGCTGCTGCTGCTGCCGCTGCTGCTGTTGTTATTGCTGCTGCTGCTGGAACAGCTTTCCTCACAACGCACAAACCAGCGAGAGCATCCTTGCTTCAGCATTACCTCTGTTCTATCTTGAGCCTATCTGATTTGTTATTTATCCCTTCCCAACAGCCTGGGAAAAAAAAAAAAAACGACAGAGTCTAGACTTTAATTCACTCCGGATTCTCAAGACTACAGAACCACCCTCCCAACAGTCAGATGCTTTGTCTGGCACTACGTGTTTGCCATGAATTGTAGGCAGGACTGCTGAGTGGCCTTACTACCTGACTCCCACCACAGGCACCATCTCCTCTGCCGATACCGTGTACAAAAAGAACTTGAGAGAACATCAAAACTCAAAATACGCACTTAGACTTTGGGATTAACACCCTTTTTTCTTTTTTTTTTTAACCTAAAACACTGACAGAGCTAATTAAATACTTGGATAACTGAGAGTTATGAATAATGATTTTGAAAAGATAAATATAATGAAAAATTATTATCCTTAAAGCAATAAGAGGACACATCTGAAATCAGGTCAGATTAAATTAACCTGTTTATGATCACAGTTCATCACTCTTATTCTGGGAGTGACTCAATATTCCAGTACTGAAAAGGCTTAATAGCTGTATTATATCTTAAAATTAAATCCTTCAGTATTTTATGGCAGTGGTCTAAGAGTCTCAAATGTGTCCAGTACTGTACATCTCCGGTCAGACAAAAACATAAGTGAATCATGTATTCAACACCGAGGCAAAATTAACTCTTTCACCACCAGCATTTTGTTAAAAAACAGGATACATAGGACGCTTAAAATAGTAAAATAAGTGAACCAATATATTACTTTTAAAAGGTAGAGATAAAGGTACTTTTCTTTTTTAGTTCATGACTGAGTTTATTATTAAAATCTGCAGTGAAAATATTCGAGATTAGACAAGATATTTCTACCCCATCTTTATTTAAACTGTGTGATGATGGATAATGAAAGGGTTAAACCTTCTCAAAAGGGTAAAGAAAAAGAACCTGGTGCTCCTGAGAGATTAGTTTGGTTTCCAAGCTTGAAAGAGGAGGGGTCCAAAGAAAGCAAGTTATCTGTGTGTAGGGAAAATGGTGGCGGGTACTCAAACTGGCTGAACAGCCAGGAGAGAGCTTTATTCCAGTGGAAGATACCAGAGGTCTGCCCATAGAAGTGGGAAGCCCTCTCCCTCTCTGCTGAAATGGCGTAACTAAGAGAGTTAACATTTACAAGCCCAAAGTCTGGCAACTACAACTCAATTTATGCACCTAACGCCTGCCAATTTCAAGTACATTTTTTCCTGTGCAATGTCCCTCTAAAAAAAAATATTAATAAATCAGCAGTGTTAAGCATCTATGTGTCTTTGGGGACCAAAATGCACATTTAGCCATTCAAATACCACTAGCTTGACTGGTTAAGGGTTTTTTTGGTAAGGTTTTTTTTTTTCCTATGGACAGTAGTGGGTTGACTGAGCTTTCTAAGCCAAACGTACTTTTGGTGTAGTGTCACAATTGCTAGTGAAGATGTATCGCTGATAACTCATCTCAGTTGGACCTGCAGACGCTCTCAGCATCTTAAAAAAAGATAATAAGACTAATACAATTAAAAAGAGGAAATTGTGGACATAAGGACATAATCTATACACCTAAATCTAAGTTAGCTTTGTTTTACCTCCTGTATAGGTAATGATTTATGTTTAGCAGAAGGATAGAAGTTGATACTTCACAATGACACATGAGGAAGCGTCCTTGTAACAACTTCACAGCCCAAATGCTGATCAATAAATAATGCAGACCATTCATCTCTTCAGATCAGAACTGTTCAGAGTTATTCTAACAAAACCATTAATAAATATAGCAATAATGACAACTAGTGGGAAGAAAAAAATCATTTGGAAGTCAGGACATTGAATATTACCATTAAAAAGAAAACCCAACTTGTTCAAAATAACTAATTAAATAAAATAGAAAGAATACTATAGCAGTTGCATACGTGCGTACATAATAATCAGTCCTCTATAGTCTCTCCTTATAATGACTACATTTTACTCTTGGGGAAGATCCATACATAAACTAAGAGCAATATGAAAGCCATACTTTTTTTAAACATCTGTGAAATTTATTTGGAAATCATCAATAATATTGATTTCAAATAAGTGTTTCTTGCACTGGTAAGGCAAACAATATGAAAAAGTACCAATTAATTTTGGACGTTTCAATTGCTTCTCAAGAAGATAAATGCATCTATATTTCTAACTCTTCCTAAAACTCATCAAGAAGACCCATAGCAACCATGAGCATCCCTTACAAAACCAGTATCACAACTTCCACTCAAATTAACGTGCATCTGCTCTCACAACCAAAGATTTCCCAATCCAACCATAAAATCTCTCCTTTCATCACAGGCAGAAAAAGTGTTTGGTTGTCTCTCTCCCCTCCTACGCCAAATTACTCAAATACTTTGTCATGACCATAATTCAAACAATTACCAAAGACTTTTTTTTCAACATGCCTAAGTTGCTTTTTTATGGAGGGGTAGGGAGGGATGACTATTTTGGGGATAGAAGGGACACCAGTATCTCCAAGTCAAACTCATCTGTAATTGAAATACAGTAAAATGTTATGTTCTGCAAATATCACTTTGTTTACAGCCCCCACAGGACAATGCAGTGAATACAGAATCAGAAGGTTTACATCTGTTAAATTTTCTCCGGTACACACACTGGATTTTACTTTCTTTTGTCTTCCACATTCTCATTACCACATTTGTGATGTCTAGCAGCGTTTACTACATTCAAAGAAACAATGATGGCTACTCAGGCAGCAAATTTTATCACTATCCTTCCTGTACTTCCTCAGCGAGCTCAGCATTCAGGCAAACTGCAAAACTCTAATCTACAGATTCTTGGCAAATCTGCAACCAAACACCCCCTTAACATTGTCACTCTAATAAAAGCCTCCATACTACCTTAAATTGAAGGTGTAACAAGGCACCTAACCCATGAATAACTAAAAATCAGAAAAATCTCAAAATCTCACTGAAAGACAGAATACTTCCAAGCCACCAAAAGATTTTTTTTCCATGCTTTAACATTGAAAAAAAAACCACTCTATGAACACAGCAATTCTTCAATTTTCATATTTCTTGTGATATAGTTTTGAAATTAAGTTTTAGTTAGCCATTATCGTTAAGACAATATCAAGGTTAATGTTCTCAGTGAATAATTTTATTTTTGCACATAGGGTAAAATGAAAGCACCTTATCATATACATATAAAACAATATTCAAAAGACTGGTACAGACATTTGGGGAGCAAGAAGAAACAGTGACACAGTGATGACAAATACACCAACAGGTACAATAAATAAGAACAAACTTTAGAAGTGCTTTGAAGTAATCAGTAAGTTTGATTTTCAAATATTTAGAGGCAGCTTTTCCAATATTGAAACAGTATGCAAGAAAGGATAAGTTTTTATCTGAAATTAAATGAACAGGCTGGCATAAAGGCTGAATAGGAATGAACCCTTAGAGGGTAAATGAGTGATACAGCTATTTGTATTCTTCTCAAGTGCTTCATTTCACAGGTTATATAAACTGAAAGGTGGGAAAAGAAAAAGAGGCTGTCAGAAAATTGTTATCATTTACTTTGATTGGCTTCCTCAGCTAACCAGTGCTATCTGGGCAAAGCCTCTGCCAGCACAGTCACCCAAAGCTCATGGCCAGACCTTCCATAATCTGATCAAGTGACTGCCCAGAGCTAATGAGATGGATCTGAAGTGTTCAGTGCCAGCAAGCACAAGGCACAGCTGCCCCAACTACCTCAAATGGCATCACATCCATTCCAAATGAGAGCAATGACAGAATAAATCCATGCTGAATCCTTTTTCTGGATTTAAAAAAAAAAAAAAAGGCAACAAAAAAAAACCCCACAAGACACAATGCCCCCTCAAAACAAGTCAGAATAAAATGACTGTCTACCCTATGCTACCTTCAGGTTCCTTTACAGGTAAGTTCCATTAAATTATTATTTCAGTTTATCATCAGAATCACAGAACAGTTGCTGGAGATCGAGTCCAACCCCCTGCTCAGAGCAGGCTCAACTACAGCAGGCTGCTTAGAGCCACATCCAGACGAGTTTTAAATGATCTCCAGTGACGGAGACTCCATAACCTCTCTGGGCAACCTGTCAAAATTTTTCACCATTCAAACATAAGAAGAAGCTTTTTCTTATGTTTAATTGTAAGTGCCTATATTTCAATTTGTGCCCAGTGCCTCCTGTCATGGGGCACCACTGAGAAGCATCTTGCTCCATCTTTACTCCTTCCATTCAGGTAGTTATACATATGGAGAAGATCCCCTGGAGCCTTTCATTCTCCAGCTGAACAGTCCCAGCAAGCCCTCTCAGCTTGTCCTCGTATGACACATGCACCAAGCCTTTTATCAAGTTTGTGGCCCTGGGCTGGACTCACTCTAGAACATCCATGTCTGTCTGGTCCTAGGGAGCCCAGAACTGGACCAAGCACTCCAGATGTGTCTCACCACAGCTAAGCAGAGGGCAAGGATCACCTCCCTTGACCTTCTCACAGCACTCTTCCTAATACAGCCCAGGAGGCTGTTAGCCTTTGCTGCAAGGACTTGCTGAGGGTACACTGCTCAATCCTCCAGACTATTAACAGAGAGGTGAAAGGGTATTGGCTCCAGGACCACCCTTAGCGTGCAAAACTCCAGCTGGAGTCTTGGCTGGCCTCCAGCTGGTCTTGACTTCATGTCACTGATCACAACCCTTCAAGCATGGCGCTTCTAACAGATTTCAGTCCACTTCACCATCCTCTTATTTAGTCTGTCATTTTGTCTACGAGGATGTCCTGGGAAAGAGCCTGGAAAACCTTGCAGAGGAAAGGTGAACAGCATCCACTCTTCTCCCCTTCTAAGCCAACCATCTCATCGTAAAAGGCTGTCAAGCTGGTCAAGCCTGATTTGCCCTTTGTAAATCCATGCTGACTACTCCCAGTCACCTACTTGTCCTTCGTATGTTTAATAATTGCTTCTGAGAAGAATTGCCCCATCACCTTCACAGGGATCAAGGTAAGGCTGACCAGCCTCTAGTTCTGCAGATCCTCCTTCTCACCCTTCGTGATGACTGCGGTTATATTTGCCTTCTTCCAATCCTCATACAATTTCCCCAATCATCATGAGTCTCCAAAGATCACTAAGAGCTATTTTTCCAGGACGTCAGCTTAGTGCTATGGATACTCTCTGTAAACCACTGTCCCTCAGAAAGGCCTCTCCCCCTAAAATTTACACACAGCAATATTTAGGTTTGATTTTTTCAGTTGCATCATAACAACTTCACTTTAAGTACTTGAATGGATTCCTAAACGTACATCAAAATGTTTAATTTGCTTTAACTGTAATTCTTCTTCTAAAGCTTTTCAGGCCCACTTCTTAGTAGTTTATTTCAGTCAGCATTTATGAAATAATGTCTTAGTTTTAGCTAAAGGGTTTTGGCATAATTAGTTGTTAAATAGAATAATTACTCAGTACCATTTAACATTCTTTCCATGCAGCACTTCAGAGAAACTCATTTGAGATATTTTAAGCCACTCAGTTATCTACAAATAAAGATTTTAAGCATCCACGCAAAACTGTATGAGGGGTCTATAGTGGCAGAGAAATTATGACAAAAACATCCCAGACTTTTTGGCAGAATAAGCTGTTTCTGAATCTCTTGATTTTGTGCACTGTAGAGAAAGCGATACAGTCCCTCCTCCTCAAAAACCAAAACAAACCCAAAACCTTATTTTGCATATGAAGTTGATGGTAAAAACCTGTATGAGGTTCTCAAAAACAGTCCAACTTTTACAAAGCATTTGCTAGGCATTATACATTACACCCCCAAAAAAAGCATAAAAAATCTGGCTCTCGGAAAGTACTAGAAATAACCTAAAGAATATGACCTCTTCAGTGACATCATCTTTCTCCACATGACATTTTACTGATCACGTGCCGTACTCATTTCCTCCCAAGGCTTTTCAGGAACTGACTTTTGTTGATGTCCAACTCATCCACTGCTTGAAAGCGCACAATGATGTTCTCTTCAGTCAGATGCTTTTTTGGTAGTATTCTAAATGGATAACTCTACTGTATCATCCACATACAATCCGTATTCTCCAGGAAAAATTTAAGTAACTAAATTTAATATAAAAAATACACATACTAGCTCAAGACTTCTGCATTTAACATTCTTAAATAACAGTTTGCTGATTTAATCATTGACAATGAGCTTTTGCCAACTATGGCTCCCACCTTCCTGTCTACCACCAGAAATGAATGTTGTTGACTTTCTATTAATGTTATAAACGTCCTCTTCTCTGCCAGCCTTTCTCTGGAAAAGAATAATAGCGCTAAGGAGTCTTCATTTTCATTAAGAGGGCTTCATGTTGGCTGGCTTTACTTCAGAGCTGTACTGCTCAATTCTTCATTTATTTTTTCTTACAAAGCTGCTGAAGTTGCAGACAACTATTTCTCAAGGTAGACTGAAAAAGCGCAAAACCCTTTTTACCTGAAATCTTTTGATTTAGTGATCTATCACTACGCTGTTTTTGCTAGTTAGCATGTATTAATTAATTAGCAATAACTAAAACCTTCTTGCTTACATCATCTATGCATACATAACTTCTGATAAAAAATAGGTTAAATAATTTTAAAATTATCTTTTATTAAGGCAGCCCTTCACTGTTATCATAACTGATCCTGAAAGAGGCAAATATGCAAACCTGACTGTGCCTGTTAATCTAGAGAGGTAACATAAACTGCAATTTTTTCCAAGATCATTTTTCAGACTGTTAAAAGCTCTCCAAAGACAGATAATAAACGATTTGCCTCAAATGATCACTAACCTTGGTCTGTAAGAATCTGTCCTGCTATCATCCTGGCTGTAGCTGCAGTCTACATCAGAGAATCACAATCAGCAAGTCAGTTTAAACTTTCTAGGGGATCAGGTTCAAACAAGTAAAATAAAGTAAAACAAGTAAAATAAAATACTTCTTAGAACATCACGCAAGAAATTCTGCAATTTTCTGCCACTGGCAGTACCACAACCACTACTGGGGAAGAGAGGCCTGGAAAAATTCCACAACAGCAGATACATAAACTGATACAAATGCAAATAGTCAAGAGATACACCCTCTGAGAAAACAAGGAGAACAAGGGACCTCGTAAAGCTGACAGGCTCTCTCATACCCTAACTAGCACTATTTTTAACTACAGTTAGAAACAGACTACTGTGCTAGACGGACCACCACTCCGATGCAGGAGGAGATGGTATGTGATCTGCTACGTAAGCTACCTAGTCTTCTTTAAAGGGACTTCCATTCCAGACACATTTTGTTTCTTCATGGCTGTTGAGATACTTTATGCTCCATTGTTCCCTTTGCCTGCAGTTCATTCTGTCTTTTGTTATCCAGGAGCATCAACTGTATTTCAACTTCTTTTTTATAATCCTCTACTTGTACCCATCATCCTCTCTAAACGTGAGCAGCCTGCTTTTCATGTTTTCCTGTCAGACAGGTAATTTGAACACACCATGTTTCTAGGTGGTATCCTCTCTTCTTTCCTCTGACTAGTCTACAATCTTACTGTTTCCACCCGAGAACTCTAATTCTTCAGTATATTTTGCACTGGTTCAGGTCATACCATACATATACAGATAGTATCAGAAATCTCATTAGCAAAGCATATTTGGCAGCTTCTGCACCTAGTCATCTTTGTTTCCTCCTTTAATGTTGTCCTGGTTTGACAAATGTGAAGGTCATCTCTAATGCCATCTCAGACACTATCAGCACCTCCCTCTAATCCTCAGCTCCAAAGTCACAGACTTGTTTCCTTCTCATTAAAGACAAAGTCTGCACCCCCTCCCCCTTTTATTTTTACCTGTTCCTATGTTTACTCGCTCCTGTACTTAGGGATTATTGAATATATTCCAACAGTTAAATAATTTGCTGTACTGAATCTAATACGAACGCTATGACAACATTAGAGAGATGTCCAGGCTATTTTAGTTTCTTATTTTATGCTGAATGCTCTCTAGGCTTTATTTTGATCAAGATGTATGAAGGCCTTTCCCATAGCTTTTCAGATGAGGTTTCTTAGGGAACAAAGATTTATGTAATTGTGTGATCCTTCCTTTCACCCAGCAGATCCTCCTCCCTTTCACCACCTCATCGGCTTCTGCACCTGTGAGTAAATTTAATTCAAACAGTGGAAGTTTCAAGGATATTTTATTTCTACAGGCTTGGCAAGTACTAGAAGATGAGTAAAATCAGAGACACCCAAACCCCTGATAATTACAAAATCATACTAAATGATAAACAAGTGTCACATGCTCTGCCAGGCCAATTATACTATATCTTGCCTATATGTCTGGGAAATCATCACACATGTAACTTTGAATCAGTCACAGCACATGCTGTCACTCGCCTAAAAAGAATTATTGTCGTTGGGATATGTAAAAGAAAAAAAGGACATGTAACAAAATGAAATCAAGCTTCTGTAGCTCTGCTGCTCCAAGAACAGCTGCTATTTTCCTTTGGAAACTAAAAGAGATTGAAAGGAGAAGATAACCTGTCTCTAAAAACAACTTGCTGCAATGTCGAACCCCATATGATTCTATGATTTTCCAACATTAAAAATCACTGCCCATTTCAAATGTCCACGTTATGGATGGAGATGCTTTTTTCCTGCTGAAAGAGCTCTTTTTTCCTCAACTCCTCTCTTTAAATTTAAACATGTAAACATGTATTAGACGATGTCAGCTTGAAGCATTTCAGGAAGAAAAATAAATGGTAATGCTTCTATATAAAAAAAAAAAAAAAACACAAAAAAGAAAGGGAAAAAAAATTACATACAAAATATAAGCTGGGGAGCTGCCTCACCTGTAGTTTGGTGTAGCCCAGAGAGGAGATGGCAGCTGGACCACTGCCCATAGGCTTTCAGGGTCCATCACTGCCCCACACATTTCTTGACTAAGGTGGTTGTTGATAGCACGTATGCCATCCCAGGGTAGGGGAGACTGAGGAAACAGCTGTTGCAGAGTTCCTATTTTAATCACATTTTGCAAAAATAAAGGCATTACAACATAGAAAATTACAATTTAGGGCCGTATCAATTTCTATTTCTTTTTGATCTGGTTCTGCCTCAGAACTAGGAGCAAGTGGAAGTGAAGAAGACAACGTGCATACAGTCTCTATTACTCCTACTATGGACTCAGCAGCCTTCAAAGGTGCCTATGAAGTACACTAGAAATAAAAGCACCGCAGACGCAGGTTCCTGCTTTGTGTTGCAGCGATGATATCTGAAGATATCTGATTTATTTTATATATGCTACAAGGATATTAGAAGAAAACCAGTCTGTTGTGCATACAAGCAGAGACCTAAATTTACATCTTTTCATGACAGATTTTAACAGGGCTTATAGCTTTTTTCTTTTGATTCTATTATGAAAATATTATTTTCTTTAAAAAAATGAATTGTCTAGTATTAAACTCTTCCATGCTTGCAGTCACTCATTTACTAAACTTTTAAAAAACATTAGAAGATAAAGTGCTTATTTTCATAAGCATATTATGAATGGCTTCAGATGCACCTGAAAATTACGCCAACTCAAAAAATCATGGAATATTCAATACAAAGGAAAAAATACAGCAGTACTGTGCTATACTACTTCTTTTAAAAAATCAAGCAAATGAACTGTTCTGTTTAATTACTGCCGCTAGGTGGCAAAGTTGGCCAAAGAACAATTACTAGTAACTAAATAATTTGAAACTTGACTTTGCATTTTTCTATTTGAATATAGAAGGAAAAAAAGGTCACAGAACATAAAAAAGTGTAAAATAATAAGAATTCAGTAATCATAAAAATATTTTATTACATTATCTGTAAATATTTTTAAACCGCTTCATCTATTAAAATTCTTAAAATACTGAAGGTAAAATATTTTTAGCAAATGTTCTTGAAATCACATGGAGAAATTACTGCACTAGGCAACAAAAAAAATTCTGAATGCAGATTTTAAGTTTAGTAAAGACCACCTATGAACACATACACTATCTTCTGACTTGACACCACTCACAGTAACGCTATCTTTTGACTAGAGAGGACACAGTATTCCTTATGTTTCTTGACATAAAAGCTGCTTGTCTTCCTTTCAAATCAGCACGGTCAAGCTCTCCATATGGTTGGATTCCAGGAAATACTTTAGAAAGACAGCCAGGCTTTTAACCTTTTATTGTAGTACTTCCTTCTCCTTAACCTTTTCTTGATGGTTCTCATTTTTTCTCTTTATTTCAGCACATCTGCTTGTTGAATCATGCATCAAGTTAAATTCCAAGCTGTCTACTATATACATTTACACATCCTAATGTACTGGAATTAATTGGTACCTGCAATGCAGGTAATAGTGACACGAAATACACGATATTAGTTGATCCATAAACTCTCTGCAAATACCCTGCAGAACAAAGCCCATCTGACTCACAGGGGCACACGCTAAAGAAAGGAGTTTGGAAGAGCTTTCCAGCCCCACAGTCCCCATAGAACTACTGAGCCATCACTTAATAAAAATCTACTCCCAATATTAGTATCTCCCTTTTCCAAAAAAAGTTCATGGACCAGGAGCATGAACTGCCCAAAGAGTGAAGGAAGAGAGAAGGATCCTGGATTGCTTTCTCATGTTTCATGGGATAAATCTGCTTGTTCCAAGGTAGAAGTATGGTGAAGTCCACAGTCAAGGGCTTTTGACCTGACTAAACAACTTATCCAGCCATAAAATTATAAAGTTACTGTATCTAGTGGGTAATAATAAGCTCTTGACATATCCAGCTCAAGTTCTTTAAAAGCCTCCGGGGCTACAGCATCACATTATCAAGGGAGGGAGACTGGAGAGGAGTGTCAGCATCAAAGGGGAGCCAACCACTGCAGACACTAAATGCTTGACAGTTTTGATCATATTCTTTACGGTAAAGGGGGAAGAGCTAATGCTGAGCATTGAAACTATTTAATTTGCATTTTCTTTTAAGTGAAAGTCAACAAAAAACCATCCCACTGGGAATGAGGAGGAAAGCAAACAGAATAAACCCGGCTGAGAACGAGTCATTCCAAAGCAATGCGCGCTGCCCATCTGGAAAGTTCCCAGCGACACGCAGCAGACGTGGAATGTATTTTTGCCCAGTAGCATCAGCTCCCATTCCTCGATGTGTGTCATTTAACGTGTCCGTAAATGGCTGATTACAGTGACGCAGCTATAAAATCTATGAGCGTCTGTGTCACAGGAGAGGTTAAAATAAACAGCCAGAGCCACACCGAGTTTGAGTCCTGTCTTGACCCCAGCTCAAACTGTGACATTTTTAACCTGAACTGCTGCAAGTGTCTATCCAGAGGGCACTGGGAGGGGGAAGGAGGGAATGGACACGGAGGAATGAAAGAGAAGCCACCTGCTAAGCACATTTGAGCAGTCTGGTTTCTGGAGCACAGAAGAGAGAGAAAGGCACTCTCACAGCTGGCTACCTTTGATTTTCAGCCCAAAAAAAAAAAAAAAAAGTCCACTGACAGGTCACTTGGAAGCAGCTTATAATGATGTCCTCAGTGAGGGCTCAGCCTCAGCCCTGAGGGCTCCAAACTCACTCATGGCACCTCTAAGAGGGGGAGATCTCACAACACATTTCCAACAGGGGCTCTTGTAAATCTTCCTCTCCAGAGAAACACAGCCATGGACATACCGGAGTGAGTCCAGCCCAGGGCCGTGAAAGCAATGAAGGGCTTGGAGCACGAGGCATGCAAGGAGAGACAGAAAGCTGGGACCATTCAGCCTGTTGAACAGAAGGTTCAGGGAGATCTTATCCATATCTATACATACTCAAAAGTAAAGAAGACGGAGCCAGACTACTCAGTGGTGCCCCATGACAGGACAGGAGGCAACGGGCACAAATGAAATACAGACAATTCCAATTAAAGATAAGAAAATTATTTTTTATAGTGAGGGTGGTCAAGCTCTGTAACAGGTTTCCCAGAGAGGCTGTGCAGTTTCCATCCTTGGATATGCTCGTAACCCCTCCAGACACACCTCTGAGCAACCTGCTTTAATTAAGCCTGCTCTGAACAGAGGGTTGGACTTACAGAACCACAGAATGGTTCAGAATGGAAGGGACCTTAAAGATCACTGAATTCTAACCCCCCTGCCCTGGGCAGAGACACCTCCCACCAGACCAGGTTGCTCAAAGCCCCATCCAGCCTGGCCTTGAACCC
>JAOXNO010000013.1:20942888-20956712 GCA_028565335.1 Limnodromus scolopaceus
GAATCTTAGCTTAATCTTATCTACTTTTCAGCCTCTAGAAAGTGAATTTAGATGTAACATTTGTAATACCCAATAATTTTCATTGCTCCTAATTGTGTGAAGTACTTCACAGAACTCAAACAGAGTAAACCATGTGTTCCAAAGAGACTACAACGAAATTTTTTAAAGCATGGGAAAGGGGAAAGAAAAGCGTGAGGAGAGAAGAAAGACATTAGTCCAGTCAACAAGAACTCTGTTGCTAAGAATACCTAGAACACGTTAGTTGACAAACTGATGGAAGGATTTTTAGTTAATATTCACAGCGTGCTGAGCCATTGAAGTCTATTCCACTCAGAAAAAAATGGTGGGTTTAGATCTACAACCATTTTCAACAAAAAAGCAATAAACATGTAATTTCAGGAGAGGCTTCATTCCGCTTTCCCTCAACTCTTCAATAGAGAAATTTTCACTTCTAGAAATACAAGTACATACAATATACGTGCCACGTCTGCTTTTCTACTGAAACAAATATTAAAAAAAAAAAAAAAAAACACCTATCTCCCCAGCTAATCATAAAGCACTATTACATCAAGTACTATAAAAGGAGAAAAAAGAAAAAAAAAAAAAAAAAAGATTTCTGCACCACTGGCAATATTTTGCCTACAGTAAAAACTGACCTAAAACCTGAGACCCACAAATCACACAGGCATGATTTTGTGGTCTTGCTTCTAAGGTGATATTTTGAGTCTAACCTTTTTTTAAGGAGATAAAAAAAAAAAAATATAAAGGCTATTTCCATGTTAACTTTGCATGCTAACATTGCAACCAGACACTAGATGTCTCTCCCTGAAACAGCACGAACAAGCTCTTGCTCCTCTTACCCTACAGTGACATCCTGGAGTCCTACTCCAACTTTACAGCAATATTCTCAAGTCCTTACAAGCAAGTGCGGTTCATCACAACTAAACGAGCCAGAGATGTCTCACTTTTGCTGAAGAGGGATTAAAAGAGTTAGAAAGACAGTTAGAAATGGAGCAGCCTTCCTTAGGGTATAAAGGAGATGTCTGTAGCAAATAGTCTTGCATGTAAATTATAATGACTATGCTTTCAACAAAACTTTTAATGATTTTTTTTTTAATTGTTGAAGCATTTTTACAAGTCACTTAAGAACCAAAATAATACAAACAGGCTCAACCTTTAAGAAATAAGTGAAAAACACTTCATCTGTAACTAAAGGTTATCTAGTAATACTCAAAATTATCAAGACATGCCTGAAATACTGTAGTCAAATGCATTTCAGCCAATAACTGAAATTTATTTATGCCATCATGGTGCAAGTAACATTTCCTGCTCAAGGACACATTATATGCAACTTGGTAATAAACTGCAGCTTCTAATGGTTACTATGATTTTTCTGTTTTCCTTAGACAACAGTGACACTAAGAAGCAAGTTTATCTGGAGTTGGAAAATAAAAACTTCAGGTTTTAAGAAAAGTCTCTGGAGGATTAGAATATGTATCACTCCAGATGAGCACGATCTAATTTAAACTTCCTTTAAAAAAAAAAAAAAAAAAGAAAAAAATTCTATTCCTATGTGCTCATGCATCCATCTGCATACCTACCTTCAATACCATTCACATGGGCAAATATTTTAAGACAAAGATTGATTTTGGAAACAGCCCAAACCATAAACACAGCCCAGCAGTCTTAATAGTATCCTTTAAAACACAACCACTTAAAATGAAAAAATTAATATACTCTGATGTTTCCAGATGTCAGATTCTCAATGCATCTTGGCTGACCAGGCTCAATTATCTAGATTAGCGGTCTTCCATTTTCATTAGCTCACATACAACAATAAGAACAAAAAGAATGAATAAGAACAAAAAGGTATTTTACCCTCCATTTCAACTTTGACTATTACAGCAGCAGCTTCAAACGGCTTTTCACAATGCTGTAGTGTCTTGGGTGATTTAATTTTTAATTAAGCAGACTATTTAAGCAAGAATTTAACTTTTAATATGAAGAATTACGCTGAAATGTGCATCTATTTTACTGTTAGAGGGTCTGCAATACAAAATTGGCTCATTAATGGCATCTATCCTCTCCTTTGTAAATATTAATAAAGTATTACAACTGTGAAAATCCATATTATTAGAATACAACAGGGTCCAAACCCATAATCCATGCAGACTGTGACAGAAGGTTTCCATTCTCGTGGCAAAGCACATATGTGAAATACAAACCATGCCAGTGCCATTTGTACCCGTGTGTGTTGGAAAGGGTGCGATTTAGAGCCAGTTCCTACAACGTGATAAACATATCTCCCAAAGAATCAAGAATTGTGCTTTGCACTCATAGCTACATGATTCAGTGTTTCTTCAAGACGCAAAAAAAATCATATTTTTTTCTAAAAAAGGCGTGAGACCTCAACTAGAAGTTTCAATTATATCCCTTTAAGCTCAGTCACAAGAACAGAAAGAGAAGTGATTAAAAAAACCAAAACACCAAGAGTGGAAAGGGTAAGTGCCATGCCTATCTCCTGATTCAGCTGCTCAGATGATAGGTAACAGGCATATATGCTACTCAATTTCAGCACTGCAAATCAGATTAAGAAAAAATTCAATTCACCACATTTAACTCCATATATTTATTATGCAAATGCCTTGAAAAAATTTAAAACAAGATGAAGTGTGAGCTGGGAGGCAATTAGCTAGGCTGAAGAAGAATTCCCGTTTAACTTATACAAGGCTTAACTCTGAATACTTAACCATAACCAGTGAAGTTATACTCACATATAAATAGTGCATTAATACATGAACTGGAAGAGGGATCCAGATGTTTGCAAGGGTTTATCTTCTTGCACTTCCAAAGAGGACACATAATTTCCCCAGAACCTCTCTTAACCAGACAAAGAGTTTCTCTTTATCGGCAGTTAAATGGTATTCTAGAATATCTCACATCTGAGAACAGACTATCCTTAAGCTTTCCTGTCTCAAAATGACTTCTACTTCATGACTCAAAGTCTCTCCTTTGAAACATCCCTACCAAAGCCAGATACAGATGCACCCCGATGGTACCGTTTTCCCATCTTAGAGACAGAACTGCAGAGCAGGTGGCTGACGAGCTTCGGGACGTAACTAACATCATTAAATGCTCCTTGCTATTCATTACTGAAACCGTGCAGAGGAAGCGCAACAAGGATCGTGGAGCCTCTGTGGTGTGGCAAAACTTGGGAACAAATGAAATCACCAATAAACTCATTTCCTTGCACAGAACGTGTTGCTGGGGAGCACAGCGGTGCTGCAGACTGAGGTGCTGTGCGTAGGGTACAAACCCCTGGGGGGCTGGTTAACCCCCAGAAGGGAGGCCAAGAACCACCACGCTCCTGTGGCGTGGGCTCCTCCTGGCACCTCAGATGCCAGAAGGGCAAACTTTGTTATTTTTATACTGCACTGGCATCTCCGTTGTGGGGTGTGAGCGAAATGAATGAAACGAGTGATACTTGAGGCAATTAATCACTGAAGGTTTGCCGTGGGATTAGATACCCTCACTAACTCAGATGAGGCTTTTGCTCTGGATACAACTATTCTGCATGAAAAATAATCTGATTATCATCTCAGAATAACGACAATACATCATCTTAACCAAGGACTCCTTCATGCCAGCCTTAAGAGTATTTTCTGAAATCCTAATTTTTGAAATCTGATAGACACTGATTTTTTTCTTTTTCGGTGCCAAATCCATAAAGGGAAACTGCAACAGGAGGTTCTGGGTGCCTTGTACACCCTCAGGGAGCGTGCTTCAGCAAGAAAAACAATTCTGCCTAACAGTGAGTTAACAGAGTTATTTTCTCCTAATATTAGGTATTTAAAGAAAGCTGTATCTGTAGAATTCACTAAACTAACTTTGCAGCTAATTTCTGCCCAACTGTTGTATCCAACAGTTGGTGGTAGAAAGCATTAATTAGTGTGTCACATTAGTCTATCTGCAGTTAGAGAATATTGATTGCAGGTTAACTATTACATAGAGTATCACAAAAAACCCCTAAATGACACTTTACACATCGCAGCTCTCTGCACACCATAGCAACAGGGAGAGATTGAAGTAAAACGGTCTGGTTTCTATAGCAACTATCACACAGACCATCTGTAATCAAAAGGAATCCTAGCAAGGGAAACAAAATGGGGGATTTTGCATACTGGAAGACTATTCATGTATTTTATTGTTCCTTAATCTTCAACTCCAGTGTTAAAATATTATTTAAGTGAAACAAACCTACATAAGCTTCTGAAAAAAACTTTTTACTTAGTAGAATACTAATTAAAGTTCATCACCTCTATCTCCCTAACTACAAAAAATAAAAAAAGCCAATGTTTTTCAGGCACCAAACATATAAGACCCTTAAGAATCATAATCCATGTGCTCATCAAGTATTTGGTAACTATCTTATTCTGAAACTCAAATACTGTAATAGGGCTACTAGCATAATGCTTCTTACTATCTACTACACAGAACCGCTTTTCGAAAGATATCATTTCGGACAGAGACTTTTAAGCACCCTGCTCCTAAGATATAAAATATAAAACCTTATCCAGCTTTTGAAAAAAAACCAAAGAAATCAGGATATGAGAAACCCACAAAGGAAAAAAAAAAAACCACAACCTTAAATCCCTCCATAACCAGAGAGGCCTTTGTGTCATGCAGTTCGTGTGCTGAATAGAACACTATTGCATTAAGGCACATCACACATGAATGGAAGGTAAATTCAACGTTAGCAATGCAAGGCACTCTCTCCTTTACCTTTCAGCATTTTAAATCCTGAGAAAGTAAAAGGCACCATTATATCTATTTGGAGAAATACTTTGTATTAAACATAATTTTTGGTGGAAATGAACTGGCTGTAAACAGGCTTTTAATAAATTATAGAACCAGGAATCGGTGAACGAAAATTATTATCAACATCAGTCCATTTCTTTTGCTTGGAAAAATGCTGATTTGCAAAACATCAATCACTGACATGCTGAAGGCAGGCATTACAGTGTCCCAGGTTCCTGCAAAGCAGAAAAGGGGCAATCTGGAATAATTGCAAAACCACTTCTCTCTTCAGCGTGGGGAAAGGGCACTAAGAAACCACCATGGTGAACCTGCGCTGTCAGAAGTTTATTCTTCACTACAGCTTGCGTGACAGCTGCTTAAACCCACTTCCTCACCATCAGGATGACGAAGACACAGATGTTCAGCCTACTAACTGGACGGTCTGCATGTCCCCCTGCTCACCTCCCTGCATCAAGGCAGCAGGATGACTGGACGGCAGCGCCGGTGACTGCTCCAGCACACACCATCCTTCTCTGCTCTGCCCGAGATACCGAGATGAGAAAAATCATTGTCTCTCTGGACAAGAGAGCAGCTGAGAGTAAGTAATTATAGAATCATAGAATCATCCAGGTTGGAAAAGACCCTTGGGATCATCAACTCCAACCATCAACCCTACTCTACAAAGTTCTCCCCTACACCATATCCCCCAACACCACATCTAAACGGCTCTTAAACACATTCAGGGATAGTGACTCAACCCCCTCCCTGGGCAGCCCATTCCAGTATCTGACCACTCTTTCTGCGAAGAATTTCTTCCTAATGTCCAGTCCATGGTCAAATATTCACCAAGCCTGCGAACCTACTCCCTGCCTGTATCCAAACAGCACTGGGAAAAGCACACAGGCTGGATGAATTGGTGCAGCAATGGCTGCCCGTTCCCTGCCACCATCCTTTCTGCTCTTCAGACACAGAAGAGAACAGCCCATCGAGAGGGTTTTACAGTTGGCCCTTCAGGTGGCACAAAAACCACCACACAAAAGACCAGTGTCTGGTCTCCTCATGTCAGATGAAAAAGAAACATGGCCCAACCCAGACAGCGAAGTGCAATGGGAATAAAACAACTAAACAATGAGCTTTTAATCATTAAAATGCTTTTATTTTCACAGGAAACATAGCCTGCATTGGCCCTTAAAGCCAGAAGTTACTTGACTGAGTGTAGCTGTAACAGAATTCAGAATAAGCCTTGTAAGACAAGTTCAACCCAGTGCTAGAGAGTGTCTTTCACGCTATAGACTTTCAGAATCCCTTTTTGTAAAGATGTCGATATTTGTTTAGATGTGAGAGTAATCTCGGCACTCAAGCAATCTTAGCTTGGATCTATAATTATCCTGAAAAATAACCAACAGCTGTAGTTAGTGTATACTCTTCTTTCAAGGATTTAGGCAAAATTAAATAGATCTAAAGCATTGTTTTCATAATTTTGCCCACAAACCCATTTGGTTAGTTTATCACATTAGTGATGTCAGTGAACAATGAAATAAATGTTAAAATGCTATACATCCTTCCTGATAATACTTGTGTTGGCAACAGCTTTCAAAAACAAATCCTCTGGCTTCACAAATACCTTGTGCTACTAACAATGCTTATTCCCTTTTTAGCCAAAAGTCAAGGCAAGACCCTCTCTTCCAATAGGTTTGCCCACTGTGCAAGGAATGGAAGCCTATAACTCCACACACCCCCTGCCCTCTACGTAACTCTGACAGTAACAAGTTTTACAAAACGTACTAGCACTTACAGAAGGAAGAAATGAGGGGGGTTGTGGGATGCTAAGGAGGACACCTTGCAATGGGTTATCTCAGGAAGTCATTAGCACCCCTAGGAGATTATATTCCTGGCTACGTCTCCATTAGCAATTATGCAGCACTACAGGAGTCATTGGGTAGATCGAAGAAACTGGTGTCAAGGCCCCTTTAGGCTTCCACAATATTCAGAAAGGTTTTTATTTCAGACAAGATTTAGTCTGGACAAAACGTTTCCAGCACAAATATGGTTTAACCATTGGTTTGGACGCTTCCAGATCCATAAAGGATTGGGGTACCTTTGGGGCACACCTTGAGCTTCCACTTTTCCATACAGCTTCCACTTTAGTTTCCTACATAAGGAATTTGCTTCATGCTTATCAAAACCATTCTTTAACCAGGAGGTTTACTTCCATGTCAATTTTTAAAGTATTTTCAATATATGAAGAAAGACCACCCTGAAATCCTGCAGTAAATTAGAGTTCACTTGTATCTCTTTAATAATATCATGAAAAATTTTCAGTACAAAAATTAAGGAAATTTATGAGTTTTGTTCAGTTTTGATATTTAGATGTGTTCAAGCCACAGAGTGAAAGTGGGAACATGAGAGAAATAGACCATCTATGGAGACAATGACAATTTGGAGAAAAAACAAACAAACAAAACACACACAAACTTATAGCATCCTTCTTAAAATTACATGAAAATATTTCATAAATGTTTAGTAACAAACAGTGTTTGATCCAATTTGCTTTGCATTTTCAAAATATAACTCTTACAATGAATGTTAATAACTATATCCTCAGATACTCACAGTATAGCCGAATTTTTTCCCTGTGATTGTATAACTAACATACAATTTATGATATCTGGAAATTCTATACTGCTTTAACCATTATGATTTGTTTCAGTGCTATATCTACGATAAATATATGTGTACTACCAGAGAATTCAAAGCCTACCAAAATTTTTAAAATAACACCCATGAATTTTAAACACATAATAATCCTGTTGGAAAAGAGATCTACTACCAGCGTAGGATGGTGAAGTATAAGACGGAATCAAAACTATTCTTATTAGAAATTTTGTCTTCATCTCTGACATCTGTAAAACTCCAGCATGAGACATATTCCATTTTAAATGACACTGCAAAAGGTCAGAACAATTCTCCTAACCTTGTCAAGGCTGGCAAGATTGATACTTGTTTTAGGTAAACTTAGCATCCATGTCATGTGCATTGGACTAAATATAAAATTCAGAGAGCATGGGGAACAAACATATATTTAGAAATTAAAAATGGAATTTCATTTTCCAAACCAACAAAAGAACAGCAGTTCTGTATCCAAGAATATAATTCTGTAAATATTAACCAGTTCACTGTCATCTGATTGTTCTTACAATTTATCTGGCACTTGCATACAATTGCATGGAAACTGAAGGAAAACATGATTAATCTCCCTGCTGGTCTAACCCTTTATAACTACAGTAGAATGTCTTAAGAGTTGCTTTTTTTTTTCCCTGTAACTCTTTGAATTCCAAAACCATCTCGGCAAGTATACAAAAAATCAGTTATTGTGCTTCATTTTCTCTCTAAATATCCTAAATAACCATTTAACACTGGCTTCTGCATATTAAAATCTTTATTTTAACTCAATGACATTGATTTTCTTAACATTAAAGGCTGTTTTCAATATCTGTTAACAAAATTTCTTATATCTTTAACTCTTAACTGCAAAATTTAGAAGGGACAGTACATATTTGCACTGTAGTCAAAACCAGCTTTCCTTTCATCAGAACATCAATCAGTCAATACAACTGCCAAATCATTTTCTACGACCATCCTTGAAAAAGTGATTTAGTACTCTATATGTACGCGCTGCGGCCTAATTCAAATAGAACTGAACAAACAAAAGCATGGCTATTACTGTATTGAGGAACTTTATGAAATATTAAACACTGAACAAAATCAGAATTCTTGAAGCACATTTTTATCTACTTGTGTCCTGAAGCTTAGATATCCCTTAAGCTGGCAGCAACACTACAAGCATGAAAATATACAACATCTGGGGTCGCTGAGAGAGTATGTTCCGAATATTACAATTATATGCGGCAAAAGAGTTATCCTCAGAGGATATATGAAAACACAGAAAGAGGAATCCATTACGCAGACGCTGCTGGCCAGTACATGCAGAAGAATACATATTAGGAAAAAAATACACGCGTACTGGCAGTGCACAGTAACTTCAGATCTACCACATTTATCTCTGTGCTACTCCAGTGCAAGAATGACAAAAGATAAACATCCATATTCAAAGGGACCTAAGCCTGATTGCCAAGAAGAGAAAAAAAAAAAAAAAAGACAAACTTATTTCACAGAGAACTGATGCAATTTACAATTTTTAAATGTTTTGGTTTTATTTAAATGAATAAACAACATGCCCCTGTAATAATTATGGGCACAGTACCTTTGCCATTAAAAGATACATATATTATATGTGATCATTTTCTAACAATGTTTTGTATTTTAGAAACTATAGATGACCATATTTTCTGTTTCCCTGAAAACATGATGAGATACAACAAAAACAAATTACCCAAATAGGGCATTACTATTGTCGGCAGAAAAACATTATAACTTATTCCAAAACAAAGCTATTGTACTTCCAGTTTGAATGTTATTAGATTCTGAACTTTTTTTTTTTTTTGTACCTACAATATATGGTAGGAAATTTTAATTCTACTTTACTCTGTAAATAACTTACAAAGCAAGGGCGGGCTGTAACAATCATGAAGAGCTACCCCTTGTGTGACAAACACAGGGACACACAGCTGTGTTTCAGCAATGAACATGGAGGAAGAAGCACAGAAATCAGCTCTAGCAGCCTCTATAAAATATGTCCCTATGCACACTCGTTTGGACTGTATTTTGCATTTACAGCATCCTTTGCTCAGTTATTACTGAAATGTGAGGACTTCTTATCCTCTCCTTTACCTCATTCATCGGTCACTATCTTTGATTAAGGTAAGTAAACTAGTTGATCATATTTGCAGTCACATGAACAGAAATAATTCAAATAAACCAAAGTGAACAAAAGTGCTTTAAAAAACTCCAAAAATAATCTTGATACCGACTGTCTTCCCCCCAACCTTTTTTTTTTTTCCCTTTTGTATGATCATTTATCCTATGTATAATCTTTCTAATGTGTTGGTCAAAAAGAAGAAAAAAAATTACCTAACTTTATACTCAACACATGATTCCATCATGCTCACACACCTGGAATGATACTTCCCTCTGACATCTTTGTGCCTTCTTACTGACTTTCAATAACACTTTTACGCATGTTTTTTTCACTTTCAGGAGGATTTCCAGAAGATGCCAATTGCAGCATGTAGCTCAGCTTCACAGTGTTCACACTTGAATGAGTAGTATTTGACAAGAAATTAAATGTGAATTCTGGTGAATTAACTGGCCCTCACAGAACAGTATGTACTAAATTTCATTGCCCATTTTTAAATGTTAATGCCCGTGTTAAATGCTGGCAGCCACTTTGTAGACCACCGACGTGGTGTGCTTTGCCAGTACGTGAGGCAATTTATTAGTAAGACCCTAAAAAACACCCTAGAGATCTGAAATTCAGTCTTGTTTCTTGCAGTCTAGGTCTAACACCATCACATGCCAGCTTTGAAAACTATGCTTGAAGGTCTGACAGTTTTTAATTCAATCTTCTTGCATGGTAAAGGGATATCCCTCTGAACCACAAGAAAAAGAAGGGTTTTTATTAAATTCTTCAGGCAAAACAGGGTTCTTGTGGCTGTATTTTGAAGGGTCAGTACAAAAACAACATTAAGTTTGCTGTATTAAACTAGAAAAATGTAATTTGACTCTCCAACCAATTATTTCTAATAGTAGGCGTAGGAAAAACTTAGCCTAAAACACCATGCAAGACCTTAGCAAATATCAGAGTCTGATTTGTTAGACAGTACATAGACATAAATGATACACTGCTGGCTTTAATGGACTTTAAACTATTCCTGGTATTTCTACAGAGAAGGACATTAAACCTGCATGGGACCTCACAGCTACCACGTAGAACAGAATAAAAATTGAAAGCATTTGGACATTAGTGGACCACCGAAGGTTGGGGGGGATACGACTGACCCGATTTCCATACGGTTAAGCGAAGCAGTCTTCACAATAAATAAAATACTCCAATGACCTGCTTTTATAGCGATTTCCCTCATTTTCATAATAAGTCAAGCCTACCACAACACCAACTGTCTTCAGGAGTACAAAGTAATTTTATAAACTCAAACTGAACATTTGAGCTTCACAGTCAAATGCTGCATGGCCCAGTGTCTCAATCTTGTCAAGTTCCACCTTTATATAACCATAACAAATCTCCTGTTATGTCAGACTTGAGAGACATTATTAGAAAGTTTATTTGAACAGTGCTTGGACACCAGCAAAATATTTATAACAGATAGCTTTGGTAAAGCAAATTCAATGGGCAAATCATTTAAAGAGGACTTGCAACATGAGTTAGCTTCTATATTTATATCATAATGCATTATTATTTAGAAGCTATTATTCAAAAAAAGCAACAAAAAGTAACGCAGTGAGTCAAGTAATCCAGCCTGGTAACTTTTTAAAAAGCTCTTCTGAAAAATGCAAAGGCCATCTAATATTTTTATCTGTTTCTTCTCTATACACGTGTTTACAAACATTTCTGGTAGAGCCTTTTTAAGGAGGAAACTATTAATTTCGCAAAAAATATCAAATACACAAACACACAGTTATTAAATGGTGTTACTTGGAATTAAACCACTTTAATCAAAAAATTCAACTAAAATTAGTACTTCTCATTGACATTTCCTTTTTGCATTTTACAGTCTGGTGGCTTTCTACACAGCAGAGGACGGGGTCCAAAGTGCCCAGTAACAGCATGGTGTCGGCCTGCTCATGTTTCCCCACGGCAAGCAACAGCAAGAAAAACTAGATACGACTGCTTGGGCCAGTCATATGTAACTATCAGTAGAAATCTATACCTCTCCCTAGCATCACATGAATAAAGCATTAGCTGCCTAACCAGGTAGGATTTATCTTCAAAAATACAGGCTAGGTCTCAAACAGCACTCTAATCAGTTTTGTCATATGGTACCCAAAGTAATGCAACGCTAGGTTTCTTCTACTGTTCTAAAAATATTTGCTTAGTGCTTCTAGCTATGACTATCTCCTCTTACCACTTTTTCATTGTGAAAAACTAGGATAGTACAGTAATATTTTTAACCTACACAAAAATATTTTTTCAGATAGATTTGGGTGTTTAGTACTCTGACAAATAAACAATAGTGGACAAGAAAGCAAAGTGCAAACAATTACGTTTCAGTCGAAATATGTAGCCTAGACCCATGATGCACCTAATATGTGAACATAAGAATGGCTAAACGGAATCAGTGGCTAAATGGGTTCAGTAGAGCTAATGGCAGCCTAAACCAGGAAAACCTACATTTGTCTGTCTTAAATCCTTATGCATTTCCTCATCACAGCCATCACATTAGTGCAGTGTCCCCAATGCCCTAAGCTCCCTCATGCGCCAAACCCCCATTTTTCGATGGCACCACAGTGGTCCCAGTTTCCACCAATATCCTCTCCCACCTCTGCAAGGGCGAGCATCAGAAGACAGCAGCTGTTCTGAAGCAACACATGTGCTTGCTGCCCCACGACAAGCTTCATATTTACCGAGCACCCAGCCATTGCCACACAAAGTGAGCAAAGGCCAGATGTCACCCATCTGCCCACTGGGGACCCATCCATTTCTGTCTGCTTCACAGCCACCCCTCTGTTTTTCACAAAGTCAGCATAAAATTAACATCTTTGGGATCTCCACTGCTCTGCCAAATTTGATTAAATAAGGAGTTTGCAGGAAAAGGGTAATCAACAAAGTGGACAACTTCATCGGTAGGTCGATCTGAAAACTCTAGGACACAATAAACAATGATGGAGATGACTCACGTATATGGAACGTGGCCTGATTAAATTAAATTAATTTAAGCCAAACACACAGATCTATTTAAAAAGAGGGACTAGGCAATAGTAGAGTACTTAGGTAAGCAGCAGCCTAGAAAGGAACCCAAACAATACTGGTTTCACAGAGTTCTGTAGCTTAGAAGGCAATATGATCTTTGAACCTATGAAGAAATGCAAAGAGAGAGTAGGTAGGTGGTGTTATGGTATTAGCAAGATTATTACTGACATAATATGTGCGTGAGAGGTGTCTCCACACCCTTTAGGCTGCTGCTGAAAACTGTAAAATTTTAAAGAAGTGCTAGAAAAATTACTTCAGGCCTGTAAAAGCAGTGGAGTCGGTTTTTCTGTGAGGAAGTTAAGAGGTGACTCAAACAAGGATTACATGTAAGCTAGAGAAGGATGGGCTTCTAAACAGTAACCAGGTCTTAAGTAGAAAACATCACAACGAAAGCAAAGGATTAGAAACTGAAGCTAGACAAATGAGGTGAGAGTAACTGCATTTTGGACAGTCTTTAAGAATAAAAGTATGATTTTAAAAAACAGGAAAGGTTATTTGAGGGGAGAGGAGGGGGGAGAGAAGTGGGTGAAGGGGTTTTTTTAGCATTAAAATGAACAGAAGACACTTGTGATGATCACGGTTAATCCCACAAATACTGGAATGTAGAGAAATACTTTTGATGTGCTTAAGTAATTCAGATATTGTAAGGCCTAAATTAATGTCACTTGAGACACGATAATAAACCTGATTCACAATGTTGTGATCTCCAAAAAAGCCTTTTTTAAAACCAATCTCAAACTCATGCTTTTTTCTCCTTCTAAAAACTTGGTATTGATTTATGAAACCATCTAATTTTCACCTGGAATCTGAAATCACACACAGAATTTGAGTTTGTGTTTTGGATCATTTGGCATTTAATGCTGTGTGCCATTTTCCACTCCTTGGCTTGCTGAAGTGAGGTTGCTGGGCATTCAGCTACCTGTCCCTCTGAAACTAATCTGCTGTTTTCTGTATTCACAGTTCATGGAGCCCCTTGAGTCACCACTTATATTTGCCTAAGTTATGGCTCCTCATTACGAGCAGTGATTCATAATTCTCCACCTGCTCACCCAGGTTTCACACAGGGCTTGGGCAGACTGTGATTTAAAGGGCTTTAGCACTGCAAGGTAAGTCACACAGTGCACTTCAAAGAATCACAGAAT
>JAOXNO010000013.1:20956812-20969287 GCA_028565335.1 Limnodromus scolopaceus
CATTGATCAGATCCCCCCTCAGCCTTCTCTTCTCCAGACTAAAAAGACCCAAATCCCTCAGCCTCTCCTCATAAGGGCGATGCTCCAGGCCCCTCATCATTGCTTCACCTCTTTTAGCACCAGCTTACTGACCGTGGCCAGGGACAGCAGAACCCAGCTTGAAAGAAGCAGCAGTCTCCTGACAGAATATTCAGCTTCAAAACCAATGGCTTACCTCAGATTCAGACATGAAAAGTAATGTGCCAATAAGCTACAGAGCAGCTTGAACAAGCAAAACTCATCTCATTTGAGATTCAGCACGTTACACATTTATAAAAACTAGATGATCTCCAAAGGTTCCTTCCAACCCCTATGATTCTGTGAAAACTGGACTCACCCAGGACAGGCCAACAATGTAGGGCAACACCCAAGTGTAACCCTGTTACAACCAGTAAGTAATCATTAATGCAGATTAGAAGAAAAGCAAAAAAATCACAAAAGCTGTCTCAAAATCAATGGAATCAATCAGAATCCATGGAAAATTTGCAAAACATTAGGCACTCTGACAGAATTTGTACATGAATCCCCTTAAGGGAAGCAAGCCACCACCATGGGCATTGCAAATTCTGACACATAAGATGCTACTGAGAACAGCAACAAAAATCAGTCTGCTTCAGATGCAGGTTTATCTATCACTACAACTATATTTTTTCTTCCTCCAAGGATATTATCAATCTAAATTGCTCTTGATCACAAAACAGAAACAAGAGCTGCATATTCTTTGGGAAAGAGCGACACCCACTCCTTCTAATGTACTCTGAACATATGTGAAAATGACACACGCTCCCCAAAGAAGGCATGATGTAACAAACGCTGGGAATGAGCCAATGCTGCAGGCTCCAGGCCCTTTTAGGGTTGCTTTCTGTTTGCATCCAAAGAAAGCACTGACAGAAGGAACTAGTGGTACAAATGTATATGTTACACTAAGGAGCCAGTCTGAGGCGAACTACTAGTTTCTTTACGTGAAATCTATTAGAATCACTTGGAGCAATCTGTTAAGTTATTCTGATGGAGAAAGGGAGCAAAGCAAACAATACAGAATGGGAAACCACAGTCAGGGCAGTGCAGAATAACACCTTGAGGGTAACGCTGAACCAGCAGCATCCCAATAGAGAATAGTACCACAGCTCATCTGGTCAAGGAAGTCTCCCACCCCTTTTGGGCTACCCAAATATTTGGCTGAGCATTTCACTTGTTCTTATGTAAGCACATGCATGCTTTGCAGGGACAAATGCAACCTTTATTAGGAAACAATCTTCTCCTGCACCTAGTTTGGTTTGGGCTCCCATAATAGTATGTTCTTCTGCTGTTATTAGGGGCAGCCGTTTGCCACAAAGGACTCCTCATTCGTAGGCTAACATTGAGAAGAAACGGTGGCTTTCTCATCTGTATGAGGATGCTAGGCTGGCCACTGGATTGGTTCTAGAGATAAGAAACCAGAATTTCCTAGTCCATTAGACGGGCATTTCTTGCAAGAATTGCTTTCACTTTAAAGAGAGAATAATAGTGGAATTTCTGAATCATTACAAAATGATCCCAGAAAAGAAGAGGAGGGAGAGAGGGGGGGGGAGGGAGGCAGAGAAACAGAAAGAAAAAGACACTCAGGATCCATAAATCTATTAGAAGTCCCTGAATATAAAAGCTGGGGAATGAATGGCATTTGTACTGATGTGTTAGAAAACAAACTGTATTTAATCCAGGCATCTAATGAAACTGCAGGTTGTAACTTCTGTTTACTTTCTGTCACCAGGCAGAATCTGCTGTTTCTCAAGTTGAAAAGTTCATAAACTAAACATTATTTTAAAAGTTCAAGAACTACACACACATCATTATATAATGCAAGTACTTAGTTTCCAGAATACACTGAAAGTTTGCCTCTTGACAGTCCTAAAAAGGCAGAAATATTTTTAAAAGCATCGATTGAGCATTTTGTATCATTACTAACAATAGCATTCTTTAGTTCTTTATAAATGGCTCTTTACTTTTATTTATCTCACACCAAAGCACTAATGGAAATCACTTCTGAACTTATTTATATCCAGTTCAAAGTATTAAGAAATTTCCTAAGAGAACATATTTTCTAATGAATTCCTTTTTTTTTTTTTTAGCTAAATTAAATGTTCACTAGAGAGTTTAAAGAAACGTTGGGATGTACTGTAAATGAATTTTAAAAACAATAAAAAGAGTTTCTGAATATAAGCAAAGAACTCTTGTACAGGTGCCAAGATTTTTGCAGCTTTATGAACATGATTAATAGTTTCATTTTGAAAAGGGCCACGTACACATACAATCCCATAACGTATGAGGTCCTGCACACACAGTCAGCAACAGCAAAAAGAACTCGGGAAACATTACAGAACTAAACAGCAAGAACTGTTCCCAGCTATTAGACACAAAAAACAAAAAAGGTAGGGCTATGCCAAAGAGCGCTTTCATGGAGCTGTATTTCTGTGGTCTGAAACTGTATGTTCGGCAGTGTCAGAGCAAAGTAATAAACCATGCCAAGATTAAATTGCAAAGTTTTGAATATAGCTCCTGTCCTGTCCTGACTCGCTTTCTTGAAGGTGTGCATCGGGGCCGATTTCCTGTCAATTCAGCTTTACAAACCAGCCTGAAGAATATCGGACACACGTAATGGGATCGCGACTGCTCATTAATCAAGCACACTCTTACATTCAGCAACGCTAAGTGCAAACATGTGGCAGCATGTGGTATATGTCATGCCCAAAACAGAGCTCTAACTATGGCACATGTGCTTCTGTGGATTACTGCGGGAGAAATTTGGTGAAAACTGCAAAATTGCGTAAGGTAGGGTGATCAACTGATGTAAGCAACAGCAAAACTAGATAATGACCAAGTAATGTCACATTTCATTACTAATGCTTTAGAGAAATAGAACCTGGATAAAAATATATAAAAGATGCACTGTTAAAGTGGAACTTAAGGAATTCCCTCCCACTTTAACCTTAAAGATGGACTAATATTCTTACTTAGCAAATAATCAAGATATTTGACAAACTGGCAAATGAAAGATTAGAGGCTAAGATTTAAAGTGAAGACGGCTCATACCAAGAAATCATTCTTGGAAGTAGAAAGGCAAGCTCTGTTTCAGCAGCATTTATTCTTCAAAATTTTAGTACCGGAGTTTTTGCATGTCACATTAAGAGGAATACCATCCCACCCTGACCCCTCTGCTCTCTAAAGCTCAGACAAGAAAAATAAAAAACCCTCTCAATATCAGAAGTTAAGATTTTTTTTGACAAAGAGTCAAGGCACTCTGTAAAAAGTGTTCCCAGGTTCCTGAATTGTTATAATGTCAGATGCTTAATAATACAACAAGAAAATTAACAAGTGTTATTTCATCCAGAAACAACAGTGATCTTTTCATTCTGACAAGGAATTCTTCCCAACATTTCTTGATTAAGAGTTTTGCAAAAGAATGACACTGTAGATAAAAGCAGTCAATCCATCAGTGCAGACTTTTTGCAAGAATATGCTATTTTTAACAAAAGTTTCTTTGGGACAGACTTCTCAAATTCAGGATAGGACTTCTGGTGAAATTTTCAATTTATAAAAGCTCAAAACACTTATCACAAAACAAGTATTCAGGGAACAGAAAGACACTTGTGCTGGATGTAGATAGCCAGGTTGAGATCCAATTTCTGGTAGATTTGGACTATTGACTTGGAGGAAAAGGTATGGACCTGCTAGGGGTAGGAAACTCACATGGAGCATAGAAGATGTTTCAGCTGCCTGCTGCAGTGAGCGCTGAACAGTTCACACAAATGGGAAATCTCTGCAGAGACACATTAAGAGGAGAAAATTTCTGGGCAAGAACACAGTCCAGTGTTCAGGACACATCTGCTTCCTGCAGTGCAGAAAAGCAAGGACTCATGCTGCAGCGAAGGATCAGGTCACCAAGACCATTCATCAAAGACTGTCTCATTTTCCCCTTGTTAGGAACAACACTGAACAAGATTTTAAGTTTGTTCCAATGCAGAAAGGTTATTTTACATCTGCTCTCCTTGAAGGCCCCAACATACACGTATCTCCTTGAGCTGTGTGATGGCACTGTGGAGCGCAATTTCCTGCAGAGAAATACAGTACCACAAAGAAACAAAAGGCTATTGCAGATAGAAACAATCATATTTTTGGACTCACTCTGAACACAGGCCAGTAATATCAAATTGCGCACAAAAGTCCACCTCATATTACAACAGCTTCAATTCATCCACTACGGATAGTGCCCAGCGTTATACCTAGAAGACAACTATGTAGGTCAGCTTGCAATAGACACTTTCATTCCCCTCGATCCCCTTGAAGATGACAGGAGCATATAGAAACATCTTCTGCCTCCTTAATGCAAAAAAGGTTTGTGTGGACTGCACCAAACAAGGGTGGAGGGGCTGCACCTCCACAGGCCTGGCTGGGGGCTCCACGGGCCCCGTCTCACAGAAATAACAGGCTGAATCCATAAAACCCAAGCAAGCCTTCTCAAGTATAATTGAGAAAATCTCAAGTTTATAATTCCTGAAACAAATACATTACTGTAACCATAAAAACACCGCAAACCTTTAACCTATCGCATCCCTTTGCTGTACCTGCCCAGTCTCAGGTTCAGTGTCCTGCGTTGCGTCAGCAGGAGCAGATTCCTGCAAGTCCTCAGGCTTAAGGTCTTGAATTTCTTCCACAGGAACTGTTTCCAGCTCATCCCTGGATCTAAGACTTAGATCGTCCTCTGCAAAGTCTGAAATATTGGCTTCCTGCAGACTGTCAGGCCCTGGGCCCTGGGCCTCGTCTCCAAGAGCCAGTTCCATCGCCCACGGTGGTGTGGAGAAAGGAGGAGCACTCTTTGTCACCGCAACCCGGGAACGATAGCATCAGCTCCGGCAGGGACGGATTACAGACACCCGAACCCTGCCCCCAGCAAGTAAATAAAACAAGAAACACTTCTGTTTCAAGACAGTTGTATTTTAAAATACCTACTCTAAGCAATCTTTTGCTCCACTCACGAGCTGTATCATTTTAAAAGTGATTTATGGGTAAAAAATAGCACAGTTGGTCCTAGGAGAAGAGAACTCTCTAGGCATTGTAGTGGCAAGACAGAGTCTAAACTGATGCAAATGATTCAGGATTACTGAGCTTCAGCTCACCGATACCCATGTGCTCCAAGAAGTTTTTTTTAAAGCTTCCAGTAACCCCAAAGTAACCCCAAAATGGGGACAGGCACAGAACTGGGAACAAGCTTCTTCCAATGTGAAAGCATCCGCAAGAGCACAGAGAGGGAAGGAAACTAGATCTCAGACTAAACATAAGGAAGAAATTCTTTACAATGAGGCTGGTGAAACACTAACCCAGGCTGCCCAGAGAAGTGGTAGATGCCCCATCCCTGGAAACTTTCAAGGTCAGGTCGGACAGGGCTCTGAACAACCTGATCTAGTTGAAGAGGTCCCTGCTCATTGCAGGGGCTCATACTAGATGACCTTTAAAAGGTCCCTTCCAACCCAAACTACTCTATGATTCTATGAAACGCTTTGTACTAAACTGTCCAACGTGATGGGACCCACAACAGTCTGGGTATCTCAGGCTCAAACCAAACACAAGATGCTATAGCATCCAATTGGCTAATTAGATTTATCTAGTTTAAGTAGAACATGATACAAAGTTCTGCTAAGGGGATTACCGATGGAAAATATGAGACCAAATATGTAATATTAGAAAATATGAAAGAAAAGGGCAAACAGAAAAGGCAAACCGCAAAACCTGACTGCATCTTCAATCAATTTGATGTATTTAATTAGCATTTTTCTGAACTACCTGAATCTCAATATAAACAGCTATCATTTGACTCTCTACAAATAAAAAAGTCTTTTTGACACATCTCTTAAGCTAAAAACATATGTATAAAAAACGTGACACAAATGAGCTGTCATTACAAAAGTATCATGTCAACATAATAGAGTCAGTACTATCAGTTATTAGTAATATTGCTAATAGTGCTCAAATATTTCCTGTAGGATTAATCAGAAGAGGAAGTACCTGGTAGCTCATTAAACAATGTAAAACATGTAAACTAACAGATAGCGAGACAAAAATATTGTAATTTTTTTTTATTGCTTAACCTGCAAATGAAACAAGAAGATAACACTGGTTAAATTTTAGTCAGTCCATGATTATTTCTTCAGGACAACATGCACATCTCTAATTGCATTTCCCAAGTTGTCCAGACAGTTCTCAGAATCACTATCAAAAGTACGAAAAGAGTAGGATAATTTTTTTTTTTTTTTTTTTTACCTGCAAGGACCAAGAAAAAATGCCACCTGGTCTCATAAAGAGTAATGGCATCAAAACACACCTTAGGTGATTCCTCCCATATCTAGAAACAGAAATATATTATGTTAACTATTGACTTCTATTGATCAAGAAAACTTGAAGCTCCTTATCCATTTTTTATTTTATTCCAGTTCATATCCAATTTTGCTTACTATTGGAAACAACCACACACAAATTAAAAAACAAAGCACAGATTTCTGCATAATATATTAGATATAATACATCTTGATCTCATCAGAGAACATTTTTTCTTACAGAGCTTGGCTTCCTTTATCCTCAAGTGAAAACAAACCATAAATTTAAAAGCATCATGACTAGAGTCACTCTGTGTATCTAAAACCTCCCCAAAAGAAAGAATAAAAATGAAATATGTTTAACAATCACCTTTACAGAGTAGTGATTGCCTTTAGTAGTCTATCATGACAGCCAGCAGAACTTAGGAGCAGAAAGTTCACATTATCCCACAGGCTGAATACAACAGAAGAACTAGCATAAGTTTTGCGTAGGGAAAAGGAAAAAAAAAATTCCCCAAAATTAAAGATATGCTAAGTTTATTTATAGGGCAAAAAAACACTCAATATCATTAATTTGATCAATTTTCTGTGAATAGCTGCATGTTGTCAACAAAAGAAACAGATGAATAACACAATGTGGTATGGCAGCAGCAAGGGAAGACCTGGAACACAGCAACCTTAGGGCACCGTGTAAAGCTTCATGTAGGACTGCTGGAGAGCACTGCTAGATAAAACAGACACTTTTTTACTACTTTTAAATAAATATTCATTAATAAGAAATAATTTTTAATGCATAAAATTTTAGGTGTTCTTCAGTGAATGACAGACGCTTCTTGTACTACTGTTGTTAACACAGTATCTAGATTTTAAGGCACAGGATAAAAAAATCCAATACCAATGGCCTAGAACATTATAAAATTAAATAGGTCGCAAAAAGAAAGATTAACAGTAGAAAATCATGGTTTGCAAACCACTGCCCCTACACCCCCTGTCGTTAATGGGCCAGCTGCTCACAGCCCATGCGGAACCGCAACTCCGGTCATTGCGTGGCATCGCCTGCCTCTGCTTCGAGGGGGTAAGAGCCTTTCTTCTGAGATACAGCAACACTCATTTCTGGCTATTAAGTCTGCATTTCATCAAGATCAGGGAAATTCACACTCATGAATCCAAAAAGCTAGCAGCCTTTCCAATACTGTCCTATAACTCTTGTAGCAGGGAACTATTTCAGAATCTCTGATATAAATAATTCAAACATATGCAGAAATAAGATATAAAGTCATTTGTAATGTCAGGGAGTTGTGTCTTCAAGGCATTTTTTTTTTTTCCTCCTCAAAATAATCCATTACTAACAGCCCAGATGACAGCTCCAAGAGGGGAAAAACAGCTGTAACAAATTGTGCCTCCTTAATGCTTAAATTTCTGGGCAGATAAGGGTATTAAATACCGAATGCTCCTCTCGATTGTTCAAGCGCCGCATATTTTCCCCCTCCCACCCTGCTCATTTAACACAATTAACAGGGGCACACGTAGAAGAGCCCCCCCAGCTCCCCACTCACGCAGCGGACGCTGCAGCCTGACACACACACATGGCGTGTGCCTGCCTCGAGAGAGGCTGTGAACAAAACACCCCCGTTTGCTTCTCACGCTGAAGAAAACAAATCGGGGCGTACGTTTTCTCTGGTTGGACACCCATCCACAACTCGCTCTTCACAGAGTTGGCCCCAGGCTCGTAGGACACCAAAGAAATGGCATGAAAGGCCACGTTTCTCCCATGTTTGGGATTCCCATCCCAAATTAACCTTCGCTTTGCCCGTTCATGCCACAGCTCAAGAATAAGGCCCTCTCCAGGCCCTGGGGAAAGAAGGGCTGAAGAGTGGGACACAGAGAGGCACCTAGAGGTCCAGCTCCTGGCACACACCCCGTCCTCGCTCCCTGCCTACTCATGGCTGCTGCTTTCTTCCCACCTTCTTCCCATGGGCTGGTCCAGGGGTTGCCCTCCCGGCTGTGGAAATTCACCCCACAGCCAGCACATCGTGAAACCCGGCACTTCTCCCAGCACCTCACCACATTTTAATCCTGTTCCGACTCCCTTTCATTCCTCTCGCCGTTTGCTTTGCTCCCAAACACGTGGCCTATTGCCTCAACCAAAGCTGCTTCAATATCAAAGGATATTTAATTCCCATTTTAATCATCTGGGCAATAATATATTGCTTTTCAGAACATGCAAGATACTTGGAACAAAAGGTGTTACGTAGGTCCAGCCTGAAAGACTTTTCATAGCTGAAGAAATACAAAGACAAATCACAGTAGTAGAGATACTAAGATATAAACACACAGACTGTATGTTAAAAAAAATAAAGGGGGGGAAATAAATGGTGCGGGAAGTGCAGGAAGATGTACTTTCAAAAAAAAAAAAGAATTGGAAAAAAACTATTCTAATTCATATAAATATTTTAGAGAACAGTGAAAGCATGTATCCAACACATTCTGGAAAGATTATATACTCTCTTTCACTGTCTGTAGCACACAGGGGATATTACTAACCAAAGTTAAAGAAATATCTATGGAAATTTAAAAACAATGAAGCTTGAATAAAAGTGCTCTTTCAAACATACATTACAAACAGACTTACAGTTAATTATTCTTATAAGGTTTATAATAAGTAAGGTATAGAAAGGTGTATTTCTTTTTTGTCTTTTACTGTAAAGCTGCTAATATTTGGGACATAACTTTCTGATGAAATTTTCCTGTTTTACTCAAGAGAACTTGTACTAGAATTTATCCACAGACAAATGCAATGTCTTAAGCTGTGAGAAACAATAAAATAGAATAAATAAAGTAGATATTTGAATAGAATAAACAAAAACATTAAAAGGTGACTATTTATCTTAGCCTACAAGTTAAGAATTCCTGGCAGACAATGAAGACAGGCTGCAGAGGAAATATCCGAGGTGGTCCTGTGGACTTCAGGTATCTAAAAATCCATTAATTACAGGTAATTATGTCCAAGAGTTTACCTGTTGCTCACTTGCTCATTTATATTTCTGTATCTTGGACCATGACCCAATAAAACACCATCTGCTAGACTGGGCTGTGTGTAGGCATGCTCTCCAACCTAAAGTGGAGGTCAAATTCTGAAGTTATAGGAAGTTAAAGAAATACTTCTTAAATTGGAGTTTCTGTGCCTAGTCTTGTACTTGCAGAGTACATAAACAGAGAGTCCCTGGAATGCATTTAACATTGAACACAGAAGATGTTGCTTACATGAGCCAAAAAAAATTAAAAAATTAAAAAAATAAATCACTGTGACTCAGGGAGCATTGCCCTCCAGCAACTGTGGGGCAAATTCACCCATCAGGTGCCCACCAGTCTGCCCAGAACTTTAAGGACAAGAGAACCATTTTTACATCCTCCAGAGAAAAAGAAAATAAAACATGTATACTCGATACTATGGCTAACTTAAAAATTGAGTGAAGCTCTTTGCTTCAGCTCACACGTACACCTCACCATGCTATCCTTTTATGGCGTAAAAAAAAAAAAAAAAAAAGCTTTATGATGGAGGAAAAACTTACAGCCTTTCACAGAGTCAAAATATTCTGAAAAGGACCATGAAGGAGAAACTATTTACAACCAGGGAGATTGGCTTACGTTGAAAACTGCCCATACATTTTACCACAGTCCGAATCCTCATCCTTGGTATGTTTTCATCACAACTTGACTACCTCAAAAGTTTCACTCCCAGAAGATACGCAAATGCTGCAAATTCTCACACTCACCATGAAGGATGCTACAGCAACCACCAAGCTTTTCCTCCAGATAGAGTGACTTCAAGTTCAGGTGGAGGCAGGCTGCCCAGACCTAGGAAAACAGGCTACTCCTAAAGCCTGGGCTAGTATTGTGTCTTTGATGGGAGAGGTTTGAAACCTGACTACGGTAAAGTCTTTTCCAGTGGACTCTCCACTGGTTTTGCTTCCTACCTTTTATCTGTCATTTCTGCATTAGGCACATTCCATAACAATTAATACTGAAAATGATTACTTGCCAAGGCGCACATTACCTTCAGCTTCTCCTCACTTTCAGAATCTTTTATACTGTACAAATAGACTGTAGGGACCCTTCATTAGCTCTTTTTGGTTTGGGTTTTTTTGGAGGGGGAAAGAAGGAGGGAAGGCATGAGACGTTATATTCCAAGACAAAGTAGAAATAAATAGTCAGCAGAACAAGAAGATAATCAATCTAGCTCTCAGAAATTAAGAAGTAGCTCACTAGCTATGCTGTGCATTAAAATTCTTGCCAAAATGAGAATCATAAAACTACAGGGGAGCAGGGCTGTATGAGACTTCCCATTTGTTTCATTATTCTGTATCACTTTATGGACCACAATTACATAAAATAAGAGCTTTAAAATAGTTTTCAAACCAATCTCTTGCTGAATCAGATGGCTGTCACCAATTTCCAAGCTTTATATTGAAAAAGAAAGAAAAAATTCACTGCTCAGAAAAGGAGTAAGGTTGATATTAACGACAATGAATGGTATGACTAACAGAATTATACTGCAGCCTTTTAAAACTCTTGATCCAGTACTCCCTGAGGTCTGAGTTCCAAGACATCACTTTTTGGATTCTGTAAAGGAGTCCTTGTATTGTATTTTCATTTGCTAGAAAATTACACCTAGGATTGTTACATGCAGACCATGGTATTATCAATAAAGTAAAGCTCACCGTGCACCAGCTGAACAATAGGCTTTTTCACTATAATGTTTCTTGGGAATTACAGTATTAGATTAATGAGATGTGCAAATGTTTTATCAACTCAGTCTCCAGAGCAATGAGTCACTCCTAAATGCAGAACAGCAATAAAATTAAAAACAGCTTATGTGCTGCTGTATTCTACACCCCATAGGTATAGACCATATGATTTCAATAGAGTAGAACAGATGAAAAAAGGTTCCATAGAAATAAGCAAGCTGCATAGTCGCAGAAAACACTGTAGCAATGTTTGCTGAATGTGTGCTAAATAGCTAAAAAGAGTGCTCATAATGTTAAACAGCTGCACAAGCATCAGCCAAGAAGAAAGTCTGATCATCAGATACAGGTATGAGCAAAAGAGAATACTCACAGCAACCAGCCACAGGCAGCTTACATGAGAAAGCTGGTTTGCTGATGTTCCCCCTGTACTTAGTGGGACTACAGTTATCCCCTTCTGGAGAGTGATTCAGAGCAGAAGACTAATTTAGGTAATGCAAATCAACTTTCTGGAAGAGCTGGTCTGTCTCCATAACCATCAAGCACACACAGAAATGGTGCTAGCTCGGGTGAGAGCTCAAGTGGCACTTTCTGCCCTGGCCGACGCCAACAACATCCACTGAAGGCACACAAAATGTGCTAAGCAACAGTGAGGGTTGACTTTGTACCAGGTTCTCCCTTTTATCCTACGAAAGCAAGATAAAAGCAAGGAAAAAATACTCTAAAATAGAATAGTACAAATTGTACCCTATCTCCTCCTGCAAACACAGACAAGTTTGCAAAGTGTTTAGTAATTAATAGATTCTCTCTTAGATGGTACGGATGTACCATGTAAGGAAGAAGCAACGTTTCTCTAAATGCTTCAGTCACCCTCATTTATGGTGCCTATGGAGACCTAACAAACAACAGACTGTTAGCAATCAGATAAATCAGTTCTGTTCGGAAATCCCTAGTATACTCTATACAACAAACGGGCTGTATAAAATGTTCATAGTCATAGTGGGAAAATTTTCTCCTCATTCACCCTGATATTCTGGGGTTTCTGCCTTTGAAGGCTGTGAATTATTCTCTGCATTGACATATTAACTTCATTTTCATTTCTAGACCTACCTCATACCGAGTATCTGCTTACCTCACAATTACCAATGCGTTTTTTTGTGAAAACACTTTTTCAAAACAGGATTTGATCTCTCCTTCTAGTAGCTGGGGACACCCATGCCAATGAGCCCGTGGCAGGAACATCCTGCAGCCACAGGGAGAGAATCACAGAATGGTTAGAGTTGGAAGGGACCTCAAAGATCATTGAGTTCCAACCCCCCTGCCCTGGGCAGGGACACCTCCCAC
>JAOXNO010000013.1:21024516-21046689 GCA_028565335.1 Limnodromus scolopaceus
CCTGGCTGTGTTTAAGAGCCGTTTAGATGTGGTGTTGGGGGATATGGTGTAGGGGAGAACTTTGTAGAGTAGGGTAGCTGGTTGGACTCGATGATCCCAAGGGTCTCTTCCAACCTAGACGATTCTATGATTCTATGATTCTGTAAAAAAGAGTTCCTCCAGGACGACACAGAGACAGCCATAAAACCTTTCGATTCTTCTGCTACAACTGCTGAAGTGCTGCACTGCAACGTGCCCCTCTGGAGCCCCCCTGCCTGCTCTGTCTCCTGTCACCTCTGCAAAAGGACGCGGGATCAGCCCTCTGTGATTCCTGCATCCCCCCCCACCAGGATGTTCTTCTGCGCTGGTGCTGGTGGGAGCTGGGCAGTGACCTCGGTGCGAGCAGGAGTCCATGCGTTGTGCTCTGCCCCGTTATCAGAGACATAAAAGGAAGAAGGCACTTCTCACATTCTCCTACGTGACCCAGAGCAACAGCTGCACATGTGGATTTTTTTTTTTTGTTCCTCTGGGGAGAACGGTGGGTCTAGTAAAGGTGGGGTTAGCAAAATAAACTGCAGGACTTTTTGTTTTGATTAAAGCCATTGTGTAAATACTGCTTGTATTTGCCATAGTCACATTCCTAACACTCCCAATAGAAGGCAGCCGATTTTTAAGATAAGAAGAAGACTTGACAAAAGGTTACAGTAAAGCAAGAAAAGCTAACACCATTGATAAAGTATGCCCTTATTATAAAACTATCATCCCTGATCCTCACTTTGATATAAACCTATAAAAACTATCATCCCTAATCCTCACTTTGATATAAACCCCATTTTGGTTTCGAGCTGCAGGCTGAAAATTGTTACGATGATAATATGCTTTCTCAAATGCAATGGCAAAGTGAAAGAAAAACAATCCAAATATATATATCAAAACTAACCATGTTTTCTTATATGAAAAAGGCATTTTTTTGCCTCTGGAGAAACGCCACATTCATGCCCAACTCATAAAATACAGCGAAGGAATAGAAGGCAGTATTTAAAACATGCAGATGAGCTCCAGAAACTTCTAAGGGCATTAGCATAGCTGGCTGCCAAGAAGGTACTATTTATCTTAGGAGTCACTGGGTAATGTGTAACATATACAGAAAAGAGAGGCACAAGGTCAGCTCTCTTATGCTTAGGAGCCTTGGTAGTTTGGAATTGGAAGTATTTTTTATGAGGCTCTCTGCCATTTAACTTCCAGGAAAAAATACTCTACCAAACAAATTCTTTCAACCATTCCTTTTCTCTCCCATTTTCTGTGTAGGAAAGCAGTATATTTTCTATTTTTTTTCATCTTGAGAGTGCCTGAAAACTAAGAATAGATGAAAGAGAGAAATACTAACCAGCTTCTTCCAGAAAGATTCCTGTATCTATAGATTCGTATATTTTAGGGTTTCAAAGGAACATTATGATTATCTAGTCAGAACTGCCTGACAGGCTGTAAAACCTCACCAAGTAATCTCTCCATCAAGCACATAACATCTGTTTGAGTAATTGCATACCTCTTAGAGAGATACCCAGTCGTGATTTAAGGACTGCAAGTGATGAAGTTCTGCAGCCCTTACTCAGGGTTTGACTCAATGAAAACATTGGCATATTATGTTCTCTGTCTGTTAGGTTTGGAGGAACAGAAAGAAATACCTGGCTTTAAATAGAGCCTTGTTTGAAATCTGTATGAATAAACTCTACAGAATTTAAAACAAACAAGAAGAGAATGCATCATAAGAATACTTGTGCACCACCTTCTCTTTTGTAGGGATGCATGTTCTCCTATCCTTTTTCTTGGGCTCTTCAGAAAACACTGACAAAACAGATGAATCCTGCAGCTGGATCTCTTTGGGTTTACACTGATTTAGTTTTCTAATTCAGTGCCCTATAGGAATAGTTTTCAGTTCTGTGTGATGCATTCCTCCTAATATACAGAGTAGTCTTGTTTTACGTGTGCTAATGCTCCACCTTTAGTAACTTTTTACAGATACTAATGTCAAGAGAATGATAGCAGAGGCACCAACTTCAATTGGTGAGACAAGTTCTCTCACAGGGGCCATAGGAATTCAAACTTCCGTACACCAACAGGACTTCAGGTTTTCAGTCCTGACACCAGGGCAAAATGGTGACTGAGCTGCTCACTTAGTGACAAACACCACAAAAGCATCCGAGCTCTCTGGCAGAAACAAGGACTAACTGGCATTCTGGTCAACCTGTTTGTGCCTGCAGTGGAAGCTGTCTAAATATATTCGGTTGTTAAATGCGATCAAGAATCCTGACAAATACATATAGCCAAAAGATGGCATTTTCTGAACAGATGCGGACGCAATATGTTCACAGATCATGTCAGGATGTGCACCTATGCTTGTGTGCAACTTTAAAGCACACGCTGCCAGAAATTACTTGCCCTCTTTCAGACGCATTCATAAATAGTAAAAAAAAAAAATAATCTATTTCAGAATACAGTAATATTGCCAAAACATGATCATGTTGGTAATCTTGTTTTCTGCAGTAGTGAACATTAAACATACATAAACACTCAAACTACAGTAGCTCTGCTCTTTGAAATAACAAATGTTTCCAATATTCAGTTCCACCATCTGATACAATAGATTTTGCTTACGTCCAGTGGTGTCCTGCTATTGCTTGAATTGACTGTCACAGCTGAAGGTCATGGAGTGACTCGGTGCCAAAACAAACAGATGATGTGCTGGGAAGCCACTTTTTGAAAAAAAAAATCTTACCTTACTAAAAGCAAGCACAAACTCCTGAAAAATGTAAACTTCGAAAAGAGAAGCATCAGTCATGGCTTCTCAGCTCATCCTTCAAAGTTAAACCAACAGAAAAAGCAGTCATAATATTTGCACCTAGATAAAACAAGCTAGGATTTTACTTTGGGACTTAAAACAGCTCAGTTCATTTCCCTAGTCGGATAGAGACTTCCTGCGTAACCTTGAATAAATTGTTTGGGACAAGGTTTCTGGAGGTATGTAAATGCCCAGATACACATTTAGATGTGCACTGGGGTATTTGGTATGGATTCTCATAATTAACAAGTGCTGAAAATGACTGCATATCTGCTTTTAAAATTATCTTTAAATGTTTTTCCCAAGGGTAATCTGTGGATGACTAGGTGTCCGTAAACCCGTAATCTGGGTTTTTATAAACAATGACAATCAGAACTATTTTCACTTGAAATTTTGATGATAAGGGAGCACGGTGTCTCCCTTTGGGAGCCTTTGGGAACTGACAGTGCCCTAAGACTCTTTCCCTCTGCAATATGAGAATAGTTGTACCTTCAGTAGGAGCTGGAGACAAATAAAGACGAGACACACTGTGAGACGATCACACCATGTCATAACGGAGCCACATTTCTAGCCTGAGTTAAGACAAAGAAAAAAAATCCACTTGGTGAATAAAGAATATATGCTGTTCTGTAAGTTGTTCTCCCTATTTCCACAGTTCATCAGAGGAGGGAGAAAGAATGCATCTCAATTCTCAAACAAAAATATAAATTAGGTAGGGGGGAGTCCTTGCACCAAAAATTGATAGGGTGTAAGTAGCAGAAATGGCACCGTTGAGTGTTGTTCGGGACAACACTCCTGGAAGTTGCTCGGCACCTCAGAATCAGGGCAGAATTTGTATATTTGTTTCAGGCTTGATTCTGCAATACTAAATTAAATGAGTCATCTCAACTTATGGTGAAATCCCTTGAAATCAAGAGACTAATTACACAAAAATCACTCAAGATAGAAGGAGTTGGAGTGGGGCCCTGAGGGAGCACAGCTACGTGCACTTTAGACTATTGAAAAAGCTCTTTCCGCAACGCACATCTCATGTGTATGAATAAGCTAATTGCTGACGGGAAGGGGCTACTGGTGTTTATTAAACACCATGGCTCAGAAGCAACATCTGGCTCAAGGAACCCCTTGATTTGAGGAGCCTGGAAGGGTTATCAGGGAAAAATAATTTAAACATATTTCTTATAATGATTCATAACAGCATTTGCTATGAGCAACCATCAGAGGTGCAATAATGCAGAAAGCTGTTACTCTGACAGTTCCCATAGCCCAACGCTTGCTGTCACAGGCTCCATCACATGTATGAGAAATTACTTACAGTTGGAAAAGGTCGTTCTCAGAATTCTAGATCATAAACCTCAATATTTACACTTGTCAGCTTTTTTACCTGCCACAGTGGACCAGTAAGATAAGGCTGTTGAGGATCTTTATGTTGACAAAGTAGATAATGCAGATATTATAACGAGACTGCTGTATGCCATTTAACACTTTAGTTTTGCTATACCTTTTAGTTTTATAGAAATACATTTATGCTTTGTACTAAGAGGCAACAAACTTTTTTTGCTTCAAGCTATTCAACTATGGCTAGTCCACTTTAATTATTGCATATAAAAGTGTTTTATTATTTTATTCAATCAGACTGGCAGAGATCACTTAGAGCATTCGACTAGAACAGTCTCAGTAAAAACTAATCAAAAGCTCCTGTGAGTTTGAGCATGGGATCTGGTAAACTCAGTAACAAATGAAACATAATTCTAAACATTCATGTTTACAAAAAAAAAAAATATTACAAAATCTGAACAATAAGTTAATAAAGTGAAATAGTTATCTACTGTTCAGATATAAAAATGCCAGCAACTTAATTTATATATCACTATAGCAGACATGACAAAATCGTGAATAATGCCATCCACCGTCATAAGTGATACTCCGAGATTTCCAACAGAAAACCTATATTTTAATTTTCAGTTCGTATACAGCCAAAAGTAAGAGGCAAAGCCAGCCTAATAGTAATCCAAGGTTCTGTAGGAGAAACATCAACCAGGGTCGCCGTGTCTGAATATGAGTCATTTCAGGAAGCTAAAAAAAGAATAAGACACCAGAATGAGAGCCAGATATATCCATCTCTGGAAAAAAAAAAAGTCTTATGGGAAAACAAGACCAACTTCATTAAAAAAGACTTTAAAAATGCTCAGTTTCTGGATATAGCTATTAATCTGTACTATGTTCTGTACATTGTAACAACACATATCTTGACAGGGAAATATTTAAATTAATCAAATTCTGCTCATTTTGCTTCTTCTACTAGCACCGATGAGAATTATAAATAAGATTCCAGAATTTGTTAACTTCTTGGTAGTTTTTAGTAACTTTATACAGCTGTCTGTAAGGAAATGCTTAGTTAGTAAAATTAGTGATTTCTTTTTGTGGGAATAAACTAGTTTGAGGTTTTTTGTTTCAGTACTATATATAGGGTCAATTTTGCTCTTACTGAAATAACTGGCAACACTCCCATTTACTTGGGCTTTAGTAAACATACAAGTAGAAAACAGGATTTTTACAATATGCTTGAAAAAATTATGCCTAGTATTTTTCTCTGTGAGTTTTAAATCAAGTAAAGGAGCAGCAGCTGTTTATAATCATAATAAAAGCTACTTACTTTGACCTTCCACCCTACATGGTCTCTTTTATCAGTTTTAAATAAAAGGTATGCCTCAACAGACCCTGTGAAAATGATGCCTCGGGCTCAGAATCTCTTAGTATTTATGCTTTATGCATTACAGACAGCAGGGGAGACGGTAATGACCACTGATACTCTCGCATCAACTTTGAAAACAACTACAGAGCAATGGCCTGGTACTGACCTTTGATTTTGGTTGGGCTTTTTAGTCTATTTGTTGTGAACTTCAAAACTCTCCCATCACGTTTCCTTCCTGCTCCGCTGCCAGCCTGCGCTTGAACGACGCTATTTATTTCCTCTGCTCTTTTAGAGCCTCCTCGCAGGAGCTGTAACAGCATCAGCCACTGGGAGACAGTGGAGTGGTGCTGCCCAAGGAGGCTACCAGGGTACGTTTACACCTATATGTGCTATGCGTGTCCTTCCCCCTGTCAGAGGGGGGGTCTCTGGGTCTCCCTGTCCCGCGCTCGTCTTTCTCTGGAAGTTGGCATGGGCCCAAAAGAAAACCGCAGTGAAAAGTCTGACCCTACTCTGAAGTTTTGCATGAAAATAACAGGCAAACCCAAAGGCCCTGGACCTTCAGAACAGCTAGGCAGTGGTTTAAACTGTCGTACAAATTTGTGCCTTAAACACAAATGAAATATAACTACAGGAGTTTCTAAGGATCATCAGAAACATTTAATCTAAAGCCAATGTAAACACCACCAAGTTCTGAGGTAAATCAAAATCTGAACTGACAGCTTGTAAGTGTTCAGAGCACGTGGCTTTTGTTTTGTACATAAGTAAAAACTGTTAATTAAGAGCTAGGCCTAAATCCAGGGTTCCGCTCTAGACCTTTGGTCTTTCTACCTTATCCTTATAATCAGTCTATTTTGTCCTCTTCCCCAGTGCATGAATGAACAAGTTCTCTAAGCAGGAGACTTTTCCCCTTCCGCTGCAAAAGCTAGTATTTTCTCTTACTGCTGTTAGTGCCAATTTATGAGTTACACACATGCACAGTACGGTCCTAAGGGAGTTTTAAAAAGGAATTCTCAGCAGTTAGTATCCTTCCTATGCCTGGTGCAGATCTCTGCTCCTTCCACCTAGCCTGTGTGCCTCTTATCAAGAATACAGACCATTTCTGTAGCCTTACCAGTGTGACATCAAGCCTTACCGTTAATCAGGGGACAAATCTATTCCCACTTCAGCTCATGTTTTCATCATGAGCACACGAAAGATACAAAGAATTAGGAAGCAGCGTGCTGAAAGAAGGCATGAGGGGCTCTCAACAGTGTGCTGGCTAAATAAGAGTTCTGCTAAGCTGGGTCATATATGGCATGACTGCTGCACTGCAACAGCCCAGTAAGCCACTTTAGATGTACTCCGTTATCTCCAAAATCGGAAAGATTTTTAAGGTTAGTTGGAGGAGATGTCAGTTAGTTACCCCAGGGAGTGGCTGGCTAGCTCCTCTTTCTTGATATTCTTGTTGCCTTTCTTGCTTCTGTCTCCCTCCTTTCAAGTCAGACAGTAAGTCTTTCTGGTCAGGAACCATATAAACCAATAGGATCTGTATAATCACTCAGAAGTGACGTCCCAGAACTTGTTTAATACAATGCATGTGATTTCAAAACTATTTATCCATAATGATACTCATGGATACTCATTTAAGAGGCTGATGATATAGGATTTTCAAGTCTGTTTCCCAAGACGAAAACGGACATGTTTTGTCAAAGAAACAGTTCATTAGGAGTGAGTTGGTCTGTTCCATTCCATATAATGGTGTCTGAAGGTCAATTCAGGTTAAAGGTATGTTAAAGAAAAGGTATGTTATTAATGAAAGGATCTTTGGAAAGAGTGCAAAGTTATGATTATACTTTGACCTCTAAACAGGTATCAAGTACAAAATATCTCACTACATTGCTCATAAAATGCTACTTTTCAGGGGATTTAATTCTGATTAAACAAGTAAACAGTACAGGCTTTTACTCACACTCATATCTTGAATCAACAAAAAATATGTGTTGCGATATTGTATCTGCGCATACACATTTGCAAGACAAAATGCTCCTCCCTTCCACCTTCCCCAGTTACAGGGAAGATGAAATTTTGCAGAATTCCTCGGTGAAAAATTACGAAAGATATAAATTATTTTATCTTTTGTTCTTTTCCTCAGATTTTTAAAATGATTAGCCTACCCTGCTTGTTAATGGAGCTAGTATGCCATTTTTAGAAATGAAAAACCTTTAATTAACCACTGAAGTAGTTTTGTACAACCTCGACTGTGGCAGCAGTCTCACCGTGCTGTCCTGCCAACGAACCTCCACCTCATACTCCTCAATGTTCCTCGATGCGGAAACCAGTGGGGCTGTTTGGTCTTATTTAACTGCTGCTCTCTTAGTTATCTGCTGCTCTGACAGGCACATGAAGATGTGGAAGCCCATAAAACAAATACTGAAAATTGGAGTTTTGTACACCATTAAGTATTTGTACCTAATTGGCAGGAACACTGTTTGTAGATGAGAATGCAGCAGAGAACAAAAGTTCTTTCTGTGCAGAAAACTGAAAAATGCATCAAGCATGGCTGGTTTTCTTTTGAGATGTACTGCACAAACATATGAAACTTTTCAGATCTACAGATTCCTGCGGTGCTACAGGAATATTTTTTAAATAAAATAATCCCTGTGATATTCAACACTTGCACTTCTGACAGATATAGGTGAGCAACCCAATTTGAGAAAATGCAGAGAAAGGCTGACTGGAATCCCTATTGATAAAAGGGAGGTGAGAGAAATAAGATTCCCCCCCCCTTCTTTCTCCTCTTGACGTCAAGATTACAGTGAAAAGCTGAGAACAAGGGAAGACATGTCCCTGTCTCTGCCTGGGACTTTGTGATCTCTCAGGATTTACAGCTGAAACATTGCTTGGAAGACTCAGGGGGAAACATGGTGGGGTTTTGGAAGCTCGTGGATCCCTGAAGGATGTTAGTCCTAAACTGAAGCAAAAATACTCCTAAATCATTCTTAGCCACATTAGTAAAGCCATACCTATTGAGTAGGTAGGCAGCTTCACTTCCTAATTTCTCTGTGTCAGAACAAGATGCAATTTAGTACACAGTGTTCTTGTCTCTTATTTACCACTTCAGGCAGGACTGTTGACACATCCACAATCCTTAGGGAGTTCCCTCATAAGCTCTTAGGAGCACTTTATGTTCATCTTACTTTTGTTACAGTAGCAAAAATAAATAGACTAAAATACAACCAAGATCTAAGGTCAATTGTCAAACAGGTTATAATACATATTGGGTTTCAAGTATTAGGCCTGAACCTGGTAAATGATATCTCAGGCAGGAGGGGAGGGGTGGTAGCGGACACAACAGAGAGGCAGCCAGCCTTGGGAAACACACAGTCATGATTTATGAAGGGACAGCCTTCTTTTTTTTTTTTTTCCCCACTTCTTGATCTAATCACTCGAAATATTCTATCTTTGTTCACAAGCTTGCAAGCAACTTTACATTAATACACGTTGGCGTATTAATGTGTACTTATTATTAAGTATCACGCCATGTGATACTTATTATTAACGTGAACTTATTAGTAACATGTACTTGTTATTAAGTATCATGCCATGTGATACTTAAAATTAGCTGGCACGGTAATTAAGTTCCGCAGTGTTACAAGTGTAAAAGTTAGCCAGCTCTTCAATAAATGATGTGGCCTGAGGGATTCTTGCACGGTTCTTAGACCTTCCTTCTAGCGTATATCTTCACACTTTATTTTTCTGTACTCAGATAATTGCTATTGAACTGGAAGTATGAAAAATGTTGGGCAAATATGAAAAGGTTGAGGCAATCTGATGGTTTTTGAATTGCTTAGGAGCTCATCTAAACCTCCCTGAGAAAAAAAGGCTGGCCAGGAAGAACACAGGATAAGGATCTTGCATTTCAGTTCAGAAACAGCAAATACATGTTGAAACCATGTGTGAAAAATAAAGAAATGACGAGTAAAAAGGAAATAAGTAACCAACTTCTTCAAGATTTTAAAATACCTGGCAGGTTCAAATGTTTGTTTATGTCATAATAAGTAACTTTCAATCCTAGAAATGCATTATTTACCTTTCCCCCTCTAAAAGTCCTTTATGCCTTTCTCGTATGTTGCCCTCTTAATAGCCTTTATTTCGCCCTTTTATAAGTAATTACACCTGTCATAGCAGTGACACCTCATAAAATCAGACTAAGCACCCTACACACACAGGACAGATGACATGCTTTCTCCCTCCAAGTTAATCCATCTGCATTTGTCTGATACTCATCTGTGATGTGGCTATGTTAAAAGGAAAATGTAACAATAGACTGAAGTTCTCACCATTTCTGCTAAAGACAAATACAAGAACATTCCAGCTGTAACAGTAAAAATCCAGTTTTGAATGCAAGGATCAGTTGATACAGAAAGGCCAATATAAAGTCCTAAGAATGCTGTTAGTGCACTTATAAAATTCATCAAAATTGCAGTCTTCGTGGGGAGCCCTGTACTTAGCAGCACAGCAAAATCTCCTGCATAGAGAAAAAGACAGAAAATGTATGATTTAGCTGATAAATTTATTTGTAAGACTCTTGGTAATAAAGCATGAAGGAAAATAATAAGATATACACAAAGATAGTGAGTGATGGAGGCTGCCCTTGGATTTCTGTAGAATTAGTTATAAACTCATCCTGTGAGAAAAAACATAACCAAACCCCCCATATTGACTTGTATTTGTTTAGCTGTTCCTAAAGATAGCATACAGTATACAGGAGTGGCTTTCTGTTAGTTCTCGATGTTCTGTGACATTTCCAACTTGGATACACGCAAAAGTGAAGTCACATGCTTTCCCAGAGTTTCTAAATCTTTCTCGATTGGGAACTTGCCAGTTCAAATCACGTGAGGATATTTGCAGCATGGTCTTTGAGTGTTTCACAGGTGCTGTAAGGCAGAAAAACCTATGCCAGTCTGATTCTGGTTTAATTCCACTGATTTCAGACCTAATTGATTTTGGTAAATTGTACATCAGAATTGCATCACAGATTTTTCTTCTAAAATAAAGTATTTCATAACAGGTCCACAGTAAAAATACTTTGAAAATTCGTCTCTGTGAGTGTAGAAATGCCCCTTTGAGACTGGGGCACTACTGCCCCAGAATTAAGAAGGTCTGTTGTTGGAGTTAGCTGTTCAGGATTTGGTTAATTTCTTTGCTATGCAAACAGGAGCTACTGGTTCTACAGCAATTCCCCATCCCACCTTTTTTGAGGGAAGTTTTCTACAGAGACAGCACATGAAATCTCCAGTCATTTAAGAATAGAAATGAGAATCCACAGTTCTCATCTCAAATTTGCCAGCATGTGTATGTTACAAAATGTCAGGAACAAATTCATCCACGCTGAAAGATTTACCACAAGGAGATAATTGAGGACAATGTTCAATTGAACTATCTTCGTGTCCTACCTGCTAGTATATCTTCTTTTATTGTCTTGTTATTCTTGATTAGCAGCAGGAATGAAAGTAGCATGAGGAATACATTGTTAAACAGCTCTACTGCATATTAAAACTCCGGGACAGCCCAAGGTGTCAGGCCCACATGGCTCTTGCTCAGAGCTTACTATTTCTTGTGTCTGTACACAATGAGAATAAAGGGCCACTCTGACCTGATGACATCTGCATGTGAAGATGGTAAGATGGGACGGTATCCAATAATGAGGGCAGAAGCCTCACCTCCTTTTTGTGAAGGGGAAAGAGAAGAATACAGCTTGGATATATATGGATATATAAAGATATATCCATCTCACACATCAATGTTATAGTTCCTGATGCTATAAGCAAAAAGAATTCCCACTAACATCATGCAGGAAAGAATTCTTTGGAGAACCTGGAACCACAAAGTCAATCAAGAAAAATACACATATATATTTCTTACCCATTTCATGAGGAATTTCATGGCATAAAATAGCAATAGTCGTTGTCACACCTGTTTCTGTTGAGGATGAGAATGCTGCTCCTATTACCAAGCCGTCAGCAAAATTGTGAAGACTGTCACCGACCAGAACCATTATTGCTAACAAGCTAATTTTCTTACCTAGGAAAAAACAAACAAATAAGAAAAAAGCCCAGAAATTTTCACACAAACAGATCCTGTAATTTGGGTTTTTTTTTTTTTTTGGTGACTTCACATATAACATTATGAAAAGTGATAATAATCAGAGGACAATAGTGTTGATATGTTTTGTCCTTGTTATTACACTTCCTTCAATACATTTGAAACAAAAAAGTAGGTTGTAGAATTATTCAGAGATGCAAATAGGAGAAAGTAGCTTCCTTAGTTTCACTAGGTCAACAGTACATTGGACGTTCATGATCAGGCATCGGACAGGAGAGGAAAGGTGTTACCAGTGGTAAAAGTACTGAAATCAACCTAGGGAATTAAAGAGAGTCTCTCCATCCAGCCTGTAACCCAGCCAGCCACGTAGCATGGGGAGGAATTTTATCTCAAGTAGCAATGAGGCTCCATACATAAGCTCCATGTCTAGGCCTAGCCACATATAATTGGCTCCTCTATCCTGTGCTTTATTCCATCCATTTTACCCACAATCTCACAAGCAGGACCTCCTAACGCCTCTCAGGAAACGCATCCAGCTTCCCTCTACACAGTCCGGGCAGAACCCTTCGCAAAGGGTTGTTTTATGCCTGAAGAAGCAGGGTCGTGATTTGGGACCTAAACATCATGCATTTTCTTGACTTTTGTCGGCCCCACACAGACACAATACAGCAGTCTAAGGAGCTAACGTGGAGCTGCACAGAACTGTCTGAATATAGTTATTACAAGGTTTCACTTCAGTAATGTTTCTTCAGAGATGACCATTTTATAGTGACGGGGGAGATGTTTTTCTTACAAGAAACTGGCTAGAACTGAAGTCTTCAGACTATTATAAAAAACACACACAGCACATAAAAGCCTAACAACTGTATTCAGAAAATCCTCCCTAGTTGCCTGGGAGCTCTGCGGGTTCAGAAAAATTGGCAGGCTTGTTAGATTTTCCTGCCAACTTACAGAGCCAGACATGGATGTCCCCAGTTTGCACAGTTCTTTCCAAACAGTATGGGCAGTTTATAATCAATAGGGCAGAGCATGAGTTGCATAGAAATAATAATAGATTGCTGCACTACATTAAGCTTGCGATTTGTAATAAGCACTGGCGAGGACGAAATCATGGCCTGCCCTGAGATATTACTACTCTGTTTTATTCCAGTATCTGATTGTTGAAGAAGATGTACCATAATTACGGGCACTCACTCCAGCCTTCTGTCTATGGTATAACATAGGGATAAGGTTAACATTTTGGAGCAATTGCAAATATAAGCTTTGTCAACTTACTTGACAGAAAGTTAAGAAGATGCGTATATAAACAAATCTGAATGTTTATCGTACTTTCAGCCTATTTTAAAGCAAATTTGTTACTAGCAATCATCTCACTGCATTGCTGTAACAGTAACTATTAACTTATTATCCTAACTATTTCTACAAAGCTTTTTCTTCTTAAACAATTCCATAATTTTCACAAAGCTCACGGATGGGGGACTTCCACCATAGCTTATGTATTTTAAGACTTGAATAAGAGTTTGAAGCAAACATTTATCCATACATAGACCTTTTTTTCCCATGTCTTCATTACTCATGAAGCAAAAATATTTATATTTAATGTAATATCTCACTGAGTATACCAAATTCAAAATGCTACTGTTTGATCTTTTCATATATTGATAGAACAAGTGTGGATAACTGAGAAGAAGAGGACCTGTGAGAAACCACAGATCGTTTTCTTCCAGTAGTTTCTTGCGTTTTGAGTTACTCACTAGCTATCTAAGGTGACTGACTTCTCTCAAGGTCCTGCTTGACATGCGTTTACAGTGAAGTGTGACATTTCTGGAGATGTCAGGCTTCTCTCTTAGAGCTGAAGATTCCATTCCATTTTGGAAAAAAACCACCTAAAAGTTTATCTCACTAGCAAGGTATCCAGGTATGCATTTAGCTATTCATAAGAACTGTAACAACATAAACTTTTGTAAATATGCATTCTCTAAAAAACCCTAAACGAAAACATCCTCCTTTCACTACTATGGTTTCACTTACTGATGTATAATAGAAAGGTAAAACTGAGCTATGAAATAAAAATGGAACAAACCAAAAATTTTACTGAGAAACTAGACCAAATTTTGTTATTTGGAACAAATAATGCTGAGATCACTAGAAATTTGTGCTTAGCAGGTAGTGATGATTGAGCAGAATGGAAACATCTAGAGATGGACTAATAGAAACACAGAAACTGGCACTGGATTATGTACTGCTGGATAGGTAAGACTGAAGAAACAGAAATTAGATTTCAAATGCCTCAGAAATGGAAATGAAGTCCACAAGAACAGAGAAGAACATTAGAAACCTAGAAGAAGATAATGACATTGTTAAATAAATGAAATTGTAGACCTGAGATCACAAAATAAAGGGAGTTGATTATAGTAAATAAACTGATTTCAATTAAAATGCTAATCTCTTAGCTGAATGACTATGCTCTATTTCTCCCCTTCTTTTTTTTTTTTTGAGTAAGCAGCAACAAAACAGAGAAGATAAGAACTACTTTGAAGCTCTCTGAAGAAAATAGATTATCCTAAAATTGAGAGCCATCATGAGCCCATAATTTCATCCATGTAATAAATCATTACTGGTTTAAGGAGACTATTGCATTACCGTGTAAGAGAAGAAGGAAGCAGAATTATATTAGTACAGTGAGCCAAAAACCCAATTGTGTCACTACCTTCAGAAATAAAAGCCCAAGCAAAGTTTACAATTATAAAAATCTGTATTGTATTAAATTTTGAATGTTTCCCTTTAAGCAAAGGCTTTAGAAAAATGGTTTGCAACAGTGAGTAAACAAACACTAAAGCGTGGACAGTATAAGATTAATGAACTTCACAATTACAGGGCTGGCAGCTGAAAAAGTCTTGAAGAAGATATTCAATTATGTAGCCAAGCATCACCAAATGTGGTGAGGTAGCATACAGCAAACACAGAGCTAAGCCAGCTTTACACTTTCCATTCCATTTTAGATCTCAAGACTTTTCCTGCTGCTTGTCTAGTCTTTTTATTGATACTAACTTTTTTTGCTGATCGCCTTACTCTCTGGAGGAACTTCAGCAGACTCGGAATCTTCTGGGCTTCTCTAGTTAAAAGCAAAGATAATGGATCAGTGTTAAGGGGCTCTTCCAGCTGCTGATATAAATACAGGAAAATATCAAATAAGTTCAAGTTTTTTTAATTAAAGACAGTTGCTGTTATTTGCATAAATATCATTAGAATCATTTATTGAGTACTGACAGTGTGATTGGTACTGCAGAAACACATAAAAAAAAGAAATCTCCTTTGCCCAGAAAAGGCTACAGTCTAATTCAGGTAGGAAGACAGACATTCATAAGCGACTTTGTAACCCAAGAAAATCATGTTTCTGCTTGAACACACAAAAATCTAACCAAATTCAGAGCTAAAAAGGACACCATCAAATTGTATCTTGTATCTTCTCACTTTGTCATGACGGGATGACAGTAATTTCCTGCTGGATAAGGAAATCTACAGGATTTCCAAGGAAAAACGGCTAGACGACAGAGTCTTTTTGGAGTTTGTGTTCTTCACAGTTACTCTGTGAAAACACAAGACTGAAACAGATGATCATAGGTAGGTTTCACACCCTTTCAAAACGTAGTTGTTTTTTCTTTGGGGTGCTTCCCCTCTTGGCCCTTAGTTAGGGCTTTGTCTCAGCATCAGGCATCGCTGCCTGGGTATAGCAGCACATGAGTACACTCCACTGCAGCGAGCGAAATATACCCTTATTTCAAGCAAAGAAAGAGACAGCATCTTTGTCCTTAGCCTAGAGAATTAATTTGATGCAGCAGCCCTAATATTTAATTAACAGAAACTGTAACTGTGGGGAGAGAAGAGAGAACATGAGGTATCTGTCTCTCCTCCTACCTCCCTGGCGCTTTTCTTTCTGACTAGAGAAATTATTAGAAATTTGTGTGAGTGAGATAAGCCAAAAAACTTTTTTTGTTTGAAACTAGAAAAATGGAATTTATAATTTTTGGTTTTTTTTTTTTTTTTTGGCCAGAACAGCCTATTAAAGCTATTTTAGCAGCCAGTGAAGAGTCAACGGCAGCACGAAAGAGTGCTTTGTTAGGGTCAGCAGCCACCACTCCTATAAAAAACTATAGCAGAGATGTATACTGGCTGCAAACCAGAACATGTTTCTTGGCTGGCATTAGCTTGGTTGTGATGTGGGATATATGCTGTAGAGGCACGAGGAGGGAAGGGAAAGGGTTTGGTTTTTAAATTCTACATTTTAAAGGAAAACTAAAAGTCTTTAATTCCCATGATTGCAGCCAGTCATACAAATTCCAGTAATTGTTCCACTTCTCTTATAATATTTATTCACATGCCACATCTTTGAACTCTGAGTCAAAACTGCAAGACTAATCACTGACCTGAAGGATTTATAAGCTTTTCCTAGTCAACCAGTGTTTGTCTTACTATTACTCACATGACTCTGAAAAATTGGCCGTGCCTGTACAGACTAGCTCAGCCAAGCTAGTTCATGTATTTATACATAACTTTGGGGGAATCTTGCATCTGAGAGGAAAGACGAGCTCATTCATTATCATAAACAGGAAATGATGACATGGCTCACAAATTAGTAAACATTCTTCACTTGTCTGTTGACTGCATTCCATTGAGAGTTTCCCAACTGTGTTTGAGAGATTAGCAGTGGCTCATAAGGCTCGTGCCCATCACAACTACCTTAGTAAAATGGAGTTCACATTATAGAAGTTCTCCGGAGATTCTGATTTAAATCAGGAACCTATGTACCTAGATACTAGATATAAGCCGAAGAGATTTGTTGGAAAAAGAGAAAACAGGTTAAAAGGTATGAGTTAATTTAATTAGCAAAGACATGTCTGTCTGGATACTCTCCACAGACCAACAGAAAATCACATAACTTCTTATGGCTAAGTACCATTCCTCGATACCCCCTTGTTTACTTTACTGTTGGAATCTGCAGAAAAATGCCCAAGAACTGCCTAAGATTTCATCTGGTCACTAATTATGCACTTAACTCTCACCGTAGAAAATCCTGAAGTTTTTCCCATGGGAGAACATAATACATTTTTAAAAACAAGGAAGGAGGAAAATCTTCAAGAATTTTATCAACAAAGGGTAGTACAGGAAGTGTATTGTTATATCAATCTGATACATGCTTGAGAAAAGTTATTGTAAAAATCTGTGTTTGAAATCTCTGTAAAAGCTCATTATAAACTTAAAAATCTAGAGATTCCTGACAATTATGTCACGTAATAAAGGACAAATCAATAAAGATTGGAAAAGAATACTGATTTATTACATTAATTGGGTTCATTTTTTGAGGAACAGAGAAAGAAGGATATAAAATCAGGGAAGTAGGTCATATTCGTAACCTACCAACTGTATGGTTGAAGTAGATTTGCCTCTGCCTGAATGGTCATTTAATTCAGATTCCACTGGAAGATCATGGGAATGTCCCCAGTGCCCATTAACTAAAGAAAGGCCCTGCTGAATGAAGAGGCTTTGCAATTAGTTCTGAAACCCAATGAACACAGGTGCAGTCTTTCTCAGCCTTTAGTGAAATTTTAACATGTATAAGAAATATTTATTTCAAAACAAAACTTCTTGAAAAAGATTGTTGCCTAGGATCAACATTTCCTAATGCTTATTTGGTTAAAAAAAAACCCAAAAACCAACTGAAAAATTAATCAGATAAATCAGTGTCAACAATAATGGTTTAATGAAACATTTTGTTTCAAAACTGAAGATTAAAATTTGAGATTGAGATGAATATAACAATTAACTTTTAGAGTTCATCTAGTTCTCCGTAGAATATGTTTAAAGATTTGTGGGATGATGATAAAGCCCTCCTCTCAAATAAGTAACAGAAAGGACTACTTTTTACCAAACAAACAAAATATCACCATCATCAAAATATTCTCATTCAGTTAATTTCACATAATACTCCTATGGTTGACTCAAAGGTAGTGGGAACTTATTGTTACATATCTAAATCAGGCCAGCCATTAAATACTCTCTGTAAAACAGAACAAGCAAAGTCTTGGACTTCTTAAGTGACATTAAGATAGCCTCCCATGCTGAGAAACTTAATGAGCCATCACACTTTGTGTTTCGTTGTATCCTTGTGCATAATCATATTTTCAGGCACCAGCCACACAGAAATAAAGTAATAAAATTACCATAAGCCGGGCAGCGAGCAAGGAGATACTATTAATTTAAGATTGGGTCCTACTGACTGCAACATACATATTAGATTTCCAAATGCGTTGGGAAAGGGGTCAAAAATTATTTGGAAATTTTAAGGTGCCGTTCTTCAAAGTATCTTGTGCTTACATCTATGTCTTTCTCCTCTTCAAACAGAGCCTAGAATAAACAACTGTTTTTACAGTTTCATACGGATAGGCACTCTTCACTTGCTCCACTGCTAGTCATCAAAGTATGCTTACAGAACACCTTCAATTAACTGTTTCCTTCTTGAGTTATAAATGTATGGAGTGGAGCATATTCACGAAGCATACAAATTCCATAGATCAAAGCCAAATAGAAGGTCAATCTGGTAGGAGCACTTTGGAAAACTATTTTTAATGCTTCATTTAATTCATACAAATGATGATTATTTTCCACAATCATTTTAACATTTTGTGGACTGTAAAATCTCAAAACAAAAGAGATTTTTTAAAGGATAAATCATACAAAGCTTTACCTGGTCATGTGGTGTTACCAAAAGAAAGAAACACTTTTCAATCAGAAAAAAACCATGAATTCCTCCAATTATTCCCAATAGTTTCCAAATATATTCTTTCCCCTCATAGAAATGTTCTACCTCTTGTGCTTCATGTTTATGTAAACCGAGAGTCTAAAAAAAAAAGAGATAAATTAAAAAACCTTAAAATGACAATGTTTTGATTTTTGCTAGTTATCCATAGTTTAATTCAAATTATTCTTAACATTTTCTTTTGCCATTTCTTTCAAATTTAAATTGTGATTCGAGCTAATCAGATAAACAGTAGATTTATTAGGAAAGTAGATTTTCATAGTAGAATTATTAGGAACTTCTGCTAAACTTCATCATCTCTTGGTGTTGAAAGGAGCAATATTTTTAGAGACAGTTTTATGAAAATGCCCTTTTTATATATATATATATTTAGTATATTTTCTTTGGAGTATATCAGTCTTTAAAGTCTAAAAAGTTACTTGCATTATTTTCAGATGTAAACTTCATATTGAAAATAATTCATAAGGCTTTCTGCTGGTGGGTGTGGTTGTGTTTTTCCCCAGTGGCACAGCATGGTAGCCCTCCTTTGCTCTGAAAGTGGGCACTTTAAGGTTACTGGATACTTCACTTAAAACTGGTGAAGGGGAACACTTTCGCACTCAAAAACTGTCCCTTAAAGAAATGCATTTGTCTGACATTCACTGAGAATTGCCTTCCTTAAACTCCTCTCCCAGTTCTGCTTCCAGAGATGATGTACTGAGTACCAGGGACATTTTGACCAGAATCTCAAGTGGTGTGAGGCTCTTTTTCAATGACCGGTTGAATTCTATTTATAACAGTTGTGTCATATTGGAGGAGACTCATTCAAAAATAAATGAATACACAATGGAAAACTGCTTCTGTTTTACATGCTATCCTATTATTAAAATTTATTTAATTAATTTAGGCACATATTTTATTACAGTTTTATGCAGCAGGATTAATTAGGCTGATAGCAACTGGTTTTCTGGAACAATATGTGGAGGGGATTGTGGATGCCTCATACAACTTTTGAACAATTTCACCTAAAAAGCGTTACCAAATCTTCCTCATGAAAGAGTTTCACACACATCTAGAAACCTGGCTTGCACAGGACCTGTGGGTTTTCTGAAAAGTATTTGTGAAAATAAGAATCTTATTTTCTCTGAATTCATCATTTCTTGATTTCTGCTTCGTACTACTTGGATTCTCTATTAGAGCTACAATGTGCAAATGGAATTGGAATACTGGGCAGCTGGTTCCCAAATTTCATGGAAAGCTTTACTTTTAAACAGTTGAGCATCAGCCAGGTTTAAATGAGAGTTTTTTTTCTCTGTGTGCGTATGTGTGTGCATGTGTGTGAACATTTTAATAATACAAGTGTGTATTACCTACCTGAGGAATAAGGTGTAGCAACGCATCTCCAGAAAGGGTCCCAACAGCCAAACCAACAAACAGCTGTAAAATGAGTGTATAGATTTCTTGACAGGAGTTAAATAAAATTAGGGTTGTACCCAACATAGATCCAATAGTAATAAGTAAAACAGCAACAGTGCTGTAACCATATTCTGTAGGGAAAAACAAATGAAACAAGGGCACTTTTAATCATCCAGTATTTGTGTTTGTGTTTTAATATTTGATTTGTATTTGTATTTGGTTTTGATGCTATGTTTTGCTACCTCTGTGTACAAGCACACAGAGAAGTGATTCATTGTGCCACATAGATCTTTCTAGTCATGTATGATATCAATGACAGAACTGGAAGCCTAAAAAACATTCATTTTTTCAGGCTTTACAGGTACTACAGTCTCACACCTCCAAATTTCAGGCCTTAAAGTGCTAAATAGACTGTGACTGTGCAGATTAGAGATCCTCAGAGCAGTACAGTGAACATAGGTCTGCACTTGTTTCCTCTCTTAATAGATTTATGCTACATCCTCACACACCACACCTGGGAATCTTTACAGTCAAAACCATGTTATCAACCAAATCATATTCAGTAAACAAACCAAGGCCTAAAACCTCAAATTAACGTAGGCGTCTCATTTAGGTTCTAAGCATAAACTTTTTTAGTCCAAATTATGCTTACAAATGTGCTGTGGACGTACATTCCTTTAGTTACTACATCAGGACCACCAACCTATTTTTCCCAGGTTACTGGGGTTTTTGGAAGGTTACTCTTACAGTTCTTCAGAGTTACACACTGCTCACATTCCCAACCTTTTGCACAACGTGAGTCCTGATTAATCCATAAGAAAGTCTTATGATGGAAGTAAAACTCTGATGAGAAACAGACATAAAGGAACTAATGCCAAAATATTCAAAAATGTCACTTAAAGTTTCACACTTTAATAGTACTGCAAGTGCTCAGTGCCTCATAAAATCAGACAGTAAATTTCACAGACTGCACATCCAAATACAGAGGTATAGTAGATACTTGGGGAAGGTCAGGCCTTGGTGACTTAGCCAAAACAGCACAGCCTGTCAGTAAAATTGAACTGAGAATAAAATTAATGAGCCTACGCTCAGGTCACTAGGTCACGCATAGGTCAAACCTGAAGCCATTCATCTGTCTCAAGCCAGCAGAAGTGTCCCAGTGGTCATGGAAACCTTCCTTTGCCAAAAAACACAGGGAAAGAGCCGCAGAAAGGGCTCTTAGTAATTCCATTTTTTGTCTGAATATTTCAGCTTTGCTCATCTACACAGATCTCACCTTTCTGAGGTCACTAAAATGTCAGCGATTGGGCTGGTGGCCTTTAACTTGAGAGACCCTCATTCAAACTGTGAATTTGCCATGAACTTTGTATGTGACCTGTGAAAGTTCCTTTCTTTCTTTGTCCCTTGATTCCTCATCTGAAAAACGGGCATATGCCTGTAGCATAGAAAAGATAAAAGCAGTAAAGACTGCAAGGTGTTCAGGTAATGAGAAGAAAGATATAAGAAAGAAGGATGCTGCCTTCTGGGGAGCTATAACAATTCTTCTTATTCTGTATGTTTCTTTCTCCTATAACCATTCTTGGGATATCCATGACTGTCCTTCCATGCCCTTATTTAACATGTTCTTTAATTCATGCTCATAGTTCCATTAATCTGTACACCACTGAATGATAGCTCAGTTTATTCCCACAAGCTGCTTAACTTGTGTGGCTTAAAGTACAGATAGAATTTTGAGATGGAAAGTGCCATACGGATCATTGGCCAGCAGGACTGGATAGCTTACTATCTCCTAATAGATCTAATCATCCAGAGCTGGCCATGTAGATATTAGGATAAAGGCATTGAAGGTATTGATTGGTAGCCTAGAAGTGCTGCTCTAGATGCAGGTGATTATGGTTAGTTGCCCATTACTTTTTGCTCATTCCTGGTTCCCAAATCCCCCACCAGAAGCTAATGCCTCCTGTAATACACCAGCACACCTAGGTTTGTAACCACTTCCCAGATATTGCTGGTTTAAAAAAAAAAAACAAAACCAGGAACCACATTAAGAAGTCCTTAGGTCAGATCAGATTCAGACAATTTTTTTTGTAGGGTGGACTAGTGATTGGTTACAGAAGTTGATTCAGCGTAATGGTAGGGCAGAAATCCCTGGAAGCAGTGGCATGAGAGGGCTATGACTACAACTGGAAACAATCTGACTGTACTCTAACTCAGTTCTTGTTCCAGCTCTATCACACAAGTCCTGCTGCCCATGTGACTGGTTTTCCGGTTGTTTTTCTTCCCACAATAGTATAGAATCATAGAATGGTTAGAGTTGGAAGGGACCTTAAAGATCATCGAGTTCCAACCCCCCTGCCCTGGGCAGGG
>JAOXNO010000013.1:21046789-21063351 GCA_028565335.1 Limnodromus scolopaceus
TAGAGTTGGAAGGGACCTTAAAGATCATCGAGTTCCAACCCCCCTGCCCTGGGCAGGGACACCTCCCACCAGACCAGATTGCTCAAAGAGCCATCCAGCCTGGCCTTGAACACTTGGGGCATTCATGACTTCCCTGGGCAACCTGTTCCAGTGCCTCACCACCCTCACTGTAAGGAATTTCTTTCTGGTGTCTGGTATCTCCAAAGCCTCTCTGCTGTAAAATATCACAACACGAAAACCCAGCAACATTCACACAGAACTTACCTACATCAAGCATTTGCCCCATCATGGTATAAAATGCCAGCTAACATAACCTTGAGGCTACATATAAAAGCAATATAATGGTTCTAGAATAAATGTGATGAAAATTTCACAAAACAGGTCATTGCTGCCCAGCAACACTTAGAAGGACCTGTCACTTTTCATCTGACGTGTATGCTATGAAATCATAGAGAGCATAAATTACAGTGTGCAGAAATCTCATCATGTTTTTGTTTAAGGTTATTAATAAGGAAAATTTCCCCAGAATTTAAGTCCCTGCACCCCTTCACCTGAATTTTCACAATTCACACGACAACATAACTCACTTTCCAAAGTTGTTGGTGGAAGCTTTATCTGCTTGGAGTCAGGAAGCTGACATGAACAACTTAAGAGCTGCTGAATGATGGCTGGACTGATTTGCTTGAAGTGGTCCTTAGAAATGGAGTAAGAACTATTTTTTATAAATATCTTCACAAGTTCATTGGCAGAGAAACAAACCTAAGCAGAAAAGTATATACAGTTACTGGATGTGTTTTGTAGACCTGCATTTATTGCTGAAGTTCAGTATGGAATCTTAGAATAACACAGGGTTCTACAACCTAGAAAAAAACCTTGGGTTTCCATATAATCTTTTCCAGTTAAATGAATTGAATTACTTCTATTTTTTTTTTATTTTCCAGTTAAAACTTGGTATCTCTGAATCTTCTATGTGCTATTAAAAATATCTTAATGCCAACACAAATCATATTCTTAGCTAGTAATGCAATACACTGCCTGTATCAATGCAGCAGTGCAATTTGTCCTTGGGCTGCATGTTTCTATCCTTAGTAAGATACGGAACTAAGTTGTTATTTTAAGGCTTTTAACAATGGCATCTCACTTTAAGGTAAGGACACTAGAAGCCACATAGTCTAGATTTGCGTTAAAGATTATTTAACCGCATTATTAGAGGTACTAAAAAATTTCTACTACTTTTTGTTCTTGTTAGAAATATCTCTGTTAAAAAAACCAAACCAAAACAAAAAATCTTCTCTTGGGAACACTGGAACATTTGTCTTTTAACAAATTTTCATGAAGAATTGGTTTTTCATCTCCAGGATGAAACTTCTAGTAAAAACATCAGCAGTTAGCATTTGAATAGTTCTAGTGGCAATTTCTGTAAGAACTTTTAAAAAGAAGTCCAGATCAAATATGCTATCTTACTTAGAAGAATAAACTTCATTTCGCAATCCCATCTAACTAGTTGTGATTCAATTAAATTTAAATATAAATATTTCTTTCATTTAAAGTAATCTGCAGCTGATAATCAGGCAATAATATTCCTAAATACTATTTTTTAATCACTGAAGCTTAAATTTCTTTTGAAAGAAAACTACTATTTAAATAAAAATGTTGTAATTATTATTACTTTTAAATAACCCAGTTAAACAACAATGTCTTCCTGCCTTTGTTCATCTGGTAGTAAAGTAAAATACATCTTGTAGCTCACTCAGAAACGGAATGAATTGAGTACTGACACATACATGTATTCTGAATACCATGTTCAGGTCTTCAGGACAACAGGAGATCTTGCCACCTGCATCTAGTCTGTTCTGCCTCCAAGCAGGAGAGCATGAAGCCAATACAGGAACACTCATATTAGAAAAGACCTTCAGTTTGCCTGTTCTAGACAGTGACTGACTAATGATAAGGAGCACCAACAAGCGGTATCAAGTCAGAAGTTTAGCTCGTGACTGGTTATGAGCAGCACTCCTCACTGGTCAGTACAGGGGTTGATATTATTTAATGCCTTCATCAACGAATTGAGTGATGGAACAGAGCGCACCATGCCACCTTCATAGATGAAATGCAAAAGGGACAAGTAGTCAATATGCTGATGGGCCTGGCTGCTATTCAGAGGGAACTTGACGAGCCAAAGAAATGGGCTCACAAGATCTTCATGAAGATCAGCAAAACCAAATTTATTGTGCTTCAAACATAATAACCCCATGCATCAATAAAGGCTGAGAAAAACTGAGTGGAAGGTAGCTTTACAGAAAAAGCCCTTGAAGTCCTGACAGATGACTTGAACATGAGTCACCAGTGTGCCCTTGTGGCAACGAAGGCTAACTGCATACTGGGCTTCATTAGCAAGTGTAGCCAACAGGTAAAGGAAAAAAAATATTGTCCTCCACTCAGGACATCTGGACTACATCCAGATTAATAACCAGCAGTACAAGAAAGACTTTGGCAAATTGGGGGAATTGCAATGGAGGACCACCAAGATGGCTAGGGAACCACAGCACATGATGTGCAGGAAGAGGCTGAGGGATCTGGGTTTATTCAGTTCGGAGAAGAGAAGGGTTGGGGCTATCTTCAGTCTTCAACTATTCAATGGAGGTAATAGGGAAAATAAAGTCAGTGTCCTCTCAGAGATGTACAGCAAAAGGATGAGAGGTAACAGATATTAGTTGCACCAGGAAAAATTTCAATTTGTTATAATAAAAAAAACCCACCAAAATGAGTTCAATAAAGCACTGGTACAGGTTTCCTAGAAAGATTATAGAATCTCCATCTTTGGAGACATTCAGAATTCAATTGGACATGGACTTGTGAAACTTCTGACTTTGATGTTGGTCCTGTTTTGAGAAGTAGGATAGACAAGATGAGGTCTCGGATTACTATGAATCTAAATTCTAATGTAATTATATTATCAGGAATTTTAAAAGAAAAAGAAAGATCTCACCTCGAAAATAAACTGTCCACCTACACTTAAAAAACATAATTCCTAATGCCTATTTAGTAAAATGTTCTTGTAAATCTTGAGGTATGAGGACCTCCATCTTTTCCAGCCGCAAGCCCTAGCCTTTTAAGCTTTTTAACACAGGGAGGCAGAGTGCTAAATTTCCATTAGCAAAGCAACTATGTTTGTACCCCTGGAGGATGATACTGAAGAAACAAGTAAATTGAATTTGCATGTTCTTATAAGGAAAATTGGATGGATGGATGGATGGATGGATGGATGGATGGATGGATGGATGGATAATTTTTGTTTCAAAAATCCATGTTTCTTTAATGAGGAATAATAAACGAATACATAAATATTGTAGCATAGTTTAATGGAATGTAATATTATTGCTCTTATTAGACCATCTACTACTTACTTATTTTATATGTATTTTTTTAATCAGTAGAGACAGTGATGACTTAAAAAGAAAGTACTGACCTTTTTTTAATGTGATAATGTTTCCAAATATAATTCCTATCTAAAAATAAAATTACTGATCTTAATGTCATTAGCAAACAAAAGCCATAAACAAGTCAATGCCTCATAGGTAGTAGCATCTGTTACTAATGGAGCACAAAGGGTATCACAGGTATGTGCAAAAAGCAGGAGACAAAATTAACAACATGACACTGACACCAAAACTTCTAATGGAATGATGCGTCAAAGAAAACAGGCATAGCTAGAAAGAAGAGGATTGAAATAAAAAAGAGAAACTGGGAATTACTAAAGAAGATAAATTCTCTTCTCTCCAGATGTTTCTTTGTGATTTTTTTCATCTATACAGAATATTTGGCTCTCAGTTTGACTCTCAAGCCTCAGATAGTTCCCCTGAACACTTATCTTTGGAGTTACAGTCAGTCTCAGAAGTTCAAGAAATCGATAATTGCATTTTATACATTCTTCTATTGCTGGAGAAGAATTTTACTTCTTTTACAGATAGTATCACTACTAATTTCTGTCCTCCATCATTTAAAATTAATATGAAATACATTTGAAATGACCTTCATTTAAAATTATTTTGAGACCCTATTAAATACCTCATCATGCTGATCAGCATGATTGTCTTCTCTGGTCAACCAGAGAGAAATAAACATATTGACAGAGAATGTATTCCAATTGCAACAAAATCACACGGATAAATATTTATCGGAATAGCATTTAACCAGGCGCCATTTGTCTCAGTTCCTCATCATAAAATGACCACACAGCAAAGTCAATTGCACATCTCTTATTCTCCTAAATGGAGAAGAAACACTGTCTTTGAGTTAAATTAAATTGAAAAGAACTGAAAACAATAGAAACATATTCTTTGAAGTATACATTTGAAATGTATATGTCAAAATATACACAAAGTATATACTTTGAAGTCTCCTTCCAGTCTCCTGAATGTCTTCCAGTCTAAAGGATGGAAGTCATTACCATCTTAATCCCAGTTATAAACAAATTTTTTTTATTTTCTAATATTTAGGATAAGGGTAAAGTCACCTGCAATGAGCCACTGTCCTTCAAACAGCTCAAAAAAGACACTGGGTAGTAGCTAGAGTTCTGTCTTACAGACTCTAGACTACCTAAAGGAGGGTTCTGGACTCCATAGATGGCTATTAGAAGTTTGGAAACACCCAATCTTCAGTTTACAAAAGCCTTTTATAAACAATTTGAGACCTGAGTTTACTTTTTTTCCTTGGTACAGAACCCTTGTTTCTAGAAGGCCACTTAAGGGGCTCTAGAAGCTCTGTGACATTAGAGCACAAGAAATCTTTGAATCAAGAAAACGTTGAAGCCATGGTACTACAATCCTGTCTGTCTGATTCCACGCAATACTAACCATTCTGTTAGCCCCTCCCAGCTACTTTAATCACATGTTCAACATCCATAAAGTTCTTCCCCAATTAATATTTAAACAAATATAAATATATAAAAATATAATTCAGTATGAACGTGACTTTTTGAAATTAATACATTTTACTCCAGAAATAATGTAGCCTTTGCAAACCAATTTGAACTTTTATCACTGAAATTCTCTGACCAATACTACAATAACATAAAAAAAAAAATTAACCTGATCCCAATCTGTGTTCCTTTCACGGTCTTCAAAATAACCTTTCAGATAGTCTCCTTTTGTATTGTTTGCCTTAACTGGAATATTTCTGGTTCCAATATCTCTGATTGCCATACTATAACGTCTTCTTTTGTGACTGTGGAATTGTCCATTTACAGTGCAAGTCTTTTTGGCGGTAAGCACATTTAGGAGTTCTTCTAGTTCTAGTAATTAATTAGAAAACAGATAAGTTAACCTCAGAAAACACACATTTAAAAAGATAAAATCAAAGGTACCTGTCAAAATTTTGTCAGTTTTAACATTAATTCGACTCCTCATTTTAATACTTTTTTCCCTCCACCATTTGGTACTGTAGATAATTTACACTTAATACCTCTCAAAGTTCAAGACAACTATATACTCAGCCTTTCCTTCTTTACAGTACCACGCACGGGTGTTTTGCCTATGACTATTTCAGAGGACAACAGATGTGACCGAAAGGCAATTCATCTTCCTTTTAATCACCAGTCTCTGCCAAAGTTATCTAAAGATTACTGCTAAATAGCTTCACCATTCTTAAAATTTTCCTGTGTAAATGGAATACCATGCTAAGATGCCACGGACAGGCATTCTGATAGTCCAGAAAGATCAGGAAGACGGAACCTTTGTGGAGTGTCCTGAAAGCAATCGTCAAGCTGGTATGTTGTCCTTCATGCTTCAGAAGTGGAACCCAGGGCAGCGGCTTTTATCTCTCTTTTTAGCCAAGTTGCTAATTGGAAGGCATGCCTGTTTACAGGTCTGAAGCAGGGAGGAGGGAGCCAAGACCCCTAGTGCAAACCTGAGACAATGAGGGATGTATCCCATGACATAACTTGAGTGCAACGAGCGTGCCTGCTGGTGAAATGGTTGGTTCTATGAGGGGGCATGCTCTACCCTACCTTACCTCACCTTCCTTCACCCCTGCATTTTCAAGACGAAGCCACAGTGACAGTTTCTATAAACCTGAGTTTGTCCACCGGGAACAAAAACAGCCCACAAATTAATTTCAAAGGAATTTAGATCAATGAGATTAAGAATGTTTCCATGTGATAATCCTTCATTTTTTAATGTTGTTATTCAGAAAAAGCAAATGGTATAATCTTAATGTTAAATCTTACAAAAAGGCTCGTGATAACATGTTTGTCTGCTTTCTTTGTCTTGAGCGGATCTGAATGGAGCTGAAGCTAGGTTTGTATTCTAAATGTAGTCACCTCTAATCTTCTTTTTTTCCACGCTGTCAGTTCCTTGCTCTCTCCTGCAGTTACTATTATGAATTTAAATAAATTTAAAGGGACAATTTTATTAGCCTAGGCTTAAAATATACTTCCACTGTAACAAACTGGTTACGAATAATTTTTTGTTTCTCTGAAGGACACCCTAACCCCACCAACCATAAAATCTAGCTATTATCTTCGCTGGGGCCTGAATTTCACCATATATAGTTATTTAGTAGCGCTGTGCCCAGATGGCTCCATCCATTCTTCGGAGTCAATTATTTTAGAAGATCTGGCTTGGCAATTTTAAAGGAAGGGTTTCGCTGCAAAACCAGTTTATGAAAGTATAATCCAGGAGTCCAAGTTTAGGCCTAAGGATTTTGTTCTGTTTGGGTTTTTTTATTATTTACTTCTGTGATTCAATCATAGAATGGTTTGGGCAGGAAGGGACCTTAAAGATCATTGAGTTTCAACACTCCTGCCCTGGGCAGGGACACCTCCCACCAGACCAGGTTGCTCAAAGTCCCATCCAGCCTGGACTTGAACACCTCCAAGGATGGGGCATCCACAGCTTCTCTGGGCAACCTGTTCCAGTGTCTCACCACCCTCATGGTAAAGAATTTCTTCCTAGTATCTAATCTAAATCTACCCTCTTTCAGTTTAAAACTGTTACCCCTCATTCTATCACCACATTCCCTGATAAAGAGTCCCTCCCCATCTCTCCTGTAGCTCCCTTCAGATACTGGAAGGCCATTATAAGGTCTCCCCAGAGCCTTCTCTTCTCCAGGCTGAACAACCCCAGCTCTCTCAGCCTGTCTTCATAGGGGAGGTGCTCCAGCCCTCTGATCATCTTTGTGGCCCCCTGCTGGACCCGTTCCAACAGGTCCATGTCCTTCCTGTGTTGAGGACTCCAGAGCTGGACACAGCACTCTAGGTGGTGTCCCACCAGAGTGGAGCAAAGGGACAGAATCACCTCCTGCGACCTGCTGGCCATGCTTCTTGTGATGCAGCCCAGATGGGGTTGGCTTTCTGGGCTGCCAGAGCGTGTTGCCAGCTCACGTACCTCTGTGTAACCTAAGAGTGGTAAAAATGCTTTTACCTATGCTTAATTCAACTTTTTCAGCTGTTTCGACCCATACTCAATGTAACTTCTTGACAGTGCTCTGAAAAGCTTGTAACATGCTGGTATTAGCAGTTACCACAAACATGAAAAAGTAGATGTCTCATAATAACCTTCTAAATCCAAAGTAGGCCCCCGAGTCCATGGTTTAGCTTCTTAAACTGCTAAGCATGCAGAATCTTTTACAGAAATTACTAGCAGCTGCTGAGAGCTCAACACTTGTGTTTTCTTTCTTTCTTTCCTTCTTTCTTTCTTTCGGACCACTCAGAACTCTTCTATAATTCTATTTATTTATGGTTAAGTAGCATTCCTGATCCATCTAACAACAGAGCTCCTGAAGAAAATGGACTTTGCATATTCCAAACTCACTGACTGGCTACTAAAATCAGAAGGTGGGTAGGGAAGCACAAACTGTAAAGATGTTTTCAGGTACAGCAGGCAGATAGCAGAGAGCGCTTGATCACAACAGAGTGACAACAGTCACCTCCTCTGGGGATACATCTACACTGAGGTGTGAGCGACCAAAGTGTCTAATCTGGCTACCATACATGAATTACTCCATCTACCCCTAAATGAGTCTTGCAATGTATCAAGATCTGCAGAAAGAAGCAATATAAATGAGGCCCCAGTGAACTCTGCCCTCACAGCTACATTCCCACTCTCAGAGCTCTCTTGATAGTTCAGACTGTGCTGAGCAATTAAGTAATAAATTAATGTGATGCTACACATTTAATAATCTCAGTAGAAATTTTTTTATACCTCTCAGATAACTATCAAAATAAGGAGCGTATTTTAAATTTATTTAAATTTATTAATTTATATCTACTTAAATTTATTTTCATATTTAGAAGTTAGTACTTAACAGCTCCAAAATGAAATGGCATTTAAATCTAAAATTAAGTGCAAGAAGTCCTTGAGGCATTTAAAGATAATTTACATCAAATGTGCATTCCAAAAGGCAACTAGAGATGAATAAATACCTTACCCGTCACATGGAGCTCAGTGGTACTGTTTAGAGAATTGAAAATATATTTTATAAAGAATTCTGGGGAGGGCAAACTTGCTTTCCCCATACAGACTCCTTGGAGAGCCAGAGTAATGATTAAAGCAGCCAGGCGCGGAAGAGTGTTTTCATCGGCACCATCTCTGTCCATTATATCAGCATTTTTCTCCAGAGTGCTCACATCAACACACTGAAATCAGGAGAAAACAGCATGAAGACAGCCCTGGTGACCTCCATTTAAATAATCAGAGTGACAGGAGGAGAAACTGGAGAGAACACTTCCACAGACAGCCAGAGTAGAAAAAATACTAAGATTAAAGCTATAATTGACATCAGGACAGCAAATGCAGAACAGAGGACATTTTCAGGAGAACAGGCATATAATAAAAAAGCCTGAAGTTTCACTCAGTGTCTGACGGGGAAGAAGTACAGTCCTTCATTGAGGCTATGTTTACTTAGCGTTATTGTCATGCTGTTTCTATTATCCCTGTGTCCTCTTCAATTTCATCTACATCTACTTCCAAAAAGTGGCAGAAAAGGGAGGAATTTTTGTTAAGGCATAAGAAATTGACTCAGATAATACAGACTTTTAACTCCTCCTCTCAAACTTCAGAAAGAATTCTTTTAATGTTTTTAGTTCCTACGAAATGGAATCAATAATTTATTCTGGGGCAGTTGTCTGGAGACAATAAGGAAAGATATAATTCTTCAGATAAAGGGTGGCTTCCCTGCTGGGTGACCAAACAGGAGCAGCTGATAGTCGTGTACTCCCACGTGTGTGGAGGTGTGCCGGTCGGAGTGAGGGAGCAGGCTACAGCTCTCCCAGTTACTGGGTTGTTCCATTTCTGCCTTTCTTGTTTATTATCACTGCAGATACAGGGATTTGAGAGGGAAAAAAAAAAAAGGCAAAAAATATTTAAGTTCATTTGTCTCTAACCCATATTAACTAAATTGAAAAATCAACTAGATGAGCCAGTATAATAATAATTTATTTTACACATACTCATCTCTCTCTCTATATGCCTTAAACACTGCAGACAGGAGGCTGGCATTTCTTTTCCTGTCCAGCCATTACACACTTAAATTTCCCCAACCCAAAATTTCATTCTCCTTTCAAATAATATATTAGGTGCTACGATTGTGAAAAGGATATTTTCTGTGAAACCAAACCATATAAGAAGCCATTAAAAAGGCTTTTATTCTATTACTACCCTGCATCATTGTTCCTTTTCCATAACTCAAGTGTTGCAATTCTAAGCGTTAGACAGTCTAGAATGTTTTGAGTACCTTTCTTACAAGAAAACACAACCTTTTCCCTCATGTCAATGAGCAGTGAAGTCTCGGTTGCTGAACAGGCTTGCCAACTGTTTATACTGCCAGCATAAACAAACAGACCACACAGTAAAGCACTTTATGGATTGTTACTCTATCTTGACATGCCAAATACCCACCCGTGCCTCTTTACAGTTGCCCAGATACCGTTGGAGCTCTTGGAAATCGGCACGTTCACCAAGACTCAGAACCAAAAGCACCGGTCAATGAATAATTTATGATGGGAAAGGATTACACAAAGAACACAGAAAGAGGAACTGGAGGCCCTCAGCATTCTGCTGCACGGCCAGGACTCCTAGCCATCTTCTGTTTGCAGAGGAAACTATACTACAGTATGGTGTAAATTAAAATGTAATGAAATGGAAAAGAAAAGGGCAAATTCAAGCTTTGCAATAAACCAAATTTGACTGTATGTTGTGAACAGATCGAAGGGGCTTCTCACAGCAGGTCAGCCTGTACTTTAGGAGTTATCTAATCTGGCAAAAACTTATTTTATTGCCCATTACAATGAAAACAGTTTTTCTTTAGATTGTGAACTCTACAATGTTATTCTATTATTTATACACCCTACTTGAGATAAGGAACAATAAACACTGGTGAGAAAACTCGCTGCCTGTTTCCTGACTTATAATGGATGGTTTTAGCTGAATATACTCAATATGTCTTTTTTTTTTAAACTTTAAATTTAAGCTTATCTGTATCACTCTTTCTACAAGCCATATTCATGCTGGCATTGGTGACAAATATATGTGTCCCAACTGAAGGAAACCTCATATCTTTGAACAGATTCCTTATTGCACCGTGCTTTGGATGGACATGGAAATGCAGGGCCTGGCAAGGATCTCATCACAGCAGAATGATTCATTAAATCTCCTATACAGCCAGATCTGTTTTGGAGCTGTTCTGTTTTAAATACAATCAGTGCTGGTATATCTACACTAATAAATACAAGAGAAAAGACAGTATTTTCTGTCCTTGAAGCCAAGGGCAAGATCTTGCATCTACACAGCTATGCTCTTAAGGATCCCCCCTAAGAAGGGCAACTGCATCTTAATTTCCTATTGGGAATGGTCCCTACTCTGTTCTATCTCCCCAAGCACGTCTCAGCAGACTCTGTGGAAGTGCTAGATAGCACAAACCAAAAGCAAGTCACGGAGAAGGCTACTATTAAACACCACGGACAACAAAAGACCAGGGTTCAGCCTGTGCTCTCAAACTGTTATTTACCAGTTTTCTGGAGGACCATTATAATGACAAAATGTCTGAACTAGCTTAAAGGCATTATATCAGCAATAAATATGAAGTTATTTTTACTTATGGGGTTTTTTTACCTGGGTTTCAGAAGTTTTAAAATGTTGTTTTACTGCAGCCAAAATATCTTCAGTTTCATTACGTGAAAAATAGTAACAGTCTTCGTCATGTCTTAAACTAAGCATACTCTGTAGGTAAAATTTGTAATCCTTATTTTTCAAGCTGAGTTCTGAAGAACACACATCTCTATTATGAAGAATGTAGTACAGAAGAATAACAGAAATTCTCTCAAATACTTCTTCACTGAGATGATCTTCTGAATCTCCACCAGCTATTAGTAACAAAGCTTCTGGTTCAAGGCACTGTGAAAAAATAAATAGAAATTCAACTCAAATAACAGATTGCCAGTCATCTGCAAATATAATTAGAGAGGAGAATATGATAATTCAACTCTTATATTTAAGGGATCAAACCTAAGCCTACGCAGATGCAGGATGACGGAATGGCAGGAGGAAGTTGCAGGTAATTCATTGCAGTTCTGTAGCTGCAAGATCACACTGTGGTCTTTCCAGAGCCACTTCTGTTTTTAAGAAATGCCAAGTATCCAAGGGATTTAAGATTTACTAGAAAATAGGAATAACTCTGATCAATCATTGGAGAGATTTAAAAGTTTTCCACTGGCTTCAACAGATTTTATATCTGGTTATAAATATATTAGATAAGGGCTAGGGCTACTCATATTTTCACCTGTGTATTCTATGCATGTTTATATATTGTAAGACAAAGACTGTATCTGGACTACAGTTAATTATGGTATGTAAACTGAAGTTTTATCATACTCAATGCACTGTTAAGAGACTTCACTGACCCTGCAGTTACACAGCTATTTTTATTTTTTCTCAACTAATTCTCTTAAGTGGAGCGATTCAGTCCAGTGCAGAGAGCCAGCATAAGGTCTCAACACCATTTAGTCCTCAAAATGCATTTCAAGAGGGACTTAAATGATATAATCCCCCTGTGCAGGCTTTCTATCTGAGCACAGACTTTTAATACATGTGTGTGTGTTTATATATATATATATATATATGTATAAACCTCTCCATTTTTCTCAATACAAAGACACTTTCCAGAAACTTTTGCCAGCTCAAGAAAAATTATTCTTTAAAATTAGACCAGAAGACTAACAGAGCTCTATGTCAGGCTATGGGAAATAAGATTCTGAATTCCTGAATAAAGAATCTTTCTTGAAGAGCTCCCATAACTATTGTCATTCACTGTGTAGCTAGTTTTTTCCAACTGGCTCCTTTCCGAGCATGTTATAGGCACGTCAGCTAATCTCAACTATTATGGTAGTGCAGCCAGTCTGTACATTTCGGAGAAGAAACTACAACACATGAAGGTACTATGGGAGGATAAAAAACTGCACTCTAATACATTCATGAATCCAGACAGAAGCTAGTTTATCAGACAAAATTGTTTGTGGCTACAAAAATGGTGTGTTGGTTGGTGTAGCTCACCTCGTAACCTAGTTCATTTTCCTACACGGAAGCTGAGTAGAATCAAACACACACTCTCGTCTTCAGGAACCAATGTTCCTTGAAGGAACTGAGAGAGCTGCTACTTTTTAATGGAAATAATTCTAACAACAATTCTCACTAATACTTAATCTAAAGAAAAAAAACCCCAAACCGTGGAAGGTAATCACCAAATTAACTATTTATACTCTTAAATAAAATAGAGTACAGTATGATCCACTGTGCCCTGCATACATTGCCTACCTTGATCTATAATTCTTAAGTTTTTTTAATGCACGTCTCTGAGTATTAGTATTTGGGCTAAGAGTAATACAGATTTATTTATTTCTTCTGTCCCAAAAGACCTCAAGTTAGTCAACCAGCCTTTTCAGACATTCAACAGTAATACAATAAACATACTGCACGTAGTGGAAAATTTTAAAAGACTTCCATAACATTTCAAAACCCAGTGAAGATAAATTGTAATCAGTGAGGCTGTTGTTTGCTCTTGCAAGGAAGATGACTGAAAAGGAAATTGCTAATCGGAAAGAAGCAGGTGCTTTTTGAAAGATGCAGCTACTCCTCAGTATATGGATAGCTCACAGAGAGTGACCCTTGAGCAGATATCAAGAGGATATAAATTGGTTCATCTTTGTTTATTTTGCTGTCACTAATATTTTACAGACCTAACCATCTCCATGGCCTTGGTTTATAAATACTTATTTGCTATAAAAAAGAGGCTAGCTTTGAACCTGGGCACTGAAGCCTGAGGTTTTTTTGTTTAAGAGACAAAAAGTTAGGAAAAATTCTTTTACTATTGCAATAAATATATGATTTTTGTGTGCTTAGGAGATAAAGAAGTGTTAGATGCCCTTCACTAGCTGCCAGCCTTTGCTCAAAGAGTCTTGGGGCCAATACGTAACAATCTCAAAAAAGGATCTACAAAAGTGTTAAACTTCACTGCTTTTAAATACCCACTGGAGACATCATTAAAAATGAAAAAAAAAAAAATCTGAAAACAAAGTCATGTGGTATGATTGGAATCCTGGATTTAGAAGGGAATGTTGAGTCTGAAATCAATTAGTTATTCCCAACAAGTATGGGAAAGAAAATGCCCAGCTAAGGTGGGGCATTCTGTGTCAAATTTTGACGATCTTGAAGGATAGTGCTTCTTGCAGGGTTTCTCCTACCTTGGTTTACCAAATCTTGTTAAATCGTGTTGGAAGATTTCAGCACAGTGCCATGATGCCGTCTCTCTCTCATGGGTTTCCTACAGACAACTGTGTTCATGAGGCACTGGCAGTGGATGTCTGCAGTGTTACTGACACAGCCAACACTGAGAAATACTGGATATCGTGAAAGTCCTCAAATTCTTCCCACGGGAAATTTCCAAGATGAAGCCTAAATAGAGTGGAAGTCCTGACCAAAGAAAGTCCCAGCTAAGTTTCACTTAGATATTTTCCATCCAAGGACACGGTGGGCATGCTTTCCACAAGTACATCCCAAATAAAAGAAAAAACACAGCAATTCAGAGAAGCAAAACAAAAGGGGAGAACAAGAAGGCCTAGACCCCTGTTTTGTGAAGTTTAGGAGGACTCTATAACCATTACTGCTTAATAGATTCTCAGCTTTGGATCTGGGTCCATATATAGTGCATATCTATTGCCCATATGTGCAAAGAGAAAAACTGCACAACCATCTCCTTCACAAAAATTACCCATTTCGGGAATAACAGCCGCATACATTATGTATGTATGAAAATTCACATTGAGGCTCATATGAAAAACATGAGACTTTGAAGAAAGGGCCAATTAAGTGAGTAGTTGCCTCCTGCTCCAGAGAAAAAGATGTCCGCTTCGTTGGCTTTGCAAATTGCCAAGACTAGTGTGTCGTGAAAGCATTCACCTTTATGACCATCCTCATAATTCTGATATAAAGTGACACTCTGCCATATGCAGATCACTGAAAAATGCCAGAGCTAGAGTAACACTAATTAAAGACAAGACTGACCAAGCCCTTTGGAGTCCCTTTCAGCTAAGTTGCTCACTTACCACTGTCTCTGTCCTACCAGGAACTATGGCCGTATTACACTTGTTCCTTTCTTTGTCAAATCAGGAATCAGTTCTAAAAATATTCTCAACTCAACTAGACAACCAAACCTTCTGTGAAGCTGTACCCTGGGCTATTTCCAGTTTCAATCTGGATTTGTAGATTCATTGTTCTGCCTTTGATTTTCCCTGACTTGAACTGCTTACCAAAGCCCTCCCCTAACTCTTGAATATTTCAGTGAAGTGGCACATAAATCTGAGAGAATCCTGTCTGGGTTTTATATTTATGAACTAAAATCCAGAACGAAAAAAAAAGGGGCAGAACTAGTCCCCAGTTTTTACCTATGTCTCTCCACAGTGGAAATCCTCTCTATCCCAAATACAAGCTCATGCTTTTATAGTTAGATCAGGGTAAAGTAGAAAAATCTTTGTTGGAAAATAAACACTTGACAACTTTTAAAGGAAAATTATTAGTGCAATGCAACTGAAGCATGGTGTTTTTAAGGAGTGTCTGTCATGTTTGGAATATCTCTTCACGAGCTCAAACAATAAATGTTAGTAATTCAGAATGAAACAATTAAAGCAGGGACAATTTTTTGCTGCAACAACACGCCCTTTACATGTTTAGGTTTTGTACTCAGGAGAGTATCACTCTAATAAATAATTTTAGAACTCACTGACGGTCCTGTAAAGATATTCTTCATTAGTTGAAGCACTAACCAGATTACAATCCTCTCGCATGCCATAAATCCGCTGTGGGCACTCAGCTCTCTCCAGTAACATTTTGACCAGTTCTCGTGAGCGGTTCGTGTGAAGCTCAGTGTTGTCAGCTGAAAGAACGCGTAAAACTTCCATCAGATAGCCCCGGCTGGGAGCATAGCTGCCATCCTGCCCATGCTCTTCCCCAGGCTGTCCTTCAGCAACGAGCACGCTGAATATGAAAGCGGAACATACCACCCCAAGAGCTGGATGCTTGGTCAGAAAACACATCTCCTCTTCCTGCAGTGCGTGATCTGCATTGAATGTTGGATTGTTGTTTGCACTTCACAGCTTAAACTCGAAACCTGAGGAATCTGAATGGTAAAGGGGAAAAAAAACCCAACCCTTTAATTAGTGTGAATGCAATATGTTTGAAAGGATTTATTAATTGGTCGGCTAAGCTGATTTGCAGTGACAAGCTGTTTTTGAACAACAGGGAGCCTGTAAGGGCTTTACAGCCCAGAACAGCAGGAAACTAAGACAACCATGGCCTTAAAACTTCTGCAGAATTACCATCAAGAGGTTGACTCAAAGTGCCTTTCCCTTGTTGTAAAAGTAAAGTGTATGGTTTTCATGTCAGTGTTATGTTATTGCATTCACTAATAATCCTCTTCAGTAAGAACAGGAAAATACTATAGTTTTCACTTTCATTCCATTATGAAACAGGTTTTCAGTAGCAAAAATAGCTGTAAATAAAGATTACCAGTCTAATTCCGATACGAATGGGCAGTAATTATGTTACACAGCAATGATATGGAGCAGGTTTTATTTTCAAAATACTTTACCAACATTACCGAGCTCCAGCTATACAACACAAAACAAGAATGAGTAGGATGTACTTAAAAATTACCGATATTTTATGATCAAAGATTTACAAAACCGAGGTCATAATTTTATTCATAGAACTCAGTGAATAAACAAGGCAAACACACCAAAAGGAACAAGTTTAACTTGTTAACTCTAGATGCAAAAGATATTTTGTACTGTAAATGTGTCTTGTCACTGTCCTTACTATTATACCATTGCCTCTGCTTTAACGATAATCTTTCTTGATATAAAAGTGCAAGAAACATAAAAGAGTTTCACTTCTGCTTTCCACAAAGAGATTTTCATTTTATTGATGGGCAGACACTGGCAGTGACATACATTTTCAGATGCTAAGGCACATGTGTTAAACAGCCACACATAAGTTCAGCTTCTTTTAACGGCAATGCGA
>JAOXNO010000013.1:21063451-21083828 GCA_028565335.1 Limnodromus scolopaceus
GACATACATTTTCAGATGCTAAGGCACATGTGTTAAACAGCCACACATAAGTTCAGCTTCTTTTAACGGCAATGCGATACATGTGTGTCTTATTTTAAAGGAACCTCTGCTAACAAAGTATTTAAAATGACAAAAGAACTGCTGAATTCAAATTGGCATTCACTCAGATAAACGTTAGTATGTTTTTAGATGTTAGGAAACCTTTCGGTGCTTCGATATATTTTACTGTTAGCAGTTAGGAATATGTATCATTATTACAAGGATGCACTTATTTCTAAACACTATTTTCTTACCTTCTGAAGGGAAAAAGATTGCTTGTGTATCTAGCTTTGTGGCCTGCTGAATCCTCAGAACTATTTAGCTGCTGGAAGCCCAATGTTTTTAAAATTCCTTGATGGTGCTCTGGAAGCTGGAGAGGATTAGTTTATTGCTGCCTTGAAAAGTTTTCAGTTGCTATGGAGAGAGCTGCTCTTAAGGTAACAATGGAGGTGGATAGGAATTAGTACATGTTCTTCTTGGCAAGTTCCAAGCATCACGTTATTGAATGTATTTCACATATTTTAGTACTTATCATTTTATGTAAACACTCTCTACTTTATTTTAGCAGTGCAGGATGTATAAAATCTATTGAAGAATGTATTTCATTATGAAGGATAATACATGCAAGCAAACTAACTCTCTACGTCAGTATATTATCTGATACAAACCTGAATTTCTTTTTTTCATCAAAACATTTCTTCTTTTTGCAAATATAAGAACAGAATAGAAATAGAAGTCTTTTAAAGTACCTCAACTGAAAAATGGTATTTTTCTTTGGGAAACACTGTCCATAGAGAACAGCCTCTTTCCTCCCTGCTTGTCCTGTGCCACACTTGCACCAATTAAAGAAGCTGGGATAGCTCCAACTGTGATGAAAAAACCACCTTCTTCCACCCCTTTGGATTTTCCAGAGGGCTGTTGTTATAAAATCGACATTTACATCATCACACCAGTACAATGTCATTGCACTGGAAGTCACTGAAGACTGTCACAACTGACAGATTTCTGCAGCAACAGGTACCCCAGTCAACACCACTCTCCCACCTTCCACAGCTTCAGTGCGGTAACTAAGAATTAGCATCTCAGTTGGCTCAACAAATCCTGTGAAGCAGTAAGCCTCTAGTAATAGAAATGTCATTATTCTCTTTAAAGATAATTGATAAAAAAATCCCGGGTTCCAAAATGCCAGTAATGCTTCCCACAAGGCGGTGAGCTCAAAGGGAACAGCCTGGTTTTAGTAAGGCCAACTGATATGGACAATTAAAAAATAACTGGACAACACCAGCTTGAGAGAAGTGCAAAATGTAATCAAATGCTCTCAAAAACACAGACTACAAGTACCTGGAAGTATGTATAAACTCTTGTATGATTAAAGCTGAGTCCTAATATTTGATTCTCAAGCACAAAACAACCCACAGATTTGTATCAACTTACCCTCTATTTTACTTCATAAATTACAATTTATCAAACTAACATTGCCAAATATGCAGCTTTATGCAAACAAGAATTACAGAAATTTTGATCTCAAAAATTTATTTTTATATGAATGACTGAAAAGCAGAAACACATGATAATACGCATCTCCTCTTGCTTTTATATAATTTGCTCTCTGAAACAAAGCTAACTACGTCCAGATTTGTTCCACTAATAAAAATAATTCCTCAGATAATGAGGGAATAGCTTCCAGCATTTAATTCCAGGGATTGCCCAATCTCCAAACAAACATAGAATAGTTCTATCTGTATATAATTTGGTGTTTTGCATATAACTAAAAATTGAAACTAAGAATTCATGCTATCCAATTAAAAAGTGCAAACAGAGGGTGAATTGTTTCAATTCATTGAGAGAAGCTAATGTTTAAAAACACATTTGATGATTTATAACTGTTAAAAGCTGCTGAGAGAAATTTACATAATAATACTGGCTATATCTCACATTAACATTTATATTACAGAGTGATGGTAAAAAAAGGAAACGTTCAGTGTATTAGAAAGCAACAGATAATGATTGGTACAGGGCACTATGGCTGATTTCAAAGGAAAATTCCCTTCCTTTTGTAAGAATAGGAAGAAAGTGTTGCAAACCTCTGGCTTGTGAGTTTCTCAGTGGTGACAAAATCACTGATGGTGACTCAAGCCCCAGTCTCTGCTTTTACCCTTGACACCAGAGCACACTACCTGTGTTCTCAGTCATGCTACTGTCACCAAAGAACTTCTCTGTCTACACAGTATTTTGATGACTACTTTTGGAGTAAGTGCTAGCATCAGTTGCTAAGTTCTCTTGTCAACCCTTCTCTACTAGCATTAGTCCCCTACTACCTGCCCGTGCTCTTGCTGTGCCAAATGATAAGATGGGACAGTGGTAATAACAGAGCTATCTAGTTAGACACCTGTTAGAAGTTTGCTGAGATGCAAAGACAGAAAGAAATCACTGGTACAATTTAATGTCTTAAAACCTCCCGAAGTGCCCATTACTATTGTTGTCTCATGTGTTATAAGTCTCTGCCTTTTTGGCTCAAATCTGATGGCGTGTCTTTTGGTGCTTTTTAATAAAGGGGATAAAAAAGGCCCTGCAGAATGCTTGTAAGCCAGTGACTCTCTGCTTACTGTAGAATGATAATATGCATGGAAGAAAGAGCCCTCAGAGGAACTTGAAAATTGAGGTAACTCAAATTGAAGTAGCTGACCATCCTAACATGGCGATAGATTGTATATAGCAAAACCAGAGGCACGATGAACTCCCTGATTAAATAAGCAAATGAAACTTTTTTCTATTCTACAGTTAGCTAAGGACCTTGGCATGATCACACAAGGATCTGGGCTCAAGAATTTGCAGAGATAATAAATTAATAATAAATAAATTATTTATAATAATAAATATTTATAACAATAAATTTTATAATAAAATATAATTTAATACTATAAATAATAATATAAATATAATAATCTAAATGTTATTTATATTATTTATAATATATAAAATAATATAAAAATATTTATAATAATAAAAATAATTAATCAGTTTGAACAGTTACCATGGAGGGATATTTGCAAGAGAGTAACTCACTGCTGACAGGCATAGGGACACTTCCCAGGAAAATAAGTAACACAAGAAATAAGATAAAAAGAAGATTGATAAAAATGGGAACTTCTCAAAACTCTTACTTTCATTTCAGGATTGGATTCATGATCTCAGAAAATTGCATATCAAGTTTTCTCCACACTCAAATGCAATCTTTTATAACTTAGTAAGCTCACAGAGTAATATCTTAACTTCCATTCTTAGTGAATAGGAGTGAAGGCAATTTCTAAGTGGCATAACCAGACACAGAACATGATAAACACATTCAACAGGCCCTCTTTGGTTACGAGATTTTTATTTATTTATTTAGTTTTGATTTGAAGTGAACCAGCAAGGCTTACTGCAGCTTATCTTGTTGTTTCTCCCACCTACACACCTGCTGCGAGAACAAATGCAAGTTGCCCATTCACAAATGCCATGAATCACTGCACTCTGCAATTTACTGGTTTTCAAAGGATCGGTGAATAAATAATGTAGGAATAGGAAAACTCTTTAGAGAGCTCACTATGAGATGACAAGGACATTCCTATGAGCTCTACCAACCTGACAAACGGCTTAATTTTATTTGTACAGCAGAATGGGAGAGGATGGGGGCATCATTTTAGCAAGACCCCTGCTGAACTTCACAGCTCACTGAGAATTGCCGCTATGTAACTCTTACCCCTTAAATACTGTATAGCTTGTTTTGATGGACTAAGCAAACACGGTTTTTGCCCTTTTACTAATCGCAGCAATTATGGCAAATGGAAGAGAATCCTGTGGTACTGCAGATTTCCTCCATGTTATTAATGTGATGTGTGCACATTGCTATAATTACAGCCATAGGCAGCATATTGACATATGAAAGGACTACATTTTGCATGTAATTTCTGTAGAATTTCAATATATAAAGCATCTTTTCCAATGAAGTAATCCCAGAGTGCTGTAATAAATAATGTCAGTGCTTTAAAATTACCACAGTCTGTTCAGCTTCACTGGCCTCACGTCAGCCCTAACAATATCCCGTATATTAAGATTGCTAATGAATTAAAAGAAATGAATGCTATTATCTGAGCTACATATATTAACACAGAGTTATATATAATAATATACATCTCTGGAACAAGCCTTGTATTAGTTCAGGATTGTGAAATTCACCTGTTAAAAGAAAGCTTCCTAAGAAGACCCAGAAATCTAGTTACATTAAAATAAACCAGAAAGAACTCGTGGGTTATTTCCACTCTAGGCCAGCAAAGCCTTATGTTTTGAGAAATGTACCTTCAGAAGTGTTTTCTCACATATTGCAGAATTAATTTGTGACATTTATTGTCCTAAGATATTACTGGCATGAAAGCTTATACGGGTTAACAACAAGAAAGTGTTCATTAACATGGAAAGTGTGATCTAAAACCTCATTAATTGCCCCCATCTTACTACAGACTTCTCCCTCACACAACCTCTCCATTGCTGACTATCTGGCTGTGTTTCCAACAAAAAAAAAAAAAATTGGGATGTAGGGGTAACCATCAAGACTACTCAACAGAAACATTAATTATAATCAAGAATTTAGAGTAGGAGACGTGAGTATCTTGGGCAAAAAAAAGAGGGGGCTTTCAGAAGGAAGTATATGATGTTGCTAATTTTTAAGTTAAAAAACACATGGGAAAAAAGGCTCTTTTCTTCATCTTTAGGAGCCTAACTAACATCCTAGGCACCCCAACTTTACTTAAGGTATCTAAACAGTAAAGTATAGCCATGAGGCCATCAAGTCAGCTTCAGCCATCTCACCTCCATTTACACTAAATAGATGCAGAAATCAGTAACTAGGTTTTTCACTGCCTATTATTTGGTTATGTCCTGCAGCGTTATCAGACTCTATTATGCATATTGTCTGGGTTCGTTGCTTCAGGTTTCCAAAGACACTCGGCTCAAAAAATGTCTCATCCAGTCCAAAGCATTTACGGTCCAATCACATATGTTAAACTATAAATTTAAATGTCCCAAATTAAATATTAGGAAGTATTACAGCATAGAACACTAAGTAATGTTTTAATGGAAAAAAAAAAAATTAAGGTATTTAAATTTAAAAAAAAAACCTTCTGACAGTTATGCTGTTCAACTTGTAGAACACTGACTTACGTATTGTATGTTGCCTCTTCAGCCGTTGACTTCTGACCCCAACACATTGGAATGTTCCTTTCCTGTTGGATAGCCATCATCTTATGCTTGAAAACCATTCAAAAGTCCCTTTATATAATTTATCGTATTTCACAAAATATTTAGAAATCATTTTTACTATTACAGAAATAAAGATAGCAAGTGTTTACTCACATTACTTTCTGTTTTTCAAACTATGACTCAATGCTCAGTTGTTCTAAAGAAATTCTCCTCACAATAGGGAAGATTCATTGCAAGCAAACACCATGGTAATTGTTGCCTGAGAGAAGACTGATGTTTCTCAAAGCCTTCTGGTCTACCTAAAAATGAAGGAAAAATATAATTTTCTGGGTCATGAATATAAGCCAGGGTGAGGGAAGGGGAAGACAGCTTCTTTCCCTCTCTTTGTCTTAAATTCAGGAAGATTGTAGGTGGCACCCACGCTGACAATAGCTTACAGAATAGTTGAGTGATTAGATGGGCTTCAAGTAACAGGTGTTGAAGCAATAAAGGTGAATAGAAAAAAGGAAAATCCTAGAACAGAAGGACAACAAAAGAAGCAGTATTGAGAGAAAACAAATTTAACCAAATACAATCTCGATCCCATTACAGTACCTTAATTTCCACCTTTATTAAAGCTACTGACCAACTACTATCTCCCCAGGAAACCCGGTATTATATCCACTGTTCAAGGTTTGGTAACAAGAGCTGTGAGAGGGGAGTTTGTTATCATAAAAAATGCTCATACTTTATAAAAGAAAGTTTTACTTTTAAACGTTGTTTATCTACATATAACCATAGATAACCTAAATGCCAGTATTCACAATGAATGCACATACATAACACTTTAATGATAAAATAAATGCTTGCTTTTACCTAGCCTATGGGAATACATACAGAAAATACAAAATCAACTATTTAAACTTTGCAAATATAGTTTTAGTCAATACACCATACATTCTTGTAGCATTGTTCTATCCAAGTTAGGAACAGTTTTTATTTTCTCATCAAGAAGACACACTGTTCGTTCTGCTCAGTGTTGGCCACAGAATTTTTTGTATCCCTAGTTCCTGGAACAGAACTGCTGTATGTTAATAATACTTCAGTGAATTCAGCATCTGGTCACCATTGGTTATGTGGTTTGTGTTGTTTAGTTGTGGAAGAAAAAAAAATTTGCACCAGAATAACTCACTGTACTGAGGTGAGAAATTGGCATCTTCCTTGGTTCACTCTCCTGTAAATGAGTATTCAAAGCAGGTTATGAAGCGCACAGGAGATTTTCTCATGATGGGCAGCAGCATCGCTCATCTATATACGTAGTTTATTATGTCTTCATGTTCTCTGTACACCAATGTATATACAAGGAGTATGAAACAAATCCAAAGAATATGAAACAACAAAATAGGTCTAATTCAATATGATTATTCTGTTTCTGTAGAAATTAACAAAATACAGAATTAGTCCTTTCTAGGCCTATAGATGCATTGAATAAATTACAATATTGAAAATATTTAGATACTGAATGTTGAAAATATTGAACATATTTAAAATAATACCAATATAGATGTAGACTGTAAGAAAAGTCTTATGTTTGGTGCAATGATACTGCATCATTGCACTTGGCAGTAGAAACACTCAGATTTTTTCAATCATCTTTTATTGTACTCAGACTGTGTCTAGGTAAGTAAATATTTGTATTTGCTCTGGCAAATTCAGCTGGAAGTTACTGAAAATATATACCTAATCAGCCAAGTCTGAAATTCAAGTTTGCTCCAATCCAAAACAAAAGCATTGAGTACATAGACTAATTATAAAGACAGTTTTACTCCTAATTCCTACTAGACTGCTCTTTCTTAAGAACTAAAAATCTGTTAATGTCCTTCAGCTTTTGAAGTTAACAGCACTGGCATAACTAGGGTTCCAGCCCATTCCCAAATGCCTTTGATGGTTTCTACTTGTTTTATCTAAGTTATATTCAATGCTCATTCTCCATACTTACATAGATGGTTTCAGTTAATAGCAATGCGAACATCACGGAGGACTGCGAGTTGGAAAGCAGACTTCAAGCATGGACCTTGGACGACTCATTTGTTATCATCTCAAAACCTCAGCTTATTGCCTGAACACTTCTAGCATCTCCAGAAAATGAATGAAGCTACAGTACAGTTTTTTTACATAAAGGCTATTCTTACATCACAAACAATAATGGGCAGCTCCCTTCCCTTACTAGTGAAGACACATGTAGGTATCCTAGCCATGATGACAATAAGTAGGACTAAACAAAATTAATAGTGATAATACAGATACATTTTGGAACTGATACAAAGTGCTGGGTTTCAGCGCTGAAGCCCATCTCTGTCAGGTACCAGAAGAAAACTTCCTCTAAAGCACCTGGTGGTGGGAAAGGTATCACACCAGCGGGCCCTGAATTCCATCAAGCATCAAAAGCCTTATAACAGTCAGCTGCAAATGATCAAGCAGAAGCCTTTGTAACAACATCACTCATTGTGATGTTGGTTGGTATTTTAAGCTTTAATTACCTATTTTGAACTGTTACCACCCAGACAATCTACGACTAATCAGTACCTGTAACCTCCCACACACTGTTCCAAGAACCGCTTGCTTGAATTTTCTATTTAGTTCTAATTATAACCTCCTCTACAGGAAACAGTAACAGTCTGTGTTAAAGTTGCCTTTCCATCATTACAGCAATTGAAGATTTAAAGTAAACAACTCCTGCAAATTTTGAACATTTGTGCCCACAAAATACTGGTTTATCTTCAAGATGTTCCATACCGTATGACTTCCACTCTCCACTTACTGAAAACTGCTCTTTGAAAACACGATTTACTGAAAATAATATGTCTTTCAGGAAACTCAAGATAAACTAGAAGTTTCCTTCATATAGTTCCAATAAGAAATTACTTCCTTCTTTGCACATATATAACTTTTATTCTGTTCCATAGAAGGATTTCGAAACAAGTTTCCAGTTCACAGTTTTTAAGGACAGAAAGGATCATCTAGGATCATTACACAGTTTTGCATTAAAGCAGGACAAAAAACTATACCCAGGAATTTATGAAATAAGCCCAGTGTGTGTTTGTATTTTAAGATACTTTTATGTACAAAATTCAGGTCCTATCAAAAGCTTCATCTGAGGATCTAACTTGTCCTCAGCAAAGTTGCTTCAGAGCTATATTATCCTCAGCTTTGACACTAGGTGTTTTATTCCTAGTGTGGATTTCTTTAGCTTCAGTTATTATTTTTTTTTCACTTTAACTTCAGGATGACTAAACATTCAATACAGTAGAAGAACTGTTACCAATGTAAGCATGTGCTGACCATTATCATGTCAATTGGTAGCCGTAAGCTGACCATTATACATTATACATCAACATTTTCTTAGATAAAGGAAGCAAATTCATTTTAAATCTCATAATAAGACGTATTTCTAAGGTGCTAAGTGACTCTCATAGTCTTTTCTGAACGTTATCACAATTTCTCTATACATCTTATTGGAACTTCGAGTTTTTATACAACATTCCAGTGATGGCTTACACTGAGATTATATATAAAGAAAATAGAATTTCCTACTTAGTACATCTCAGCCTTTGTATCTAAAATTGTGTTCACCATCTCACCCACAGTACTAAACTGGGCACTAACTTTCAGCCAAATATCCACTAAGTTATCAGGTCTGTGTCCCCGGGCACCATCCCTCAGCTTGTCAGTGTGACTCCAGCTTATTTTTTTTTTTTTTTAGTTTGGGAGCCTTCCTTAGATTCCTAAAATTCTCACTGTTCAAGTTCTACCTCTCACGTTTCCACCATTTTTTTCTGGCAGAATTTCTACCTTCTCAATAAATTTTGGACTTAGTAGTTTTTTTTTAGTGGTGAGAGTAGTCTCTTTTTAGTGGTGAGAGAAATGTTGAGTGGCATTTGATCAAAAAACCCCTTCTGAAAACCTATTCTTCTAATCTAAGGTGACAAGCCACTTTCAAGTCCTTATATCTTTACCAACTTGCCATTCATGATTCATTTAATCCAATCAACATGGTTTTATGGGATCCCACAAAGTAATTTTTTTTTTTTTTTTTAAATTGCAGAGTCATTCAGGAATCAGGTGAAAGCTCCATGGAAGCCGAGGCTTCTGCACTGCTACCTCTGCCAGACAAGTTTATAGTCTCATGAAAAACCTGTCACAGTTGTTTTGTTCAGATCTGTTTTCCATATAATCATACTGATTAGCATTAACTATGCTATTGTCTTTTAACTCTTCACTGACTGCATTTGACAGTGCCTCTCCCCGCTGCTGGCTAGGATTAATGTCTGGTGAAATGCCGTGCTAACTCTCTGCTGAGCAAGTGCTTGTACTTTGATTTAGCAGCTGAGCAAGCTCTCATGTGTGCTGGGGATTTATCCTGAAGTGCTCCACCTGAGTAGCCTGTGAGCACCAGAGGCAGAAACTTTCCTGGAACTGAAGGTCCGCTACGAACAAATTATCTGCTTAGTATGATGCTAATCAAGCCTACGGCAGCTCTGCTCTCGCTGCGGTTCTTGCTCTCCCTCTGCCTTCTACACAGTTGGAAATGGACTTTGAGATATGCAAGAAGAACGTTTATCCTAATCCCCCTTTTCCCCACTGCCCTTTTTAAAAACACACACAGAGCAATTTGGAAAATCATAAATGTAAAGCGCAATCTTAGTTTTCACAATTTACTTAGCCGAACTTAAAGTGAGTATTTATTAACAATTGGATACGCTTGCTTACAATTAACAACATACAATTTGCAGCCCAGTGTAAGGCACAAAGTAGCCAAGTAGAACCAGTCAATGGCTGGCATTCATAAATTTGAAAAAGAAAGCCTAAGTGGATTAGTATGCAGAGCATTAGTGCACTGAGGTATTTTTTTTAATTAACTCTCTACAAGGAAGTTTATGGCTTTTTTTAACTCAAATTTTATTTCAAGATTCTTTTTTGCAGAAATACTGAAAAGAATTAGAGGAAGCTGACACAAATTTATATAAGAGGAAGAAAACAAAGATTCTTTATAAACCAGTGGCAAAGTGAAAAAAAGGGAAGTGTGAGTCCGTCTGGAGAACGGTACATTGAACGTATTGGATTTCCTCCCCATTTTCTGATGGATGACTCTCATGGCATTGTTTCTACGCCTCCTTTTGAGTAACACAGAGCCCTTCTAGAAGCAAATGTTGTCAATTAAAGGATATATACGACACAGGCATATTGACTGTCTGCACACTATGCTCACTGGGCATGTATTAACTCCAGTTTGCTCTCACTGCATAAAAAAATCTGAGAGACACCTGCCAAAGACATCTTTCCTGTCGTTTTTAAAGAGGAAAGTATATACATGTGAGAGAGGGAAAAATACACCCTGCTCCCTTTTGGCATGTTCCTTTATATTATCTATTCTTTAACACATCTATAAAGCTGACTTACGTCTTTCAGAAAGCAAATGTGTAGCTCTATGTTGATTATTTAAAAAACTACAAACTTTACAGTAAAGCTGACACCCTTAACCTGCCTACAACTCTTTGGTCTTTGATCTGAATATTTTCCATAAAAGCTAATAAATGGTTCCACAGAAGCTTTTTAACATATGCATGAAGCCCACTAATTCTCTTTCACTTTTTTTCTAAAAAAACCCCAACTTTCCTACCTTTATTATACATATATGAGCATAGTCTCAATTATTTACCTTTTCTCTTTATTTTTCCCCTCATTTAAAGAGGGTTTGTTTTGCTTTTTTTCAGTGTGATCTCCTGAGGAAGTGAAGCTTAAACAGACAAGTTCCGTGTGTAGTCAGAATTGATCTTATCCAAATTTGGTGTATGTGGAAGTCTACATCTGGGCGAGTCACCCCAGGCTCCCTCCATAGTCACTGGAGAGAAAGGCATTTTAAGAGGCAGTTGTCTGGCCTGTTCTAGAATAAACCTTTGGATGAGAGGAATTGCCCTCAGCCTTCCTGATTATATTTATGAATAGATTTATTCCTTGAGAGTTAAGACACCCCGGAGAGATCGTTTTTGTTGTAGACATCTGTACTATCAACTACATTTTGCCAATTAAATCCTCCCCTGTCTCTGTGTGAATTCCACCACTCCATTCCAGTAAGTCTTTAACAATTTTGCCACTTTCAAATATATTTGACAGAGGAGCAAAAATCTCAAAGATATTTAATTCCTGCAAGTTCTGTGCAAAACAAAGGCTAGAAGGAGCATTCTGGTAGTATCTACACGCAGGAAAGCTGCAGACATAAGACTCTGCTATAGACATGAAAGAAACTCTAAGAGAAACGTTATCGATGCCATAAACCATCTTATTAAAAATGAAGAATCCAAAGAAAAGATGCACAGCCATTGGACACAATCAGTTTTCATTACATCTGCTACTTGTTTAATTTATAAAGGCTTTCCAACAGTTTTTATACTCATGAAAAAGAATTCACTGATGGAGAGGCAGTATTACAGGATATTGACCACTAGAATGCAATGAAGCAATCCCTAATAAAATGAATCTGTGGAACTAGCAATTTATGATCTCAGGAAAAAATATGTCCATTTGCTAGTCCAGAACCAGATTTTATTTCATTTGTTCAAAGAACAAAACAAAGTTAATAGGGCAGGAGGTTCAGTGACTTTTCTCTGAAGTAGAAACCACAGTAATTCTAGCCCTGAATTTAGAAACTACGTATGAGAATAATTTTCTCTCTTTAATGAAAATAAATGCTGAAATGGCCATCAAGAAAAATGAAATAAAAGATTAACCCTGGGTTTATTTAATAGTTTTTACTTTTACCGTTTGAGGTACATTATATTAAAGACGATAAAAGCAGACATGCCGTAATCATCTACTTGATCTGCCATTTTACCACTGCTGCCCTCTGCTGTATGGAACAGTTTCCAAGTGTTTGTATTTCATACTAAGCTGGTGAAAGATAAGTTTTAGAGAGATATTCAAGTGCATATGCCAGATTGCTTTTCTTTATTCCTTTAACTTTTGGTGAAGTTCATTTGGGAACAGAGGAATGTGACTTTTCAGTATGATTTAAAATTAACAAAGTAAATAAATGATTATCAAAGATGATATATGACATATGATATCTAGAAGAAATGTATTCTCAAATTTGTAAAGTAGAATGAATTACTTCAAGAGATATTTTGACTCAGTTAAACATGCTGCAATATCCCTGGCGTTAATGTTAATGTCTTGTTAAATGTCATCTCTCAATGAACATTATAAATGAGGAGGCAGTAAGAACAGAAGAAAATACAACATGAACAGTCTATGAACTCACATCCTTTCAGTACAGTTTGTCTCCAGTATTTCTCACGTTCTCCCATTTTTTTTTTAAATTCATCCATCCATCTGTCCATCTCGCAGGAGAAAGTCTAATCTTAGACGCTATACTCCCAACAATAATAAACCTCTTATCTGGGAAGATGTAACCTGCACTGCAGGGTAGCCTGCTTATATTACCCTGAGGTAAGATGCCTTTGCAGGCACACTTGCAAATGGGTACACATAAAACTACCCATGTATTTAGCTAATGAAAGGCATAGGCAACTATGTAGTACTTGGTCGCAGAATCTTAAGAGGACCCAAAAACCTCAGCTTAGGCTTATCAGAAGTTTAGCCATAATTCACAAACATGAGGCACTTTTTGAGGAAATTCTCTTTCTTCCCATGGATTTTCTGTTGACTAATGATTTTGTTGAAAACCCTGCAAGAGCCCGTGGCTTTAGTTAATTTTATTCTGTTTAATAAAGCTCAGTGCTTGTCATTACTTTTTGATGGAACCGAGCATCAAACTGCAAGGCAAACCTTATGAAGAGAAGGATGGGAAATGAAACGAATAAGCCAAAAGATACCCAGAGCAGAGGACCATAAGGGCTCAGAAACACCCCACTGGCTCCGAGCAATGTTTTACTGAGCTCGGCATTCTGTTGCAACAACAGAAAATGCTACTTAAACAGTGCATGAAAGCCTGCCGCTGTCTGCGGTCTGTTCTCCTCACATTCCCAGCGTGTGTAGTCATTAGAATCAGCCGTTTGAAAGTACACTGATGACTGTTGCCTTTACTATATGCTTATAAACCACAAATTTGCCTAAACTCTTTTTGCACTGCCAGCCACAGAAGACCCTGTGCTAAAAATTTTCAGAAATTCACTACCCACTGTGTAAAAGAACATTTTCTTCCCCCCCTTTTAAACCTTTCTCCTATTAGTTTCAGTTAGTGTACTGTAAAATTTGATCAATAACAGTTATGTATCCTTTTTATCCACAACCTTCATGATTTTGTAACCATCACAAACATCTCTCAACAGCTTTCCCCAGTCCAGACTTAAGCATTTTCCTTCTGGTTTCTCTCTCATAAAGCAGTTGTTCTATCCCTAAATCATTTTACTTGCCTTTGTACCTGTTCTAACCCTATGTTCTTCCCAAGATGTGGACACCCCAACTTCAAACAATACTCAAGATGTGGGTAGTGCTCCACACTCCTGCATAGCTGAAACTGAATGTACCTTTTCTGTTTATTTTAGCAGAACTAGCAGAACCCTTTCCTCATGTATTCCTGAGCAAGTACTGGTAGCAGGCATTTGATTTAGTTAGCCACCTTAATATAACACTGCTTCTGGAACCATTATACTGTTTTGTAAGTCATTTTAACTTTGGTGTTGATGCATACAGACAGTAATCAGCAATGGTTCTTGCCCTTCTCCCACACGCTCTGGAAGGTGCTTGTCTCCAAAAATCAACAAAAGGAAAATGTGTGTTGAGTTAGGGGGTGGTAGGTAAATATAACATGCCATACACTAAAGTTTGCAACTCCTGAAGCCTAGGTCAGGAAAAAGCATACTGTTATTTCTAAGAGTCCTCTCCCACAGCACGTTCATTGCAATCAGAAGTTAAAAGGAGATGCCTCTTGCTGCTGGCACGACAGTAAGCTCTAAATACTGATTCACCCGGTGACTAGTTATGCATTTTAAAGGCATTTACTCAAACTACAAATAAATGTTGCTTGGATTTACCACAGTTGCAGATAAACAATACATCCTGTGTTCTTGCGGAAAATCTTGTTTCTTACCATTTTCTCGGTGTCTCGAGGAACATTCTCTGTGAGCCATCATTAATTTCATGCAGCACTCAGCTCGGAAAAGTCAGAGTTGCTTCCTGTTGGGCATACCTTAAGAAAATTACCAGAAGGCTTTTGTAAAAATAATTATTTATAATCCAGGTATTTTCCACTTTTCCACAGAACTTCATCATTTTTAACAAACTAAAATATGACCTTGGGCTGAGTATGAACAGAATTAGTTCTAAAGAATAAAGTTCACTGTTGATGACTGACAAGTTTTACTTGGCAGCACCCTCTCCAGTTTTCCTAAAGAAATGATGCTTGTTCAAATTACTTTCTCTCTCTCTCTCTCCCTCCCCCCACTCCTTAAACTCCTGTTTTTCCAAATGCTCCTTCTCAATATGTATCTAACCCACTAAATGCAATCCTTGGTGAATTTAAAGAAATATCACGTCCCTAAACTGGAATTGTTAAATTAAATTGCTTACTTTCAAGCAGTTTACAGAGAAGTAATTTTCCTTTTAAGTTGTCTTTCAGGTTTCAGCTCGCTCTATATAAACACCAAATACAGCCTGCTTTTGTTTTGTTCTGGCTTCTTCAGCAATATAGCACATTTTCAACGTACAAGTCACTTGGAAACACCATTAGTCTAAAAGCAAAAGAAATTAAAACTATGTATATGTAGTGCCTCATGGGAAACATGAGCGTATTTTCTTTAAATTGTAGTGACTGATTCCTGTTGTTGTTAACACACCAATAATAATACAGGAATAATGCGGCAAGAGTGTTTTTATGTAAGTGCAGTGACACAGCACATCTTGTGACAAAGGGTTAAGAGATGCTCCACAAATAAGGACGTCACTGCTCAATGGAGATTAGACCTATTACTCCTTGCCTAAAGAACACGTTAAAGCTCCTTTAGGTACCACTAGACTTATACTTTCCAAGATGTCTGAGTTTGTACCTAAACATGAACTGCCTAAACTAGGAAATAAAAGGTAGACGTATCCTGCCTTGTCAATCCTGGCTCATTCCGCTGCCTAGCCTTGCTAGGGTAATATATCCAATATATTACTTCCACTTTTAACATAGGTCAGGAAAAAGCTGCTGTGGAGTGAGCCGATGTGAGAGAAGACTAGCTAAATATAAAGGAAGTCCTTTGCAAACTCAAGTTACAATTTCTTGTTTGTCAGCGTGAATTCCAGATGCTGTTTACTAGTTATGGTATAGCTGAACTGATGGGCACCAAGACATTCACAGCTGCAGTGAATGCCGTGACCTTCCGAAGCAGGGCCACACATGAGAGTGGACATGCCTTGCCGTGGGGATTTACAGAAGTGTGACAGTAAACACAGTACTACACGCTAGAATAGAGGAAATAGTAGCAGTACTAGGTAACGCCTAGCTGCTTAAGGGTGGTAAATGTTACTGCATAGCTAACCTTTCTTCTGTTAGCCTGCCTAAAGCATGATCTTTGCCTGTATGAAGATACTGGCTGACAGCTTCCTTTGCAGGACCTACGTTCCCCATCATCTGCAAGATAAAACACTCCATTGTTTGACAGGGGTGCACAGGGGTCATCACTGATGTAATTTTTAAGGTTCCTTTGATCAAGAAAGTTGCCATTCATGATTTAATTCTGACGGTCCTCTTATGGTGTCCACAGTCTAGACTGCTATATAATACCACACAATCCCAGCAGCTCAGAGGAATCTGGCCTCAGCCAAAGGCAGGAAACTGGAGAGAACAGTGGTACACCTGGTCACTTGTGCCATGATTTTTTCTTTAAATACAAAGTAAACGCTTTTGGAATACAATTTCTAGCCTCAACTTTAACTCAAATTGGGAAATCATCAAGGATAGGATTACCCAAAAGTACAAATCTTAAACTGATGCATAAAGCATCTTCAGAAGTAGCCAGTTTAATAAAGAATCCATTTAATTTGGTAAGAATGGAGCTCTTAAATCACGTTTCACAGAGAAACATACAGAAAACATTAAGGATGACAACAGCATAATAAAAAAATATTATCAAGACAAAGAATTCATTTAGAGTTTGATTACATACTATTGTACAAATATGGAAGACAGCTGCAACACTATCACTAAAACCTATAAAGCTTTCATTTTTAATTTTCATTTTAAGCCAATGAATATTCATGATATCAAACTTGTAGCAATTCTGCAGTTCATTTCTCTGCTATCTGTTTTGCAATATTGCCATAAAAATCCAGACTAGTAGAAAATGTCACAGAAAACTAGCAGGGCAAATTTCCCTTCTTCACACATTGCTTCTTACTCCCTATGCAATAATATAACACTATAGTGAAGACCCTGCTCACACTTAAATTCATGTTCTTTTGAACAAGGAAGCAACTGACCACAAAAGGTGTTTATTATTTAGAGCTCTATACTAATTGTGTCTTTCTCTGATTCACCACAGTTGAGAGAACTGGCTTTATATTTTTTCCTTAAAAAGATGTCACTGGCAGTTGCCCACTATTTTTCTACTACAAACATAAACCAAAGATAAAACAGTAAAACTACTAAATACACCAAGTACTGTAATAACTGTGTAATAATTGCTTAAGGCTCGCAATAATTCTAGTTTACTTTCTTAATGGTTTGATATAAAGCATTGGATTAATGTTTAGTATTAAAAAACTCCTTGTAATAAAAATAAAGATGTGTAACTAAATAATGATTGCTTCAAACTATGTAATTTGAAAAGATTTCTTCGTCCATATGTTATTCATCTTACGAATAAAATATTATAGTTATTTGATACAAAAGCTTTTTAACCATGTTTGTTTTGTTTAATAATACATTGTGGGACGCGCCCAAAAGATGGAATTACTGAAACCTCTGCTGAATTTGTAAAATTGTGATGAATTTCACTGACAAAACCAATTTAAATGGAGAAAATAACCCACTGGTTGGGACCGACATTTGCTGTGCAAAATCCATCACAACAGATGTCTCAATTCCCTGAGACGTTCTCTCAAGAAAAGACAGATAAAGTACATCAGCTCTATACTCACAAATTATTAGACTTGACTTCATCAATACACTTCATCTATCATATTTATATAAGGCTCCAGTCCTGCCAGTCACTGCAGGTTGTGCGGCACAGAGCAGAGTCTACGCAAGAGCACAAATAAATCCAGCTTACATTAAGCAAACCTCCATTTTTAGCAGCACTGAATTTCAAATAAATTTCTCAGGGAGTGGCTGTTACAGGCTTGTTTACATGTAGCTTTCCTGTTTCACTTTTGAATGTGATATTTAAACTGTTTTTGCCAAACTGGGAAAAAAAAAAAAAAGTTAAAGTATCATTTATTGTGACGTGAAGAAACTTTGCATTTTTCATTTTAAACGAAAAGTCAAGTACATTTAGATGAATATGGGGACAGCAATGCAGTAGATCAAATCAAGGTAATGACTGGTTCCGTTTTGTGTACAAACAAGGGTAAAACCTGAATCCAATTATGACTGGAAATTGTCATTGTTCCTTGACATTTTTAGTTTCCAAGCAGAAAAATTATAGCAACCAAAAAGCCAGAGATGATACCGCTACATTTTTGTTTGGTCCAAAGATACTCTTTCTTTTGCATTTACAGACACAAAAGCAAAGCAAACCAAACCAAACCTTCCCCCCTCCCAAAAAAACCCCACAAAACACTGTCAATGGCTAGAAAGCTCTTAAAAATATAAAAAAAAAATACAACCATAAAAATATATTCATATCAAACAGAATCCTAAAATCTTGCCCTGTGGGTTACTAGTATATTCATGTACAAACACCATTTTCTTCAGCAATTTAACAACTGGGCTCAACTGTCTTTTAAATTGCGTCATGGCTTGGGTTTCACAGCCATACAGTTAATAGTACATCAGGAAACCAGCAATTATGGAAGCTGCCTTACAGCTCTCTCCAACACTCCTATTATTCTTCACCTTCTCTATCTTCCTGCAAAATCCTTCCTCCAGCTACTAGTAATTATCTCCACAAGTCCAGCTGCCAATTTCTTCTTCTTCTCCTAAAGTTTATCTACTTCACATCTATCGGCTGTCGCGGATCAAGCCGTTGTGCGGTACAGCCAGTATTAAACATTTTGAGCAATTTAACTACCCGACAACGAGCAATCCTGTAGCGCTGCCCCTGTGACGTGCATAGTCCCACTGACACATCAAATCCCCGATTCCGTCTGTCCTGCCCTCAACCCTTTCCGCTAACTGCTTTACTGATCCTATTTTCCTGAGATAACAACTCTTATTTCTTTTGACGGCCACCACCCAAGATACTCCAAGATAATCCAAGATACTTTGGGATTGCTCAGTCCTTTGTAGCTTCCTTTTACTTGCCCTTTCCTTGAGGCACAGTATATAGATTCAAAGTGGATATGCAAAAATATAGGAACAGGTTACAAATAAGAAAATAGCCCGGGGCTTGTGGCGGTTTAGTTTTTCATAGAGACAAACGTATCTGTCAGCAAGCTGTAACTTTAGTTCTCACTGCCTCGGCGCAGGCAGTCTTTTGGGATAATGCCCAGCTGAGAATTTTTTAGGTCTGGATTATTTAAAAAAAAAAAAAGATACTCAATCTTGGACAAGATTTGACAAGACGAAATCTTCAGCAGATTTATTGTTTCTCTGAAATAGAAGGATTAGAAGACCTTTGAAGGGGAAAAAAAATTACCTTTTGAAGTCAGTTTCTTCTCTCTGAAGATTTTTACCTGTTATTGTTAAAATGGACACTCTGGGGGGATTGTCTTGATTGAAGAGCTATTGCATAATACTTGGAGACCTGGACTCAGATCAGAAGGTCCTGCATTCTTAGGATACAAGCAACACTGGAAATCATTCTTCTCTATTTTTTGAATTTGAAATAACTTTCCCTGTGTAAACTTCTTATCTCATATTTTCCTTTTAAAACAGATGTTTTCACACAAAAGACAGAAAATGTTCTTTAGAAAATTCAAAGTATCATGAAACGATGGAGAGTTTGCAACAGATGTATAAGAAAGCTTGATTCTGATTCTAAAAAAGGAACTTCCCTATAGTGCGTTTTCCCTGCAAAATCTCCCCAAAAGCAAATATGCTAGACCTTCTATTATGCAATTGAAAAGAAAATGGTTATTTCTTTACATAATCTTTTGATTACTCAACATGAAACCCGTATGAGCTGATCCTTCTTTGTAGTTTGGACAAAAGTAACATGAAAACACCACATTAATTTAAAAGTTCCTATTATTATAACAAAATAGTCTTTCATTTAATAAGGATTGTAGTGTTTCCCATTCATTTGCAATTATTTCAATTGAGTAACAAATAAATATGTAAAGCACTAATGAGATGAAAGGAAATGATAGTCTACCTTTAATAGATGATTTGCCTCAAAAGTCCTATTTTTGTCTTGAATGTTTTGTCTGTGACAAAGCCAGTTTTGTTAATATTGATTCAAACCTGTTCAGTAAACACGTTCCAGTCAAATGAAGGAATAGAATCTTCAGTAGGATTTGTTTAAACAGTCTTAGCTGTTCACAAAAAATAATCACTTCAGTATGACTCAGGAGTGCCCAGTAATTTCTTCAATGTAATTATTTCACCTACTTTCATGAGCCTCTTTTTATTCATTTTCCTTTTTTTTTTCCTCCTATAGCATACACATGTTGAAGCATGCAGAAGCCTTTTCAGAGGAGTTGAATTCTACCAATGGTTTTACTTGCCTGTCAGTTCTGAGACGTCAAGAACCTTGACAGGCTTGAGATGGTACAGCTTCAGCTGCACGAAGGAGATGTATAAACTATATGATTCCAGGTATATTTGATTCATTTTCTTTACTACAGCACACGGGAGGTATAAAGTATTGAATCTAGAGGCAAAGCTTCACTGAACGAAAAGGCCTCTCAGCTGTTTGAACTGATTTGCAGTATGGGTGCATGTTTGCTGATGACACAAAACTAGGAGGGGTGGCTGACACCCCAGAAGGCTGTGCCACCATCCAGCGAGACCTGGACA
>JAOXNO010000013.1:21103880-21126814 GCA_028565335.1 Limnodromus scolopaceus
GGAGGGTGTGGAGTCCCCTTCTCTGGAGATCTTCAAGCCCCGCCTGGATGCCGTCCTGAGTGATGTGCTCTGGGCAAGCCTGCTTTGGCAGGGGAGTTGGACTAGATGATCTCTAGAAGGTCCCTTCCAACTCCAACAATTCTGTGATTCTGTGATTCCATGATAACTGCAACAAAATGTACGGTGTCTGTTATCTACAAATGTGAATGCAGAATGATTTTTTTTCTGCCCTCCAAAAAGTATTTAACATCAATTCAGAGCATTTTTCAAGCATTGGGAAATGGAAGGGGGAAATGGAAGGGGAAAATGGAAGGGAGCATGAGAGAAGGCATAAAACTGGGAGTCAGATAAGACATCATGTTGGTACGACCACCAAAAGGTCTGCATGGAAAATGGGAGTGTGGGTGGGAGTGTTCTTAAGAAGCAGTGCTGATTGCCATGGCTTTTGTTGTAGTTATGACTGTGAATCATAGGGAAAAGTATAGCATGTCAAAACACACCTACCATCCAAATGTTCGCTCTCCCCTGTCATACCGCTGAGGTAGACATCTCAAATATATTCTAACTTCTAATGGGAGTACCATTAAGAATTGCATTTTCAAATGAAAAAAATATATCCATTGGTCAATATATACCATATCATATAGCATCCAGTTTCCTATAAACAATTTATACCCTTTTTTCTGTTCACAACTGTATTTTGCTGCTGTGACCATAAATAAGACTGTGCTAGTAGAATGTGTGAGCATAAACACACACGTAAAAACCATTTCTTTGCAGGTCTCAGATGTGCAACTTGAGATATAATGTCACTGATCACTGAGGTACGTAAGCGCATGGCAGGATGGACATTACTCCTGGAGTATCTTTTGTACTAAAATAAACTCAAAATGTGGGAGATTTTACAATTCATATTCAAGACCCTTTAAATGACTCCAAATAGTAGACAGCATTGCTATGTACTGGTATGCAGGAGCCTTTCCTTGTGCACATAATAGTTCTTCATTCACTAAAGTCTCCTCTAGATGAGTCTTATTTGAAGAACTCCAGCGTCAATGGGTCCTGGAATGACGTAGCATGCTGTTTTCAGCAGCACATTGGGAGTAATTCCTATGGGTTACGGGATGAGGGCATAAAGATCAGGTCCAGTGTCAGCTTGACCACCCGTATGGAATGGATGTGTTCTTACCGCGTTGCTGTTAAGACCAATCCACAGAGGCTCTCCAGATTCCTGTGCAAGTAGGAACAGCAGTGCCTGGCTGTACGGCTCTGGAATGCTGGCAAGTTCTGAGGCACTGTTCTTGCAGTTTTTCTGTGCTTCCTCCCAATTCATTTTCAAATGGGTGACAGAGTAGCTAATGCCACCGGAATGGTCAAAAGCGAAGTCCAGCGCTGTTGCTGATGGCTTAAAGAGTTCAGGATCTGTAGCAATAAGGCAAAAAAAAAAAAACCCAACCACCCAAGAACAGTAAAATGTGGAGAACACATTTGACTTAAGCAACTGAGTAACATCTTCATTATTTACAAACGAAGTACAAAACGGAATGGAACACCTACTTCTCACTAGCTGTTTAAAACTAACAGATAACTTTAAAACAACAGTGAACTTTCTGGATTAAATAAGTACATTTTCAGCCTCTGAGAATTTTGAATCAGCAAATTCACAGTATCTTATTGCGAAGGTAAATTTACCCCATCAGTCAATAATAACACACCTACTCTTTGTGTTTTCAAAATACTCTCTGTGGCGTAGCAGCTTTGTGACTGTCAGGTTTATTTGGATAAATGTAAGTCTTAGCAGTTATGATAATCTATAGATCATAATGAACTTAGGTAGTTAAAATGTTTGTGGTTTTTAGCTACTTAATAGCACTTTTTATAATAAAATAATTTTGCTTTCCTAAATTCTGGTGTTTTATTTATTGTTCCCTTCTCCAAAGCATTGCTAAGTAACACTGGGATGCAAGATGGGCCCTTAGATTTTACTGATCCTTTACCTAAAAAATAAAAAAAGGTAACTGATCTAAAGCATGTTAAACAGGGAAATTGATTTTAATCCTTGTGTTACAAATTTCAAGGTTTTCAACTCACCACTATTCTTCTGGCATATAAACCCTTTGTACTTATTACACTCCTCATTGTTCCATTTCCCTGTGTCATCAGAATGACCTTTCTTCAGAGAAACACAATCAAACTGTTGGAGTGAGGGAAAGAATACGAGCATATTGATACTAGAAGTTATAAACCGGAGTACGGTGACCCCCTGGGTAGTGTTATGGTTTGAGAAAACACGTAACAATTTATTGTTGTTTAGGCAATTATTCTATTGCCTGGTGACACCTCCCCACCCGGGAAGGGGAACCGGAGAAAACAAGGGAACGTGAGGGTTGAAATATGAATAGATTTAATAGCATAAGACTCAATAATTAACAATAATAATAAAGAACCAGTACTGATCCCAACACTAATGTAAGAAATACAAGGATTATACTCAGCCAGTTCTATCAGCAGGAAGCTGTGCGCTCCCAGCAGGGACAGCAAATGTGGGGCACTGCGAGCGCTACGGCTTTGGGAGGAAGGGAAGGACTCAGGGATCTGGCACCGGGGCAAGAGGTCCTCTGGACCGATGCCATCAAGGGAGAGAGAGACCTACGCAGCAAACTTGCTCGTTAATATTGAATGTGATGTTCATGGTATGAAATAATCCTGTTGGCCAGCCTGGGTCAAATGCCCAGGCCTCACTCCTCCTTGTCCCTGCACCTGGCAAGGCTCGAAAACACTAAACTTGAATCCCACAGAGCCTGGCTGGCTATCAGGTCAGTATTTTAATGAATTCAGACACTACAGTCTTCCAAAAGTGGAGTTCTCCCAAGCATTAGAAGAGAAGTCAGTCCTGTGTTGCTCAAACCAGGACAGGTAGTTTCACTCCTTTTTTCTCCGAATTCTGATATTCTAGGGTTTGTACTAAAAATCTAGAGGTACCTTCTTTTTATCCTTTCCCATCCTTTCTGGCTTCCTCTGTGGTGGCCAGCTCCACCTTGGTACTGTCTTGTAAATCTTTGTAATCTTTGATTCAGCCTGCTTGTTCATTTGGTTGTTTTCGAGGAGATGTACTCGAAAAGCACTATTATTTTCAAAACATTCTGTCACAACCTTCTGTCTTGACTAATGAGTGACTCTCAGTAAGTTTGTTGAATAAGAATGGAATAAAAATAAATGGAGGTCATGCTTTGTATTTGGCTTGCAAAGCCAACATGAAATAGTAGTTATTAATGACAGAATCATCTAAATGATCGTCTTTGACAGAGTCATCATCAGCTCTAATTCTCAGGGTTTCTCTTTCAGCTACACCAGATCAGATGCTGAGTGCTTAAGAAGTTGGAACTTCAAGTTTATTACAACCCGAACAGCCTTATTATGGAAATAAATGGAAGAAAGGCAACGTGGGTGTGCAAAGCAGTCTATATTGGTCTGAATATGTAGAACACTAGTTTATTTACAGCATTCTGAGGTTTAATTTCAGTGCTAGCAGTAGAGAGGGTTTGATTGGTTTAGAAAGTAGTTAACATCTATTGGCCCTTAGCAATCCAACTACAATTTTAAGTAGAGAAGAAGTAGAAAAAAATTGAACTCTTTCCTCTTGCATCCTCTCCTCCTTCCTTTTCAAACATGAGGTAACTTGTCAAGTGTGGAAATATTTCCAACGTGTATTAACTTCTAAAATTCTAATGTTCCATTTACATTCTATCCAAAAGAAATAGCAAATTACTATGAAACATAAAACTTCATTCTGTCTATCCATTCTTTATTCAATCTGTCCATTGCTGCAATTTTGCCAAACTCTTTGGCAAAATTGCAGCAATGCCATTTTTTGCTCTGAGATAGCTGGGATACTCAAACATTGAAACTTTTTATCGCTACTCCTAGGGTAAAGGTAGATGAACAATTTGGGGAGAAGGCTGGGGCAGTGTCTGTAGCAAAGAGAGCTTTTTACTTGAAGTGCTATTGCTCCTCAGATTTAACTTGGTGGTAATCGCTAAGTGGTATTTACCTGTTGCAGATTGTGGCCGTCTTCTGGTCGTAAAGTGTCAAACAAAACAGGTTCTACAAGTTTTGGGGAATCTGGAGCCCAGTTTGTATAAGAGAGAGCACTTCCATCAGTCCAAACAAAGTTGAGTTCCCTGATTAGGTCATTCAAGCCAATCCAGGGATCGCTTGAAACATCCTTCAAATGGTAGGTGAGAAAAGCTGCGAAAAAGCCAATAGAAAAAGTGAACAGGTCATGTCATCAATTGAGACATCAGCTCATAAACAAGTCCTTAAGCATTTTGTTTGAAGTCTTGAAAATACATTTTAATTTAATTTAATGATCAGAAATTTACCCACGTTTTCAAGGTTATGCCAAGTCTTTGCCTGTGAAAATTCTCAAAGAGTGAAGGTATTTGGAACCATGGAGCGAGATTGGAAAGAGGACAGATTGAAAAAAAAAAAAAAAGCCTGACCACCATGTTATCTAATGAGTTCACTTATTTCAGCACTCGGGATGAGCTGATTGACTGATGGAAACGTATAGCTGTATACAGCTGCAAATGGAAGCCTGGGAACGTAGGCAAGGTGAAAATGTACCTTTCTCTGACATTTTTCTGCTGAATCAAGTTACAGAATTTGGGCAATCTTTTCAGAAATATAGTAATATATCCCTTTCTATTTCTGGCAGAAACAGACTATGGATTCCTTTTCTTTCTCTGTGCCTAAAACTACAAATGCCAGGTCTGGATTTGTTACTTTATGCTAATTCATACCCTATAAATAATGTAAAGCAGTTTGCATGGAACAGGAGGAAGCAACCCTTAGCATCACTAGCATGACAGGTGGTTCCAGTTCTTCCAAAAATCTTTCACGCCATGGCCATATCACCCGTGTTGAGTATACATATTACAAAATACACACATTTACATACTATCTCGTTTTGCCAAGTTCTTCTTTGCAGGAAATGACCACTGCATACAGAGCAGATGCTATCTACTACCTAAAGAGCTGTTTCACTGTACCTTGTACTTGTTCATTATGTATGCTTGCTAGGTTTCCTCCAAGGTTTATACAAGCTCTTCTTGCACTGTGCCAGTTTTCATAGGAAGAGCCAAAAACTTTGTAACACTAGGGAAAAATGGGTATGGATTGTTAGTGAGTGACAGCAAAAGAAATTTACGATGGAATTACACTAGTTTAAGACGAAATTAGCCCAACTCAGACCCATAAAGTAATTTTCCAAAATTAACAGGGACTTAGCTCTTGAACCAAGTTAAAACCATTCACAAATTTTAAAGTTACTCTGTGTCTTTCTGTGAGGGACTGAGGAAGTTACAGTAAAACTCAACCAACAATTGAGAAATCACAGCAGGAGTCTGATGAGAATCTAATGGGTTAACTAACGCTGAGATTTTGAGAAGTCATACTCCATCATTAGTAAAAGACAAAGACATGCTGACTCTATAAGAAGAGCCCAGTCCAGGGTGTCATGTGGAATTACCTGGACTTTCTGAAAAAGGTTTTTGACCTAGAGTCTATGGTAAGTGTGCCCTCATGCGTGTATTCAGCCTTTTTCATTTTACAACTCTTTTATTAATGGAGTATATGACTCATGATTTCTTAAAAAGTGCATCGTCATCCCATTACAAATATGCATTCACCCTGAAATGGTTGTGGTAATTGTAAGTGTGCCTAGGGTGCCCATGTTTACAGCTTGCTCTGCTCCGTGGCACACCAGTAGCACTGTCAAAGAATTATCTTGCACGGTTTGTGGGAAATAACAACTCTGCCGACTGTAACAAAAAATGCGAAGAAAGCGTTCTGCCATGAACCCCACGGATGTGAGTATCCATGGGTGCTTTCGTAACAATATTGCATATATTAGAAAATGGAACCCTCGCTTAATAAGCACATCAAGTTTGCCCCTTTTTGGAAGAAGTACATTGCAGTACATTGAAGGTTGTTTGGAAAAAATTGGCCTTATCTCTGATACGGTCCAGCTCAAATGACTGGTTTGACGCTATAGTTGGTACTTTCAGTTGAATTCAGTTCAATTTTTTTTAAAGTAAATACAATGTAGCAATTTTTTCAATGTATCTCAGGTGATCACTTCTCAGGAAAACAATTGAAAACCTGTAAAACCACCATTTTGCAAGAATTAGGCAACTAGTTCAATTTTTAATGCAACTTTGGATAATCAATGTCAAAAGATATCTGAGAGACAAAAGGTATCGAGTATATCTTTAAGTACCTTCCCAAGGACTGGTGTCGTTGTCCCTAGATGGATAATACCATACCTGGTTTTTAAATAAAAGCCAATCTTTAGGACATCCCCCAGGAGGTGAAGGTAGCGCTGAAGGAAGTGTTGAATTGGTAAAACTTCTGTGCCTCTCACAGATATAGCCATTTGAAAAACCACAGCTGACATCATTCCACAAGCCTGAAATCAATTTAAATATAGATAACAAGACACTGAATAAGATCGAAATTTATGGGGAAGTAAACTGACTTCCATGCTTGTACGTTCAAAAATCTGCCTGGGAATGTGAGATAACGTGCTTCAGCCCAGCTCTGCCTCCCATCACCCGTCATCAGTGCTTACAGGAGGACTTTGGTCCTGCTGTGACAGTGGGAGTCGTGGCCGTACGAGACGGCTGGTATGGCAACTCCGTCACCTCCGAGTAGGACCCACCCGAACAGCCGTGTTGCACTGAAACGTGCAAGTGTAAAGTAATACTTGATCCGTGAAAACACTGTAAATTAAGAAACTCCATACACGTTCTATTGCTTTGCGAATTGTTCTCTAATTATCTTTTGAAAGACCAATTTGCTGTTGATTTGGATAGAACATACTGTTTGTGCAACTGAAAAATTAGTGATAAATTGTCCTTGCATTCCTCATTAAAATAAATTTCATTTAATCCTCATTTATGGCTAATATTGCAGCTGAAGAAACCTCAGATATAATGACTATGCTTTATTATGTATATTTTCTCAAATTGCTGGGAAAGCATGCATTGAAGCTGGCAAGATATTTTTAACACAAGGGAGGAGCAGTACCCATAAAAAAACTTTTTAAAAGAAGTTTTGTAACTCACCATCCTCTTTATATAAGACCACACAATTTTCTTCGGAATATTTAAAGTTGGGCTCATCCTGGGCCCAAGCTGTATAGTGCACTGGTCTTCCATCCATCCAACTGAAAAAAACCCAACAACGAACCAGTAACAGTTGCTCAGATAATGTGCATGGAGCAGTTCAGAAAAATCTACCTTAACATGCTAAAATATGTTTTTTTAAAAATACAGTTGAGGCTGTCTATCAATTGAGTTTCCATTCAAATTAAAAGACCTTAGATAATGAAATCCCTGCATGTCAATTCAAAGAACAAAAATACCTTTACTTTTTTTCAGACATTAACTGTGTATTCGTAGCATGTGTATTACCTATAAAAATGCCATTTTAACCCGTGCTTTTACAATGTAGTTAAACCAAGAGCGATCACGCATTTCAAGATAAAGTATAACTCTCTGAATCTGCAGTTGATTCACTTGCAGTGGTCTCTTCTAGAAGGAACTCTGGCAGTACAAAACGTCTACAACTGCTTCTTATGAGTCTTGATGTAGCTTGTTTACCTACCTAAACTGTCGATCGGCATCCTGAAATAGTCCTATGAGATATGACTCCAATTTGCCATTTTTTAAGATCTAAACATAAAAATGGACTTTTAGTTAGTGCTTTCTAACGTTTAGTAGTTATCTAATATGAAAAGGTGTAAATTTTGTGCTATGGAAGCAAATGAATACACATGGTAGAACTGATCACCTCCAGAGAGGACCTCTGTTGAAGTAAATACCATACAACACATGCTCTTGCTTTATTATTTTTATTGCTGCTTTCCCACTTTTGGCTGCATTACTGGTAAGATCAAAGCTTGTGTGCTCAAATTCTCAATCAAAGTTGTATTCTCATTTTAAAAAGAAATAAAGAAGACTCGAGGAAAAATTTAGTATACAATTTTTTGGTACTTTCCTGTTCTTAAGCAGCCATGTAATTCCTGTGTCTCGAGCTGCCTGTCCTCTCCTCCTTTCATGTCCTTTCACACATAATCAAAGCAAGCATCTAATAGTGTGAAACAGAAAGGAGGTTGTGGGGCTGCTTCCGTATTAATAAACCGAACAGGATTATGGCAGATGTTTGAGGCAAGACCCATGCTGTTAAATTTTTAGCGTGCGCCTGCCATGGCTTTGGCATATGCCCATCAGAACCATCTCAGGCAACACATAGGCAATGCCCTTGAAATACGTGAACAGTTTTGGTACGTGTTACAGGGAAACTAATTAGTGAAGTTGTTATTTCGCCAGTCCTGGACCTGGACCAGGCTCAACCTTTCTTTGAAAAGTTGCTTTGTTCAGCAACACGATGTGGTAGGTGACTGTCAGAGCTACACTGGCAGTAGCCTCACATCTACACATTGTATTCTAGAATATGATATTCAGAAGAGAGGTAACTGCCCTGTCAAAAGGACACTTTTCTCAGTATACACCTAATATGCCTTTTCAGTGCTCCTTATATATACATTTGGTGATGGGCAGAACTCTGTTTGGATTAAAATATACAAAAATATACCCACCCTAGTAAATGGTAAATTCTTTTGTATTTTTTTTTTCCTAAAGAGAAGCTCTATTCTGAAGAATAAATATTTTTTCATTGAACATTTAAATCTACTGCTAAAAAATGTAGTAATAATATGCAGTAAGCACATTCTCCTGTACTCTACAAGCATATGGAGCAAGGTGTATGGGCCATGTACTGTATAACATAGCCAAATTTCCTCTTACATATTTCCACAAAAATTTTCTTTCACTATTATCTCCAATAGTAGCAAGATCTCCATGATTGTTTTTGCAGAACGTTCTGGCTTTCTCCATAGAGGTCCTTTCTGTGCTGAAAAAATATTGTTTGTCTCCTTTTACAATCCAGCCATCTTCTGTGACTTCATATGCTGCAGCACATAAGAGGAATATCTGTATTATTCAGAGTTCTTACACAAAGCTGGTGTCGTTACATGATACCACACTTTTAGATAAGAGAAAATAAACAGAAGCTTACTGGCAGAAGGGCCCAGAGGTTCTGGTTTCAAAGGTGCACCTGTAATGAAATGGGAAAAAAATGAAGAGGCAAAGTGTTCACAAGTGTTGATCCAGTATGAATGTTCAATTAGTGGAAGTTATCTTAATGTCTATTGATTTTTCATATTTTAGATATTCAATGCAGAATGTATTTCTATGATGCCCTTAGCCTAGAGAAAAGGAGGCTGAGGGGAGACCTTATCACTCTCTACAACTACCTGACGGGAGGCTGTAGAGAGCTGGAGGTTGGTCTCTCTCCAAAGAGACCATGGGTGACAGGACAAGAGGACACAGCCTCAAGTAGCGCCAGGGGAGGTTCAGAGTGCATATTAGGAAATATTTTTACACTGCTTTTAATAAAACAAAAAAAAAAAGTTTATCATTATCTGTGATTCTGTGATTAACAGTTGAAACATTGTATTCTGAAAGGGTCTTGAACTATTTTTTCCTTATGCAAAATTCCTGTGAAACCAACCAAATTTTCTACCAGCATGTAACTTGCAGAACTTCCTGTCTTGACAGGATGGGATTACGCTTAAATTTCTTCCTAATCTGAGTTTAGAGTAAAAATTAACCTACCTTTCTTTATTTCACAGATCCAGTTATGACTGGCTTCACAGGGCACCGTAATCCATGACTCTTCACTGATTGCTCCACAATATTCAAACGCAGTATTGTAAAAATATTGGTTTGCCTTATAGTTCACCTACGGAAGAGACACAGCTTTGGTTTTCAGTCTTACCATACCGGGGAAAAAGTTGTACTCTGGAAGGAAAGAGAAGTAACACTGAAGTTTCAAACCACTCCTTACTTTCCTCTTGCGGCTGTGCAGCCCGTGTATGTGCGTTATTAAAGCAATACTGTCACTCCCCAAGAAAAAAGAAAGGCACAGCATTTACCAGATTCTAGGAGCCCCATGAAAACTGGAATCAAATGAGGTTATAAATCAATAGCACGGGGAAGGGACGTGGCAATATTTCACCAGAAACTGATGCAAATCAGGAGAGACCTTTCTTATATATTTGTCACTTAGAGAATCGTCTCCGCAGCTGTAGCTTGTACTCCATGTTACCACTGCTGTGATGGTATAACTTCAGAGTTTATTGGCTTTTTTCCTCTTCAAAACCAGTATGAAGAATAATGATTTACAGTTAGCCAGTGGCAAGGTGAACGTTTTGGGGAATTCTTGTACAACTTTATTCACACCAGTTATGGAAACAGCTCCAAAAGCGAAAAAGTCAGAACAGAAAGAAACTGGCAAGGTCAAACACTCACCGGTGATCCATCACTCCAGGAAAGCCCACCATCAGGATCCAAACACTGCAAACCTATCCAGAAAGGCTGAGATGATAGGGATTTTTTTCTAGAGTGTGAAAAAACGTATCATGGAAGAAGAGGATTTTTGTAGTTAGCTCTGCTAAATTTTGCAAGTTACATGGAACGGTAGCTCCCACACTTACTCAAGACTTCAAATTTTTAAAATAACAAAATGCTGTCAGTCAGCAAGCTCCCATTAGCAAGTCAGTGAAGTTTACGTCTTAAAATTTTCTACTTTGCAAATGGTTGTGTTGAAAATAGCGCATTGTTTTTCTTCATTGATGTTGTGATTATAGCGTTCTTTGAGAAATAGAATGTTCAGTTTTCCTGAAGTCACAATTTGGTTTCAAAATGGTTCAGTGAACAAGCTTAAAAAGGAGAAGCGTTCCACCAGTTTGGTTGTTGTGTTGGTTTTTTCAATTTAAAAACGTGCAGATTATGACAAATTTTAGGAACTCCAAAAATGTCTTTGAAAATGGTACCCATATTAAACATTTTCTCAGTTCTTTTTCTTATGACTATGATGATAAACAAATACAGATCTTCAACTAATTATCTCAGGAGCAACTCAAGAATATTAAAATTTATTCCTGTATAACATATTGGTACACCAAAATATCAGTTATTAGATATTTTGTTTACTTACATGATTATGTTTTCTATCACTGTTTGCTCTTCTTCACTTCTAATGGCAGCCAGTTCTCCTCCTATTTCTCTGCAGAAATCTCGGGCTTCAAACCATGTTCTCTTTTGGTTTTCTTCTCGCACAAAACACTGTGGATACAGATAGAACACTATGTTTACAGCATGTCAAAAATAAATCCCCTGACTGCCTTGTATAAGGAAAACAGCAAAAGATTCCATTACATATATCATATATAATATGGATTAAAGAGCATGCTAATTGGATAACCTTATGTATCACTGATAGAGTGATAACTGCAGTGATTTCCATGAATAGTTGTGTAAAAGCTTGCTACATTTGTGCAATAATGTGCCATTCTCTGAAGTTTAGATGCCCTATCTATTTGGTGCTCTTCCTGTCTCATGAGTAGGATTACTGGAAAAAATAACACTTACTCTGAAGCATGAATTGGTGCTATTGCTTGTATCCCAACCCAAGGGACATTTGGAATCAGAAGCGTTGTCGGGAGCAAGAGGAAGAGTGATTTTTTCAGCTAGTTTTTTGCAGAGAAATTTTGCCTTTACGTCACAGTTCTGAACATCCCATAGTCCAGCTTCATTTCCAGTCCTTAGGGCAACACAACCGGCTTCATTCCCTTTGTAAGATAGCAAAGAAAATTGAAATGTGTTTTAAAGTAGTTCCCTTGGCATTTTTACAGCTCACGTGGTTCATTTGCAAAAGACTTTGAAATATTAAGTGTAGTGTCTGCTCAAAGAAGGAGCATTGTAAAAAGAGGAAACCAGCAAGAGGAGTCCTTCATCATATTCCCTTCCCTTTGAAGAGCTTTACAAGTGCACAAAAACCTGTTGCCTGCCTCTTTCTGGTGCCACTCACTGAAAAGGTTTGGCAGCCCATCGCCCAGGCTGGAAGGGATTTCACCCATTCCACTCAGTTTGATTTTGCCCTTGTAAGGAATGAGAAGCCACAAAAGAAATATTTTCATAGAAAATCATAGAATCATTAAAGTTGGAAAAGACCTTTAAGATCATCAGGTCCAACCATTAACCTAGTACTTCCAAGTCCACCACTGAACCATGTCCCTATGTGCCACATCCAGTCTTTTAAATACCTCCAGGGATGGTGACTCAACCACTTCCGTGGGCAGGCTGTTCCAACATTTGATAACCCTTTCAGTGAGGAAATTTTTACTAATATCTAATCTAAACCTTCCCTGGTGCAACTTGAGGCCACTTCCTCTTGTCCGATCACTTTTCACTTGGGAGAAGAGACCAACACCCACCTCTCTACAGCCTCCTTTCAGGTAGTTGTAGAGAGCAATAAAGTCTCCTTTGCGCTTCCTTTTCTCCAGACTGAACCACCCCAGTTCCCGTAGCCATTCCTTATAAGACTTGTGCTCTAGACCCTTCACCATCTTTGCTACTCTTCTCTGGACCTGCTCCAGCACCTCAATGTCTTTCTTGTAGTGAGGGGTCCAAAACTGAACACAGTATTTGATGTGCGACCTCACCACTGCCAAGTACATGTATGAAAGACACTCCTGTTTCAAAGGCAGAATGTTCCTATGTGTCATCATGGCTGTGTTTTAGCAAAGTTGGAAGACATTTTAGAATTACGACACAGAAAGTTCCTCTGTAGCATAGATTTACTCCAATGGAAGAGTACCAGGCATTGCCGCGTTCCAGTTTGTATAGAGAACACCTTCACCAGTCACCCACTTGAACATCCCCTGCTCTTCTGTGTCTGAGAGACCAATCCAAAAGTACTTCTCAGGGCTCAGACCAACGAGGCTGGTCAGGTAGGCTTCCTCATATCTAAAATGACAGGAGTCAGATGGGGATTAAGCCTAGATTTCCCATAGTCTGATATTTCTCAGCATCCTAAATTACACAAGACTGGAATGAATGGAGTCTCCATTAGGTTTCTTTTGGCATGGAAATATGTTGCTTAACTGGGTACCAGATGGACTAGCTTTAACAGTAGGTGAAGCCATGCTATACTGAAAAACTGCTTCTTACAGAACAGAAGCATCTGTGGTCCGTTCTTTCAGGGTAAGGTACTGGAAACCACGAGTGTGTAAAATATATTTACTTAGAAAACACATACTGTAGTTATTGATTTTAATGTTTTTTCTCCAGAAGAAGGATATCCTGTTTTTATGGTTTCACATTTTTTTCCAAAAAGTTCTTGCCCGTTTTATAAAATTCCAATAGTATTGCATCAGACAGAGTTCTTAAACTCTTTTCGTACCTGTCTCCTATACTTGTTAAATAACCACTGCTCCTTTCACAGATTTTCTTTGCTTCTGAAAATGTTACAGAGGTATGTCCAACCAAGTAGCAGTAAAATCCATGTCTTTCCCAGCCCTGTCAGGAACATGTGAAATGTACTTTCAGTAAAAAGAGCGTATGTTATAGTGCTTGAACTTCAGTCCATCAACATATTTCGACAATTCAGTCAATCAGCATATAACAAACTCTTCAGTCAATATATTTTTAGTATAACCTAATGCAATAATAATTTTAATTCCAGTGAACTAAGGGAAATTAAGCTTAATAAACATCCAGAAAGAAAAGATTTAATGTCTACGAGACCCCCTTTTTTGACATTTAGTAACTGATAAATTTTAACTGACTTAAAAAAAGTCAGAGGGACACAGGATGGAGAGTGTATTCAGAAGCAGGTGAATAGAACACTTCCTTGCTCAGAACCAAAGAGAGTAGTCGGTGTTATAGTGAGATGCTGACTCAAGTTTCCTTATGTTTCTAGCTAAAAGAACAGTAACTAAACTAATTAATTGCTTTAACTCATCCACTCACCTCAAGTCTGACTGAAGAGGTAGCATAAAAACTATAGAAAAGCAAAAGCCTCAAAATTACAGCTGAACTCCAAGTCACTTTTCCCTTCTATACCAGCTCAAGATTTGCTTACTGCACCCAAGAAAGGTAATAAACTCTGTGTTCGGTATTTGGCTGCTGCCTAGTTTCAGGCCTCAGCTCTGTTCCAGATATGGGGTTGTGGGAAATGTTACTAAATATAGAACAGTAGTAAATAGGATAGTAAAAAGAGAGAAAAAGAGAAGAAAAAAAAAAAAAAAAAAGAAGCAGTAGTATACAAGAACTTGTTAAAAAAAATTAACTCATAATTTGATTGGTTTGATTTGGCTTCAGTAGTGAGATTTCTCATCATCTTGCATCATGTCACGTAGTCCAGAAATGGTTCTCAGTCCCTACTGCGTCTCAGGTAACCACAGATGGTTATAGAACAACATAATAAATATGCAGAAAACTGGAGGAATGGCTTTAGCCTCTTTCACAGACAGTTCTGAGAGATAATGAGGCTGGCTCATATTGGCCAAAAAAGTTTCAAAATAACTTTATTTTAAAGAAGGGAATATAGTGAAAATTATCTCCCTGAATTGGATAGACAACCGTACTTGTGGAAAAAAAAATAGTTTCGATGTCAAGTGGAAATTGTGAAAACAATGGATTTTTGATAACCAGATTCTTGATTGCACTTTCTTACCTTCGGGCAGGCAGAGTTGGTCTTTGCTGTCCCAGAAACTCCTTCTACTGGGTCTCTTCTGCAGATGTAACCTAACTTTTTATCACAGGCACCGTCTGCCCAGTATCCATCCTAGGTGCAGTTTGGGAAGAGGTGAGAAATAGTGAGGCAAAACCTGTTTCCTCTGGAAAGGTGACTGATTTGTTCGTTTGTTTTTTTTTAAATATCGCTTTAATGAGACAATAAAGGTCTATCCTTTTTAATGATTTCAATTTGTGCTCAATTTTGAGGTTACATTAAGCTAACTAAGTGTCACAGGCAGACTGTTAAGCTCTGCTTGGCATATAATTTACACTCACAGTCAGATATGAACATTCATCTCGTTATCTCTAATTTAATTTTATATTTAATTTAGAATAACCATCTTTCTGAGTGAATAAAGATACCGTTCCCTGATTTGTTTCTAAATTGAATTCATAAAAGAAATAGAAACAAAAATCACATAGGGTGGTGCTACACAAGCGTGGAATGATTCTACCTCTCCTGCCATAATGACACAGTCTTCTTGCCCGTTGATTGCATGGGTTGGTTCTCCTGGCAACCATTTGGTGTATGTCACAGGAGTCCCATCACTCCACTCAAAGTACATTTGAGTGCTGAGATCATTCAGGCCAATCCATAGCTCATCCACAGCTTCTAAGAACAGAAGTTCACTTGTGTTAGTACCCAAGTTGAAGGTCTATAAGAGCAAGATTTTATGGACATGAGCTGAAATTGCCATGTTACAATACAAATTCATCTAGATTAAATGACAGTGGAGTTTATTTTAAGATCCAACTCACATTCTCCTTTCAAGAAGTTAAAAAATGAGATAGCAGCAGGAAATGAGATTCCTCAGCTTTATCAGTAAAAGTTCATTACTGTGTCTACGGCTCGAAGGTGTCTGAGGCAGATAATGCTCTCATACACTGCAGTAACTAGAGATGTTATTTCCTTCAAGTGATTTCATGCAGTGAAAAACAAATGAAAAACAAAACGAAAAGAATGAAAAAGAAAATTAAGAGAGCTCTAATGATTCCTCTTGTGGTTTTTTGGTGTTTGGTTTTTTTTAACCTCTATTCCTGTGGGCTTCCCTATAAATATTCATCTCAAGCAAATATTTTTTTTCTTTAAATCCTGTCAGATTTCTAATAATATAGTTCTCCATTTGTACCAAACGCTGCCCTGTAGAAATACTCACTGTAGCCAAGCTGAGACAGTATGAAGCCATGTTCCTCGGGGTTGTGGATACTGGCCAGATTGCCATTGCTCTCATTGCAGGAAATCAGGGCTTCTCTCCATCCTCTGGGGTCTCTGTGAATGCTGTAACAGTGATCTCCATACAGCAACCATCCCTCTGGGCATTTGAGAGCCTCTGCATCTCCTCAAAATCAAAAGATATTTCAAGCTTTTAAACAGTGCAAACAGAAGTCTAGAATAAGTGCAATTACATCTGAAATCGGTTAATTAAGTAATTAGAGTGAAAATGGAGTGATTACAAATAAGCAGTACTTCTGTTCATTCCTCATACGTGTTAAACATTGTAGTCTGCTGTTGCACAATGGACTTTTATAGAAAATATACTGCATTTAAACAAAATAATGGAGCCAGCTGTAACTGGGTTCATTAGTGTGAAATACTCACTTCTGGACAGAGGAATATTTTGGAATTCCATGTATAGTGTTTTCAACATGAAATAAAAATTGCTTGTATGGTTACTGGGTTCCAGGAACATTTCCAGTATTTAAATATATTTGGTTAAAGAAATAACAGTCAGAACAATCAAAACAGAACAAATGACAATGCTTTTTTTTTTTTTTTTTAATTTTAAATAGCTGTGAAATTTCATTTTGGTGACACAAATTCTGTCTTTATCAAAGGGTATTTATTTGCTTGACATACCTGATGGAAAAATGAAAATATCTGGACTGGAGTTTTCCTTCTTACAGATATAGCCAACCTTTATCTCACATGGCTGGTTTTCCCATTTAGCATCTCTTCTGGGATTTAGTACTGCACAGAGTTTCTCAGGCTCAGGCTCGGGGCTTCCTTCATAGAATAAACACCAAATTATTTTTATGTAGCACAGTTTTTGTGTCAGCAGCTGAGAGAACAATTTTCTTCCATCCTTTTCGAGTGTCAATTACGGACTGATGACCTCACTCCTACAGTTATTTTTCTACTGGAGATAAGGAAATGTAATTTAAAAGGACCCATCAAAAGATTTCTTTACATGCTTGTTGCATAATTCACACTTTCTGCCATATTTGATTGCAGAATAGTGGTCTCAAAAATAAGATGTTCCTATAAGTTTTGTGAAAATTGTTGGCTGGCACAGAAGAGGGACTAAACTTTGAGCCCTTAACCCTTTCCTAATCAGCCTGAGCATGGGGGTCAGCCATACATCTGCTGAGGAATACGTAGCTCACGACCAGATGTTGTTGGCCAGTCAGTAGGTGCTGGACTGAAGAGTCCAGATATCGCAGGGGTACCTGGTGCTGCTACAGGTGCAACACCATACACAGACTGTAGGAAATCAGAGTTCATAGTTTCACAGCCCATAAAACATCTAGTTTAATACACATTTTGTGGTCAGGACCCAGTTACGTTAATAGGACTGAGTAATGAACTTAAAACACTCTGTTATATTCATGAAATCAGAGGACACAGTTTTGAGCCAATATCTTTGGACAGGAACATAGTAAAGCAGCATCTTAACGTAGTTCATATTCAGACAAGGAATTTTACAGATGTGAAGAGAGAAGAATGTTCTTCAGAGTAAGAACCATCAGCTGCTCAGAATAAAAGAAATTTCAAAACTTGAAAATTGGAGTTCTAGCCCTGCACTGTAGAGGTAAACCAAGCTCAGTGAATGAATATTACTTGTTGAAAATATGAGGCAAAGGCAAAACGCCATCGATCTGTGGGATATGTTGTCTGGCAGTCCTAGATTGGACAAAGCCTGAGAGGGTAGGCTTCCTCTTCATAGGGGCATGCTATATGGCTTCTCATTTCTACAGCTGTGTTTAGCAGTGCACAAAAATAATCGTATGGAATTCCTAAAATAAAATATAAGGCACATCTTGTGGATGAAGCATATGAAGTCACACGTGAATTTGAATTTCCTCATTTCCTCAATGCCTTTGCAGGGGAGTCTTTCCTTTTTATGTGAAGTTCTGGTCCAGCAGCATTCAGTGGTGTGCTGGAACAAAAAGGTTCCGCTCAGACCCTTTGGAAATGTCCTTTCTGCTTTTCCCTTCAGCGACTTGGCTTCAGATTTGCTCTTTGCTGCAAGCAGAGCTTCCTCACATGCCCTCACACTTGCTGTATGTCTCTCCTTTGCCTGTCTCTACAGCTGGCCCCCTGGGAGGTTCTCCAGGACTCCTGTCCTTGGGGAATGGACAGTGTTTTCCTCTTTTCAGAGAGGTCCACGGTGTGATAACTTAACTTTTTTTTTTCCCTCCCCCCAAAAAGTTCAACTTACAATGATTTTGCAGTAAACTGGAAATGTGTAGATTAACTCATCGTAATAGCCATCATGCGGGGATACGGGAACTCCAACAGTGTGGGCTGCTTGACATGAGAGCCAGCTGCTCTCCTTCTCTGCGAGGCTTAAGGAGTTTGACCAGCTCAGCAGAAGGCAGAAAACCCTCTACCAGGCTCGGCAACTGTGGGCTTCCCCTTCACCCTCTGTGCCAGATAGAAACAGGTGGCACCTCTGAGGTTTAGGGAAGGCAAAAGATGGAATATGTGTGCATTTAATTCGGCAAGCAAACATTCAGCACTTGCTGCAACCGGCTGTTGCCATGACAATCATTAAACCACTTTCAAAGATAAACCGCCAATGCTGTGAACTCCATTTACAGTCTCCCTTGAACGTGAAAGAGGAGACAAGAAAGGGGGAAAAGCATAAAACTGAAGAGGAAGGCTTTGCAAGACTGATGCTCAGTGACAGCTGAGTCCTTGCAGGACGCGGGATCCGATAACCCTTGTGAGAGTTGAAAAGACACAGAGGTTTTAGCTGACTTGAAGGCATTCCTGACATGCTGCAGCTCAACTATTGCTTTTCACTTTATCTGCTTCTGATAGGAGATGAGTTTATTTGACTCTTCTGCCTGAAAACCTTGTGAGATATCCAGTGAAGAAAAGCATTATTTTCAGCTTTTTAATCTCACATGTCTCATAAGCCTTTCAACTCTATTTCCTTGTATTCATGGGGAATACTACAGGACAGTAATTAATATGCATTCAGCATTCTGGCAGGAAAGATTAATTCCAAAAACTTAAAAAAAAACCCGGTTACTACCTTGTGCCCAGTTTAAGTGTCTGAAGGGAATGCCACCGCTCCACTGCCAGCCGCTGTTGAGATTCAAGCTGTTAAGCCCAATCCAGAGAGAAGATCTCTTGCTGCCAATCAAATCTAGGTAGCAGGAAGAGTTGAGTTCTAATGAGATTTGTTAGGAAAAGCTCTGCATTTTCAAAGTTCGGAGGAAAATAGTAAATGTCTGCTTGGTGATTTCTAAGTTCAGTACAGAATCCATGTTTGCTGGTAATAAACTCAGAGAGTAATAAACTCAGAGAACGGTAAAAGACTATTTTGCATATTAGTTTATCTGAATTTAAGGATATTCCACAGTTCTATATAAACAATAAGCTTTGAAAACTGAAACACTGAATATTTGTGTTACAAGTTTGATTGTGATGCAATTGATACAGGCCTTAGTTCTACAGTTTATGCATAAGTCCAGAAATTAATTAGATTTTTGATAGTGTTTTGTATAAAACTTGTATGGCGTTTCCAGAAATCTATTTCATTAGATACATGTGAAGAATACTGGTTTCTTAACACAAAAGTCATATAATGACTGCCTCCTATAATGCCTTCCCTTCTTGCAACGTCCATTTCTGGGACCTTTCTAGTGTTTTCTGAGCATGAGCCAACTTTTGCTTAGTCAGCTGGAAATTCTTAATTTTCTTTGAAAAAATAATAATAATAGAAATCATTTCAAGTGGCAATTCCACAACTTACAGAAGTGCCACCCATAAAAAGCTTAATTTACAGTAATTGGGCTATTTCTCTAGCAGTACATATACTATTATTACATCGCCTATTCATTGTAATGTGATTAAATCACTGAAGCATTTGTAATCAGTCAAAAAAAACTATTAGACACTCTTTTTACAGAGTACTGCTTATTAGTTCACCTCTTAGATATATTTCTTCATGTAATTCTGTGACACTTAATAGTTCTGCATTCTGTTGCTGGCAGCTCTTCCTTGCTTGGTGCCACGTGAGAGCTGACTGGTAGTTTATCTGGTAGTGGGTTCCTGTCAAAGGGTCTGTAGTCCAAAATCTGTCATTGTCTGTGTAAGAGAAAGGAGATTTGGTATTGCTGTTTATTATAAACATCTTACACAAAACATTATGAGAATAATTAACTGCAAGCTTACTGGTGAAACGAGATTCTGAAGCAAATAAGGCTCAGAGGACCCAAACTCATAGCCTCCCGTCAACTTGTTCTGTGTTAACTACAAGAGACTTTGCCATTGACATTAGCAGAGATGGGCCTTTCATTCTTTATTTTGAGTTTCCCCTGTCAAATCTAATAATCTCTAGGTGAAAAAAAAAAATTGTGTAAAGAGATCAATAAAGCAAAACTGGACCTTAGTCATTACCTACTCTGAAAACCTTTTCAGCAGCGCATAGGCTATGTCCAAATTAATTCTTGGCTGAAATGGAACCGAAATGCAAATATTCCCAATGATGGAAAGTTTGCTTTTCAAACTATGCCATCATTAATTACATTTGCCACGCTACAGGCTTGGGGAAGAGTGGCTGGAAAGCTGCCTGGTGGCAAAGGACCTGGGGGCGTTGGTCAACAGCTGGCTGAATATGAGCCAGAAGCGCGCCCAGGTAGCCAAGAAGTCCAACAGCATCCTGGCCTGTATCAGGAATAGTGTTGGGTCACCATCCCGGGAGGTATTTAAAGGGCTGTAGATGTAGTGCTGAGGGACATGATTTAGTGGTGGACTTGGCAGTGTTAGGTTAACAGTTGGACTTGATGATCTTAAAGGTCTTGTCCAACTTAAATGATTCTATGATTTTTTTAAACTGTATTCATTATTTCTAGTCTGCGCGTGTTTAAGGTAATTGGAATTTAGGGCAAGTGCTAATAAACTGTGATTACAAGTTCCCCTAACTTTCTGTTTTTTGAGGAAAACATATTTAATTTCTTGAATTATTCATTAGAAGAATTTTTGTAAATTTTTATTGTGTTACTTTATTGCTGACAGACTTCAGAGTTTTAACATTCCCTTTTAACTGTAGATTCAGGTGTTAGTGGTAGTTTCCCAAGAATTTTATAATCCCAAATACTTCACATTTGCCAGTTTATAAAGTGAGGATGTTCTGGGATTTTTCAAGCTCGGCATGGAACATTGTGCCAGGAAATAATTTTCAGTAACATCACTGAAAGTGGTGGTGGTGGTGACGGCTGGTGGTTGGGAGTGAGTTGAAGCTGGTTTCCCAGAGCAACACACCTCTCAGAATGACAAATAGTGATGTAGCACTTAAAAATTAGGTCTGAGGCGGCATTTTTAATATCTTCATTAACACCGTATTTTGGTGTCCTTCATCCTGTACTCAGATACACGTACATTTATCTGTTCAGATAATGCTACCTTGTAGTGTTATCTTAAACATTACGAGGGAAAGGCTCATGATGTTGCTATTTCAGTAAGGCCTTTGAGCCAATCTTCTGCTGTTGTGCCTTTCAGAAAACAAACTACATCCTCCCGTGCCTGCCAACCAGTCTTGTGATATGGAACAGGGATTTGCATGGGCAGGAGGGGTTATACTACTGTTATCACAAATAGCGATGAAGCAAGGAGAGTTAGGCTGTGAGTAGCATCTCAATTTTCAGGTGATTTTATGCTGAACACAGTCATATTTAAGGCATATTGGGCTTCTCCTGGGTGGTAGCTACTGATGGACACACCCAGACACCTTTCAGCCTGACTGTAGACTCATAGGAAACGGTGTTGTGTTTTCTGTAGGGAATGGTATGGTATGGCATGGCAGAGACATTTTTGAGTAAAACAACATCATGACAAGGTTTCTCCCTTCTATTGTTAGTAACAGCGTCTCAGCATTGATACCGAACAGCGTTGGGTTTTAGCGTCCATGTCAGCGTTTCAGACTTACTGCCGGTTGGACAGAACCCGTACAAGTGGTCCGCGTCGAAGTCGGGGGTGGTGGCACACCAGAGCAAGCCATCCGACCTGCCGGCCGCCGTGCACCCGGCGTGCCATTTACTCCTCAGCCGGAAGGGGAAGACACATGGAGCTCCATTGGCGTTTCCCAACAGTGTAAACAGATCTGAGGAGGCGAAAGAGAAACGATAATAGAGGTGCAGGAACCTTGGGGACCCAATTCTCTATATATCTGTTCCCTCCATACAAGTATGTGGAGAAAGAGCTGCAAGCATTACACCAGTGCAACTGGGGACCTACTGTCACCAAAAGTGTTCTTCCAGGGAAGTTCTAGGTAGGTCTTGCAATTTACCATTTACTTACGATTTTGCCAGCTGTAATGGCTGGAAATAGACCTGTTTCATACTGTAGTCAAGAACTGTGAAAAAACCTGTAGTTATTTTTGTCTCATATATTTAAAATACTTTTCTAAAAATAGCATTACTTTGCTTTTCATGTTGCTTAACTTCCTGCCATTCATTTAACTGTTAAACGTTGTGGGGGGTTTTATCATACGAAATCTTGTAGAGGAACTGAATGGTAGTGTGCATGGAATTATTTCCTTATATTCACTATAGGAGTATTAAACTTAAAGATTTTTGCCTTTAATCCAACAGTGCTTATACAATTTCACTAGTACTAGTATGCAGTTAAATAAAGCACTTTGATTAAAGCTAGGGATTAAAAGTAGCCTAGATCCACCTTTTGCTTTAAAAGTAAAGGGAAAAAAAAATATGTGTATTTAGCACATACTATTTTCTCTCTGAAGCTAAGCACCTGTACGTCTCCAGGATGGAGGAACACAGGCCTGAGTATGTGAAAGAATCATCCTCCAGTCCAACATTGCCAAAGGTGGAACAGCTGATGTTAGACTAAGAGGAGCAGAAGTCAAAGGACCCTACCCATGAGGCAAACAAGTGGGTTCAAGACACTGTCAGGATTAACTTTACCTTCATGGCCTTTAGAACACAAATCATCTGTGGTGCCATAGATCTTCCATTTGTTCATCATCACTGATC
>JAOXNO010000013.1:21126914-21137196 GCA_028565335.1 Limnodromus scolopaceus
AACTTTACCTTCATGGCCTTTAGAACACAAATCATCTGTGGTGCCATAGATCTTCCATTTGTTCATCATCACTGATCCTGTATTCACCATGACACTGTCTTCTTTTCTTTTGCCGGCACTGAGAAATAAATCTTCCCCTTGGATTGCCAAGGTTGCATTTCTGCACTCCCATTTCTGGAATTCACTCTTCTTGTTGCAGGGGTACAGAGAAATTTTAGCCTGGTTTTGCTTGTTGGGCACTCCCAAACATTGTGCAAACGCCACGCTCATCACCTGGTGATCAGACACCCACCTGAATTTTTGCAGCTCAGTGTTTTTATTGCAAGCAGCTGTTGTGACTGCATGAGAACTCTGAGCAATTAAACAGAGCTTAGTATCCTCATTGTGTATTAAAAATATTTCGTTGTCTGTAAAACAAAATAATCGGAATTAATGTATTTCTGGTGAGCACATGATGAGAGGAGCTTGTGAAGAGGGAGCTGTGCTGTTGATTCTGTGCTGATCTGACTCATCAGGAGGCTGTAAATCTGAGTCACTTTTGCAAAGTTCAAACAGCATTTTCAAGACTCATTTTCTTCTGGGAAGGAAAAATAACTGCAATTCATGTAAATACAATACAGAGGAATAAGAGCACATAAAAAACATTATGACAACTTCAAAAATGTCATCACTATAATGGAATTTTCATGAGTATAGCGGATTTTATTTTTCTAAATCCCTCCTGAAATAGACATTTCTTTCAAGATTTCCAAAAGAGACCTTACTGGGCCACACTTCCCCAAGCCTTGTTCCAGTATCCTCTCATTAGTACATCTACCATAAGAAGTCAACATCATTCACACAATCAAGTCACAAACATTCCCACAAGAACCGACACCAGGCAGTATATAGAGGTAAAGATGCTATAGCTGTCTGCCTGTGCATTCTTACGGAAAGACAATAATATGTGAATGCTAAACAAGCTGGATAACACTCCTGAAGGGTTATAGGCAGCCTAATTTAGTAATCCATCAAGGTAAGTAGGTCCTGCTGGGAGGGGCAGCCCAGGACCGCAGTTGTATGGCCAACATGTAAAGCAAGTCATTCAGTGCTGGGCATTGGCCTGTGAACACAGCTGCCTGCTTTTCAAAACATCAACTAGTCTACAGCTCCCACTGGCTTTGGGCCATGAGAGAGTGAAATTTGGACTGCAGGGAATATATTCTGTGGGACAGTTCTCTGTGCCTCAAATCCCTGCCTGGAACAGAGCTATTGCATCACCCCCTCTCCGTCTGAGAGAATAACCACATAAGGGACAGTGAGATACCCTTCCAAACACTGAAGTCAATTTGTAGCACAAAGGTAGAGGATGTTAAGGCACAGCCAGTGTTGAGTAGTGAACAGAGCAGAAAGTGTCTGGGAAATCCTGGGAATCTGTGACAAGAAGAATAGTTTTTGTCAGGATACCTGTATTTAATGCTTGAGCTCTCCCAGGAGGGGCCTGTATAACTTTGACCAGCTTAGTAATCTACAGTTCTTCAGATCTAAATTTGGAGCTAAGACCTAGTTTCTTCTTGTTTGTCTGTTTAGACAGAAAGTTTTGAATCTTATTAAATCTTTAATTTCTTACTTCTAACTAAGTGCTTCATGTAGTGCCCCGAGTTTCAGCTATTCCCCCGCGTAGTATTTTTGGGTCTAATAATAGTTCTCACTGGAAACTGTGAGGTTCGTACCTGGGCTATCACATGGGTTTGGACCCCAACATGCAGAGCAGAGGGGAGACCCCCTTTCTGCACAGGCTAGTGCTGGCACAGCTCACACTGCTGTCACGGGTATCCCACTCCTCCACAAATCTAATGACTTGAAAGATAAAGGGAAAATGTCCTTGAACCTTATCACCATCTGTACACCAAAATGGAGCTGTGATCTGTCCTTGGTCAGCTTCAGAACCTCAACTACACCTCTCATCCTTACTCTGAAAGCTGCAGGGGTGGTTCCAGGGCTGTTCTCGACTCCGATCTTTTTAGTGTGTTTTTCTCTGACATCTGCTCAGCCACAGTATTGCACCACATCAGTCCACAAGCTCCGTTACGTCCCACACAACCTCATCCTAAGGCTAGGAGGTACACATTCAGCACCCTATTTAATTGCTTTCTCTTTTTCATTTTTCGTAACTCAGTCACATATAGGACATATAGTCACATCATAAGGACCACGGAGCGCACTGTGAAGTCCGTCTACTTCACAGAGAAGACATAACCAAAAATCCAAAGGAACATCTTTATCCATGTACCTGACCCTGTCCTGACTTCTGATTCCCAGCTTCACCCCATCTTGACTCTTCCCCTCTCTTTAAAAGTGAACAAATGTCTCTATACCTGCATCTTTTTTAAACTTCTGTGCACCACTCCACTAGGATGAATGTGCAATGCAGGGCAGCCAAGCGGCAGGACAATCTTAAACAGCCTGAGAAACAAGCAAGACAACCAAAATGCCCCACTTTCACATCCACTTTGGCTCTGGATAAAAAACAAAGACTCACCAAGTGTCTGAAAAGCGGTGTGAACGAAAGAGAGGAAAACTGAAAGTGTAGAAAAAGTCAGGTGTTTCATTTCTTTCTTCTTCGTCACAAAGAGATGAGCTGAAATTAATTGCTGCAGTAGAAAAGTCCTTAAGGAACCAGTTGGCGCGAGCTCCTCCTCAGTTTTGGAGAGTTTTAGTTAAAAGAGAAAACTCTAGGTTCTAAATAAGGAAATATCCTGTCACATGTGGTATTTTGAAATCTATAAATAATTACAAAATTCAAACGTTGCCTCTGAAAGTGAAGTTTCCTTTCCTTCGAATGCAAGTGGCAAAGTTTGAGCAGCTCAACATCATTCCGCTAAATTATTAACTTTCTCTGTTCTGCTCTGGGATTGAAAAGTCCTGACCCTCAAAAACAAAGAAGCAGGGAGTGCACTTTAAATCTCATCCATACATACCTGGGAAACTCAGAAAAAAAAAAAAATGTGCAAAATTCTTGGCCAGATAGGCCTTCACTGCTACAAAAGATGTATTCATTTAATTTAGTGCACAGAGCAACGCTGACTATTTCAGTATGAAAAATTAACACAGACAGGAAAATTTAATTTTGCTTGGTAACTTGACAAACTGGACGCTACGTATACACCTGGCTTTTGTCTGCTGTGATTTAACAACTGGTAATACTACTCTGCTGTTACTTCATGTGAATTTATCTCAGGAGAACAAATACAAATTAGCCAAATCTTTAAAAATTTTCTTTCTGTTACCCAGTGATTTTGACAACAAAACTGTCTTTCAAAATTATTTAATTCCTAAAGTACAAATAAATTTTAATCCTGAATAATTTTCTTTGTACCAAATGTAAATGAGGCAAGAAAAGATGAATATTCTCAAACATTGCAAATGAGCTGCCGCTCTTTATTAAGTGGAAATCAACTTCAGCTATGATGCAAAATCCCTCAATTATTTTGAAGGAAAAGGAGGAAAGATATTCAGAAGAAATTGCCCTTAGAATTTTCTCTCCGTTTTCACAATATATTCTGCAAAGGCAAAATGTCACCTAATGTGAGAGAAGAAGCCCATTTACAGAGCACAGGGTCTTCAGAGGTGCGTTACCAATATCAACTATCAAAATATCAAGATTATAAATAATTTTATTATTTCGGATTTGGGTTTTTTTTTCTCACCTGTTTACTCTTTTCATTTGGCTTGCCTTTATTGTTAGCCATCAAAAGCACTGAATCCAATTCAGTGTCAGTATTTACAAAAAAAAAAAAAGAAAGAGAAATAAGGGCATGTGTTGTAACTTACATGAAGGAAAAATAACAGGTGTAAGATCAAGGGAACTGTCAGTAAAAATAATTTGAGTACGTAATGCCCTTCCTTCCCAATCCTCTGCAAAATGTTCTGTTTGACTGCAATATCTACAAACCAGCAATACCATGTCATGTGAATTTCTACTTCCCAATGACTTCTCCTGTGCAGCCCTTATGCAATTTCTAAGGGTCTGTTTTTCCCAGATTGCCTTTTCTTTTTTTTTTTCTTTAGTCTGTTATGGACAGCATAGATTTCGTAGAAAACTTAAAAAACCCAGTCAACCGTGGTGTGCCCCACTACCTTACTGGCCTGTAGCGTGGATACAGAGCCCAGGCATCAGTCCGCTTATCAGATTTGGAGGATAGTAAGAGAAGGCACCCTAAAATGAGCAATCAAATGAAATAAAAACAGGGATGGATTATTCCAGCCTCATTTGACATCCACTTTACTTTATAGTTTATTTATGTGTTTCTTTTCAGTCATACACCTTGTTCATGTTTCTGTGTTACCTCCTGGTAGTTTCTCTCGTAAGGTAAATGACACATTAGATCATGAAACCCTATAACATCTCTGCATGCTAATTAAGCTTCACCGAAGTATTAATATATAAGATACAGATCCTTTATTGATACGTTCTCATACTCATAACTGATACAAAACATTCAAAGTCATAGAATATGACTGAGTTTTGTTTTGCAAAATCTAAGCTGAAGCCATAAATGAAGGACAAATATTTGCATTTCCCTTATAATGCTATGTCAAGGAAGATGCTTTGGTAAAGAGTGTAAAACAGGGGCAATAATGCAAATCTCTATTTATTCCAGACACCGTTTTACTTGAGCATCAGTACTCCAGTACGATGTGGTGAGATATGTTCTCAAAGTGCAGGCTCTGGGGCTGAGCGCTCTGCAGAGAGAGCACTCACTGCGTGGCTGCGCTTGGCTCACTAAGTGATGGGGCCACAAATCTCTAATAAGAGAGAATGCTGGGATATTAATCCATAAGTTTTAAATCTAGTTTCACACTAGTTCTGCTATTTGTCATGCTTGTTTAACTAGCCACTTTATACAGTACTGAGTCTTAGTCCTGGGAGTATTTCTTGAAGAGCATAGAGCTATAGCTCTTAATCCTTACTGAAGGAATAATTACTGATTTTAGTTCATAGTGCCTATAAGGTAAACAAAGATTTCCTTTGTACCAGCTAGATTTTTAATTTTTTAAGCTTAACCGTATAGTTTGGCTGTGTTATCCCATTAGACGACGGTATGTTCATTTTTTTCTTTGCTGTTGGTAGAATCATTTTCATTGTCCTTTCCAGCTAGGACATGGCTGTATTCTACCAGTGTGCTGCGCCGCCTTGCCTCTCTTTCAGTCGCACTTTGAGTTCTGATCTTGAATAAGAAATAAATCATGAAGGCCATCCCAAATAAAATGACGAGGACCAGAGTAAGTAGTATCCACATATTCATGTGACCGTGGGCTTTGCCCTTTTCAGCATCTGTAAATAAACACAAAGCAAATAGAAATGGGGGTACTGTAGCCATCAATAAATATGAAGAGCACTGAAAACTATTGGTCTCATTTCCCCCTTGATTACCAGGTTGTTAATCAGCAACCCACATTTATAAAGGAAACGGAATATAACCTAAACATCTCCTGACCTTCTTCCACTGTTCTCTTCGAGGAAGGATAGGAGGGAGGGCAAAGAAGCTATGCTAATTAAGGTGTAGATATTATTGTATGGGCTTTTTTAGGATAAGAGTTTTATTAAAAATCTGTCATTTGTCTCTGTGTCGCTGCCCCTCATAGACCTTTGCACGCAAAAGAAGGAGCAAAGAGGGGATGGTGAGTATACCAAAGTATTTAGTTATCCTGGGATGCCCTATGTGTCTCACAGGTACTGCTAAATTATGCTGGGAATTAATTCAATGACAGCTAAGTAAATTAAGCTCATATAAATAAATACATAACAGACAAATAATAAATAGCAATTCATAAAAAACCCCAAGTGTTTCTTTTCATGTTTCTCTGAAACTATTGGGAAGGAGAAATAAATCCTACCTTCCATGTTTGCAGGTGCTTTAAGAATTGCTGTGAAAGATAAAGACAAGTGTTTAGTCAGAATCTAAGAAAGTCACATTTTCATCCTGACAGTTTCATATTAGCAAAAGGTCTAGTAACCTGCACATCAAAGTTACCTCATCACTTCTGGAAACACATTTGTTAAATTAACTGAGATGAAAAGGTGTGATGATTTTTAAGCTGATATTCACTGTAAAATACTGCAGTGTTTTGCATGTTAAAACCCCTTTCTTGCTTCTTTTTTAGTAACCAAAGGATCTCCAAACGTAGGTAGTTTCTGACTGGTTTAGACGGACTGTCTCTCCTCCCATGGTTAATAAATCTTACCTTTTTCACTGAGTCTGCGTGCCAGCAGAGACTGGGAGCAACTTGATCAAACACCGAGGATATTTGACCGTTCTCCTGTACTGCACCCAATTCCTTTGAGACCCAGCAGTTTTTAATTCACCGTCATTCATTTGCATCCACAATCGCATCCTGAAGCTGGAGCTTTCCCCTGCAGTTTTCCCTGGCTGTGCAAAGAGGGCGCCATCTGCAAGATCTTTCTCGGGGGCGTTGGGTGGTGGCCCGTCCGAGAGCCCCAAGGGCAGCGGGAGCCATGGGGAGAGCGGGATGGAGCGCCTGTTCCAGCATGGGAAGCACCGGGAGCTGGGCTGCTGCAGCAGAAGCACCACCAACACGTGGAGCCGTTTGCAAGCACGAAGCAAACGCAACTGTTGGATCGGCCCTCGGAAGGAGGCAGAGCTCCTTGCCATGATGGGAGATCTGCTTGTGCTGAAACCCCCCTTCTGCTGGAGAAGCTGGTACCAGGGAATATTCTCTGCACTTTGGCACCCTGCCCACGGTCGAACCCGACAAATAAAGTGTGCGTCGACACCGAGTTTCTGCTCTCCGATGTATGTGGTAACAAAGAATTAACTTTCTGGAGTGTCTATTGCTCTGACTACCCAAAGTAAATTAGGAGTTGCCCTACAAGCAGAATTTTGCCTTTCAGGATGGCACTGCTATGAACGTGTACAGCTGCTTTCCCCACCAGCTGCAGCTTTGCTCGGGGAGGGGAAAAGGACAGAACCTCAGAAACATCCCGAACCTCAGGGTTGCGAAACAGGGCAGGAAATCCTACTTTTTGCAGAATTATCAGTTAAAATCCAAAATAACACATGGCTGCTTGGCTCACAATATTCTGATATTTCTACTTCCTGACCAAAGCAGATGGTGCTCAGTTACACAGAAACACAATATTAAAAAAAAAAAAAAAAAGCTAACCAAAACACTTGTACTGTTTTCAAAGGTCACTGTACGTGCTCTGGATCACGCTTCCGTTCTGTTATGATTTAAATGGTATTGCTTCATCCATCTCTTACTGGAACAGCACGTATCGTAGTACAGCAAGAGGAAGAAAAGCAAATTATTGATGCACCCCTTCTTCCATAGAAGGTGAACACGAATGTTAGCAGGAAAATATGTGTGTATGTTGGAGACGAGCGAAACAACAAAGGAATTTTAAAATTTTCAGAAAATATTGATCACCTTTAGTTATCAATTGAATATTCATCTAGTTATTAATTGAATATTCATCACAGAATGCAAGAAAATCTGAAGTTATGAAGCAAGAAAACATGAAAAGTGCAGACAGAAAAAAAGGATAACTCTATATATTCATATTATTTCTGTCTGGTGGTAAGGAAGACTGTGAATACAGCATTTTACCTTGATCCTTTGTAATGACCAGATGGTGCTATTAATACTGAAATAAAACCATTGAAATCAAGAGCAGATATTGAAGAAGTCACTTACTCTTTGGTTTCTTACAAATAAAACCCTTTTGGGAGGAGCAAGGAAGGATACTCCAGTAGCCGGAGGATGCAGACAACTCCACGCAGGAATCAAGCTGGTCCTCCGAGGGCTGTCCTTCACCCCAGTTGACGAAGCCTAAGGCACTGTTGTCTTGCCAAAGCAGCTGCCCTAATGTTGCAAGTGTTAGTAGCAATACTATTAGTTCCACGTCAAAGATCTTCACTAATATTAGTGAATATTAATATTATTCCTTTATTCAGCCTAATAAAGCAATACTGCTTTCTTCAAAATTTCCGTCTGGGGTTATTTTTTAATGCATTTTATTTCCTTTGATTATCTTCTTTAAAAGAATATAATTGCTTTTCCAAATTATGATTTGTAGATTTGCCAATCATAACTTACTTTTAATTTACATATCCCCATATTTTTGTCAAGGGTACTAAAATTTCAAACTGAAAAAAAATATAGCTAAGCTTTTTTATTTTTTTTAAATTTCTAAACTATTTCAGCAGCACTCATTGAAAATCAAGCAACTTTTACTGTAATGTTTAAAGATATGATTAGTTAAGATTAAAACTTTTTTTTGGCATGGTTTCGGAAACAAATCTTTTGCAGTGAGTTAAAATGGCTCTAAAAAAAATAATCCTTTCCGATTGTGGATTGACACTAGTGTTTTATTACAGGTGCCTGTTTTCCACTGCACTATATTTCTGGTTGCCAGCAGCCTAACTTTCTCCATACAGACACAGAGGAACTTGATGCTGTGGGTTCCATCTGGGCACCCACAACTCCCACGTGGGTTCTCCCCAGCCATGAGAAGATGAGAGGCAGCTGGGACACGTTCCCCACCAGGGCACAGAGCAAAAAGGGTGGGAAAGGCTTTCTTATGGACCAGAAATAGGAGATGTGTCCTGAGGGAGGGCAGAGGTCGGAGGGACGGATACGTGTCATTGGCTGGGATCCTCTGTGAAGGACCTTGGTGACACTGCAACCGTAAGCAGCTGTGCAAAACTATCACTGATTACAAAAATTCCTGGATCCTTCAAATTTAGAAATGAGGCTCCATGATTGCCTCAGGTACGGAGAGATGAAATTACGTGTTATATCTCACTTCCATGAAGCACAGCATCTTCTGTGATGTGCCTCTCAAGAGATATTTCTATCAGCTCTCCACATCTTTGCTGCTGAGCCAGATATAAACAAGATATTTGAATTGAGGGAGTCCCCATGCTGGCATCCCTTTGGTGGACCCATGCAATATCCAAGACCCATAACTGAAGCCAAGAAAATTTCCTTTCTACAGCCTTTCACACCTATTGGATAAAACCATCAACTTCGAATAATTTTTAGATTATATGCTATCAATCTATCTTTTTAACTAACTTCTATTGTACTTCAATTAATTCCTTAAAAAAACCCAATGTATCTTATTCATATTTCTGTTCATTTAATGAAGTCTATTTATGATTATTTACGGAAGTTAAAATAGTTACCATTTACATTTCTGTATATTCCTATCCAAAAGCCACTTGTCTTGCTTGTGTATAAATCTGCGTGCTCCACTAAAAAGTTTGATTCAGCCACATCTTCTACAGAAGCCAACACACCACCTGTAAGAAAACCAACAGAGGGTGATTGGAGGCGTCTCCTGCCACAGAAGTCGTGGTAGTTACGGCCTTTGATATGGGATAAGGTTAATAATAAAGCCTCTCCTGCTGGTGGGGAGTAAGCAGGGATTTAAACAGAGACCAGAACATGGTGTTCAGGTGTCGGGGAACACCACAGACTGTGAGCGATGTCATCAGAAACGGAAGACATGAAAGCCCAGTGAAGATGATGATTTTTGAACACCAGATATAGCACACGTTATTTTTCAAGTGATTGGATAGTATTTTTTATAGGTATTACACATGATTCTCTATTTATTCTTCATGGCTTGACAGGATATTATGGAGCATGTCATATTGCGCAGCAAACGGGTTTGGAATTCAAACTGAAATATTAATTTTGCTGACAATGGTGGTGGAGAAAGAGGGCTAAGAGCATCTAAAAAGATAGGAAACAAAAGGACCCGTTTCTTTTGGGCAGTATAGTGCTTCCCTTTCTCTTTCATGGCCTCCTGAAGCACGGATGAGGTAGCTGATGATTCAGCAGCATAGGTGGAAGAGGGCCAAGGAGCAGCTCATGGTCTTGGCCAGGACCAGATGCCTCTGAGATGGCAGAGGGAAGCGTTTGCCCTCCCTTGGCTCTATAGCTTGCCAGGGAGCCCTGCTGATAGAGCAAGGACTTTCAGGCAGAGCATGCAGCCCCTTTCGGATCACACACCCCACGTTAAAAATAAGGGATGCTTATTATGGTATTTACTTCTGCTCTTGTGTAGGGAGAGATATAGAAGAGAAGGGATAAGGCTGTAAAGACGTTAATCCATTTTAAAATCTCACTAAGAAAGAGGAATTTTGCGAATGAAGAAATAAAACAAGAAACGCTAGAACGGGTCCAGTGGAGGGCCACGAGGATGATCAGAGGGATGGAGCACCTCTGCTGTGAGGACAGGCTGAGAGAGCTGGGGTTGTTCAGCCTGGAG
>JAOXNO010000013.1:21157558-21169905 GCA_028565335.1 Limnodromus scolopaceus
AGGACCCTGCACTTGGCTTGGTTGAACTTCATGCAATTTGCACGAGCCCACCTCTCCAGCCTGTCCAGGTCCCTCTGAATGGCATCCCTTCCCGAGGCCGTGAAGCCTACAAAGCCTGACTGAGATCGGGGTAGGTTGGAGATGATACATTCTGGCTGTGGTGGGGCATGCCCTGGGGAAGATTTCCTACATGTGTTCAGAATTTTTCTTAGAACGTAGTTCAGGAGAATATTTTTTGTTAAGGCTTTCCTATCATAATGAGGTAACACACATCAGTAAGTAGATGAAAATTGTAGCAACAACTTTCCAACAGAAAAGAACCCAAAAATAACACAGAAGCTGCTTTAATTAGGAATTGAAAAGTAAGAGAAAACTTACCTGAATTTGAGAACTGTTTTAATAGATTATGTAGAATGCCCTAAAACATTGAGTCTTTTTTTTTTTTCCTGCATGGATAATCTTATTTGACTTACTATTACACAATTTTTGAAAAGGGCTGATAAAACATTTTGAAGAGTTCAAAAAAATGGGCAATTTTTGAAAATTTCTTCATCAGAAGCACAGATTCTGGAGTATAAAAAGAAGATATTTCCTACCTGCTTTCCACTGTTGCTAGATAAGCTTTGCTCTGTTCACAAGTCTTATTTGCTTCTGAAAATGTCAAAAGTGTGGAGCCCACCAAATAACAGTGAAAACCATATCTTTTCCAACCCTGTGAGAAACATAAGGTTCTTTATGTGAAATTGAAAAAAGAACTTAATATATAAATTAGCTCCGCTCTTTTGTGTATAAATATTCAATGTTAAATTTGTCGTGACTAGGCTTAAAAACAAGATGAGACTGGGCCAATCTGCTAATAAACAAAAGCTTATGCTGCTGTTTTCTCCTACAGAAGGCCTTTTTCTTAAAGGATGACATTAAGATCTTAGTTTTTATCTTAACAGAAACAGAGAATAGTGGTGAAATTATGATTTAAAAGATACATGAAATTTTTTCACAGTGTGGAAAGGAGGGAAAGGTAGTATTCATGTACATGTAAATGAATTCAGTTTCTTGAGTATTTCAGAGAAAAATGAAAAATGCACATATATTAGTAAAATGCTAGTAGGAAAATATTAGGTTTCTTCAAGAGTAGATTTTCTAGTAGATACAAACAGAATGCTCTAAAAGAAGCAAGAACCAGTAATTAATTCCTGTTCTTTTTTCCCAACATAATTTATGAGAGAGAATTTACTTTCTGGCAGCCTGGGTCCTCAACTGTCTCTTTTTCAGAGGATTGTGATGAGGGCTTCTTTTTGCAGATGTAACCAAGTTGCTTATCACAAAGATCAGTTGCCCAGTATCCATCCTACAACAGCAGGGAGAAGAAACAAATGTTTTAAAAAAGGACGTCCATAAGCATAAGCAAGATAGTGTTTTCTTCTTTCTTCACTACAAGGCCCACTGAAATACGTTACCTAGGAAGGCTATAGGATCACTGCTGGAGATTTACTTTTTAAGAAAAAAATACACACATCTGTCAGAATTGGTTTAAGATCCGTTTGATGCTGTTTTGAGGTGAAAAAAAGAAATAGATGACATCTTGAAGTCTCAGTATTACTTGCTATCAAAACTGTATTTCATGAGAGGTTTAGTAAAGATACACCTCGCCTATGGCTAATGGGTCTGCACTTAGAGCAGTAGTATTTCACTACACTTCTGGGGAAAAGAGCAATGAAACTGAAATAATACACACCTGAGTGTGTTACAGTAAATCTATTTTCTCCATCAAGGAGAAGACTAGGAAAATGACTGATTTTTTTTAAAAAAGGAATTATGTAAAAAAAAATTTAAATAGGAGCACTTTTTTCCCCTAAAATTGATTTTAAGATCAATTCTATTGATGCTTAATACTGGCAAACATCAATATTGTGCTAGGATATAACAGTTCCTTCAATAATTAGTTTAAAATTCGTGACACTTTCATGTATGTAAGTAGGTCTAAAACCCAAACAACCATCTATTGCAAGAAAATAAAGTACAGGAGTCAAGCAGTCAGAAATTCTACAGGATTTATGTATTTGACAGGTAGGTATAAGTACTTTTTTTATGTCACAGCTGAAGACATGCCCTGGTGCCGGGTGTCCCTGCCTCAATGCCGTGTCTCAGTGAAGTGACATTGAGGGATGTAATGGTCTGTCGGCTTGGAGATTGAGTGATGGAAATAACAGCTATGGTGACCACACAATGTATTTACTAGTTCATCCCCATTCCTGTCCCAGAGCTATAACTTTTTTCGTTGTTGCAGCATTAGAATGAATCTAATGGAAAAATTCTGGATCAGACTTTTCACCAGATAAGAAATTTCAAAAGGTAGCACTAACAAAACACCACCTCTCTATTTCTGATCTCTCCTGTCCTCTGAACATCTCTTCTGGTTGATGCCAAATTTATGGGGAAAACTATTCTAAGTTAATATGGAAAATTCCTCCTGAATACATATATAATGGCAAGTTATTTTAGACTGACATAGTTATTAGTTTGCATTACTATAAAATGACTGCATGGTTATACCTGCCCCTTCATAACAACGCAGTCCTCCAGACCGTTTGTGTAGGTGGGATGACTGCGCTTCCATTTGGTGAATGTCACGGGAGTCCCATCACTCCACTCGAAATAGAAGTGAGTCTTCAGGTCATTCAGACCCAGCCATAGCTCTTCTGTTGGCTCTGAAGAGGGGAAAGAAATTTGTTTGCTTCCAGTCCACTATGCAATACAGTGAAAATTTTCACACCCGGAACAAACAGGGACTGATAAAGCTGGGATGTGGTACATGAGAGGTGGTCTTCATGCTTTAACAAAAAATGCTGGTTTTCTCTCAGATCTGCAGTAAGAGATGCTTTGGTCTGTACTGAAAATGCCTCAGAGTCCATCCAGAAGTACTGAGTCAATAAACACAAGGCTCTTTATGACTAGCAGAAGATTTTGACAGACTTTCTGAATATCTGTGATTCAGAACAACAAAATGACCCCTCACATGGAGGGTAGGACACTGAGTGTCCCACCTGTCAGGAGATGATACTGAGCCCAAGCCATGAAGACATCTGCCAATACATGTTCTTAATGAGGAAGCATAAGAGGGCTTGGAGTGGCCCATCAGGGGTGTTCACCAAGTCCAGCAAGTGCAGCAAGTGTCAGGACCGATTACTATGGATCCAAGGAAAATCAGAAGCAAAAAGTATTTTCTTAGAAGGGTATTAAGCAAGAGATTAACCTCAGTGGGAAATTTCAATCTCAGCAAGAAATTAAATTTCTTATAGGTTTGGAGCTCAGTTATGAAGATATTAAACACAGAATAAAGATGCCAAAAAGTGAGATTTTGAGACATCTTTATGTCTACTTTTTTCCTTTTCCTGCTGTATACTGTTTTACAATGTAGATTATTTCTTTATAAATATAAATATACTGCTATGATTATGCTACAGCAACAACATAAAAGGGTACCATAAGTTAGACTTGGCCTTCCGCTTGTGACATTTCAGAAAAAAAAAAATAAAAAATATTTAATATGAAGCCCGGCTTTTATGTTATAGATTGGGCAGACAGAATACAGGTCTACACATATACTCACTGTAACCAAGCTGTGACACTAGAAAGCTGTGCTCAGCGATGTTGTGGACACTGGCCAAATCTCCGTCTTGCTTCTTACACGAAGTCAGAGCATCTTTCCATGTCTTGCGTTCTCGTTGAATGCTGTAGCAGTGCCCTGCATACGGCCACCAACCCTCTGTGCACTTACTAGGTCTCCGCTCCTCTAAAATTAAAGTGCAATTTTTCAGAGCAATTTTGTAAAAGGAAAAGAAAAGGCACTAGAAAGAGGTCTCTTGAGCACCCGTTACAAAAGTGGGGCTATATGAATAAAGCTGTAGTTAGAAACGCAAATACATTCAAATGAAAAGCAAATATCGTTAAGGCACAGTATGCTAAATATGCAAATAGAATGACGTCTCCTTAAGCAGAGAATAATTGAAAAATGCCCACATTGTGTCAGAGATGCAATTTGAAATAATGCTCAGGGAGGAAAGAGAGACCACAGCCTCTCCCCTCTTTGTCCCCAGAGCAGCTTGGTGGCTGTGTCGTGGTCTCCCGTGCTGCCTGCGGGGGCTGACACGAGGCTCTGCCTCCTGTTCGGTGTCTTGTTGCAAACATATATCTAATTTTCAGATATGACAACCATGAAGTAATTCTTTGGTCATCGCAGGTCAGGAAACAGTCCAAATCAGTGCAGAGCTGGCAGGTTTTTTTTTTTCTCTCATATTAATTCAGTGGCTTTTTTATTACTTAGATTCCTAAATATATTTAAAAACTTACTGTAAGTTTGCTTTAAAAATAGTCCTGCATTTCTTTTTAAGGTTACTGCTGGCATAAAGATTCTCTGAAATTATTTCTATACTTTCTTTAATTTAACTACTTCTTTAAAAAGTAGCTTTTTTAACATTCCCAGATGACAGCCTCCAGCAGATTCCTCCTGTATGTGGCATGTTCCTAGCCATGGTATGTCATTGAAGCTGCGGGTCGAGGTGGCCCAAGGATGACACGTAGCCTATGGGAATACTGCTGCTCCTCCAGCTCTGCTCATATGAGCCCAATGCATCGTGTACTGTTGTCATCAGGGGAGCATTTTTTGCAATTAATATTAAAGTGACTGCAATTACTCATTTGCAGCAGACGAGAAGCATAAAATTTCTACTGTATTTATGCAAATCTGATTGCTGACACTGGTTGCCATGAAAAAGCAGCTTCTATCTGTCTTGCAAGAATGAATGGTAAAGTGATGGAAGAAAACAATAGTATTCTTCTATGAATGGTTGATATACAATGGGAGGACAAAGGCAATACATAAAAGTCTGTGTGTGCATGCATAGCTTTGTTTTTTGAAGGTTTCTAACATCTTGGTTGAAAAATAATGTTGCATACCTTTTATCCTTTGCAGATCTTGGCAGGTTGCTCTTTCTAGAAGTCAAAGAAAAATCCTTCTTTTTACTTGACTAACCTACCTTTGGGTATAATGTCAGAATTTGAACTGAGCTTTCTCTTTTTACAAATGTATCCGAGTCTCTGGTTACATGCTTGGTTTTCCCATTTAGCATTCTTTCTGGGATTCATCACTCCACAGATTTTCCCAGGGAGCAGGAAAGGACTTCCTTTGAGTAAGATAAAAAATAGAATCTCACAGCAAAAATAAATAAGAAAAGTAACAAAAGAATCGTATTATCAGTAGAAATACTAACTTATTCTGATTTCTTCAATACTTAATTTGAAGAAGTATTCCCCCATGGGAGAAGTGCTGTGGCACTTTATAGGATGCTGCTTTTGGTCTGTACTTTGAGAGTGAAGTAATGACCCACCACTGACTTTGTGTCAGGATAGCACTGGGAAGTTTCTGGTTCTTTTCCTGGTATCCTGGTGCTCCCAGATGGAACAGCCAAAGCTAGACCTTTATCCTGTGTAAAAAACTTCCAAACTTTAAAAATATTCAGTTTTAAATTATATCATTCTTCCAGTATATCTCAAGAATTTCACAATCCTAATTTCCTTTAAAATAGCTTTTGTCTTTTCTGGTGCAGTGTCTAAAAACTTCTGTAAGCAGAAAAAAAAAGCATTGCCTCAGACAGAATTTTTTAAAACTTACATGAGAGTTTAGTTATTCCATCTTGCAACTTTTCCAAAACAGGAGATGGCTTGAAATACTCGTGGCACAAACTAAACACGGGACCACAAGAACAACAAGCAAACAGAAGAAGTCCCCACGTGTGAGGAGCACCCCAAATCCACCTCTGTCTCCCTTCTTTGAGGTTGCACAGTGCAATTTTCCATACGCTGTTGAGGAATTACGAGCTGGCTCTGTAAGCTTCTCCACAATACTTAGAATTTCTCCAGAAAAACATAGTGCCATTATTTTCTAAATATTTTACTACTTTTGAAAGATTTGATTTATATTTATATTCTTGGACAACATGTTAAGGAAAAATTCTGGTCTCTGTTCTGTAGTGTTTGATATCCCTACAAATGACGCTCTGCTTTCATAAACAAGATCTTTGCTTAGATAAGAAAATAAAAGAACCTGAGAACCTTACTGTGAACTTTGTAATTTGGAAGTGTACTTCTAAAAATAAAGGTCTAGATCTTCAGCTATTGTAAATCAACATGGGCTTTCCTGAAACAGAAGTAGATAAGCCAGTTTTATTTTTTCATCAGAATCCATTCAGAGATTACCAAATAGATACAGTTCTTACCTGGAGCCCAGTTTAAATATCTGAAAGGGCTGCCTCCAGCCCATTGCCATCCACTGTTGAAATTCAAAGCGTTCAATCCAATCCAGAATGCAAAACTGAATTTTTTAGTTAACTCTAAATTAGGAAAAAAAAAAAAAAAAAGTCAACTGTTTTTTCTTATCCTCATTCTTAGCAAGTTCCTCTAAAAGAAATAAAGTCAAAAGTAAGAAATTTATAGTTCTCAGTTTAAACCAGCCCAAAACCAGTAATCTCCACATTACTGAGATGCACAGATTTAAAAAGTAAAATATGTAAATGAATAAATATTTGTTTAGCCGATATCTCAGTAGTTAAAAGAGCAAATGAACAATTTATTTCACTACTTAAATAAGAGCCTACTGCTCTCAGTTTGTTTCAATCCAATATAAGAGACGTAAAAAATGTCTTATTTTCATTAGGGAACTGTGCTAAAATGTTTCTGCAAAAGATTTCATGGAGTAAACACATCAGAAAGATTACAGAGAAAGTGCACCAATCGGTTGCTTCCAGATTTTTTTCTGTGTGGGCAGTTTCAAAACCTCCTTTGTACCATTTAGAACCAAACCGGTACCACGATACTTGTATCTGAAAGCCACTGGAGTTATATGGAGTTTGTTATGCAAATGTACCCGTGTTAGGACCAATCTAGCCATCATCATATATTCTCCTTGAAAGATTAGTAATCATTGAAACACAGAGAAAAAAAGGTAAATTTGAGGACCAGACGATAGTCCTGCTCAGGAATGAGCGCACCAGCGGGAAGGCAAGAGAGGGAAACCCTCCCCCTGGGACAGGATGCAGAAGGTGCAGTAGCTCCTTCCTGGAGCACAAAGGTGGGATGGGGCCATTTCCCTCCCTGTAGGGATTTGGGACCAATCCTTCATTAAAAAACACCAACTAATTGAAGGGTGGTTTAAACCATCTCCCTGATGAACCACTCCAACAGCCTGTCTTCTTTGGTGAGACAGAAGACAAGGCAGTCTAAAGCTCTGGGGCAGCTCAACATCCTAATATATTTTAAAGTCTTTATCATTTTACCTCCTATATATGCCTGCTCGTGGATCTCGGTGATGCTTAATAGTTCTGCATTTTGCTGCCGACAGCTTTTTCTTGCTTGGTGCCATGTTAGAGCTGATTCTGAGTTTATCTGATAGTGAATGCCAGTTGAAACATCTTCTGTCCAAAATTTTTCTGTGTCATCTGGAAGAAGAAGTGTAGAGCACTGCTTTCAGGGGATTGACACTGCACCAACTTAAAGCAAATGAAGCATGTAATGATGCAACATCTCTAAAAATACACAGTATTAATCGTATGCTTTCATCAATTTTAAAGCAGCAGAAAAATTAAAATCAGATTAGGCATCAATTTAAAAAAAGTGTAATTTTTTTGAAATTATAAACATTATTTTAAATTTCTAAGCTTTTAGAAGGGAGTGAGTGGTTTTCCAATATTTGCTTTTAAATTTACACAAAATGTAGTACTAGGTAAACCAGGCATATCTGTTTATTGAAAAAAGAGATACCAAGGCAAAGTCAGAGGAAATTAATAAGTGTGTAGGTGGACTATGACCCTGGAGGCTCTTCCTCCTCATGGAGCACGAACTCCCTCTTAGCTCATCATCAAAAGAAGCAGCTTTTTAAAAAATGGCAGAACCTGGTCCTTGAAAGCCCAAGGAACTATAAAAACAGTCTGTGTAGCACCAATCTGATCAGATCAGCTGAAGTCTTTGTTTGCAGAAAATCTCACAAAACCTTGTGAAGCTGTTGTGTTATTGGGAGAGCAGTTGGTGAGAAGAATGAAGCAGTCTGTGTCTTAGTTGGAGGAGTCCAAACACAGGTTCGGTGCAGAAGATAGTACAAAGATGGGAGAGGAGGGTAATTTTAGCAGCACCATTTTTGCGTAGGCTGGCAATAAGAGACAAGAACAAGAATGGAAATGGATGTTAAGGGGTAAAAAACAGTATATTGCAGGAAGAACTGGCCTACAGGCCATGCCTGTGGAGTAAAGAGCAATGGGAATTTTTTTAAAGGAAGACATCAGTCTAAATTCATGCTGGTCATGCCATGCACTGAAGCCACATAAAATGAGATATCAAGGAGCCTACTCTCCTCTCTGGTTTTCTGGAGAAACAGCCACTTCCAGCAGGTGAGACAGAACCTGGCTGGGCTGAACCATGCTCTGGAAGTACCTCTTCCTCTCCACTCGCTATAGAGGGAGCATGTGGCCACTAAGGTTAATGCTCAGTCAGATGATTTTCACTGAGGCTAATCTGAGGTTTGTCGTGAGGGTGTGCATCTGGTAGCTGATAATGAACCTGGAAGCTCAACCAACGGTGTGGGAATGAGGAAACCGTACATAGTGTAGAACAAAGGCAGTAGGGTATAAATATCCAAAAGCTAAAAGACTGTGTGTGCCTCTGTTTTGAGATGCACCCCATTCAGCGCTGCTTCGTACAATCAATTTTTAATCTTTGCTTCGACGGCTTTGTTCTCTTTAAAATTCTAAGTGTGAGCTGGTGTTTCTCACAAATTAGGGGCTCATCCAGGACCAGCACTCCTGCTCCTGAGAGAGGGGACAGCAAGAGGAGGAGGTGCGCCCTGTGGTTCCAGCAGTCTCTGATCTACTGTCTCACCCCGTAAAGGGCAGCGGGTCCTATCCGGATGGAGGACTCTCGAAGCAAAGAAGGGGAAACTGATTTATTCTTTTTAATGATAGGGGCTTAACTGGTTGGATGCAATCAGCCTTACGAATTGTGCTTTTCTGTATCTTTCTCTGTATTATGATCTGGATTCCCTGTTTGTTCCAATGTGTGCAGCACCTGATTAACAAAACACTAGCTGTTGCTTTGTTAGCAAATAAAGAAGGGGGAACGGTGGGAATGAGGAAACTGGAGATGCGCTGCTGAGCGAGAGCTCGGCAGGTGTTCTTGTATTGATGGGAAGGAAGCCTTGGGAACAGTAAAACAATGTCCTTACATGGTAATATGTAATGTAGCCAAGCAGATAACAAGGGAGCAAAGCAGATAGCAGCGTAACGAAGCAGATAGTAATGACTGTTTAGCCTAGGTGTGTAAACATTTAAATGTAGCCAATTGTCTTGCTCACAACGGCATGTGGACGTTCACTCACAACCTGTCTGTGTAGAGAGCGCGGCACGTGATCAAAAGATAGAAACTACATATGCTGAAAAAGTGAAACAATAAAGGTCTTCGCTTCGTCCCCCTGCGGAGTCCGAGCCCTTTGTTGCCGCACGACGGTTTTCTCAAGGTTTCATGGCAAGTTAATTAATGAAATGCAGGACTTACTTATTAGTGGGCAAAATCCAAAGAGTTTATCAACATCAAAATCTGCAGTTGTTGCACACCAGAGCCAGCTGTCTGACCTGCCAGCACCAGTGCACTCATTGTACTGTTTGCCTTCATATTTGAAGGGGAATACACAGGGCTGTCCATTGCCATTTCCTTGTAATGTAAAAATATCTAGGGGGAAGAAAGGGTTAAGAGACATATGAAAATAATCATAAAATCATAAATCTGACTTCCTAGTAATGGATCTATGTATCCCTATTTCTGTCTATCTAAATTGAAGGTCACACTATCTTATTTTAATTCATTTTTATCATCCCCCTCCTTGTATAGATAGACATTTTAAATAAAATGTTGTTTTAGTAAAATTTGGGTTTTAAATACTGTGTTTAGAGTTTGATATATATACCTTGTTGGAAAGTCAAGTTCTGTGATGATAAGTTGCTGGAAAGTTGTGGTTCTTGAAGGTAGAAAAACCACAAGTAGATCTCAGACAATGAGTGCACTGCATTGTTCTATTCTGTATGACTCAAAAGGTTCACTTCGTTACTCCACCTTTTCATTAATTGTTTCAAGAAAAATGGTAGCTGACCAGAGAGAATACAGGTCAGGTTGTCATGAATATATTTACGTAGTAAAAATTTTAGATTTCAATTGTACATTTCTGTGCTTGGAGAGGCTTTGCTTATTCATCCTCAGCACGGATTCATTAAGTTTAGCAATGCCTGGTCTTCTTAGACTATCACAGTATTACAGCAGAGTTCTTTTATCCTGAAATTTCTAACATACGCTCTCAATCTCACATTCATGCAAACACATTCATCTGCTCAGTTCTACATACATTAGTGCTTTTCTGTTTCTCTCTGTAGCTATACTGAGTGAGGGAAATACATCTTCAGACTAGAACTATTCTTCTAATTCGGTCAGACTGGAGGGGAGGAGCCCGCTCTTCCTTCTCACATCTCGTGTCTTGGAGCAGAGTGAGAAACTTGCACAACTGTCATGAAAACATGGCTCTAACCCCCTTTGATCACTGCACCACGGGTGCGATGGGGAGGGTAAACAGAAAGAGCTCCATGCTTCCTCATCTCTCTCATCGCCCTCCCATTCAGTGCCATCTGATTTAATATTTCCATAGAAAGAAATTCCAACTTAAAGATCCTACTTTAATTACCTCCTTTCCCCCCAACATCCCCATATCACCCCTCTTTTATTCCGGGACTCAGGAACTTCCAGGAAAATACCCAACGTACACTTTAGATCATCTATCAATTCTCATTACAAATACAAAATAATCAGTCTATGCATTAAAACTGTAAAGCTGCCCGATGAAAAGCATTTTCATATGTAGTTTAACACAAAACCAACAGGAAACTTACCCAGTGACTGTAATGAACCGTGCACAAAGGAAAGAAAAAGTAGGAACCTGGAGAAACTCATTGCAAATGCAACTTGCTCTTCAATCCTCTACCAAGAGTTGGACTATAAAATTAGCAGTGTATAAAATCCTTCTGAGTGAGGATAGCAACAGAGTCAAAGGGTTGATGGATAAAGCTCTATACTCTAAATTAGGAAATATCCTGTCATGTGGTATTTTGAAATAACTAGAGTGCACATTGCAAACACTGCTCTCTGAAGAATGGGTCGCTCTGCATATCTAGAAGAAAGAGAGCAAATTTTACAGGATCTGCAGTATTCAGTGTATTATGAATTATTGCCTACTTTGAGGGCTAAAGTTGCTTTTTTTCTGCACTGTAACACTGGTTGCTTTGATCACAGTTTGAGGCTGGGCTGCTTGCTTCTTGTTGAAGACCTACAAGTGAAGGAGTTCAATGCTATAGGCTAGTGATGACTTTCCCTGTAACAGGAGGGAAACTTTTGCCTGGAATGCTTTTTTTTGCCAAAAAGTTCATCCATCTGAGAAATTCCTAGTGAGGGTGGTCCAAGACAAAGCCAAATGTAAGCTAAATTGGAAAAGCTCCTTTTCATCTGTAAGCAAAGTGCTCATGTGAAGACTTCTATTGGCACAGCAATTCTTGTACAACTCCTCTGCAAAGCTGTGCTGGCAAATATTCACATGCAGAAAAGTCCTAGTGTTCCTCTGTTTATTTACATGAGTGAAATTTAAAAAAGTTGTGCTAGCGAAATTGAAAAAAGCAAAAAGTGAAATAGTCAGTAGTGAAATACATATAGAAACCGGCCAGAAGATGTCGTATGAGAAGCAACCGTCTTTGCTTTTATTTATAAGGTGTGAGGGAAAATTATTGCAAGAACTGGCTAAACTTGTTGACTATTAGAAAATACTGAGAGAGAAAAACATTTTCAGGAAAAAATCGCTGGATTTCAGTAAAAGTACAAATTGAATAAATTGTTTAATAATAACTATTTTATTTGCAGGTGACATTCAAGGGGGACTTAGTGTGAGCAAGTTTTGCAAGAGTAGCCCAAACTCATAAAGCTGAGTGGTACCACAGACAACGATGGAGTGGGAGAGAAATAGAAGCTGAGTTTACTGAGTGAAACCATATTTCAGATATATCTGAAATCATAAAATGAAATGGCTCTGACAGATGGGATCCCAAAGGAAAATACCTGGTGAACTTCCCATGTTCCAGCTTGTGCCCACTGCCCCTCGTCCTCTCACTGGGAACCACTGAAAAGAGTCCGGCTCCATCCTCCTTCAGCCCACCCTTTAGATACTTATAGGCATTGATAAGGTCTCCCCTCAGCCTTCTCTTCTCCAGGCTAAA
>JAOXNO010000013.1:21182294-21194333 GCA_028565335.1 Limnodromus scolopaceus
GATTTGTTCAAGCTATGGCATCATCACATTGCAAGGCAGCAGGGGAAATATACCAGCAAGCAAATTGGAAAAGAAAACGGATGAGATAGGAAATATGGGATCAATCCAAGAACACAATATAGTGTCCAAACATGCTTTATGAAATATCTGCCATCTCTCGGGGGCCAACATCTCAAGTAAATATAAATTGTCTAAGGATTCAGTTTCCAGATTGAAATACCTCATTTCCTTTGTCAAGATATACACTAAGTTTCTAAGCTACTGTTATAGTCAACAGAGAGCTAGGGCAGGATTCATTTGTCTAAACAGAGGCCCTAACCACTGTTTGAGAGGCTGTGCAAGGCACCTGCAGGGAGCTGAAAGTTATGGCATTGTTCTGTGAGAAGCTTACAGTCAGGTGGGCTAACTCTAGGACACTGTGGGTGGCTACAGTCACCTCCAGGTAGGCAACTAAATACTCCACTACAGTAGACTGAATTGCTCTTCAGGCAACGCTGGCTGTGCAGGTGAGATCTCCATTTGAATATAGTGGGACTTCAGAGCTCATATTAGCTACATTTTGGCATCAGCTCAAGCTTAATGCTTCCCTTATGGTCCAATTCAGTTGCCCACATGTAAACTTCTAGCATCATCTGAGACAAGTTCAGGAACACTGAGCCACCTCTGCAGAGTGGGTAGATACAGCAGGGACCAGTAAGGAGGCTGCCTCTTTCTGGATCAACAGATAAAGAAGGAGGGATGCATCTCAATCAAACCAGATGCCTATGTTTAGAAAAGTGAATCTTGTTCTTGGTGTCTTCATATAAATGTAGAATTTCAGGCCAGATTTCTGAGTGACTTTATAAAGCATAAATTGAGAGATTGATTTCCTTATACATCTATTACTGAATTCCTCTTAGCCTCAACTAACTTACAGAAATGCAACCAAGAGGAAAAATTAGCTCTAGGATTTGCAAGATATTTGCATGTAAGAGCACTTTTAAGCACGTAAGAGAGTCCCAGGTCATTAGATGTAATTGTTTCTTTCCTTTCCTCATTTGCTCGTACCTTCAACCCCCTCTATTTCCTGTAGCTGTCATACATGTTTTCTTAAGTTCATAGGAGTGAAGAGAGACCCCACTCAATTTGTTACTAAGAGAAGTAGTGAAAAGCCCAGAAAAAAGGTGCAATGTCAATGTTACAAATCCAGACACAGACGTCTGCATTAAATTACACATGGTACTGAAAGCTCCCCATTCTGAGGACATAGGCTCTTCCATGGTTGATGGTTACACCAGTTACTGCATCTTGTTGGCTTGCCATTGGAAAGGAATTGCAGAAAACAGCCATGAAAGATTGTGTGGCAACTGACAGCAGACGTTTGGCAGCATCAGTTGTAATCCAAGCAGAGACAAATAAAATCTAATACTTTAGCTTGTTACTTACCTTGGTCTGGCAACATTACCACACAATTTTCCTCATTATTTGCAAAATTGGGTTCATTAGGGGCCCAGGCCACATAGGTTACTGGAGTTCCATCTATCCAGCTTAAAGAAAAAAATATACAATTAGTTATTAATACACTTCAATTGTGACATAAGAATCATAATTAACATCTCACAATTAAGAAGACCCATTAATGGGAACTAGCTAAAACTGGAAGAACTGTTACAGATTTTCCTCTCCTTACCTGATTATTCTAATTTGAAGAAATTTATGTAAAATACTAGTGGTTGCAAAATAGAAAAAGAATACAGCAAGCATATTTTCCATTGAAAGGCAGGACTGACGAGACATCATTTAATATTAGAAACTATTTTCAATTAGACATAATATATAATACATAGAAGAATATTAAAAGTTTTATTATCTTAAGTGATTTCATTGTATCACCTAGTTAATATTACGTTCCTCAGTCTGAGCATTCCTGATGTTTTCATAGATAAAACCAAGGACAAAAATGCTTCTCTGTGGATTTTACTCTGCAGAGAAATACCTCCATAGGTTATTTCCTTTATGTCTTGTGTCTGGAAACTAATGGATATTCTGTCAGTTTTAAAAACACCCTTTCTGAAGTATCAGGATTGACAATTTTTTTTTATGCTTATATGCTTTTTACTGTCACACATTGCCATTGAAGGAAGAAGAGATTGGAACTGCATTTTAATCAATGTTTCAGAACTTAGGTCGCTCAGCCTGAAGTGGGAAGCAAGTTCAGCTCCCTCATCTATCTCTTGCTGATGATGTTATACTTGACTGAAATAAAGGAGGTGCTCACAGGACCCATAAACAAAGGAGGTGCTCTGTCTCCAAAATTTGTGTCCCAAATACGGAGGTTAGAATCATGCACCGACTCAGTCACTACCAGCTTGTCTCCCCACCCCTCTTCTGCCCTTTTCAATGTTAGTGATTTACAGACACCCAACAGTGGCATTAAAATAGAAACGTTAAATTAAAATCTCCTCTAAACGTGTTTAAGGTCAAGGCTAGAAGCCTATTCTTTCACCTCCCAGGTATGTTCTAACTAGCAGATGGGAAGGCAGCCAGTGTCAGTATCATGCTATTTAGTATCTTTTACTTTAGTTTTCTCTTTATTTGTGTGTTGGGTTTATTTGCAATACTTTTACTGCACTATAGACTTCTGCTGACTTTTCTCCTGGAACAGGAGTTTGCAGAGGCTACAATAAAAATCTCTGTCAGAAGCAGCTTTTGTACTTATTGTCCATGCCTTCCTAGTTCTGGAGGACCCTCTGTGAAGCTATGGTATATAGAGAAAAAGCATAAGAAAACTAGGCTCTATAGTATGGATCATATTTTAAACGTGTGTGTTTATAGGTATAAAATACAGCATAGTAAAGTGTCACTCCAATTCACGGGGAAAATCTTTAAAAGAAACTTGAGAAAGTGTGTATGGAGGGTACAGCTGCCAAGCCTTTCTTTGGGTAAGTGTTTACTCAAGAAAAAATGTTCTTTTTCCATTTGTTTTTGGGGAAAACTTTTGGACTTCAAAGTATTCTAGGACTATTCTGTTCTGCTTTGTACTTGGGATGTACAATGGCCTTCAGTCTTTGAAAACAACCCATTTGGAACCTCCAGCTACAAAAAATACTGTATTTGTTTCTATGTGTTGAGAGCTGCAATGATCATCATAACTTACCTAAACTTTTTATCAAGACTCACTTTTAGACCGATGAAGTATCCTGACCAATACCAGGATTGTTCCTAAAACAGAAAGATACTCTTTTCATTGATAAAAAACCCCAACAACCATAAACAAACCAACTTTGAAGTAAAACAAGCAGAAATGGATGTGCTGTTGATTAGCTTTCATCTGGAGCATCAGAGCTGCGTTCTTAGGATGGGGTAGAAGCGAAGCAGATCTTGAGTCAAAAACCGGTACACATCTTTAATTCTCCCTCCGGGACTGCAGCACCATCTCATGCCAACCTCAAGTTTCCACCTCACACCAACTACTTCCCAAGCCAGCACAGCTGGCACCTTCCCACATCACTCTTCCCACTGGCCTGCCTCACCACCTCAGCACAGCTGGTGCAGAGCAGGAAAGACCAGATCCCATGGGACAAAAGGGTGTTTTCAGGGGGAATTTCACAGCTCTCATCTCACGAAGATTTCCTTAGTACAAAGGCTGATGGCTCTACTGCTGAGGGAATCCAAGTTTTGTGAGTAGATTGTCAAAAACATTTCTACTTTAGGTTGTTTGTATTGATTCTTACATTTTCTTTTAGTGCTCTCTGTAGGAACCTCCTCTCACTATTACTGTTAACAACAACCAAGTCTGCAGAATTGATGCTGCAAAACTCTTGGGCTTTTTCCATGGAAACACGTTCTTTGCTGATAAAATACAGCTTATCTTCGTATATGACCCATCCATCCGCAGTGGTTTTATATGCTGGAAGATAAATAAGGCAGCCTTAAATTCTGTATCTGTAGAACAGAAGCTCATTTTAGAATAAGAATTTAGATAAGAAATAATGATCAGGATGAGTAAATGTACATAAAACCCTACCATAAGTGTCGGTTGGTTCAGATTTTAATGGCACTCCTGCAAAACAAGAGAACAGAAGGCATAATGCATCTCTCTGTAGCATGTTTTATGGTGTAGCTTGTGACTTACTGCAAGGAGCAGAGTAAGGAGCAGAGGAGGGTTCTCCAGTCTTTTGCCATTGACTAGGAAGCAGGTTTAAGCACACATTTCAGCACCACATTATTCAACGTGCATGGTCATCTACTTATAATGTTGTATCATAAGCTGTGCTTCGTACCAGCAAAGCCATAGCTTTGGCTGGATCACATTCGTGTGCAGAGCAACATGAGGGAAAATTGCTCTTCCAGTCTGTAAGCCACAGTAGATTTGTCTGAAACACTTTAACCTTTGGCTTTACAGACCCTTTACTGATCTATAAGTAGACATACCATAATCTTCCAGAGCGGTCTTCTTATTAAGCAGGAGAAAATTTCCACTAGATTTACTTTAGCTCTATGAAAAAATTCTCTCAGTACCAAATATTCATAAGCAAAAGGAAATGTGACTATATATACTGACCATAAGTTATTTCTGATTCTGACAGAAAAAGAAATGCCACTGCTTTGAACCATTGCTTTTCCAATAACAGATGAATCCTTAACAATATGAAAGGAGAACTTGGAGGACCACTCCAGGCCGGTTTCATCCATTGTCCTTAACCATACTGTTATAGTTATGACCAGCCTTGACGTCAGCTACCAAATGTACCAACACAACTGTGGGCCTGAGGTGTTTTCTTGTACGAAATGGCTTCATACAATTTCTACAGGCAGCAGATTTTTTTCTACAGGAACATTTTTTCTTTGGGGAAAAAAAAAGTCTGATCTGGCAGAATCTCACTCACTCACAAATGTTTCAATACTCTCCAAAACTTCGGTGGGTGCCAGGCAGGACAGCTGGCATCCCCAGAGCTGTGCAGCTCTCTGTGGCTTCCCAGCAAGTGATGTGCCTAGGCTGCTACCCACGCCATGGGAAATGGCAGCGGGTTGGCCAGCGCGGGAAGGGGCTGGAGGGCTGCAGAAAGGCAAAACAAACCCTTCCGATTCCATCCATCTCCCATCACTTCCTCCAACCCCTTTTAACTGCCCATAGTTAGCCATAAATCCAGTGAAATCTCAAGGCAAGAATATGTTTGGTGTACAAACATATTCTATTTAGTTTTTAGGTTTATCTGTGTTAGTGTATAAACTGGTATTGTAAGGAATTCACGACTCCTTAAACCCTACATTGCAAACATACAAACAAAAACTTCATAATATTCAAAAAGTTTGCAATCTATGAAACCCTTGCAAACACATGGCTTATTTATCCATCCTAATTTACATGAATAAATATAGGTAAATTATTCTCATCATCTGTCATTGAAAAATCCTGACTGATATAATGTTACCAAATGCTCTTGACCTCCATTTGGAAAACGTAATTTTCAAAATTTTGTGTCTTTGTCCAGCAGCTTATATTAAGAAGCAACTACTTGTAATGCTATTTGAACTTCTTGCTTAAAGAGAAGACTAAATCTACCTTTTTTTATTTGGCAAGCCCAGTCAAGCTGTACTTCACAGACTGAAAGAATCCATGTATTAGAGAAAGTCCCACCGTTGAGTAAGCCACAGAACTTGCGTCCTCCTGGATTTCTTGATCTGGCATCCCAGTTTGTGTACCTAACCTACAGAAGAAATTATCTTTGTTATTCTTTTCATCTCTTTCAGCAGTTTTACTCTCCATTGGCAACAAACTGGATTTGTCTGAAAGATTGTCTCTCACTTAAAAAACAGGCAAATGGACTGTTTCTAATGAACTCCATCTAGCTAAGAACTTCCCCCCGCCATCCCACTTCTGCTAATCATCTTCAGACAAGGTAGTTTTCACTTCATTGGCTGTGACCTGGTTCAAAATTACATTGTCCAACAGTTGCCCAGTGGCAGTGACCATATCGTACATCAGTTCAGCATTCACAGCTTCCCTTCCCTGAGGTTAATCAGGATGGGAGCGTGGCTTTTGGGAGAGAAGTCATGTCCTACACTCCTAGTGGAGTTACCTCTGAAAAAACTAACATCCATATGGGGAGAGCCATTTGATGTAATTTTCTTGAGATTTCAAGAAGTTCTTGACAAGGTCTTTTCCCAAAACTTTTAAGGAAACTAATATGCAACAAGATAAGAGGAAAGGTCCTTGCTTGGATTAGAAAATAGGAAATAGAGAGTAGGAGGAAAGGGAAGGTAATAAGCAATGGAATCATGCAGGAACCTTTCACATACTTGTGGATATTTATATGGGCTTGAGAGATGACTGGATCAATTCATGGAAATAAATAAAATAAGACTACAGATGTGAGATCTGGTTCTGAAAGACCCTGTACCATCAATTAATGGGGGATGTAGGAGCATATTGGGAAATATGCTTGCTGTTTTATTAACTCTTAAGATACTTCTGGCCGCTGCCAGAGCCAGGATGCCAGGTCTGATGTGACCAATTTTTGTATTGTGACATTATGTGTTCATATTATATTCCTGGAAAAGAAAATACGTTGGAGTGTCATGCAGAACACTACAGACCATAGTAAGATACAGATGAATTCCATGTACTCAAATGTGTTGCTGTGATTTTATTCATGATGATAAAGGTTAATAGCCATGTAAATGTTCGCAGGATTAGTGTTCTCTTTGAAAAAGATAACAGTAAAAACCCAAAAAGCTCATCTACAAACCCCAAAACGTCTTAAGCAAACAGATTTAATTAAAAAATTAAAATACTCACTGGAGAGCCATCACTCCAGGCAAATCCTTCATCTGGATTCAAGGAAAATATACCCAGCCAAACTCTTTGAAAGCTACAGCCAGTGCCACTAACAGAAATTACAAGGCAGAGCAGTGTGTAAACATTAGCACAAAACCCAACCAAAACCATATCATTAATCTTTCTAGAACGAATTGTAAAGTGCAGTGAAGTTGTCATAATTGCCATATCTTTGGCATATCTTTGGTGAAGGGTATACAGATGCATAAGTTCCTCACAGAAATATCAAATATTTCTATGGCTCAGTGGCAATGGCTCATTTATCAGACTTAATACTGTTGATATTGTATTTCTTCTATGTTCTGTTTGCTTAGGAAAGGCGTTAACAGATTCAGAAAATGGTCTCGGCATTGACTACTTCAAGGTGACACAAAAGTAAAAATATTGTTCACAATTTCTACCCTATTAAAAGTACCACTCCTCACAATTTCATGTATTTCTAAATTATATCTAGTAATTGCGATGCTGTTTGGTTTGGGGTTTTTTGATTTCCTGGATAGAAACAACTCTTTGATTCGTGAAACAGTTAAAAACATTCATGAATAGATAAAATCTGAAACTATCACAGGTTTTTTGGCTTTTGAGGAATCTGTATGTTTCAGAAATCTTCAAAGAGCATTCGTAATAGTTCATGTGAAACACCCCTTAAATCTGGTAAGAAAAACATACATAAGATACTCACTACATTGCACTTCTTAGTAACCGTGTCTCCTCTTCACTGTTAATGGTGACCAGATCCCCTCCTAGTTGTCTACAAAAGTCTCGAGCTTCAAGCCATGATTTCCTTTTAGTATTTGATCTGCCAAAACACTATGGAAAGATTACTTTAAAACATATTATCTGTGTTATGATAAAGTAAAGAAACAACCAAGTAAAAGTCCATAAGAGAAATAGCATTAATTACCGTTCCTAAAATTTTTGCACTACAATTGTCTAGCTAGTTAGTGTAGTGGTGACAAACAAAGGGAAGGAATTACCCTTTAACTTGTTTTACCTGGAGAAGGGCCCAAGTCACCTTCCAGAGGAAGGGAAAGGAGAGTGGTTGTGACAGAGAGGCAAGATGGCCTGGTAGGAGTCTGAAGATACAGGCAAAGGAAAGACCTCATGGTGATTTACATCTCTCACTTTATATTTGCAATATGATGTCTAACATTTTGGTAGTTTCATATAGAACAGAAAGACCTCATGGTGGTTTACATCTCTCACTTTATATTTGCAATATGATGTCTAACATTTTGGTAGTTTCATATAGAACAAAGAAAAGTTTGACCAAAACTAAAACTGATGATTTGGAGATAAAGCAGCCCAAGGAAATACCATTCCAGCTGAGCTTGATAGAAATAATACAAGACCCAAACATAATAAAAAGGCAAGGACTTGTTAATTCAAATAAAGTGGTAAGAATTATCACATATCACAGATGACACATATCACACTTAACACATTTCTATGCCTGCTCAGGCATAACTGGTTGTACTTCACATACAAGTTATCTGTAGCTTTGCATCTAAAATTCTCTGATAAATGTCCTTCGTAAACACTGGTTTAATTAACTTTTCATGTGACACCTTATGCTTTATTTTGGGGGGTAATATGCTTATTTTAGCGAGGTCCAGCCTTCGGCATTGTGCTGCCTGTGGATAGACTTCACTGATTCTCTACTTTGCTCCCTAAGTCTCACACACCCCAGATAAATATGGGATCTTTGCACAACCTGCTGACCATATCTGAGATAAAAAGCCATGCTAACAGCAAGCTTTGCTGCTTCTGCTATTTTAATACAGAATTTCAACATTGCTCTCCCAATTATCTTGCAAATAGTATATTATTCCCTCTTTTACCTTTTTTCTCTTTTTCTTATGTCTTTCTATGTGCTTGATATTTACTTTCCTCTTCATCCATTTTCTGCTCCAATTTATACTACCCCCAGGGCAAAAAATTCATTTTCTTTCTCCCTTGTCCTTCTCCCTACCCTTGTCTCCAGTCCCTTCAACTTGTCTTTCTTCTTTAGTTTCTCCTGTTTTATGGAAAATTCCTGGAGATGTTTGGAAGGGGTTTTTTGGTTTGGGTTTGGGTTTTTTTGGCCATATTCCAATCTAAAATATTGCAAAATGAAGATGTCGCTTCCTTTTTCTTGACCTTTTTTTTTTTTTTTTTAACCAAGCAGTTCAAAGACTTGCTGCTTCTTTTAACTATTTAAGCACTTACTTTAAAGCAGGAACTACTACGGTGGTTTGATACCCAGCCTTCAGGGCAAGTGGGGACTGCAGCAGTCGTTGGAGTAGGTGGAGATGTTGCACCCTTTGCCCACTGCTTACAGATATATTTTTGCTTTGTCTCACAGTCAATAACATCCCATAATCCAGTTGCAGTCCCAGTTCTCATGGCCACACATCCTGGCTTGCTTCCTTTATGAGAAACAAAAACCATGTTAGACATTTTATACAGTTTAATTTTTTTTAATTTTTACTTAAAATCTTTGAGCAGCATCCATTCCCTTCTTGCCGTACAACACCACTTGAATAGCAGAGTTATATTTTAGGTGTCACCCCACTATTTAACATTTTCCAAAGCATGAGCTTTGAAACAGACCATTATGGGATGCTGTTGGTAAACACTCTTCCTCCATAAAAAATAGCCCTTCAAAAATCGCCCCCATTTAAAAAACCTCACCTTCTATTCCCTGCCTTTTAATCACACTTTTAATTCATGTAAGAGCTTTCCTGTGTCAGATATTAGCTGAAAGGCTTTTGGTAGTTGAGATGATAGACAACACTAACTAGATTTCCCTTATTTACATGCTTTTGGTTCCTGTGGGGAGCTCCAGGAGATGTGCGAATATAATCTCCCTTTATACAAGTAATTTTATATATCTTTCCTAGTGCATCCTCTTTATCCTATTCCTTATTATAGATTCAGCTAATTTACCAATTACTCTTTTGCATTTTTTTTTCAGTTTTTATTTTCCACTTTATAACATCACTGAAGTATTTTCCAGACATTTTTAAGACAAATGATCACTAGGAAGGATGTAGTATAACTTCAGGAGAGCACATTCCCTCATGGCATTTTGAAATGCTGTTTCCTGTGCTTCTGCACAGTTTCAGTATAATCCCGTGAATGTAGTTTTCTTAGCACCCCAATTTAAAAAACAAAACCAAAAAAGTTTTAATCATTTTTTATATTGTAATTTTGTAATTCTAATGTAAAATCCTTATTACAGTTTCTCTGTTTCAAACTCTTCTCCCAAGCTAATATTACCACTAGAGAGATAAGTGTGGGATAGTGTCAGGAGCTGCCTGTAACTCCTGTTTATCAGAAAGAAGGCGATTTTCTAGATTCTGATCTTTCTGAACGTGAGCCAAAAGGCTAATCTTATGAGTAGACGTATCAGATGTCCTAATAAAGAACTGCAGTTCAAATTGTTCCTTTGAAATTAAAAGATAGGTTTTGAAAACTCCCAGTTCTTGTAAAATATACCGAAAGCTTAAAGCATAACATTCAGAGGGCATTGCCAATGCGAACCCAAGCAGGGACCACAACTGCAGAGAGCACCCACCATCCACTGTCACGGCACCTACCAGGCATCGCTGCGCCCCAGTGCGTAAAGGAGACAGCTTCACCGTTGGCCCACCTGAAGGTGCCTGGGACCTCCACGTCAGAGAGACCAAGCCAGAAATATTTCTCAGGCCTCAGCCCAACCAGACTGGTCAGATAGGCTTGTTCATACCTGTAAAAGGGATCATAATGATGCAAGTGAAATCTAAATCCTACTTGTCTAATCTGCTATGAATCGTTTTCTCCTTTTCCTTGCTTCAGACTCACGGAGAGGATCTTATGACGGGATTCTGACTCTGGATAAGTCCACAAAGAAAACTAAGACTTTTTTTTGCTCAACTAGAGACCTTGTCTGCAAATTGGATAGTAATTGAGCAGTAATTCCAGGAGTATTTTAAAAGCTACAACTATTATCTATTTAAAAGCAAAAAAAAAGTCAATATCATACCGATTTTCAACTGTGGCTAAGTAACCTTTTTCTTCTTCACAAGTGGTGTTTGCTTCTGAAAATGTTGCTGGAACATGTCCAGCAAAATAGCAGTAGGTCCCATATCTTCTCCAGCCCTGTAACATGATATCGGGATTTCCATATAACTTTAAAATAATTGTGATATCGTGTAGTAAGTGAGCTATACCATTTAAAAATAAATGAAACACAGTAATCATTAACACTATTAATTAGAAATCTTTTGCAGTGAAATTACAGATTCATTCTAAGCTGTATCTGTAAACAGATTAATACAATTTAGAGTAACTAACTGAGAGACCGAAAATTCATAATAAATAATAAAAATAATTCTATATGTAAATAATATAAACAATACAAAAAATTCTAGAAGATTCTGAGATGAGGTACTCGTTTGATCTGGGAAATTATTGTTCCATTCCTGTGTACTTACTTTTTTGCAACCTGCATCAGTAATTTCCTTTTCTCCAGCTATTTGTGATTTAGGTTTTCTTTTACAAATGTAACCAGCTTTCTTCTCACAGAAGTAGTCTGCCCAATATCCATACTGTGAGGCAGGAGAAAGAATGAAATGACAATGACATTAAGATGAATAATCTAAAGAAAATTATTATATTTCTTTCTTTATAATGAAAACTATTAATCTTCTTTCTCCTTTCATTTTGAAACAAGTATAATTTTGTTTTCCTTGTCCAGTCACCCTAGTTGATTACAAAAATGTATCTGGTCACACTCAGTGAAAGGGTAGATTGGGCTATGGGTAGCACGGCTACGGCTGGTAGTGATGAGACAGGGTGTGGGGAGGCAGTCCCCAACCTGTTCTGCGTGGGCAGTTGTGTCCCGCAGTGATGGGCAAATGGGCAGGCAGGAGGGAGGTTGCAAGGATCACCACATGCCACCATTGCCATCAGAGGAGAAGGACCAGGAGAATGTACTCAAACTACATTTGGAAACCTGTTTTATTTTACCAAATAATTTCATTGATGACTTTCAGATAAAGAGAAAATTTCATCAGTGTTGCAGTAATGTGTGCAGAGTGTGACCAGGAGGTCGAGGGAGGTCATCCTCCCCCTGTGCTCTGCCCCGGGGAGGCCCCATCTGGAGCACTGGGACCAGTTCTGGGCTCCCCAGTTCAAGAAGAACAGGGGACTGCTGGAGAGGGGACAGCAGAGGGCTACAAAGATGATGAGGGGCC
>JAOXNO010000013.1:21194433-21215227 GCA_028565335.1 Limnodromus scolopaceus
GGACCTGCTTTGGCAGGGGGGTTGGACTAGATGATCTCCAGAGGTCCCTTCCAACCCCATGTGATTCTGTGATTCTGGAATGCTTTTATTTTATTTTACTTTATTTTTTAAAGAAGGATTATATTTGAGTTTCATCCTTTGCCTCCACATCCCTTTTTCTGGCCTTAGACAGCTGCTGAAATAGTGGGGAGCATCATTCTTTTGTTAAGAAGATAGTTTCGATATTAAAATTAAAAATTTATTTAATAAAGTTACCTGGCCCTTGATCAGTACACAATCTTCTGGCCTGTTGTTTGTAGTGGATGGTTCTCCCAGGTGCCATTTTGTGTATGTCACTGGCGTACCATCACTCCATTCAAAATACATTTGAACCTTATGATCATTCAGCCCAATCCACAGCTTGTCTGTTTGCTCTAAAACACGGAAACACAAAACTAGAAAAGATATCTTATGCCCCTGCATCTTTTTCTTGGCACCCTCGAGGTCTAGAACATATAATCCTTTTCACAAATTTACAAAACATAAAATTATTTCGTTTGTTGCATCATCATTTTATAAATTAATATTTTCACATAGATATTAGAATAAAGACAGTAACTGGCAGAGCTAAACTTTTCTTTAGTAGGTTTCTTCCATCGCTTCTGCAGAGACCTGTGAACCTGCCGATCTGAGTGCTGATTGACCAACAAGGTGCAGAGAATGACCTACAGCCCCACTGTAAGTTCCACAAAGGCACAGAAAGCAGTACAAATGTGTTGGTTTTCCATAAAAAAAGCACTCTTTCAAAGTGGAAGTTGTATCTTGTAATGCTTTCATGAAGAAAGTTTCTCACTGGGATGACTGTTGTCGTCCTGCCCTCATGCAAAGCAAAGCCAAGGCAAGGCAGTTGACTAAGCCTCAACTGAGAGCAAGTTGCAGCACTAAAGAGTGCAACAGTTTTGAAGCAGAAAGCCCTGCACCAGCCTAACACCACTGAAGCTTTGGCTTCTTGCATGTCTTTGTCTGCAGTGTTTCATATTAATCCAATTGTTACATCTCAGTTCAGCTAGCTGGTACTTCTTACGTGCAGAAAAAGGCAAAAGCCCCCTTGGAAACACTCACTGTACCCAAGCCGAGACACTATAAAGCTGTGCTCCTCAAGGCTTTGGATGCTGGCCAGGTGACTCCCTTCCTTCTGACAAGAGGTCAAAGCTTCTTCCCATCCTTTGGTCTCCCTGAAGATCTTGTAACAGTGATTTACATACAGCATCCATCCATCTGGGCAAGTAGCAGGCCCAATGTCACCTAAGAACAAATGTCAGTGTCTTAGAGGTGTTCAAATGCCATGCAAAGGACATGACACCAAAAATATTTTCACTTACTCTGTGAAAAAGTTCTAAACTAAGAATTTTCTTTGGAAATTGGCATTCTAAGGAAATGATGGATACAAAACATAGTGAACATAAATATGATTCTAAATCTGACATTTTTTATCTTGGAAAATGAAGGCTTTTTAATACAAATATTATTTAATACAAATTCTAAGATTTTTATATAGACAAATGTCTGTAAAAAATACATTGCTGTATTAATTTTAGCAGCTTCTGTATTACTGAGTACTTATTTGTCAGTTAAGACAAATCAGAAATTATCTGCAACTAATATAGATTGCTTACAAATTTTTAAAAGATTAAATATATTGATAGAGGGAAAGTCATCTAGACAGATTTACAACTAGACATAGTTGTCTAGTTGTCTAGACATAGGGAAAATAGGGCAAATATCCCCTAAAAAATAGGGAAAATATGTCTAGGCATAGGGAAACATTAACAGGCAAATCTTTATTCACTTAAAATATCTTTTATGCTTGCAATGTACCAATCTTTCTTCCTTTTGATTTTTTTTTTTACTAAAGTCCCTCCTCTGAAAAACAATTTCTGGTTTATTCTCCATTGTCATATTTAGTAGTGTGTATATTCGAAGAGGAGATATGAGTAACAAACCACAGACAGACAGGAGAAGTTGCATGTTCTTTGCTTTTACTTGTTTCATTCCATGTGTTACGGGACTGGAGATCAGCCTAGTAAGGGTGCAATGATTGCAAAAAGTAAACCATATAAACAAGAAAAATTATTGTTTATAAGATTAACAAGAAAAATAGTAAAACGTTCCTACTCTTCCTTGTCAATGTGAATGCTGAGCAATTCGGATGATAGCTTCTACTTTTAATTACCAATGTGTATCAACATACCTGAGGAAACCAAGGTAAAGTCTTTTTTCTTACAAACATAACCAAGTTTCTGATCACATTCCATATTTTGCCATTTCGCTTTTTCTTCAGGAGTCAAAACCACACAGAGTTTTCCAGATTCTGGAGAGGGGCTTCCTTTGGGAAAGGTACAGAAAAAAAAAAAAAAAAAAGAAAAAAAAATTTAACTTTTCTGAAAGGCAAATACAGCTCTAAGATCTAAAATCACCCCAGGCTGAAGTGAGAGCCCCAAAGATCACGTCTTTCCCAGCTTTGGCAAGAACTGAGGTAGGGCTCTGGTAGTGGGAATGTCTGTATGAAAAGAAGTATCGTTTAAGTGAGCATGAACACGTAGCCCACTCACAGTTTTGTGGCTAGAGATGAGAAATGGAAGACTGTATATTTTTGGGGAAGATATTATTGCTTTCAGATATGTTTGCAATACGTAGAGGTTTCTGGCTTATATTGCTATAAAACCAAACTAAACTTTTTCTAAAGCTAAATCAAGAAAAGCTAAAATACATGTTGTTTTGGCGGCTTAATGTTAAAGTCCTTCTTTTTCTCATGCCCATATCTCATGGTACATCTAGCTGATAATAGAAATTAAAGCAGTATTTGAGGTGTGTATATTTTTTCTTTGGGAATACAGAATCAAAGTCATGGCTACCTGGAGCCCAGTTTAGGTACCGGAAAGGGCTGCTTCCAATCCATTCCCATCCACTCCTCAAGTCCAGTCTGTTCAGTCCAATCCACAGTGCAGAATCTATACCTTCTGTTAACTCTAAGTAACCAAAAGAAGACTAATGATTCTATAAATCACTTTTTTTTACTAGAAATAGTCACTAATAATGTCTCTAGGAAGACTTACAATCATTAAAAAAACTAACTACAGTTATAATTAGATACTGGGGTATCTGATAAATTGATATATGTCAAAGCTTTGCTTATTGTAAAAAGCAAAGCAAAAAATCTCTCTCATTCTATCACTTAATGCAAAATGAGCAAAGGTGAGATGCAACAGAATAATTTCGGAATGAAAGGATTTCTGTAGAATAGCCTAAATTCTTCTCAAGAGTTATTGGAGTTATTTAAGTAGAAATATTGGTACTGTATAAGTAGAAACAATAATACTAAGGCTCTTAGAAGTTAAATTCATCCATAAAAATAGCGAGACTTTTTCCCATATCATTTCTTCATGGTTAGGTAGAGAAATTGCTTGGGATCTATGAATAACTGATATCTTTCACTTTGACAAATGAATGAAAAACTTAGATGTCAAACTGCATTTGTCACAAAACACATCTTTATTTTGGCACAAAGGTATTCCTTTTCTCTTATTTTCAAATTTTTTTAAAAGTTGCTTTTGACCAAAAAATGAAACTTTCATTTAAATTTGACATTTTTTTTCCTCTTTTAAAACAATACAATAAATCAATGAAGTTCTAATGTAAGATAACACTTTTAAATAGAAAGTTTCACTGTTACACTTGCAGAATGCTGGAATACTTTGAATACTGTCAAAACTTGCCAGTGATTTTGATTTTGAGTTGCACCTGCAAATTCTAAAAGACTTTTTTACTTGCTGGTGACGTCCATAGACATTAGCCAGCATCATATCAAGTAGTCCTTAGGTGAGACGATGGACTGAACAGATCCTGCATGCAAGTCAGGGTTTGCTTTACTTCCTTACCCTTAAGGTACGTTTGTTCATGAATGTCTGTGATGCTCAATAATTCGGCATTTTGCTGCTGGCAGCTCTTCCTGGCTTCGTGCCATGTGAGAGCCGACTCAGAGTTGATTTGGTAGTGGACGTTTGTTACCAGATCCGTCGTCCAGGTGGTGTCTTTGCCTGTGGAGAAAAATAATTATTTGGGGGTGATAGTAACTCACCCACAGGAAAACCTGTTGCAGGTTCTCATTATGCATGACATTCTCATTAAATGTCATCTCTGCTGGTCTTTCAAGAACACTGAAAATGTTGCAAGCGGGATGGGGAAGGACGAAGTTAAGGCCTGTAAACCGACAGGTAGAGCTGGCAAATAGTGCCTCCAGTTCCGTGAAGGTATATAGTTCAGGAATTACTACAAGGGAAGTAATTGCATAGAAAAAGATACCGCATGGAGTTCTGTCGCAGAAAACCTAGATATAAAAAAAGGTATGCAACATCTCCTCCTTCTCTTTCTGGACAACAGATCCCAATGAGAGCTGCAAGGGCCAGCTCTAGACCTGAATTTAGCATCTTAGATAAATATTCTTCTTGCAAAGAGCTCCTGGATATGCTTGTCACACAGCTGAAAACCCCAGGCACGGCAATGCTGCTGCGCTGCACCGTGCTCCTCTTCCAATTATCTTTGCTTCTTTGGTCTGTTGAAAATCTTTACATGCTCAGTAAAGCACAATACAAAATTGAATCAGATATTTGATTATTCACACAAGTCAGTATGAAGTTGAGTTAAAAGAACTGAGAGCTGGGGCTGGCTTTCAAAAGCTTTAAAAATTATTCATTGACCCTATGACACATGCCATTTGGGCTCAGTGCCCTAGGTATCTTTGTAGAGACCTGGAAAGCATATTTGACTATGGATTTGAATCACTCCAAAAGCACATTTTGAATCAACTGGAGTAACTAGAAAGTGATTGAAGTTGTAGAGAAGTGCCAGGGATGGGAGGCAGTTGTCAGGAGTGGCAGAAAGATTGCTTTCCAAGCAATATGAAGAGGGCTTAAAAACATCATGGATAACAGATCACATTCCACTTAAGTGAAAAAACATATTGACATGAGAATCATACAGACTTAAACATTAGCTTCATCATTAAGCTTCCCACAGCACTCAATTTTGTGCCCACATCCGTCGCAACGGGTGTCCTCAGAGACGGGTTGTTCAATGGTGACAGCACACATCCTGCCTAGAAAACAATGATGAGCTCAAAATTATTGTGCTGCTCAGCAACACCACCACAATTAGTGGGAACTGCATGCTGTTTTACCCTTCCAACACACTTTTCTCCACGTCTTTATGCAACGTGTGTTATTTCCTTGTGTAGAGTGCTGCAGGATGTGGCAACGCATCACATACTAAAATACATTCTTGTGAACTATGCATTATTATAAAGATATCCATACTCTGCTAGTGCTGGTTTGCTGGTATCACACAGAGGGGGACTGTGGGGGAGCTGGTAACTTACCTTTTGATGGGCAAAACCCGTATCGCTGGTCTGTGTCGTAGTCTGCAGTGGTTGCACACCAGAGCCGGCCATCCGACCGGCCAGCGCCTGTGCACTCAGCGTACCATTGCTTATTGTACAGGAAAGGGAACACACAGGGTGCCCCGAAAGCATTTCCTAGCAGTGTGAAGGTCTCTGAGAAAACAAAGTGATAAAGTTAGTATCGAAAATGATAATGAATGTAAACTGAAAGATGTGAAGCCTATGCTAATGGCTGAATTGCACCTCAAAGTGCTTTCCATGTTACCTTTCCCATAACCATAACAAAATTAATTTCAACACTTTTTCAGACTTAAGCTTCTGACACATGTTTTAGAGCAGTGCTATTCTGATGTAAAGTAGTATTTCATAGATGAGGTTTACAACTATATTTTTGTTCTGAACAAGATGCTTTTGCAAACTCTTAATAAAGCTCCAGGGCTCTACCCTAAGATACTACTATTTTAAACAATGTTAAGATTTATATAAAATGCACAAAAGAAGCAACTAATATATAGATGTCCTGTTTCCTGGAAAAAGTAAACATCAGATCACACAATCCTTCTCTGGTTTTATTCCAGGGACCACTTCAGTATCTCAAATAGAGTGGAGCAGCTCCCACACACAAGCTCAGGGATTAATATTTCAAATATGCTGTAAAGTGGTTTTTAGAACATTCATTCTGGATGTGGGAGAGACATTCAGAACAATCAGACTTCAGCTAATCATAAAGGGTAATTACGCTGGTAATTATAATTATGCCATGAGCATCCTCATCTGCTGAGTCACAAAAGCCACACTTCCTCTGCCTACACAGGTACTTCCAGCCCTTTCTCAGCTCTCCCATGCTGTTTTTCTTTCTTGAGAACGTAATTTAATTTCCATGTTCCTGTACAATAAACTTATTAGTGTTTATACTCTCTATTAACAATGTACTGACACAGTATGGTGAGGTACAGTGACTTTAGAGAATACTTCTTTGTAATATGAGTAAATACGTGTGTGCTTATATGCTAACATATAATAAATATTTAAAGAATACTTATTATAATAGTTATAATACTTGTAATACTAATATAATGCATACACGCTATTTTAGTGTATATTTCATTATATACGTATGTACATAATACTTACTTGATCATAAATATAAAATTAAATGCATGGCTAACTCCCTCAATACACTGATTTTCTAAAACTCTGGTGGTCACCAATGGAATCAAAATAGTCAGAGCCAAAGGTTCAAAACACTATAACACTCACAAGGAAAATGAAAAGGATGAAAGAACCCATTTTCTGTACCTTCATAAACCTGGGAACATAAAGCATCCATGGCCCCGTAGATCTTCCAATTATTCTTTGCGCTCAGTCCCTTCTTTAACAAAACGTTATCATGTTCTCCATTGCCAGGGCTGAAAAACAAATCTTCCCCTTGGATTGCGAGGAGGCTTTCATTTCTGCATTCCCACCACTGGAGCTCACTCGTTCGATTACACGAATACAGGGAGATCACAGCCTGATCCTCCTTCGACTGCACCCCCAGGCACAGGTTCAGCCTCACGCTCATAAGCTGGTGATCAGTGATCCACCTGAATTTTTGTAATTCATTGTCCTGATGGCAAGTGGCAGTTCTAACTGACTGTGTGACAGAAGCCTGGAGGCAGACCTTGTTGACTTCATTATATACTAAAAATGTTTCAATGTCTGTAAAACAAAACAATAGAAAGTAAATGGTTAATATAGAATTTATATACATGGTGGATATGTGACGTAATTCTGCTTCCCACTCACATGAACAAGGAGTCATTGCATTCGTATCAAACACAAACATGATGTTTTTGAACAGAGTCCAACACAACATCAATTTTACTGATTAAAAAGCACTAAGGTAGATAATAGGATATGTATTTCTTTGTTATATGTCACCGTAGTGTGGATTAGCAGAATACTGCACGGTCAGCAGCACCAGCAGAGCTGGGCACAGCTTGTTGGATTGATTTACATCCCTCAATCATACTGCTGTCACCATCACCCTGTCTCCATCTGCACCGCTTTTGTAGACCTCCGACCTCTACAAACTTCCCTCACCCTGCCAGATCTTACAGGTCTCCTAGTGGGGTCGCAGCCATCTTTGCTGAGCCATTTGTCTTTCCCTTCTCAAATCCACACATATAAATGTGGGTGAACACCTCTGGGCCTCACAGGGGGTACTCTGGGCTCATCAGCCTTGCTCACCTACAAGTCCTGCATTATCTACTATGAGCCATTGTAGTGTAAAACTGGGAATGACATTGGGAAACCGATCGCAGCCTGAGAAAATAGCAAGGACTGGATAGTAGTGACATCTGACCAACACTTGGCAATGTTGAAAGGCTGGTGGAATTTAGAAAGTCCACCTGTAACAGAAATTGTGTCCTCAGCTCTCCAGACAGAATCATAGGATCACAGAATCATTCAGGTTGGAAAAGACCCTTGGGATCATCGAGTCCAACCATCAACCCTACTCTACAAAGTTCTCCCCTACACCATATCCCCCAACAGCACATCTAAACAACTCTTAGACACATTCAGGGATGGTGACTCAACCACCTCCCTGGGCAGTGTCTGACCACTCTTTCTGTGAAGAATTTTTTCCCAATGTCCAGTCTAAACTTACCCTGTTGCAGCTTGAAGCCATTCCCTCTTGTTCTAGGGATAGTTTCTCTGATCACGTCTACAGTGTTGACTCCAATATGAAGGAGAAGTAGCTGAGCTAATTTCAGTCCTGCAGTGAGTTTATCAGTAGCAGCAGTGAATCATGCCTATCGATTTGCTCTGCTGCTTTGTGGTGTACTTTGTCACCCACTCAGTTGAATTTCCCTCCAAAGCTTGTGGGATTCGTAATCAGTTTTGATCCCTGATACATCTCTTGACCATTGGGTATCGTATATAATTAAAATGTATTTTAAAATCTAAAGAAATTTCATTTTAAAAGCCTGCAAAAAGTTTAAATCAATTTAGATAATATACAGTACACTGAAAACAGCTATTCTAGTCTACCAATGATACCATGGGCCATAAAAAAAAACCCAAACCCAACCAAAGCACATGCTCTGAGGCAATCCATAACAAACAGTTTTACTGAGGAGTTGCAAAGCTAAAGGGATTTAACCTTAAACATTCAGGTCTCTAAAAGCCACCTGTAACATCTACAATAGAAGTGCAGCTAAAGGGCTGGTAGTAATAGTGTCACTGCAATTCTACAATGACTTTGCTAAACTTAATCCAACTTTATTTCACACAAATTTTACTTTCTCTCCTTTATCAATGCCAGTGAATTCAGTGAGTCTGTTCAAAAGAGTGAGTGAAAATAATCTTCTTTGTAAGCACTATATCTTTTTGGATTACACGGCCATTATCTGAGAACATCTTCATATCCTAAAAATAATTCCAGATTTCACCACTCCTTTAGTTTTTCCTGCCAGATTTTGCTAACCATTACCCAGACATCAACAGCTCAAAAATCAGAACACAGAAGTCAAGAACAAAAAAAAAAAAAAAAGAGGAAAAAATAATAATAAAAAAAAGACATTAAAAGACACTTAAACATATTTTATTATTTTCTTAGGTCTGATCCTCTGGAGTTATTGAAATTATATTGCCACTATATATGAACAAAATAATTAAGAATTCAGTCTTTGCTTCCTTTGCTGTCCATTTCTTTTTCCAGCTAGATCCTGCCTTTGCCTTTAAAAGGTTCCCCATCTGTCTGTCTATAATGTACACATAGGCACTGCCACGGAACCATAAAGCAGGCGGAAATGCCGGAGGGACACGGAGGCGCTTTCAGAGACACCTTTACAGGGGGCAAGCGGACAGCACTTACCCACCAGTCGCACAGCACTGGGAACCAGAGAGAGAACAAGCAAGAGCCGAGAGCACAACATTGCCGATGCTGTTTTCTCTTCTTCCCTTCACCAGAAGCCATATGAGAGTTGCTGGCAACAAAGTGCTGAAGAGAGAACACCGACCAGTCCTCCTCAGTGTCGAAGGCTGGGTGGTTGGATAGAAAGCTCTGAGCGCTAAATAAGGAAATGTTCTGTCACATGCCACATTCCAAAAAAAACCCAAGATCACACAGCACAATTTTTGCCTTCGGAAAAAGGATGAGTTTTCACTGAGGGCAAGCCGTGTTGTCTTTGGAAAGCAGGTGATGCATGGAAGGTTGTGTCTCAATACTTTCCTGCTGTATCTCCTGAAGAGACACCGGGGGAGCTCATGGGTTCAAAACAACTGTCAAATACCAAAGACAGAAATTCAGCTTTTAAATCTTACACGTTAATTACGCAGTAAAAAAATACCATCAAGAAAACATATTAGTCTCATACTTTCATGTGTGAGATGAGACAGGGTTTAATTTTAGAGGATTTAAGTGAAATTCACTCTTTGGGATATTATAAAAATTACTTTCCTTCTAAATGAAATTGCCGTTGTCCTTCTGACCTTCCTTTCTGCATAAACGCAACTAGGAGAACAGCACCCAAAACTATCTGAAAAATGACTTATTTTAAAAACAATTTCCATTTTTCTTGTTAAGCAGGTAAATCTTGACAGACAGTCACCCCAAGAGCGAGTCGCCATTTCAGGAAATGCTGTATATCTCTTCTTATCCAGGAGCTTACATTTCTAAACGTATAGGTGGAAATCTATAAGGTGAAACAGCGCTCCTCTCCTGACTGCTATAGACTCTCCCTACAACTACATACAAGCCTGACTTTATCACAGTAGGTTTTTATCATGGAAACATTTTGTTTTCTTTAGAAAAAACTGATAAATGGGAAAAAAAACACAACAATCTGTGGTGTGAAAATATCATTTGAAGTGCAGTAACAGAGTTGTTCAGCACCTGTAGGAAAAATGCGATAGTAAGGAACATTGGCATCATCTCACGCTTCTTGTCAAGATGATTGCATTTCCTAAATACAGGATTTGTTCCTACTTGGATGCACAGCAGAAAGACAACACAAAAAAGAGAGTTAGTTCCCTGAGAAAGTCTACAGGCTTAAAATAAAAAGGAGAAATTGAATTGTGAAATATGAAATCACAAGGAAATGCAAGGTACAGATGTTAGGAAGTTAAGAGCAAAGTTAACAGATTTTATTTTTTTTCAGATGATGGCAAAATATACTAACAGCAATAAAATCATCAACTTCTTCTGGAAAAGACATTTTAGAATTTTTAATCAGCTGCCAAAGATCTTGCCTAGAAAGAGCAACAGTCCTCTTTGGCCTGAACTGATTTGTCTTAGACTGACAGCTTCTCCTTACAGCATGTGGCCTATTTATATAAAAGGTACATTGTCATTTATACTGTCAGGCGCTTTAACAGCCTTGTTTTATTCTTGTCCTCTTGTCCTTGTATGGTATGAGGCCAAGAGGAATTCCACTTTCTTCTCAGTTGGACATTGTGCAATAACAAAGACACAAAAAGGGAACCGTCCCTTTTCTTCACCCTCCTCTGCTCCTCAAGCCACACCAGCACCAGCTGTAGCCTGGCAGGAAAACAAACATTGGTTTGTTAAAAAAAAAACCCAAATACAAAAACCCCAAAAAACCACACACAAAAAAAAAACCACCCAAAAAAACAACCACGCAAAAGAACCTAAGCACTTGATAGGAATCCTTTCAGCCAGATAGTAGACCAGTTTTAGGTCTAAAAATCTGAACAATTTGTAACTGTGTACTTGGTGCTCCAAACACACCTTGTGCATTTGTACCCTTCCCACTACGGCCAGTATGGTGAGTTACAGGGTGCTGTGCTGGTTCCTGGAAAGCTCAAGGCTGTTGAAATCCCTGAGGCCAGACTCCAAGTAAGAGCAAAGCCAGAAGAGCAAACCTTTCTGCATCACCTGCACCCGACACCTCCTGATCACCATGAGCCCCCAGATGCACACCTCAGGGAGCACCAGGCAAGAGTTGGCACTGCCTTCTTGCTCCTTTGGGCTTCAGAAACGTGGCAACGTCAGGTGCCTTCATCTCACCGTTGCTCACCAGTGTCACTCCAGCACAAGCCATGAAGTGCAGGTTGGCTGATGCCAGTCTGGAAGGTCAGAAGCTGAGCTAAAAGGAAAGTTGTACTCCCTGGTACGAGTGTAGTGAATGCTCTCCTACTTCAAATTCAATTGCTAGACCTACATACTAGCCACTAATCTCATAAAGAGAAAATACCGAGAGCGTAGAAGTTGACCTGCTAGGAACTCCCTGGAAATCCTACTGAATTCATGAAACTTCTGCTCACTCAAAGAGTAAAAGAGCAACACAATATCAACAGCACCCTGTACCTCAGCCTATTTGACGAGTCTAAACGAAGAACAGGTGGAAGGTAACAGGCAACAGCTGCTTTGCAGCTGATAATTGGCCGATTGCTGCTGCCAGTGGTTCACAGAGAGCTGCAGTGACATAAAAAGACCCATGAAGTGCTTTGTGATCCTTCAACAGCAAAGATCCTTCAGGATCTGCTCTGCTGAAAGAGCAATCTCCACCAGGGTAAGTCTCCTCATGTGCTTGGCTGAGAGCAACTGATGCCCTCCTGCAGACCAGCCCCAACCACCAGGGACTGATGGCTTTCATGGGTTATGGCATTAATGGGGCTTGCTGTGCCAAATTTAGTTGACTGTTTCAGTGCAGAAGTAAGATGAGCTTGTGTTACCTACTGTTTTCCTGGGCAGGTTCTATCAAGGGGAACAGGTACTCTTTGCCACCCTTTGTAACCTTTTTCATTCAGGCTGGTAAAGGCATCTCTTTAAAGCTGCTCTGTTCGTCAAAAGTTCAAACAATAAGATTCACGTAGGTCAAAATACGAATTAACATAGGGAAACATACCCTTGGGCTGAAAGTAGCGTAGCTATTGCATTAATATGCTTGACTGTTGTACATACCTGGTGAAAGCAACCGCAGAGCGTGGAGTAATTAAGCAGAAAGGCAACGCCATGAAAGGGAGAACATAAAGATTTCCCTGGAGGGAAAGCAAATTTGAACACTGTTTGAGGAAGAGTGTTGTTTCTTTATTAACATTTTCTAAAGAATGAGGATTTAAATGCATTCCTTTTGAATAAATTGTGTTGTATAAATAAATAGTTACTAAAGAGTCTCAAAAGAGCACAATCATGATGCCCTTACATCTTAAGTCCATTATGCACTGCCAGAGACTACATGTGTGGGTACCACACAGACAATAGACTTTTCTAAAAGCACGTTTAGTGACAAACAAATGTAAAATGAAGCTTTAAATGAAAAAGACATCTCCCTAATATGGAATTATGAAATGAATCTTCACTAGTTAGGAAGGGAATCTATGAAAATTCTGCACTTTATTTTTTATCCATAGCAGGAGGTATTAAATGAACTAAACTAAAATTTTAAAATGTCAGGAAGTTTTTGGGGGCAATGAAAACCAGTTGTCATACTGTCATAAAATTGGTTTACGTTTTCTTCAAAAAATGCTGTGAATATTTGTGTTGGGATGAATAATTTGGTCCATATGATCTAGCTTTTATCATGGTAACAGCAACAATGTGATTAGTAATCAAAATGGCCATATTGTTTTTGCATCTAGAATTTGTTACATGTTAAGAAAAAGTAATGTACTCTATAAATATACTGGAACAAAAAATAAAACAAAAGCACTTCACTCCATGAAGTACTGGGATACGGCAGAAATACAGCAAGTTTTGTTATTTTAATCTTCACAAAATAACTTAATTTTGATAGAATGGTCAACAGTGTTAACTACATTAAGAAAGAACAAAAATAGAGCAAGAAAAGGATGCGTACTGAAATTAAATCAGCTTTATCTTATGTGCTTATATTCAGACTAAAGGACCGAATAACTCCATGTTGCAACCCTAAACCATTAATGGTAATCTCCAAGAAATTATCCAAGATGCATAATGTCTTAGAATATTGGAGAAGAGAGTTATGTGTACTTAAATCAGATTTAACAATAAATTCAATTTGGTTTAAGAGGGAAAAACTGTGGATCACATAATTCAATAAAAATATAATGAGAAATAGCATTGGATTTTGACTGCTATGAAGAGATATTTCTTTAATGCCTACTTTGCTAATAGTCTTATTTTTTAGCAGTTACCCAAAAGATATTAGACTCATTATACATCGTATGCTTGCACAGCAGGAACAAGCCAGGTGTAAATGTAAAATTATTGCTCAATTCAAGAAAGCCTTACTAAACTAAAAATCCTTACAATCTTCTTATCTTTCATCTATTTGGCAGGTGCCATTAACAAATAGCAGTGATCTTATCTTGAGCAGGAGTAGAGAAATCATTTTTCAGACCCCAAATTTTTCTTTATCTGATAGGACTATTTAATTTAGATATTCACTTTTTAACTCTGTGAGGTGATATACCCCAAAACAGGCTTCGAGTAACATATTCTGTTGACTGAGATGTACACTTACACATTTGACCCAGGAATCCACTGGATCATTATCAGACCCTCACTTCTTCAAGTGTTCAGTGTCAGCCCAGCCTGATTTCATAAATTTTGTAGGGACAGCTGAGGCTAAAACATCTTTAAGCCTTGGCTAAACATATGTCAAATTAACACGGCAGTTCATTACATTGCCACTTTATTAACCCATCTATAAAATCATATGTGGTCTTCCGTGTTTAAGGTTCCTCCCTTATTTCTGCTATACAAACTAAAAAGACCTTCAACTATCTGTGCCTCCTAGGAATCTGTTTTCTTTTTGTAACAAAAAACCCACTTTCAATAGAGGAAGAAGAATTTTCAAGGGCAAATAATGCCAAACCTGTTATTTTTTCTTTTTTAAAAGAATACCATAATCCCATCTGAAAGATGCAGAATTACATGACATCTGAGCAGATGGTGGAAGAATTTAGGCCACAGGAGGGAAGACTAGAGCAAGACATGATAACAGTCTGCAAAGATGTAAAATGTTGCTGCATGAAGAAAGGTCATAAATTACCCTACATATCTACTTGGGGGAGGACAAGAAATACAGGAAAAGAAACAATGGAATCAGTTTAGCAGGGGAGAATTTGGTACCAGGAAAAAAAATTTCTTAATAGCAGAATTAAGTATTTGGACAAATTGTTTACTGAGAGAGTCAAAAACAAAATAGGAAAGTACTTGTCGGAAATCAACGGAACTCATTTGTCTCTCCTGCACCGAGGATAGTCTTCAGGGTTTTCCCTGAAGGGTACCCTGGAGGTAGAAAGTTTACCTTTCTACCTCCAGAAATTTAGAAATATTTTACAAGTTTCAGTCCAACATTCACATATGCTCGTGAAAAGAAATAGAATTCTGACATTGATTTTCAATCTTAAACTGATATAACCCTTAACTTCCAAGTTAATTTTGATTCATAATTTCTCAATGCAGCAGGTCTTGTCATCCATTTTGGATACCTACGACAAACTGAGCCACTAACGTGCTCTGTTCTGACCCTCTTCTGTATGTGGCACTGGGGAGTCCCGGGCTGTTGATCAATGCAAGTTGTCCAATACAAGTGAGTCTCTGGCACCTGTGGGCACTGTGGAAGAGCACGAAAAAAGATGAGTGACTGCTACTGAGAAGCTGTCACAGGTAGCCCACGCACTTTGGTGGTCTCTCCCCTGCTTTACCAGACCCACAAGGCATTAACGCTGCTCTAGGGGAAAAGTAGTCTGTAGTTCCTCGGGCCAGTTGTATAACCAAAGGAACATGGGCTCAATTTAAAAAGCAAGCAAATTTGGTGAAAAACAAAACCCAGCCACCCTTTGCAACATGAGCAAGAGAAAAGTGAAGCATGAAGGAGAGCAGATTTCAGGCTGAGGTTCACCGACAGCCTGAGTCAAGCCTGTGAAGACCTCACTGTGTCCTATGCCCAGCTGGGCAGGGCCACCCTCGCCCTGGAGCTGGCACTGGGTCTATACAGAGCATACTAAGATAGCAGAAATGTAGTTCTTTTTTCCTTAATGCGCAGAAGCATCCCACAATGAGGTCAAACTAGACCCAGAATGGGTGGGTGGTGGGAGTGATGGCTGAAAAGCTCTGGTGTGAAGGGCAATTCTCTAGGTCCATTGTGCAACATCAGCTTTGGGATTGTGAGACCTAGTCAAGGTTCCCTTGGAGAGAAGGAACAGCTGACTACTTAAAAAATTCTCTCTTTTTCCACAATTCTGGGGTGTTAAAGTAAGAATAGCATGCTAAAACAAAAGAGTAAACTACAGAAGCAAAGTTGTCATCATCCTGATAGATGTCTGAGTGAAAGCTGGGAGCTGAGGAGGTCTCAGTCCTTGTTTCCAGTGATGGGGCTACAGACCCTGCATTCAAGGAAAGAAAGGCTCCCATCTGGGAGATTGCACCCAAGGTCTGTCACAGCCATAGACGTTGCCCAGCCCCGGCTGATGATCCAAGAGCATTTGAACCTCAATATTTTGGCTGAGGTACAGCAGACCAGTGTACGGTCCATGACTGCTGATTTACAGATGCACTCAACAACATTTTGTACTATCCCTTAACTGCTTCTCGTTAACTGAGCGTCAGTAATCATTGGAAAAAATCAACATGCATCATTAGACTATTGTTTAAATAATGGATTGTGTAAGAAAAAATAACCGATCCAGCCATACTTCCTGGATAACAGTATATAGTTATAAAAATAACTGGAAAAAAATGCCTGTTCTTTATATTATCTCTATGATGAGTCATTGCTTTTTTTTCCTTAGCTTTATCACTGTTTCCTTCCTTATAAAAAAACCCAACCATATACCACTTTCCAGAAAGAAACACTTCAAAATATTTTCCACTGGGATAATGCTTCAGGGAGCATCTGGACAACGCTCTTAGTCCTATGGCTTTGTGTTAGGCAGTCCTGCAAGGATCAGGGAGTTGAACTCAGTGATCCTTATTTGTCCCTTCCAATGTGAGATATTCTATGATAATTTGCTACACCTTTTTAATCCCTTTCTTTATCTTGATTCCCTACCATACCTAAGTGCAGCATTTGACTTGAATATTTATGAGAAGCATATTGAAGAAGAAAAATTGGCAGCATGAATTCAAGACTGTTTTGTTCCCCCAGTTCCTGTGGATTGGTGAGGTCCAGAACATGATTTTAAATATGAGTAACAAGGATATCTAAAAAATGTCCCGTCTGAAAAATATCCTAATGCCAGCTCCCCAACACCGATTCATGGTCTGGACTACCTATCAGTCTCTATGGCAGTGGGAGGTATGTAGTAGTAAGTAAAGTTTCTTCACATCAACTGGTAAGGCAGACACTGTAGCTCTTCCCCTCCTCACGCACCTTCCAACTACAATTGTATCAAACCTATTTTCTGAAAGAGGAAGGAAATTTCATAATTAACAGCACAGAAGGAGATAGAGAGAACAGACATTCACACGGACTGTTACCAAAGGAATCTCTTAACTGCAAAACTATAAAAAGATCTTTGGGGTCGGTTTCTTTTTTTTCTGGGAAGTTACACACAGTAGTTCACGTAAAGAGTAAAAGGAGCTCTAAGGGCTGGCTTTAATCTGAAATAGTTTCCGGATTTCTTTGTTATGAAGTGCATCTAAATCTATCACAGCTCTTCCAGGCATAGTCTGAGCATTGTAATATCACTGGAATGCAATTTGTTCTTCTTTTAGTTCTTTTGGGAGTTTGAATTCATAGCTCTATGAGAGCAGAAAGTGGTTTGCCTAAGGCTCAGTTAGTTAGACATCAGTTCATTTTACCTACTTCTCAAGACTGCCTAATCCTGAAGTTATCACCTTACTTAGCCCTGGGCACACTACTTTGGCCACACCATTTGTGCAAAATTGCCCGTTTTGGAGAGAAAGGCCCCTATCCCTTGCCTAAAGTAATCCGTAGTTGGGCAAGCAGTCATCTGCCTGCCTAAGGGACAAGCTCGGCAGCTTGAACTAATAAGCTTGAAAAGAGCTACAGGGGTGATGGTCATGGCTGAGACTTATGGCTCAGGTCCCCTTTGTCGGACAAGTTTTGTTTGTCCAGTTTGTGCTGACAACGCAAACCTCATGTGCCACAGGGAGCTGGGGACAGGGCTCCAGATCTGCTTTAGCCCAGCCACCAGCCACGGGCATGTGGTCAGACCAGCCTCCCTCTTGCCTCTCCTCTCTCTGGCTCATCCACTCCTTGCTGCACGGACACAAAAACAGCGGCGCAGAGCGGCCTCACCTAAGGTACAGCAGGCAACGCATTTGGGGAACTTTTAAGGGTTTAGATTCAACTTCTTTTACCCGCTGCTGGTTTTCCGCAAATACCTTGCTTGTTAAAAACCAGGCAGTCAGTCATCTGCAGCCACTGCTAACACCTTGTAACCGTCTTAAAAAAGACTTCAGCAGACCAGAGCACAAAATGCTGAAGGCATCTAATGCTTCTTGTTAAGTCCTGCCTTCTCAGGGAAGAGGTAAACACCCAGCATAAAGGTACCAAGCTATTTTCTGGGGATTTATATCTGAATCAAAATGTAGAGATGGGGAGAAGCACCCCATATACTACTCAGCTCTCTTCTAAAATGAAATCTGAGAAAATTGAGAAAAAAATTCCTCAACCTGGGCATTTCAGACAGGAAGGCTGGATTACACCCACTAATGTCACTAGCCTCGAGAATTATCTAATGTAGAAAAAAATTACCAGGTTCTCTGTGCATTGTTAACCAAAAACTAACAATTTCTTCACTAAAGCATAGACAGAGAAAGAGGAAACTTAGGAACTTGAAAAGCTGAATCTTGCCAGTCCTGTCTCTGCAACTAATGAATGTTAAGAGGATAGAAGAGGAAGTGAAAAATAATTAAGAATGTAGGAGCAAGCTATATGTAGAAACACCCATTTGACAGACAGCTGTGAAATGAGCTGGTCATCTATAGCTGGATTTCCATGGACAACACCAGAATCTCTATGGTGACTAAGAAAATTTTGCACGGCCCAAACCTGCCCTGATTTTCAACATATCCAGACAGAAAATGTTAGATTCGTGTGTTTGTTCCCAGCTCTGCCCTTGTCAAACCTATCGAGCTCTCCTCCTTTCCAATCAAACCTCTAATTTTTACATCTGCACCAAGTGATGTTGTTGTGAATTCTAACTGACATCTACAAAAATGTTTTCAGCTCCTCAGATATAAGACCTTGTGTCATGATACACAGCATTAAAAACTCCTAGGATGGCTTGAACTACCTCTAGAAACCTGGTAAGCCTTGGCCAAAAGTTCAAATTCAAGTCACAGCCAGTTCCCAACTAAAGGACTATCCGAGGCCACATCCTCTGCAGCCAATGTCACGCTTTTTTCCAGTTAAGACTTATCGTGAAACATTCATCTAAGCAGGCACATCATCCATCAAAGTACACTTTTCTGGATGCTGTTCATATCGCTGTGTGTACAGAGTGCTCTTAACTTAGCTGAATTTCCATATTTATGAAGCCAATGTGCATTTAAAATGAGTTTGGGCTCCTGCCCACATTTTTAGTAATTTCGCTCTTTTTCTTGGCAGCAACAGTCTGTCAAACTTGGGTCTCTTCTGGAAAGCTTCAGTGCAGAATACGTTTTCCTTGTTATTTTACATGAAGTGGTGTCACTGCATTCATGAGTAGAATTCTTCATACCAAAACATGTGCGTGCACTGTTTAAAGTGCGCTCTTCGTTTCAGTAACTCTTTGCCAGCTGCTTCATTCGGAGGCACGAAAACAAAGGAAGATGAGTAAATATTTGCAAGATCATTTCCTATACCATCAACATCGATTAGTTCTGCACAAGTTCTGCCCAACTTTGCATAAAACAACAGCACGGATTAAAGATCGAAACCAGATGTGCTGTCTGGGCTGCAGGATTAAAGAAGATGAATTTGGTTAGACTTAACACTTAGAGTACAGGGGAAATTTACAGTTCTCAGTTAACAGTGCTGAAAGCTAGAAAGGTTTTTAAGCATATCAGAAAACAACAAACAGTATGAGAAAACAGGAAAACCAAGGAAATATAAGCCAGGCAGATTAATTTGAATTCCTGGAAATGTGGTAGGAAAAATGCTACTATTTGTTAATCATGAGAGGATAACTAGATAGTAAGGTATCACAGTCAAGCCCTAAGGAAAGAGCAGTAATTACCAGTTTATGTTTAACTGGAAGGTGTCCTGACAAGGGTTTTATGGAAAGACATGTTCTGTGTGTTGACAGCTCAGGTATTGGCAAAAGGTGCATTTAATATAAAACTTGGCAAAGGAAGGTAAATTAAACAGTGCTCAGGAAGAGGCATCACTGCAGAGTTGCCTAGCCTGTAAATGGGTGTTGGCACGTGCCCTTCACCCATGCCAGCCAGCGCTCCCCCAAAGGGATTCCTAGGTACAGTTTGGCACGAGCAGCGTTGGAGGGACCATTCCCACGGAGCAGTTTGAACACAGCCGCCGGCAGCCTGTTACGGAGCAACCAAGAGCTTATTGCAAGCACAGACGTGGACCACTCTCGCCCGGTTGTCCTGAGCGTCACTGCAAATCACACCGATATTATAAGCATAGAAGCTTCGCGTAGGTTGCCCAGGGGAGGGGTGAAACTTTACGAGAGGTTGTATCTGTCAGCAGCTGCTTAGTTTTAGCTGCCTTTGAGCAGGACCTTTTCAGTTCCCTATTTCTATTATGTATATGACAAAAGGTCCCTATTCACAGGATATATCAAATTCTAAGATCTTTAAACTAGAAATTACGTTGTGCCTTCTATTGCTTACTTTAGTATTAGAAGAAACTCTGTTTGCATTTTTCTTTTAGTGGCATCCAGAACAAAAGAGAGTACGTTTATTCAAGAATGATTGAAATCCCTCCTAAATTGTAAAATTAGATACTGTTGAAGCTTGCGAATCTGAGGTGATACATCGTCTCACAAAACAGCTCGTGTGACAGGGAAGTGACACCTTCCAGTGTGTGTCTGTGTACCAAAGTTTTGTGTACTGCTTGTTTTTATAAGACTCTGAAGTTACACGCAGTGCTGTCAGCGAAGAACTCGACATTTCCAGCATCACACCAGACTTGTACCGATGCTGTATGTTAGGAATTATAATTGTTATTTTTGCAATTACTTTGCTGAACTTCAAATTTTGAGTATCGCTGAGTGATACCACTCCTGTGTGCAGGCTAGAATGGCTGGATCATAGAATTATAGAATCATAGAATCACCAAGGTTGGAAGGGATCTTTAAGATCATTGAGTCCAACCATCAACCTAACTCTGACAAAAAAACCCCATCACTAAACCATGTCCCCCAGCACCACGTCAACCCGTCTTTTGAACACCTCCAGGGATGGTGCCTCAACCCCTTCCCTGGGCAGCCCATTCCAAGGCTTAATAACCCTTT
>JAOXNO010000013.1:21225651-21245719 GCA_028565335.1 Limnodromus scolopaceus
TATTGGAAGGCTGCTACGAGGTCTCCCTGGAGCCTTCTCTTCTCTAGGCTGAACAACCCCAGCTCTCTCAGCCTGTCCTCACAGGAGAGGTGCTCCAGCCCTCTGATCATCTCTGTGACCTTCCTCTGGACCCGCTCGAGCAAGTCCACATCTTTCTTATGCTGGGGGCCCCAGAGCTGAACACAGTACACGGAGATAAAAAGTATATGAAACCATTTTCCCTGACAATTCAGGCTGGATCTATCAAATATTCTTATTAAAAATGCATTTAAAAGAAAAAAAAAAAAAACAAACAACCAAACAAAGTGTTTTCTCACTATTAATTGCTTTGAACATTTTTTTTCGTAGGGGAGACAGATGTTCAAAGTTTTTATATTTCCACAGTGTAAAGCTTCATGTTTCACACTGAAGAACTCTATTTTTAACACTTGCAAAAATAAAAAGCACATTTGTACTTAAAAACATTTAAGCTGTATTTTTAGACAGGTTCCTCTTCCTCCCTTAATTGCTTGGGGAGTACGATTCTGATAATTGCTTGCGGGACTGGCTGGCTAGGCTCTGCAAAGCTCATGGATGACTCCATTGCCAACCTGCCAATGTGTGGAGATCCACAAGCTGGTTCCACTGGTTCCACGTTGCATCTGTTATATTTGTGTGGTGGATCCGTTTGCCAATGGCAAATATGGACTATTTCAAACTCTCACCTGGTTGCTGTGTGCAAACACAGCAAAATCTGTGTGTATACGGTGACTCATGCTAGCCGCCAAAAAAACCACAGGACCAAAAGTAACCATTAAAAAGGAAAAGTTCTATGCTGTTTGGTTGCCTTAGCATGTCTTCCCATGCCCCTGTCAGCAAAGAAATTAACTAGGCTCCACTGCCCGCCCCCACTTGATGTTTTCTGCTTGGCCATCCAGCAGATCCCAGCACACTTCAGTGGTACCAGCCCCACCACAGCAAATGCCAAGAGATCAATGCTTTTAAACCAAGAACAGGAAACAGCGACGGGTTCTTCTCCAACATTGCTTCTCATTGTCCTTAACAGAAGTTACTCTTGGCTTTGATGCAGATGCACATGCGTGAACGCCAATACACAAAGCACACCCAGTGCATAAGCAGCTTGGCTTGATGTATATTAATCATTACTTCTAAAATAACCCAGTGCACAGAAATTAAGAACTTACTTTTGGGAATTTTGCAAATAAAATTCTGGTCAACAGAACAGTAATAGTTCCTCCAGGTTCCACTTGAGACATCCATATCAACACAGTGTTCATCAAAAATTACTGTAGGCTCTCCTTTCTCCCAGTTGACAAATTCTACTGCACTCCTGTCTATCCATATCCATTCCCCTAAAATTAAAAATATTAACTAGTGAGTGAATGAAGTGGGGAATCGCTTCTAGTCTACGAGACACAACACTGGTTATGGAATTTACTAGTTGATTAAATTAACATCACATTGGGCTCATTTCTCACTCTTTTAACTGTCAGAGGCATTCAGATGGGAATGTACCAAATGTAAATGCTCACAGACAAAGTTAACTGCATCAGCCTTCAGGGCCATGGCTGTCAGTGATGTAAGGAGGACATGCCCAGGCTGCCCATGGACTTTTAGCTGAAGGCAGTTCTCAGAATTCATCTGTTCTAGCTGAAAACTAACAGATGAACCTGGCCCACCATGCAACAAGGTGCCTGCCATTCATTGCTGGTGGTGCAAGACAGGGACTTGGGCAGCCATGGCCAAGGCTACTTACTGCAGCCCAGTCAAGACTCATTCCGGAGATGTGCTCTCAAAGTCTGCCATGAAAAACAGGCTTCAGAATTACAGTGATATAGCATATAGCAAACAGGATCAAATTTGCAGTTTAAAAAGGAAAAGGAAAAAAAAAATGCTAGGTGAAAATAAAAACGTTCCACGTTTTTATGAAAAATTTATGAAAAAAAACCTGAAATTTAGATTGAGAAATGTTGCTAGGCAGCTTATATGAGCTGCTATCCCCTGTGTTGTTTAGAAATAAATTTCAGTTTAAGGCTGCCTCAGCTTTTAATTACAAGACAATATTTTTCTTAAAAGACTAACACTGGTTAAATGCCAAGGACTTTGAGTAAAGAGAAGTGATGGGAAACATTTTAATCTACTACTGCAGTGTTAAGTTATAACCTTTTACAGGCTGAAATATATTCTAGCTATAGTAAAGATACAAAAAGCATAGCCTTCTTGGTGGTTGGTGTTTTAAGTTTTTTTATCAAAAAAGCTATTAAAAATTTAACAGTTGATTTCTCTTTATTTTTTTTAGTATTTACTATATTAGTATTTAATATGTTATTTATTTTCATCTCAGTATGCATTGTGAAATAATTACCATCAATATTTTTGAACAATCCTATCCAAAACTTTCTGAATTCACTTGCGATTGGGGACAAATGAAGCAAGAGAAAGTTCAATTCATCTGAATCTTCTATGGAAACCAGAGAAGCACCTAAAAACAGGAATTAAGTATTACATATGACTTCAGCAAGATTTTCCATAAGAAATTAATTTTATCAGTAAAGTATTATGATGTTTTGTGATTGACTTTTTCTTATAGTAGAAAATCTTAATAATAAATTTAATTTAGCTGTAGCTTATATTTGATATACCTACACACACATCTATGTGTGTCTATTATCTCTTGGTTCTGGATTAAAGAAACAAACACACAAACAACCTGTAAAATATCCTAATAAAAAAAAAAAAAAGTCACTTACCCATTTGAATACACGTCATGGAAGCATCAGGCCAGCTTTCCTCAGAAGTGGTGTGAACATAGTAGCAATGACCACGGAAGGGAATCCAAGATCTACCACGCTTCGGTTCAGGACACTTTCCAGGAAGCTGTGGTGGTTCAGTAGGGATTAACTCTAGTAAGGACACACATAGGTTTCAGTGGGCTCTTAAAAGCCAAGGGAAACTTGTACTCCTGCACCACACATCAGCCCTACCAATTTGACAGTGATTCCAGTAAAAGAAATATTGCAGAGACTTCACTAATGATAAAAGGTTGAACTCATCTTGGTAAACTAGTAATAAATGATACTGGTTGGAATTGATTCTGCAATCTGCCAAAGGAGGCTAACACCAGTCTTACTGCAATTGTCTTCAGCAAGGCAATTTTTTCTTAAAACTTGTGAAGCAGAATGAGGAATGAGTCAGTATGCATAAAGAATCTTGACACCACCACCACAAGACAGCGGCATGGGTCCACCCAGTTCGTCACGAGGTCAGCCAGAGAAGGTGTCTGTACCTGCCTATGTATGTACTTCCTAGGCTATGTAAAAGTAGAATTAGTAGCCTATTGCATCACCTGATTAAAGCCAAAGCAGAGCTTAAGTTAAGACAAAATTTGCAGTGAAGTATGGTGCAGAGATCATGAATTTCAGGTATAATATAAAATATGTTTGAAAATCAGGTGCAATATTTGAGCTCTAAAGTATCTCAGTAGAAGCTTCCCAGGATCTTTTACTTTCAAATTAATCGATTTGGCTGCTACACTGACAGAAGTTTCTTACTTTCCAATTTTACAAAAGATACTTTAAAATGTAAAAATATATCATTGACGTATTTATAGTTAGGTTAAAATTGATCAGTTCTGCAGTTCCTGACAAACAAGGAATCAGAAAAAATCTATTGCTTGTGGCATGAAACGTTGCGGTTGTCTTCATGATGCGCACGTGTTGAATGGCCTGTGAAATGAAATGTCTGGAGATCATTCAAGACAGGCTGGATCTGGGAGTTCTTCCTTAACAAAAGCAATATTTTATCACAAGGCATACAATATTTATCACAATCTTGGCACATGTAGAAAAGTTAAATTCAAATAATTGAATTGAATTTAAATTCCAGCCTCCCAAATCACATTTCTCCCATTCACAACTTACCATCGGATTGTTTACAGAGAGATAAAAATGTTTCATTGCAAGATGCCGTCTTCCAAAAACCATCCAAATCTAGATAGACACAGGCTGCATTCTTATTTGGCTCTCCACTGCCCCAGTTATAATACCGGCTCCTTCTTCGATCTGACCATACGTAATGGCCATAAGTCTAAAAGGAAACGACGTAAGTCTGATGAGGAGAGGCTGATGGAGCTGGGGGTGTTCAGTCTAGAGAAGAGGAGGCTGAGGGGAGACCTTCTCGCTCTCTACAACTCCCTGAAAGGAGGGTGTAGCCAGGGAGGGTCGGTCTCTTCTCCCAAGGAACAGGTGCTGGGACAAGAGGAAATGGCCTCAAGCTGCACCAGGGGAGGTTCAGGTTGGAGATTAGGAAAAATTTCTTCACTGAAAGGGTTGTCAGGCATTGGAATGGGCTGCCCAGGGAAGCGGTTGAGGCACCATCCCTGGAGATATTCAAAAGATGAATTGACATGATGCTCGGGAATATGGTTTATTGTTGGTGTGTGTGGTTTTTTTGGTGTTAGGGTTTTTGGGTTTTTTTTTTTGTTTGGTTGGTTTTTTTTTTTGTTTCTGGTTTTGGTGGTTTTTTTGTGGTTGGACTAGGTGATCTTAAAGGTCCCTTCCAACCTAGGCGGTTCTGTGATTGTGTCACATGCAATGATTAGATTGAAAGAATATTAAGATTGCACTTGGAGGTATGTAAAAGTTAGGAAATATCAGAATCGTGGTTTCTCACACAAAATTAATTTATCCCCTCTGTCATCAGTATGCAACAGTCTGTCCCAGACTTCCACTCTGCACAGCAGTTAGGGCAGCAGTTCTACAGATGTCCACTTAGAACACAATTTATGTTATTCATTTCACACCATCTGTCCTCTGCAGCAGATGGGCAAAGGGCCTTGCAGTAACAAATGTGAACGCACAATTAATTTTATCAAAGGGGTCCACAAATACACACAGATCAAAGAAAGATTGCAGAGAAACTATTGTTAGCACCCCTTTAACGCAGGCTTCTCTATATATTTAGAAAGCAAATAGAAAAAGCTGGAGTTCCACTGGAGAAAGGAATACAAGGATGTTTTTCATGGGGCATACACCACAGACCTCTGCTGCCCGTGCTGGTGGGGATTATGGCAGGTTTCTAGCTCTTGCAAGGACTGGTTATTAGAGACAAGTTGAGCATGTATTTTTTCAGTGGATTTCACCACTATTTGCAGAAGACAGCCAACATAAGTCACGGCCATGGCTTCTGTCACACCATCCTGCACAAATATGTTTATCACAAGCATTTGATGCACTCACCATGTTGCTGCTAAAACCAATCCACACAGGCTCCCCGTGCTTTAGTATTTGTAACCACAGGTAAGATTCCGCATAAGGGTCCAAAACGCTGGCGAGTTCTGCAGATTGGTCTCTGCAGTTCTTCTGTGCTTCTTCCCAGCTCATTTTGTAGTTGATGACTGCATAACGGTCATCACCGTAATTGTTAAAGCCAAACATTGGAACTACGGGTTGGGAGTTTTGCAATTTGGGGTCTGTAATGAGCAAACAAACAAAAAGAACAGTTTATATTGCCTAGGCATATAACACTGAGAGAAGATCTAGTGTACTAGAACAGTCAAGTAATTAAGAGAGGCTGGAATAACAAGTTAAGATGTGCCCCAACTATCCCTGCAGTGATGAAAGCCATATCTTCACTTTCTGTGACAAAATTTTCTAATCCTTGTTAGAATAACCTTTCAGCGTAAATATTTGTATCACCTCCAGGAACACGCCCTGCAAGCTTCCCAAAGCATATTGTCACTGTGTAGGGCATTGAAGGGAACAAATCCCCCAATTTTTCCATGATATATTAGCTTTTGTTGTATATGTGACAAGGAACAGGATACAGTAAGAACACCATGAGCAAGCAGAGGGGTGTAAATGCTGCTGATGAAATTGCGTAAGTAGGACTGTAAAGGAAACCAATGAGGGCAGTTTTTCAGAATAAAGAAGTTGCAGTGCTTTTAAGTGTAACTGTAGAATTTCAGTTTTGAATACCTTGCCCATAGAAAGACAAACTACTGTTCTTTGTTCTCCCTCCTGATCACCAAAAATAGTAAAATACATGATGACCCATAGGTATAATTTTTTTTAATTTACCGGTCTAGTCCTTAAAATAGTGATTCTTAAGATTTTTTTCTCCAAAAAGTAAAATGTGTGCTCATTTTGTTAGAAAGGTCCATAATGCATGTGATACTGACAGATTAATTTCACTTAATTCAGCCCTTTTTGTGGCTGAATATGGGAAAGTCACTTTTAACACCAGTTCAACACAACCACAATAAATCAGCGGTACTAGCAAGTGGTGAAAGAAGACTCACCAGAATTTTTCTGGCATATGTAGCTTTTGCTTGCTTTACATTCTTCATCTTTCCATTTCCCTGCCTGTTCAATAGGGTTCTTCATCATAAAAACACAGTCATCCTACAGAGGAAATGAGATTAGCAAGAAAAACATGTGGATGTGTAGGAAATGTTCCTACTCCTGATGGATATACGGGCTCACTTGTTACATGCGGTCACACACAGGTGAAGAATATGAAGATCCAATATATGGACTCATACAAGCAATGGTCGGGGCAGTAACATGACAATAAAGCATCTACAACTCAGCCCTAGGAAAGTTTGCGCTTGGATGGTGGAGGGAGCTGCAAAGCACAGCACAGAGGGAGGAAGAAGTGTCTGGGACTATCTGCATGTGTATGATCTCTGCGCAGGCACATGCGTGCGGGCAGGTAGACATGCGTGTGCTAGGTCTGGGCCACAGGACGTTTAAGCTCTGGTGTTATCCTGGAGGCAATGGGGAAACTCTCCTCAGCGCTGAAGCTCTCCTGGAGAGCTGAAATCCTCTTCCTGCCCCAATCCAGCACTAGGATCCAAAGCTGTCACACAGTGCGGTAGTGTAGAGGTTGTGATCAGAAACAACATTTTGTGGGGGACACCTCCCAAACCCTGCAATATGGGCTCTTCACCTTCCTCCTTTGCCTCCCCCAGCATGAGAACCTGCTGCTGTGCTCTCTGCAGTGGGAGGCAGCAGCTCTCCCCACCTCCTCTCAGCCTAACCCATGCTACCTCCAACACCCCTCAGGGGCATTGGCCCAGGGCTTGGCTGCAAGTGAAGGAAGATGTATGTGCAGCCATTTGTGTAGGGCAACGGGCATAGCCTTCTACAGAAAGCGTACACATGTGTGTGATGGGGAAGCCCTGGGAATCCCAAAACCCAGCTCTAGCCTGGATGGCAGCAGAGGTTGGACCTCACAGAACTTTTTCCTGGTTTAGCTGGACTCAAAGCAATTCTGTTATGAAAAAGAGAGGAACTTTCTAAAGCTATCGGGGAGTAAGCATAAAAGTATTACTATCGAGTTCAGTATTCTACATTAGCCATTTTATAATTATTAAATAACACTGAGTTTTGTCTTGCAATTAAACACAAAATGGTATAACAGAGCCAAAACTTTCAAAGCATGCAGAAGATGTCTTTCAGAAGGAAGACTTGATAGAAGGTATAGAGGAAGAAGACAGAAATGAGAAAGGAAGATCCAGAGTTTCCTTCTTTTGAGGATTTTGTTCAAAGCGTTCGTCTTGAAAAAATATGTATGAAGTTGAAAAAAAACGTATGAAGGTAGATCTCCCACATGATTACTCTGCTTTTAAAAGCAACAAGATTACTAAAAGTCTTCATAAAGGAAACTTTGCAGAAAATACTGTTGTAGCTACATACATATTAATTATCTGATAAAATTATAAAGTTTACGAGATAAATAGAATTTAATGTTTACCTTACTGTAATAACTTCGAGAACCTTTTGCCCAATTGGTATAGTAAACTGGGCTTCCATCTGTCCATAAGTACGTGTGCTCCTTATTTATGTCATTCAGTCCAATCCAAGCATCAGTTTCAGCAGTTTTTAAGGGGGACATGAGGAAAGCTGAATGGAAAAAGAACAATTGTACAAGAAAGGAAACTGAATGCACCTTTCCCCAACAGTGCAGACTTCAGAGTGCCTGGAACCAGGATGATCAGTTTGGGTTTTCTCTTTTTTAATAAGGTGGTAATCTTATGATAGAAATAAAAAGAATAGATGGTCATCTGATGTTAAAGTCAGAAAAAGTATTTACAAACTCAAAGATGGGCAAGTTTTGATATATAAAATTTTTTTCAATTTTTTTTAAGGAATTTATGTGTATATTCTTCTATGTTGTTCATCATCTGAGGAAGCAGGGAAAATGTTTTAATGGTATTACAGAAATTAACAGGGGTACACTAAACCTTGGCACATAGAAAATGAGCCCACAAACTCTGCACTCCCTTTTCTTCTTTGGTAACTTCTTTGTTAACCAGACTTAATAACTTCCTTTCTAAACAGGCATAACACAAACAAAACTACTTAATAACCACATATGTATGTACTGAGACCTTGCTTTTTGAAAGCAAGATGCTTTTTCCCTTAGCTCCTAGGCGGACTGACTTTCCACCAAAAGAATGTCCTTCTGCTATAGAAAAAAGTATAAACCACAAGCACTGATGCAGTGAGCTGGGAGATGGTCCATGTACAGCCTTCAGGACCTGAAGCATCACGTTTCCTGAGCAAGCATGAGGCCTCAGTAAAAAGCCTGTAAGATGCTGAGCAGCAGCAGCAAGGTCAGCAGGCTGAGGTCCAGCAGAGCAAGGGGCAGCAGGGAGAAGCTGGGACTCCAACACTGGAGCCTTCTTCTGCCTGAGGATGCGTCCTCCACTGACCCCCGCAGCATTTGGCTCAGCAGCTAGGAGCATGATGATTTGGTTTCGATATTACTCCCTTTGTATGCTGTTTTTACATGTACACTTAGAAAAATTAAAATATGGATTTGTTATTATATGACAAGCCCCTCATACAAAACCTTAATATTTGAACAGTATGAATTGTTTTGTATGTCCTATATTAACCCCAAAGCTAGGATTTTAAAAGTTAATCGAGATACTAAAACGTATGCGAGCAATTTTCCAAGGGTGCAGTTTCCCATTCAACATAACTTTATATTAACATATAAATTAACATAATTTATATTAATTTATGTCACATAAATAATAGCATATATTGCAGAAGCTATAACACCTGTTTTAATCTGTTTATCAGGAATTACTTGATGTCTCATTCAGTATCAAAATATTGGTACTTTATACCTTGTATTTCCTTTTTTGATATAGTAGCCAGGTTTCCTCCCAAATCGATGCAATTGTTCCGTGCACCGTGCCATGTCAATGTGTCGTTTTCATTAAGGCCAAATAGTTTGAAACACTGCAAAAAAGAAGGGTGCCAAATCTGTAACTGGCTGGCGTCTGAGTTTCTGGTGCAAACATCTCTGTTTGTAACAAACAAGATAAACTGGATATTTAAAACAAAAAGGGAGATTAGCTAATTTAGCAGTTCTTTCTAGTCCTTAGATCTTTATGAAGATGAAGATCCATACTAGAAAACTAACATAAAGTCCAATATTTTAGCATTAACTTAGAAGGAATATGTCAGTCTAATGATTTCAGTAGAAATTATGTTAAAGCTTCTCAGCACACTGCTGAGGTGTGACTTGGAGGAAAATCTAAGAAGACCTCAGAAAACTAGCAAGGCTAAGATGTGGTATGGAAGCTAAACCTCTCAGCTTCTGTTGCCCTGTTTGTCAAACCAGGTTTGGCTCTCACAGGATAATCACAGAAAGAGAATGATTCTGACACTACAAAGAAAACCATGAATTTACCATTTCTTGTAAAATGATCTATGAGATTTAAGATGCCATCAGACAGCTTTGTCAGAATCAAGCAACATAAATGTGCTAATTAAAGCATGCAACTCAAAAGCTGATGAGGAAATTCTGGCAAAAACAGGAGGTAGGTCTATGACAGTGGGAAGGCACGTGTAAACCCTTGGAGAGGAGTCAAGGAAGGAGCCTTTGGAAGCTCCTCTTCTAGGAGGTGAGGAAGAGAAAGGCACTTTAGCTCCAGAGAGCACCAATAAAAGAAACAAACTTTGAGTTTGTGACTCTTTCCCCCAGGACTGAGAGAGGGAACGAAAGAGAAGACGGCAGCCAGCAGATCTCTAACAGAGGAGCTCCATTACACTGAAATCATATTTTGGTTTAGACAAAAGAAAGACAGATGGAACTAGTTGAGGCAAGCATTACCTTCATTGCTAGGTGTATTCTCAACAGTATATACTGTTGTTTCATAGCTTTTATAGCCTAATTCATGAAAATCTATGAATTTTCACTACTGACAGTCTCTTATCCTGAACTGTCGTCTTTTGAGAAGGCTAATAGTGATCATACATAGTAGTGTGGTGAAGATTATAACTGGATTATTTAAAAACCTTAACAGATGTATGGTTACAGAAAAAACCTGGCAAGTCTGCTCAAGGGAAGGTACCTTAGGAGCTTAAGAGCCAGTGCGTAGTAGGCAAGAATCCAGGCAACCTGTGACAGCCAGATAAGCTCTGCACAGTAACCATGAACATACAACAGTTCCAACGCAAGAGAAGTTGCTCAACTATCCTTGGCAACATTAAACATGAGCAAAAATATAAGATGAATCTTTCTTCTTGTATGTCTCATGACCTCCCTCATAACTGCTGTGATCCCAATAGAGGCTATAATTTCTCTTTCAGGAATTGTATTTTTAGAGTTTTTAAATATACACAATCAGAACATATTTTGTGATAACTGAAAACACTGCTACAACTGAAAAACTGAATCAAAGATGGATTTTATTCTGCTATTTTTAAAATGCAATATACTGACATTTCATACTGCACCTTGTTATCAAAGAGGAGCCAGTCTTCTGGACACCCACCCTTTGGTGGTGGTGAAGTGGGAGCGACAGTTGGACGAACAGTATTGTTAAGCCTTTCACAAATGAATAACTCCACGCTGCCACAATTGAGATCATTCCATGTACCTGAAAGCAAATTAGAACAAAAGAAAAACAAAATGCAATTGAAACTGTGATAAAAAGTGTCCTTTGCTAAAGCAAATCAGGAAAGTAGAACTGGCTGTATTTTTATTTCTCTCCCTGACAAATAATGGATAATTTTTATGTATGTTCCCTAGAAATATTCAGGTTTCCAACAACATTAAGAATATGAATATTTTGTCTGAGAACAGAAATATGTCAATATTGACAAACCATAGCATTGCCAAAGGGGATTTTTAATCCAAATGCTTAGTTCACCTCTCTAAGTTCTGTAAGATCTCTAGAGTCAATCTGTCTATATAAGGTACTTCACCCTTGTTACCTTGCTACCTGAGCTTCTCATAGTCTTTTGGTCTTCTGGGTATCTTTTCTGCCTATGGGAGTGTGATGTAAGAATATAACATTAACGTCATTATCCCCATTTCACAGATCAGGAATGAATAAGAAAATGGCTTTCATTTCATTAGCTACAGACACTTACAAGGTAATTATCTACAGCAGACCTAGTCACACCGTTTATTTAATGGAGATATTGTCATTATAATTTAGTGAAGTTAAGGACATAATTCATCTTATCTTAAGGAAGATCTCCAAAACAGGACGCAATATTAAACGCCCAAAAGCGCTCACTTCCTCCCATTGATCTCTACTACAACCCAGGGAGATTACCTCAGCTATAAATTTTGAGACTAGAAATGTTTAAAATAGAAGAGAAGAGATTAACTGCTACAAATAAGACTAAGTGCTTGGCTAGTGTAAGCACAACTGCTTGCAACACTCTACATTAAATGATTTTTTTTTCTTTTTAAAATTAAAATAGTGTATAATATTGTTTAGTAATAATCAAAGCCATGCTCAAGCCCTAGATTTTTAGGAACTGCATGATGACAGCTGATGCTCTCGAGAGACAGTCACAAAATGGACAGAGGTTAGAGGAAAAACAATATTGACTCTATTTGCTGGTCTTATGATTAATGGATTTGTTCACACTGCAATTTTCTGTCAAAGCCAGGAATCAAATTGCAGGTGTAACCCAATGTGTTAGCTATGTAGAGCTGAATTTTTTAGAAGTGCATAAATGAAAGAAGAGACTATGATTTATTTTCCTATGCTTTTTTAATCACTCTATGAAACACCAGCCTGCTTATTATCATAACTCCCCCAGCCTCACACATGCAGCCCTCCCAAGCCTGTCCCACACCTCGCAGACTGAATGTTGTTACAACACCCACCTGTTTGGGCATACATGACCACACAGTTTTCATCATTATTTGCAAAATTGGGTTCATTTGGAGCCCAGGCAACATAGTTCACTGTAGTTCCATCCATCCACCTGAAAGAAGTGATTTGGGGTAATAATAATTCTTAGTTGAATTAGTTAATATTTCTTTGTAAAGAAAGTATTAGAGGTTTGTATTTTAAGTTTCCTAGACCTTACTAGACCTTAGCTTACAAAGACATGTTGTTTTCTGGTAAAAAAAAAAAAAAAAACCACAAGACCTTCCACTTGGAATTAGTAAGAAATGTCTTTATATCAACAGCTTATTCTGTTGACCTGGACCAGGTCTGAACTAGTCCTCTCAACTGGTGATCCCAGCCTTTCTTGGTCTCTGAGCATTGACAGCCTGCAGGAAATACACCAGTGTAGCGTTGGACCTGGCATTCTCTGGAGGACAGAAACAGAAGCCTGAGCTTATTTAGCAATTTTCTGGGGCCAAAAGCAGTAATAAAAGATCTTGTAGGGTAAGATAGAGCCTTGAACTACTTGACAGTTGGACCATTTTGTTAAACAAAGGAAATCTTTAATATTATACAGCTATTGCTTTCAGTCATGCAACAATCAATTCCTAGTTTGGTGATTCACAAATTTATTCTCAAAAAGTAGCCAAGAAAGTAATGAAAAAGCCTCAGTGTGCCGGAAGGAGGAAAGTCAAGTGGGCGAACTGCCAAGTTTACGAGCCTTCAGACAGCACCAGTTACAGGGCAATTTAGTGTTTTTCCAGTTTTGGAAACTAAGCAACTGTATGTGTGGTTTTTCAAGTAAACTACAAGTAAGGAATTCAACAGGATGCCTAGATGCTTCCACTTGCAAATCTCCTGAGCCAAATATGAAAAAACAGTTCATAGCAAATTGGAAGAAATAATATAAAGACAAATAGTGGCACCATCATCCAGCAGGGAGGAGGATGAAACTAGTGAGGGAGCAAGGGAGAGTTGGACAAACAACTGAGCAGCGGATGTGATGAAAAAAGCAGGAGCTCCAGGAGATGACACTATCCAATCTCTGTGGCTTGTGGCTAAGCAAGGCCTGAGAAGAAAAGATGAAATGAAGAGGCTGAGACTCATCTGACCAGGCTTCAAATCCCAGGAGAAGGCACTAGAAAAAGAAGGGGGAGGGAGGGGACAGGGAGGTGGAGAAGAGTGGCACAGGAGAAATGTGTCTGTAACTCATCTAAGGCTCCGTGGGAGGTTTATTCCCAGGGCAATTTGTTTTCGAAGACATCTGTAGAAGAGTAATGACTCCATGCAGCCTGAAGCTGTCCAGCCATGGGCTCCAACATTAAAACGGTCCAGAAATTACCTCCCAGACAAGGGCTTTCCAGTATTGATGGTTCACCTCTAAAAACCAAATGATGCCTCACTGCAGGTTTTGTAGGCTTAGTTTTTTTTCTTTTTTCTTTGATCATTTGAATATTCAGGAATGTCTGCAAGTACCATCTGGAACTTCCTAGAGACCTCCAACCAATTTTATGTTTCATCTAACAAGGAAAAGGGGATGACACTAAACGGACTGTGAGTGAGTGTCTCAGCCTCACAACACAAAAGAAGGGGAAATAGTGAAAATATTATGGGAAAAGTGCTTCCCTGAGGAATACAGTCATATTTTAAGCTTTATGTCAAGACACGGCTATAGACGATAGATTTTGTCAGTCATTAAACTTCAACAGTCTTTTACAGACAGCCATGCTAAATATTCACGTTATGAGTCTGAAAAACTTAATTTGTTTTTACTTACCGGAATGTCCTATCAAGGCTCACACTTAAGCCAATGTAAAAGTCATTTCCCCAGTCTTTATAGAAAGCCTAAAACGTAAACAGTAAGAGTTTTAATGAACTGTAAGAAAACAGATTTCAAATAAAATAAGCAAGCTCTCAAAAACTGCTTTTGTTTCAGTTGTGCAATTGTATAATATGCAAAGTACAGGGAGTTGGTGGGATTATGGGCCTGAATTGCAAAATGCAACATTTTTCTCCGATTTCCAGTATTTGACTTTTTTTTTTTTAATAAAAAAAGCAGAATGTGATGAAAAAGAAATGTAGCAAAAAGCTATGTTAAAAAGATTAGAACCACCTCTTAAGCAGGCCACAAAATCAAGCAATATTTTTAAGAGTTTTAGGAAAGTATAATGAGAATTTGCCAAAAGGCTACAAGTAAATGGTAGGGTTTAGTACTTAGTCACGTGGAGGAAACGATGGAAGCATATTTGGTTTTAATAGTATGAAACTATTTCCAAACGAGTACATCATCATCAGGTTATTCTCTTCCTGTTAGAAAATATTCTGTCTTAAACCTTTTACTGAAAGTCTGAAATCTGTTTTGGCAAATAAAAAGTGAAAAGGTTTTTCTTGAATTCTGTGAAGAAAATTAGTTGGAAAAAAAACCGTACTCAGTAACTAGCTTTCAGCTAAACAAAGCAAGTTTTTTGAAATTTGCACCATAAGAGTGTTCTTGAAAAGAAGCTGAGGATTTATCTACATGTAGCAATTTATCAAAATAATGATTATGGCAAAGCTCCTAAGTAGATAACCCCATGAAAGGTGGCACAGTTGTTTTTTTAATGATGGGGACCACTTTCTAATACTTAGCCAGGTGAAAAAGGTGCCTCAGTAAAGGACAGAACAGTGCATTTTTGAAGTAAAACATGTTTCTTACGTATTTCCAAAGAAAATTTTTTTCATTTTCACTCTCAATGACAGCCAGATCACCACCATTCTTCTTACAAAAGTCCCTAGCTTTTTCCATAGGCATTGATTCCTTGCTGAAGTAGTATTCCTTGTGATTATATATTATCCAGTCTTCTTCACCAACAACATGTTCATAATCTGCAAGGTAAAACATTAAGCAGTCTGTAATAGAACTTAACATCATTATATGTTAATTATATTCTGTTATTGGAAGTAGAAGACTTACTGAGTGTGGAATTAGGCTCTGGTTTCAGTGGTGTTCCTGCAATGTAAATCAATATCTTAGTGGTTCATGTTTCTCAGACATTTCTCAATTAAATATATTTATAGAGTTGTTAACAATTTAAAGTTTTAATTGTTTTAATTTCAAGGAATAAAATTAATCTTAAGGCTATGCTTATTTTTGTCACAGAATTTCTCAAAATATCTGAAAAAAATGGTGCTACACTGAGCAAAATACCATATTAGAGCCAATCACAAGTTAAGTTTGCAGAAACTATGCCCAACCTCAGGCTTCTGTATTTCATTTCCTCAACATTCTGAGTATACACCCCAACTTGCATGTGTATCTCAGGGATGAATTCATAGGTTTGAACTGCTTTTATTGAAATTGAAATGCATTAAGTGTTTCATTGTGTTTGATGGCACAGCCGGATCTAATACATGCAGATAGTGTGATCAGACCTGGGAAGGATGTTCATATCTGTCTCTAAAAGTTGCTTAAGGAAGAAAGTCCTCTTACCTTTTTTGATTTGGCAAACATAGTCCCGCATATATTCACAAAATAAATCATTCCAGTTCATATTATTGTAGCCACTAAACACAGCACATTTTTCATTTCCGTCATAGTTGTTTGGTTCTCCATGTGCCCATTTTTCAAAATTTACCTAAAGGAGAAACACAGCTTTGTTACTACTTTCCTTATAAAGTGAAACAATTGTCTTATATCGTCCTGTTAAAGAAAAGTGTACTTCACTTGATTTCATCATCCATCTTGTGCTTTGATGCCAGACCTTGTAAGGAGAAGAACATGACCCCTGCATGTCAGTGACTCCTCTGCGTATTTATAAGACACGTTAGTAAGCCAAGAAGTTGTTGCCCTCTTTGTTATCAGGAGAGATGAAGTTCACCTGCCAAGTTCTAGATAGACGTATCTAAGTACCATCAGCTGATCCCTGGGTTGATTATCCTGCTCTGATGTTTCAACCTGAGACAATCAATGGCAGTCAGTGCTGCCATATGAACTTGGGCCTTGCAGACCTTGATCTACTTGAGATGGAGCAGGCAATAAAGCCTAACTTGAGTAGACATGCAAAATTATATCTAACAGTAAATGAAAAATGGGATTATAGAGATTAGTACAACCAGATTTGCTTAGATCAAGAGATATTCCATATCTCCTTGCAAAGATAACCTTTGCTGTTATTTCATTACTCTAATATCATACTGTTATCTATAACTATGAATTGTCAAAAGATAAAAGCTAATTCCTAGAGTGCAATTGGGTAGTAAAGACTTAAGGTCACTTGTGGCTTGTAAGGAAGAGTTGTGAGAGCTATCTGCCAAGACATAAGTGGAAAATTAGAAAAAGAGATGGAATAATAAATAATTTACTCACTGGTGAGCCATCACTCCATATAAATCCACCATCGGAGTCCAAGGCACTTAAACCCATCCAGTAAGAAAAGTGAAGATAATCTCTCTTTCTGAATCATTACAAATATAGACAATCAGACACAGTGTGAAATAGAGAAGAATATATATCATCACAGTAGTCTCGGTGTTTTTATGTTTGTAGTATCATTTGAAACGGTCATATAAAGTGATCATTCAATTGCCATGTGGGGAAAAACACCCTGGGCACTGCATGTGGCAGGAAGCAGTGAAACACAGCTTCATGGGAAGGGTCACAGCTGTTGTCAGTACACAGATACTGAGTTAAATGAAAATGTATTTTAAGGTCTTGGTTTGACCGAGTATCTTAAGCATCCAAACTCAGATATGTCTGTACTCACAGGCTTGATTTAAACATTTATATAAGCACATCACTAGGTCAGGCTTTCCTTAGTCTCCCAATTTTTCCCCTTAACTAAGGAAAGAAAGCAACACAAACTATTCCTTCAATCAAGAGTATTTCATCTACTGATCAAAATGAGCTAAAAAGATCAGTTTTATCCTTTTGAACTAAAATTGGTTGAAATCAATTTTGGTCATCCTTCTTTCATTTTTGTGTACGTTCACTTTTTTGTGTACGTATGCACTTCCATGCATAGCACCACCTTCCCAGAAGTCTGCCAAGAAACCCTTCCGCTCACCTCTTTCTACCCATTTCCTTCTGCCACTTTGCAAGGATATACACAGTCTTTGCAAGGTAGAAACTGATCACCAGAAGTCCCTTAGGTCTTTCAGAAAGGCCATTTTTTTAAATGTCTTTTTTTCCCCTACAGTTAAATGACGCACTGCGTGGATACTTACAAACTAATTATTAGATTTTGTTCTTCTTCGCTGTGGATACATGCCAGATCTCCTCCAATGGCTCTGCAAAAATCTCTTGCACCAAACCATGTTTGCATTTTCTCCCTTCCTCCCTGAAAAATCTATAAAAAGTGGACAGTTAAATACTGTGTTGGGTATTACAGAAATTTAGAAACAGCACTGTGGGCTTCTATCCTTCTTCTGGTCTCCTGGTCTCTAGGTTTTATCACTTACTGTGCAACTGTGCAACCATAGGCCTGTAGTCCTCTATCAAATTTGATTATTTCAGCTTTGCCTTTCATACCATCTCCAAGTCCCAGTGACTCCAAACTTACTTCAACCTACATACAGCACTTTCCAGCAATTCCCTGAGAACACCACCTGGAGATGGCTGGAGACATATTACTGCAGAGAGGTACCAGGTAGGCAGGGTAAAAATCCGCCTTCCACGCACACATGTGTCTTTTTTGAAAAGACAAAGGTTTGCATGCAGAAGTTGAACACCTACTTTGAAGCAGAGGCTGCTCTGAGGAACAGATTGCCACCCCTCTGGGCAGGATGGGAGAGGGGGCATCGTTGGAGGAGGAGGGGGAGTCGCTCCCTCTACCAGCTGCTTGCAGAGAAACATGTTTGTTTCTCCACAGTTCAATATATCCCATAATCCAGCTGAAGTTCCTGTTGTCATGGCCACGCAGCCTGACTCCCTCCCTGCACGAAACATGACATTTTTAACTTTATTGATAAATATCAGCATCTTCTCAAAGAATATGCTACTTAATTAAACGTAACCTGTCCCCACTCTGTTTGGATGCCAATAGATCACAGTAGCTTGCATGCATCTCAATTAAAGCATAAATAAACTTCATCAAATTCTTTTTACATTACACTATGAATCACCACCCATCAAAGCCACCAAGCAATGAGGAATGATACCAGCAGACACATAAAGTCCCACCTGCTCTACTGGAAGGAGCTATCATGATCTCTGATTTAAGCCCTTTAGCACAAACAGAAAGTTGCAAAGTTTTTTTTTCCACTTTATGCCATCAGAGTTTCTAAACCACTATTTAGCTTTAAAACCCCCACTACTTGGGCCCCCAGGGTGGAAATTCAGTGGCCCTCGTGGCACGTACCAGGCATCTCCGTGTTCCAGTGGGTGAAGGTGACAACATCCCCGCTGGCCCACCTGAAGGTCCCCTGCTCCTCTGTATCTGAGAGACCAATCCAGAAATACTTTGCTGGATTGAATCCAATTACAGAAGTCAAAAAAGCTTGTTCATATCTGTGAAGAATAAGTACCAAACTGATGTATCGCATTTTATCGTAATTCGTTCATTTCCTCAAACAATTCATTGTAGTAAATCTGGTAAAGTTAAGGTGATTTGTTAATATGTGGGAAAAGATAAGTACGGATTGAAGCAAGGGTGATGATCTTACTTTAAGAGTTCTAACTCTCATATAAATTAATTTTTCTTTTATATTTTGGTAATGTAAATCCTGTTTAGAATCTAGAGTGATTCTGTTCTCCTTTTTTAGTGCACAATGAACACCACGAGCCAAACAGTACTTGTGTTAATGCATATATGCTATTCATTCTTTATAAATAAGTACTATAGTGTTTTACTGAGCTTTATGATAAGATCTAGATCTTTAAATCTTCGTTACTCTGGGGCAAAAATTCTACTCTTATTCTAAAATGGGTAAGTTTCGAGATCCAACGGTTACAAAGAAAAGGCTGAATAGCTCAAATCCAGAGGAAATAAATACTTCTGTGCTTATCTGTTTAATTTTAGTACAATAGATTACAAAATAATCTGGCAATTTGAGATTGTTGGGGGGGTGACGCAACTTTCTAATTCTTGGAGTCAACAACAGTGCAGGTGTGTGTGGCCTGAATGCTTGAATTGATGACATACAAGCCCCTGACGTATTTTGTAATACTTCTTCAGTTCTACCATAAATTTTCCAGCCAAGGACTGGTGTCACATGGGGCACTATGAACATATGCAAAGTGAGAAGGGTTTCCTGTTTGGCCTTTCCATCCTGGGTGCAAGTATGAAAGGACAAGAATTACGTTTCCATCCATACCTGTCTCTCACAGAAGCCAGGTAACCTCTGTTTTCTTCACAGATTTTTTTTGCTTCTGAGAAGGTTGCTGGTAACTGCCCCACGGAGTAACAGAAGAAGCCATGCTTCATCCAGCCCTGTCAGGGTCAACAGCAAGAGATGCAGCGAGGGGCTGTCAGATGGCGCACCACAGCACGCTTCCAAAAGCCACCTTCATACCACACCCCAAGCCAAAAGTAATCTCAGAAACGGTGAAAGGAAACGAAGAAGATAATCAGACACAGATTTTGTAACCACAACTGTGTGTCTTGCCCTTTGATGAAGGATGCACAAGCTGCAGCAAGCCGTGGTTGTGACTTGGAGCTGGCGAGCGTGCTCACAGCCACTGCGTGGCTCCTTGTGTAAAGCCTGTCCTGCTCTGTGTGTGTGTGTGTGTGTGTAAGTCCAGCTGTTGCAAGAGGCTCCAAAAGTTGCAAAATAGTCAGCTCAATAGTCAGCCAGCAGTGTGCCCAGGTGGCCAAGAAGGCCAACAGCATCCTGGCCTGTGTCAGGAACAGCGTGGCCAGCAGGAGCAGGGCAGTGATGGTGCCTCTGGACTGGGCACTGGTGAGGCCTCACCTCGAGGGCTGTGTTCAGTTCTGGGCC
>JAOXNO010000013.1:21271236-21306163 GCA_028565335.1 Limnodromus scolopaceus
TAAATCACTGTTTCACCTTAATAAATATTTCACTACTTCACTCTAACTAGTGAAGTCAGTCACTCCGTCCGCGACAGCTGCATGGTATCAGGTGTTGGGTTACTGGTAAGTTGTGTGATAAAAAGCTTCACCACACATCCACAAGGGAGTATAAAAGGATGGTGGCAGATGGGGAACCCTTTTCCTGGCTACTCCCAGGACCATCACAGGAGCTATCAGCTCATTAAAGGCCAACCTCCACAAGCCCAGAGCAGTAAAGAGGCACAATGGCAGGGGAAGAACCCAAATTATGGACTCAGAGGATGGGATATCTTGCTCAGGGACCTCCTAGGGCTCTCACTGGACAGCTTCAGCCCTGGTGTCCATGCATGAAACCCACCAAGACAAGTCAACTTCAACTTTCAGACTGAGAGGGGTTACCCCCTAGGGGTATGGGACACATGATGGGATAAAAAAAGCATTTCAAGATTGCACAAGGCTTATTATGAGATGTTCAGGGAAGGAACCAAAGGCAGAGAAAGGGATGGTCTTAGATGATTTGGGAGGAATAAGCATGGGAAAACAGAGGGATAAGGGGACAAAAAGACTGGTCATGTGTGAATAGTTTGCTGGTTAGTACAGTTTTCTGGCCATGCCTTGTCCCTGATTTGCACAGACAGTTGTATCTTCTTATTAAACTCTATTTCTCACTATTTTCATGGGTGAAAGACTCTTCAGTCTGTGTACATGCATGTGCACGGGTGTCTAAGCACCAGCAACTGGAGCAAGTGCAGATACACAAGTGAGGGTGCGATCGCTAGGGAATAGCCAGTCAGCCTAGACAGCAAGTAGGTGAGCCAGGTGTGTGTGTGCACCACCAAGGGTGAGCCCACAAGCTGAGCTGGCTGTCAGAGGAACCAGGGGAGTCACAGTCAGCTTCTGGAGGGACCATAAGGGCTGTGGGTCTCTTAGGATGAGACCCACTGGCGTGAGTGCATCTCTAAGGGTAAGGTGAAGGAGGGAACGGCTACTGAGGGAGCCGTTCAGGGATCAGGGAATTCCAGGGAATTCCATGCTTGTGTGTCTCTCTATGGGTGAGACCACGGAGGGTTGACTGGTGGAGCGACCAGCGTGTGTGTGTGTGTGTGGCAGGGACGGGGTCTGTAGCAGCAACAGAAGCCAAACTGGTGGCTGTAGGGGCTCATACTTCCAGGTCCCAGCAACTGAGGACACTGTCACCCATGGGCCAGCTACTGGGCAAACTGAGTGTCTGAGCTTAGCTGCTGGAGGGATCTACATTGTTTTGCTGTACACATTCCCACTAGCAGACCTTTATCCTAATCAACTTGAGAGGGGGCTACAATAAGGGTGTTGGTGCAGATTGTGTTCATGTGAGTGCCCTGCGTGCCTGCCCATGTATGATTTTTGTGACCAGCCATGAATATATGTATAGATGTGTTGCCTATGTGTGTGTGCACCTACAGAGAACACATTCTCAGCCTTGCCACTGGTCGGACTTGGAAGCATAGAGCCATGGCAACCTGGCCTCTGCTGGGCTGCTGGATTCAGCCTGCCCCAACAATTACCATGAAAGATTAAGGGTCTTAAGTATACTAACATTCAAATTTTAAATTCCATATAACACCAGTTTTTTACCACACATGCTGAAACAAATGGTCAGCACCTTTTTTCCGCAATCTTAGTTCAACAGAAAAAGGCAATTCTGATGTAACTGCAGATTCCAACAACTGATTAAGGAGGATACTTACCTAGTCGAAGACATTCTAAAGAAGCCTGGGCCCAGTTTCTTGTAGATGAAGATTCAATGTAGTAGCAATGACCTCGGAAAGGGATCCAAGACTTGTGTCCTTCTGATTCAGGGCACTTTCCTGGCAGCTGAGGGGGCTCAGTGGGAGCTTGAACTGTTTAAAACAAAAAAAAATAATTAAAAAGAAAGCACAACAGTTAAAGAAACAGTTTCTTATATGTTCTTTTATCATTAATAGATTAATCTAACTAAAAATTGGAAAACTCACTCAGATCTTTAAAAAAAATTGTTGTAGACTATGCTGCTTACTTCAACACAATAATGGGAAAAAGTCCTAAATCTATGAACAAAAAGTACTGCAACTGTCATCTCAAGAGACCTCATTTAGCAAAGAATCCAAGCTTACTTTCATCTTTTAGCACATTCTTAAGTTCAGCTCAACCCTTTGCTCACAAACACATTTTCACACCTGACCAACTGCTTTGCTGAATTAGGGCCCGTATGAACTCGGTCATGTGGGTTGTGACCTAATATCATAGAATGCAGAAGGCATTATCAGATGATAGTAACAGGAGTTTCGGGTCAAAAATGAAGGCGGTCTCAAGAATTATGCTTAAACATCTTTATATCACCTGTAGTTTGTTATTCAGTTAAAAAATCACATTCAGCTTTTCCCCCTTCAACACCACAGCTGCGTGAGTGCCACCTAACATTCATTCATTCGTTACCCTTTGATTTTTGAGGGTTTTGGTCTTGCATGCTTACTCAATACCAGAATAAACAGCAGAGTAACATGAGTCTAAGCTTTGCAAAATATATCTAATGTTATTAATGTAAAATGCTGGCTATTCACAGTCACACTAGCTCTTTCTTTATATTTGTTGGCCCGCATTTTAAAGCGGCTCCATTCAACCTAAGTAACTTTTAATGATTTCATCTATTTAGCTCTTGAAATAAAAACCAACATCAAAGTATATATCAGCAGACCACCCAGCACAATGAACTCTAAAAAGATAATAACTGTAATTACAATGGTTAGATTCAAGTTCTTACCATCAGTTTTTTGGCAAACAGAGAAGTAACTTTCATTGCAGGATCCTGTCTTCCAGGCTCCAGCAACATCTAGATAGACACAGCCTATTTTCTGCTTTGGCTCCCCTTCAGCCCATTTAGTATACTTCATTCTCCAGTTATCAATCCATTCATAACGCCCATTGGTCTAACAACAAAAGAAATCAACAGGAATGATTAAACTCTAAGCATTAACCATTTCCTTGTCAGTCAAATGTCTGTCTGTGCAGCACCTTGTGCTAGAATTTAAATTTTTTTTAGAAATCCGTAACAAATCCAAATGGCTCAAACTTTTAAATTTATGTTGTGACAAGTAGCTATTCATTGAGAAACACAACAGGACAACAAATGCTTTTCAGCAAAAGGAAGTGCAGAGTAAAGGACATTGAATTAATTTTGAACTTAACAAAACTGTTAATTTGGGATTAATAAAAAAATAAAATAATTTGTAGGAGTAAAAGTCTGAGGACTAATTTTTGTACACTCTGTTTCCCCCCCAACTTTCAAGAACTGTAGATTACTTTAAATTAAAAAAGATTTATAAATTTAATCATTTCCCACCAAAGCTAGTGAAATCAGTGAACCATCTTGTTGATTAGATTAGGGGAATTTTTTGGTTTTTAAGAAGGGGCGTGTTACGTTCATGCATTTGTATTTCTTTCACATGCTCAGCCAAATAGAGTGAATGTGGGAAAAGTGTCTGTGCCAAGAAGAAACGGTGGTGCATTTTAACATCCAGAAAGTACCAAAATATCAAAGAACTTGGAGAGTTATCTTCAAGATAAATAAAATTAAATTAGGTAAACCAATTAATTATTTGGCTAACTATCCTCAAAAATGTTGAAAGAGTCATAGCAACAGCACCTTATTCTATATCTGAAAATTAGGTATTGTTATTTAGAACAAATGCTTTGCAATGTACATCTTAAGAGATGTGGATCTAATCTTAAAAACACCATATATACAAAGAGATATTTCAAGATAATAGCCTAAAATGTCTCGTTTGGAAGTGTACAGAGTGTAATATCACAAAGTATGAAATACATCTAATATATACAATTTAATCAGAGTCATTCCTACCTGTAAATCTTACAGCACATAAAAGTATTTAGGACCAAGATGTAAACTAATATGCTAAAGACAGATAATAAAACTTGTCAGTTTCTGATTTGTCCACAAGAGAAGCAGCATCATATTCAATTAATTTGACATCCTTACCACATTACTGTTAAGACCGATCCACATAGGCACCCCATACTTTAACATCTTCAGCCACAGGAACGAATGACTGTAGGGATCTAAGACACTGGAAAGGTCAAATTGATCACGTTTGCAGTTTCTTCGTGCATCCTCCCAGTTCATTTTGGTATGGATGAACAAATAACTACTGTTACCATAACGGATAATGCTGGATGGGGATGAACTTGTAGAAGGCAGAAACTCAGCATCTGTAAAATAAAAGATGAAAAAAGACTCGTACTTGTTCAACAGGTGATTATGTTTCACCGTGGTTGCAAATAGAATTAAACAAAAAGCCTTTTATTCTTGATTCCATATTCCCTGACTTTTGATCAGCCTGGGTAAGATATGTTATTCTTTAATCCAGGATCAGTAGTAAAAATCAAACACAAAGCTGTAGAAAAGAAAAGAGCTGCTTAAAGCAACCTCTGACAAGGAGTAAAGGAGCATTCTGTATAAGCCTCCAGAATAGTATTACTGAAATGAATTAGGATTAGATTAGGTCACAATTTCTTTAACACAACGTTTTTTCATCAAAAGAAATGCTTTGCAGAGACTGTGTTGTTTTCCAGGAATTTTTTTTTGCCAGAGAAAAGGAAAACTCCTCAGCAGATTGGTCCTTAAAAATCAATCAGATATTTAAATCCAGTTTTTCACTGTTTTTTAATTTCCTTTTGGAGGGTGAGCTAGCTCAAATTTGGTGTGGGTAAGTTTCAGTCACACTCCAGACAGTTCATGCTACATGTACAATCATTATATTCCAGAACATGTTTTGAAAGACAATGTGTTCACAAAATGACAGACAAAATCATGGAACAAATATCACGTGAAAGGTCATACTAAACACAAAGATGTGGATTTTCTTCCAGCTCAGGAAGGCAGTAACATGGCAGTTACTGGGAAGGGTCAATGGAGAGTAGAGGCTCTAACTGGACCTCTGACACATATGACCTTTTTGTTCCTGCCTGAAAAACAATTTGTGGATGCATCTTTATTGGAAGTGAAATGATGTTGAAATCCATACACCCAAACAATTCCCTGAAAAACCAAAAGGTTTGATTGTGTTTTAACCAAAAAGACAAGTACCTGCATTAATTTGGCATATATATCCTCTGTTGTTATCACAACTCTCATCAGCCCACTTCCCTGCTTCCTTAACAGGGTTGTTTCTCATGACAACACAATCAGCCTCGAAGTAAAAAGAAATAAAATCAGTTACAAATAGCTAGAAGAAGCAAATAAAAAAATGTGTCCCCCTTTTACATCTTCAGACACAAGTAATGCTTTAGTTTTACTCTTAAATCCTTGTAACATTTAACACCATAAGTTTTATGATGTAGAGGTTCTGTTCGTCTTGCACTTCACAAATTTCTTGATGTTGCTGTCTCTTGTGCAACATTGGGGTGGATAAACAGACCAGAGAAATTCCAGTATTCTCATCTCTCCAGGCATACACCACGGATAAAAGGAAAGCCACAGATAATTTAAAGCGAAGTGAAATCAACTATTGTAGAAAAGACCAGTTAAGTTTGCCCCAGAAAACCCCTGGATCCTGAATGAGCAATGCAACATTTCTGACATATCAGTCTCTTCAAATTGATTGCTGCAAGCTGTAATAGTACACACAGCAAAATCAGAACTGTTCCTGCCCAAAGGCAGCCATTGATCTGTCAGTACCGCCTTCACAGTGGCATTTCAACTCCTCTGACGTGGACACAATAGCTAGAACCTATGTTAGAATATACTAAATGAACAATGATGAATGCAAAGAGCTGCACGTGCACAAATGGTTTGTGTAATGAATCGTCCACATTTCTTTTATTCTGTTTACTTATTTGGTTTTGATGTCCAGGAGAAGATGCATGGAGAAGTACTTCATTTGTGAGTGCATTAAGATTTAAATCTTTCAAACTGAACAGTTGCATAGTATTTTGTATTAACTATGATTACTTATTTTTTGCTAAGGTCAAGTAAACTTAAAAATAAATCTGAAATTTATAAAATAGGGACTTTGTAAATTTTCACAGAAGACTTCATAGAAATCCTACTACTTTGCATAAAAAGACAAAAATATAGATAATTCCTCCCAAAAGTAGTATTTTAAACATGCTTTCTCTTTTGAACTTCTAATTCTTCCAAATTTTCTCCTTCCATTAGAGGTAAGAAGCTCAGAGGTGCTACTTTCAAAAACAGGAAAAAGGTCATTATACATAAGATTTCTACATTAAAGGTATTATTCAAAATAAATAGAGCTAGTACTATAGTATGCTGTATTTTGATAGCACAGAACTGTCTAGAAACTCAAGATCAGAGAGAGGAACTGAATGACCTATCAGATCAGTTTGTACGACAGAGAAATAAGGGAAGTGCTTTTCTTTTTTTCCTTTCTAAAAAACGGATGGTTGTCTTTTTATAGAAGCATGTCCTTTCTGCAAATGTGACTGACAGAATTTGCTGCTATGTAAGACATGGCTGTTTGAGAGGAATGTTTGTAAGTGCCCCTTGCAAGCTACGTGCCAACTGAGAAACCTGCTACGTTCAGGCACTAATGTGGTCAGAGGACTAGGAGGATGCACTCATTCAGTCTGCTTTTGGGGCAAATGCCACGAGGCAGGAATCCCACTTTTCTCTTTACCAGAGCCTATGAGAGAACATGGGGTCAACACAGAAGCAGTGTAGCCTTCAGGGACACAGAAAACTGAAATCTGAAAACAGTCTTTGTATGAGACTTACAGCTGTCGCCAGCTAATAGAGCAACTGCCCAAGGGCTCAAAACCATTCAGTCTATTTGTATTTATATTTGATGTATAAAAGTAGTAAGTCAAACAATAACATGTTTCAAATTCCAACAAATGCACAAATGCAATCTAAAATCAAATTTCAGTGAACAATTTGTGATTGCTATTTACCTGGCCATCATATGAGTATAAATCCATATGTCCTAATGGGAAGCCTTTGGCCCAGTTTGTAAAGTAAACTCCTGTTCCATCTGTCCAGAGGAACCTCAGTTCATGATTTATATCATTTAATCCAATCCATGTATCAGTAACAAAATCTTTCATATGGAAGGTGAGGAAAGCTAGAGTGAAAAATGGCAAAGAAAAAGAGAAATACTTTTAACGAAGGACAACTGAAAAGTCTGGCCTCACTGAGACTGGTGACAGTAAGTATTTTTTCTGTAATAGAGAACACCGCACTGTTGACAACACAAGCAGGTAAGATGAAAAGGAGTTGAGTTTTGAGCTTAAAGAACAGGGAACCAGATATACAACTGTGGCTTTGGGCAACATCATCAGCTAAGTATCTAACCTGGTACTGGGATGAATCCCAAAAGTATGACAGAAATACTTTTTATAATCTCTCAAGACATTTTTGAATCTTAGTCCCACAATTGACTTAGAAATGTAGAGACATGTAGAAGCACATACATTTGTGATAACCCCACCAGAGCGGTTACCCCCCAGTGGCATCAGACAGCAGAAGCAGTGCTGTTACAGAACCGCGAGCGTTTGCGCTCTCCCTGAAACACCCGGGCAACAGCCTGCACTGCCTTAGCAGAGAGCAGAATGCACAAGAAAGCTGTTTAAAATGAGCCTCAACAGAACTATTCATCACAAGCAGATCAACTACCACAGCTTTGTACAGTCCAGGAAGGTGCTTGTGTGCCTTAGTTAGTGCGACTAGCTCAAAAATAGAACAGGCTAAGTCAGCTGGCTTTCATCAACCCACTAATCCACAATATCTCAAACACCGTGATAAAATGAACATATCATGGCCTTTGCCAACTGCTACAGTCATTGTTATGAGCTTACTTTTCTCTGCAAACAATAGATGAATTTCTATCTGTTCTATCAACCATTCACCTTCCTTTAGTCTTTTTAAAGGAATGCAATTTACACTTCCAGGAATGAAACCTGTAGATTTCTTTGCCAAATGTTAGTATCACTGCTCTGCCAGAAACTGTAACAGGAACTCCAGCCTGTATGCCTACACTGCTGGCAAAAACAAGTTTTGTGCTAGTAACTTTACTGTTCATTTCTCCTTTACCTAGAATTCAAGCCCTGTGCATGAACCACCCGAAATCTGTCCTGCAGAAATTCTGCTGAATAAGAATTTAACTATGTTTGAAAAGTGAAAGTTTGATTCTTCATTTCTTCACATGTGGAAAACTAAGTAGTACTAAGTTAACATCATCTCCCCCAGTCAGGGATGCAGCTCTTAGGTTCGTTAAAATAAGCTCCTCTAGTGAAAAGACCAGCAAAGCTACGTGGTGAGCGATGGGGAGGCGTATGAGCAGTCAAACCTCTGCCCCAAGCTGCCCAGAGACAGCAAGTTCTGATCCTAAAGGTGTTCTGCTTGAGTCAATAGGAAAGCCACGCAGCGAGTTAATGCCACCTAGTGAAACTACATCATTTGGACTTGCTGGGTCCAGCTGGCACCATGTGTAAGCAGAAAAAGCTCTATTTTGGCTGCCAGGACAATATACATGTGTGTATACATAGATATATCTAAGCCAACATTAAAATTTGGTAGATTCAGGTGAAGACTGCATTGTAAATTTCAATAAATTATATGTTTTGGAACGGAAATCTGATGTGTAGTCATAATTCAAATTCTGTCCATATTCACACAAATGCAACAGCCATCCTGCAAAGATTAAATGTCATCTCATCTAGGGCTACAAAACTATACACAGTACCTTGCACTTCTTCATTAGGGATAGTGGCCAGGTTTCCTCCTAAATTCATGCAAGCTGTTCGTGCAGCATGCCAAGTGACACGTTCCTCTTCTGTAGATCCAAATATTTTGTAACACTAAAACATGAACAAATTCTCTATATATTATCTTTACTCCGATATCACTCACAAATTGCAAACCACTGCTTTAAGCAAAGAAGGATGAAGAAAAGGCAGTAAAAGAATGAATTTATCTGGAAAAAACCCCGCCACATTCAGCTTAAAATGAGCTTTTTGTGCTGGTTCTTTTTCTATATAAAATTGAGTATCTCAAGAAAGTATTTTGCTCAACAAGACACATACTAGATTTGATCTGCTAGAAAACAAGCAAAAACTGACTTTTTAAGGAGAGTCAGCTAACAGTGATAAGTTACACGTGACTGATATTAGTCTGCCTGAATATTAATTTGAATCTACAAAGCATACCACGTCAGTAAAGTTAAGGAAGAAAAATATATTCAGTCCCAAAAAGCATTATGGTTTGGTCAAAAAAAAAAAAAAAGGCAACAATCATTCAGGAACTCTGGCTAAACTCTTTAGGAAATGGATATCGAAAGGTTTGAAGAAATGACTAGAGAATGACTTTTGGCAACTGCAACAGAATAGGCTCATCTGCCACTTCATTAGAAGCATCAAAAAAGCACCTTTCCTGCAAAATAGTGGATGTGCAAACAAAGAAAAGCATGCAGGCATCAATCAGCTCTCTGCAAAAAGAATAATATTTTACTTTAATAAGAAAAAATACTAGTAAATAATTCCCTTGTTTTCTTTGTAATGCTTTGCCAAACAACCAACGTGCGCTGTACTTGTTATGGTACCTTATTACGAAAGGAGAGCCAAGTTGGATGACATCCTCTTGGTGCTGAAGATGTTGTTGGAGCAACAGTTGAATTAATGGAACTGTTGTGCCTTTCACATATGTAGGGATTTGGATAACCACAGTTTATATCATTCCAAAATCCTGAGTGCAAGATAAAGAGGAAAATGTATGACACTGCATCCAGAGCTGGTTAAATGGAAATCACTTTCACTCATTCTTACACAAAGCGCTTTTAGTTGAAAGATAAGGTCAAATCCTCAGCATGTCTCGGTTTATTATCATTCTGTATCAGCATCTAGGATAAATACGGCACTTTATGCACACTGTAATTACACAATGTTAAAAGCAATGTAGAACCGGGTACTATAAATACCAATTTTATAGTGGCACATTAGGTCAATTTTAACAAAAAATATAAAACAGCTGTGTAGCAATCACAAGTCACAACCATGGACCTCTATCAGAGCTTCTCCATACCAGGCTTAAGGTAAACACAAGAGCACGAAACGATTAAGTCCTGAATATAATACTGTGGTCTACTTGAATAACATTTTGCAAAAGAACAAAGGAAAAAAAAAGGGGGTGAGGAAAGGGGTGCCTCTCAGAAAACAAACAAAGAAACAAACAAACAGTTGTGACACAAAAACACAAATAGTGAAATTCTGGAACAAACATACAAAACTCACCTAAATTCTTATACATAACTACACAGTTTTCATCATTATTTGCAAAGTTCGGTTCATGTGGTGCCCATGCCAAATAATTCACTGGAGTGCCATCCATCCAGCTTAAGAAAAACAATCCAACAAAACACTTTAACATACAAATAGAATTGCTTCCACGTTACAACAAGTAATTTCGCAATATGTTTAATATAGTCACTCATAGTTTATGGTGTACAAGGTTTTTTGACCTATTTGCCTCTTTGCTAATTGCACTAAACTTACTCTCTGTGCAAAGACGTAGGGTATGTATTGAAGTTGTTTTGACTCTGTGTTTAAGCAATATGCTGACACTTTTGCAACTGATAGGACAATACTCAATCATTCAAGCCACCCTGAAAGCCAGATGTCATTTCAGCTTGAGAGAGCCCACATGCTCACCATTTCCCCCAGTCATACCTCTCCTGTGTCCGTTACAGAGACAAGAGATTTTATCGGTAACACTGGTAAAATGTTTGATCCTTCCCCCATGCAGAGGAAAAGGGAATGACAAACCACCCGCAAGGAAATTCCTGTGATAACGTGCCTTACCATAACGTAAAATACAAGCATCAAAAAAGTTGTACATTCACATAGAATAAACAATGAAGAACAAAATCATAATCAGCAATCAAACACTTATTAGGAGGCATATTCCTATTCTACTGCAAGTGATAGAGATGCCCAAGTTCGCCCTTCAGGCACATACATATGACACTTCACTTAAAAGCATATTCATCTTAGGGTCCCTACAAAAACAACGGAACGGCAGAGACCTCTCATTTTCAGAAGGTGATCTAGCCCACCTGACACCCTAATTATCATCTGGAGGGTCCTCATTGTCACTGCGGACTACAAGGTGATCCAAGAACTACTAAGCACTTTTTCAGGCACTTCAAGACCTAGACTGAGCTGAATCCAGGCCTAGGTTAACATCACATATAAAAATCAGTATGGTGGACATTCAGAAAAGCTTGCAGAAAATTTGCTTATCCTCACAGTGCAAATGAAGTTACATAATGGATCATGGAATCATAGAATATCAGGTTGGAAGGGACCTCAAGGGTCACCTGGTCCAATCAGTTTGCAATAATAATAATGGCAACAGCTATCTTTGTTCTACAAAAATAAAACAGGTTGCATTTTTCCCTTTATTACAGCCTATTCCCAACAGTTAAAGAGGGGGAAAAATAATGTTTTTACCTAACAAAAGTATATTTTGATTGGGTCATCTATTTAAATTTTCAATATAAGTTATGGAATAAAGGAAAATAGAAATCCTGAATAAAAACACAAAAGACTTTATCTGCAGTCTATTTTTTGTGCTAGATTTGGATGAATTCCATTTAGGAAATATGGTATTTCCCCTGGTTAATCGGGAGCTAAATTAACATGGAATTAAACCACTTGAGAATACAAACATGTTTAAATTAAGACTCAAAACTAGGTATGTCCTTTGAAAATCCATGCCCTATTGAGTTAACTTTTTTAGTCCCAGAGACTACAAAATCTTAAAACAAACAGTAAAGGAGAACTTTCCAAATCTAACAGACCTGATATAAACTCATAAAAACAAAGTTCATGCTTTTCTATTGTAAAGTTTTTGTAAACTATTGCCAAGTTTTAGGGTTTATGGATCTACTCTAGCTTCTGTGGTGTCAAGCAGAAATTCCATTTATTTGAAAAGGACTTGGTCTTCTACGAAGAAAAACTTTCATCAGCATCAACAGGAAATACTTTTTTCTTAATATTAATACTTATATTAGCTATACTTCATTGGAGTATGGACAAGGCAGACAATAGCTGAGGGAAAAATTGAAACCAAGCTCTTTTCTTGCTATAATCAAATATAGAGTATCAGTAGTAATAGTGGGTGAGAACACCTAACAACAGAAATGGGATTTAAAAAATAGTGGATTAAACATAATGGCACATAATGGTGTATTTACTACAGAATACATTTTTACAACCTTCATAATCAAGAAACTAAGCATGAAAGTCCCGTAGAATTCAGAGGAAAGACATTTTCATTTGCTTTGACAGGCCACAATTTCACTCAAGCACTTCATTAATTTTGCTCTGCTCAGGAGATTATTTTAAAGCACGATGCAAACTTGATAGTTTTAGTTGACCTACCTTGTCCTTTGGTCAACGCTCAGCTGCAAACCAATGAAATATGAATCGTCTTTGCCATTTTTCAAGATCTAGAATGTAAAGATTCAAATTGTATAAATGTCCTCTTTCTATCACAGAAAATTATGTTAACAATGAATAATATACATCCGACTGACAGAGGATGTGAAATGCTGTATTATCTAGCTACAACATTTAAGTTAAAGCGGCTCACAGCCGACAGTCCACGGTCAAACTTCACCATTGGCCAAAAGGTTTGGTCACTTTACCAACACTTCCCACAGTCTTACTTGAAAGCCACTGAAATCAGCACCTCTTGCAGTCTCTGCAGTGGACATCATCTGACAAATTTCTTGCAAGGGATAAACTTTCCTACAATTTGGATAGAAACCGATATAGGCCCTTGTGTCACCTTGCTGCCACTCTTCAGCCAGCTCAGTAAAAGTTTTATGTAGTTCAAATCTGACTTTTAAGCATATTCCTGATTAAAAGAAGGTGCCTTCAAGACAGTATAAACCAGGAACCATCCCCAGTCACTTAGGAAATATCATAGAATCACAGAATACCAATTGGGAAGAGATCTCAAGGATCATCTGATCCAACCTTTCTTGGCAAAGGCACAGCCTAGACAAGATGGCCCAGCACCCTGTCCAGTTTAATCTTGACAGTTTCCAATATTGGGGAATCCACCACTTCCCTGGGGAGATTATTCCAATGGCTGATTGTGCTCACTGTGAAAAATTTTCCTCTTGTGTCCAATCAGAATTTCCCCAGGAGCAAATTGTACCCATTACCCCTCATCTCTTTCATGTACCTCCTTGTAAAAAGGGAGTGTCCATCTTCTTTGTAGTCACCCTTTAAATACTGGAACCTGGTCATAAGGTCTCCCATTTAACAGCTCTCTCATGCCATAATCCATACCTCAAATTGTTCTTTCTGCATAACTATATTCTCCCCACACAGAGAAGGAGGAAAAAGGGGCAAACTTGAGGACCAAAAAGAGGCTGCTAGGTAGAGTACATCCCAGGTACACTGACAAGATGAAAAGCCAATGTTCTGAGTGCTGCATGTAAGCCAATATCTGTTTTGATCCACTTCTCAAGACACCTTGAGTTTATCTGTTGACAAACTTTACTTTCAGTCAACTCACCCACCTTACAGAATCATTGCCTTTTTAGCTTCTTGCTAAAATGGAGCCACAAATCAATTAAAAGTAAGCGCTAAGATTTACCTTAGCACATTACCAGTTGCAGACAGATACAATGTGGTGTAACTGCCACATTGAGTATGAAAAGCAGATAACGATCCGTTTAATGCTTACTGTGCTTATTTCTATAAAAAATACCAAACTAAAGTTGTCCTTGTCTCAGCTAAAAAAAGACTTGAGCTTTTTCTTCATATTAATTTGGCTTAATGCAGCTGGAATTTCACCATCATAAAACTTGTATGGTGAACACCAGCATGAAAAGGATTTGTGCCCATGCTCACTTGTTGTGGATGATTTATTCCATAGTATTAATGAATTTTCTTACATATCGCCAGAGGAACTTTCTTTCACTTTCACTCTCAATGACGGCCAGGTCTCCGAAGTTCCTTTTGCAGAACTCCCGACCTTTTTCCATAGGAACACTCTCTGTGCTGAAATAATATTGTTTGTCTTCATATATAATCCATCCATCCTCAGTAGTCTTGTGTTCTGTAAGATAATTGATAAGCTGACTATATTGTTCCAGAGATGCAAGACATTCTCATTAGTAATATTTCTAAAATGTTGTCAGACATACACACACACAAATGGTAATAGCAATAGCACTTACTGGGTGCAGGAGATTCTGTTGGTTCAGGCTTTACACTTGCCCCTGTAAGAAAAAAATATTTATTTTGATTATACACTTTCTGCTGTAAGAGAATAATATTTACTATGATTGACAGGCATGCTTTTCTACTGACATTGAATTTTATGGTTAGCAATGGATTTAACACCAAAAGCTAGAAGGAACTAAATAGCCTAAAGCTCTTATTTTCGGTACACTATTCAATTTTAAATACATATTCTTGTTCCCTGATGCTCTAAATATAAGCTACTCCTAATTTACAAGGCATTACAAAATACCTTGAAATTTATCTGAATTAAGTAATTATTTTTGGAATTCACTGGAGGCAGCAAACCTTACACCCCAAAGTATTAACCCTATTAAGACAGCCCTGTATCTCCCTCTCCCTCCTCTCCCCAGGTCACTTAAACATGAATTCTGGCTTAAACCAGAGGCAGCAGGAATGCAGGCCAGGTTATCTTCTTCCATGGTGTCCCTGCTACTACAGAGTGAGGTTCTTTCCATCTTTCTCTGGTTGAGAAGAACTTCCATCTGGATTCTAAAAATTTCCCTAGAAAAAAATCTCACTGGAAAAGATCCCAGTAAATTCACAGATTCACGGATTTGACAGAGTTGGAAGGGACCTCCAGAGATCATCTAGTCCAAGTACCCTGCTAAGCAGGATTGCCCAGAGCACATTACTCAGGACTACATCGAGGCAGGTCTTGAAAATCTCCAGAGAAGGGGACTCCATGACCTCTCTCAGCAGCCTGTTCCAGTGCTCTGTCACCCTCACCCAAAAGAAGTTTTTCCTTGTATTTGAGTGGAATTTCCTATGTTCCAGCTTATGCCCGTTCCCCCTCGTCCTTTTGCTGGAAACCACTGAAAAGAGTCCGGCTCCATCCTCCTTCAACCCACCCTTTAGAAACTTGTAATAAGGTCTCCCCTCAGTCTTCTCTTCTCGAGGCTGAAGAGTCCCAGCTCTCTCAGCCTTTCCTCGTAAGGGAGGTGCTCAAATCCCTTAATCATCCTGGTTGCCCTACATTGGACTCTCTCCAGTAGTTCCCCGTCCCTCTTGAACTGGGGAGCCCAGAACTGGACGCAGGATTCCAGTTGTGGCCTCCCCAGTGCAGAGCAGAGGGGGAGAATGACCTCCCTTGACCTGCTGGCCACACTTCTCCCTGTGCAGCCCAGGATTCCGTTGGCCCTCTTGCACTAACTGATCCTTTCTGAAAAGAAGGCCTCAGGCTAAAGAATTCCTCTGTTTGTTTTTGCTATGGCATCATGGAGATGGCATCTTGCATGCCTTCATTAGTGTCTCAGGAAAACAATTTCCAATACAAGAGATCTCTGTCTTTATACGTTTAGTAATTTATTTTGTGCCAAAATGTAATCCCACAGAGACTGAGATTTTAATAAAAAATTCTCTGCCTAAGAAATTTTTTTACCAATATAAAGCAGAGTTGGTATTTTATTGTCAATATTCTAATACAGCATTTTTATTTTGCCCCCCTCCCTCCCAATATAAGAATGTGGTAAAATGTTTAAATGAGGACTTTCTAAAATACTCAAACTTAGGTAGATGCACTGCTTGTGGAACTCAATATTTCCCTAAATTAAAAATTTTGTCTTGATGTCTTCAGAAAATAAAAAGCACCCAAACGCAAATCTCAAGAGAATTTAGCAAGAAATCAACATATGAATTTAAAACCCAGTCAAAGCAAAACAAAGCATCTCAAAACCAGGCTCCATCTTGCAACTAGAGATTCAATTAGATAGCAAAACAGTACCTCAGCCAAGGAAAGGAGGAGTTTTCACACATAAAAACTGAAGCATGTAAGCTTATATGCAAACTATTTTCTAATAACTTGAAACTCAACACAGAAAAAAAAAATCCGAAATAGGATTTGTTGAAGAAGGCATGACCTTCTCAAAGAGAAAAGTCAAAAGTGAATGTGAATATTCAAAGTAACATTTCCTAGTTTTCAAGTATCACGTAGCGCCTCCTGAAATCATAAAGATCAGTGAGAAGTCCCAGCAGGGTATCAAAGGCTCTTTATCTTTAAATGCAGCGAAGACATGGTAATTCTTATAACACTTTGATATTTCACATTCCACAGGGAACCATTCTGATAAACAGGTTTTCAGATTTTTTATTTCTTAAAGTTAAGGGGAAAAAAAGTCAACTGAGAATCTTTTCTTGTTATACAGGAGTAAGCAATACCTTTTCTTATCTGGCAAATCCATCCATATAGATAATCACAGTGCCTGTCATTCCAAAGCATGCTGGAATCGCCACTGATCTCTGCACAAAGTTCAATTCCTTGATAATTATTGGGTTCTCCAAAGCCCCAGTTTTCATACCTCACCTACGACAGAAAAGGGTTTGTGAACCTTCTGTTATACAGAAAGAAAATAATGGAGAGGGAGGAGACTTCAAACCACAGGCCTACAATTTGTTCCTACTGTCAGTTTAAAAACTTAGATAAGAAGAAACCAGAAACTCCTCATGTAAATGCTGAAATTTAAAACTTTTTTCAGATTGTAACCAAACTGCAGCTCAGATAACAGTTGTTTCTGATCACACTTGGAAGAATACTGACTTTTTTTTGGGACTTAAATTCTGTAAAATTCACCTAATAACAATGATGAGGCATGTTACGTGTTGGCATTAAATTAAGTAAATATCCTGTATGAGTAAAATAGTAGGACATTATTGAGACACAACAAAAACATTGGCATTTTTCTCAGAAAAATACTCCTGCTATTCTAATTTTCCTGTATAAATTCCAATTTCAGTTTTCTGTATGATAAACTTCCATCAACATATTTTCACCAACCTTGCCTGAAAAACACCCACATCTCCAAAACCACTTTTTTTTCTACGGTTTTATATCTTAGTCTAAAGTACAGTCCAGTCACACCAGCATAAAACAACTGCCCTCAGCTCCTCGGAATGTAGCCCATCTCAGATAAAGATCTAATTAGCAAAAAATAGAAATAGTAAAGATTTTACTGAAATCTTTTTTTTTTTAAATCTTTTGAAAGATTTTATTGAAAAAATCCTTGCATTTATAAGAACATCCTTTTAGTCTGTATTAATTTAATTTTCTTGTTGATTCAATGCACATTTTCTTATCAAAAATCAGTATGTTACAGTCAAAAATATCAAGCCATTAAATTGCTATTCATAAGCTTTCCTAAGAGGAGCATAACACAGTAGAAGGTTATAATTAAGCGTAAAATTACACAGAAACACATACACCACACACACTTGAGAAGCACAGGGAATGCAAAATAACAGCTGTGGAAAATCAAATCACTCACTGGAGATCCATCACTCCAAACAAAGCCATCATCAGGATTCAAGTAGTATAAGCCCATCCAGAAACGCTGGTGGTAAAAGCCATTGTTCCTAAGAAAAAAAAAAAATCCAAAATAATAAATATACCATTTAGAAGAAGTTTAAACATAAAACCAAAACTAATAAGGGAATTACAATATTTTTAATAATCTTTAATGCTGTTAGAAGCAATAACAACCAGGGTGGAAATTAATCATTACGCGACCACTTCTAGCTGTTATCACTATTCATGAACTCAGACAGATTGAAATACTGACCACAAAAATGTCCAGATCCAATCCAACTCCTGAAAATAAAGTGGCTTAATACTTTTGTATAAAGGTTCAATAGCTACTGCTGCTCCATTTATCAACTTTCCACTTTCCCTGTAAAGGCCCTTATGGTTTTCAAACCCAAAGTAACTTGCTACAGCTGAATCACATTTGAAAAATAGTACCTAAAACTAGTTCTCGTCTGCAAGCAGACACAGTTTACTGATTTATCTGATTTTGTTGAGTCAATTTGTGGCAACGAAGCATCTAAGACTTCTTCCTTACTGTAAATATGTAGCTGGGATTCTATTTTGGTTGTAGCATTTTGCAAGTCTGCCATGTTTCAATCTTGCTTCCCAGTTAGAGAGGGATGTACATGTTCATTGAGCCCAGTCCATTCACGTTATATTTCATGTGTCACCGTTTTAATAGTATTTGATCTCATTCAGAAATCTCACACCTGCTTTTTAAAGTTCAGGGACTTACTAACCTTACTTGCATTCCCTGTGTTGGAAACAATGAATCTGAAGTTGCTTCTGCTTTCTGATTAGTTCATAAAAATGACAACCAACACATTGACCAGATTTATATCACGACTTTTATCCTATTTGCACACTTGCCTATGTGAAAACAACTGGCAACTGTGGTAATTTTATAATATCCCCAAATCCACAGCAAATACTTTTATATCACATGATAAATGTTTCCTCAACTAGATATCTTGCCAATCTCGTTTTAGCATTAGCTTCTGGGGTGATTGCCACTACTCATACAACTCCTGCTCTTTCATGAGCTGGTTTTTTTGCTGTGTTTAATACAGTTGCAGATAATTAATCCTGACTGGCTTATAGTGAAGTAAAAACATACTCTTCAAATTAAGTATTTCAGAAAGATCAAAAGGCTAATTAAAGCGAACGGATGACCATAGTACAGATACTCACGCTATAGAATGCCATATCACATACTGCTCTTCTTTACCATTAATGGAGGCCAGATCTCCTCCTATAGCTCGACAGAACTCTTGAGATTCAAGCCACGTTTTCTTTTGCTCTCCTCTTGAAAAAGGCTAAAGAGAGTGTTTTGCAATCAGCCAAAATAGACCACATAGATTACAGGATCAAGATACATCAGCTACCCAAAAGCAATTCATTCACAGTTAACTTGTTCTGTGGGGATCACAGAAACTTTGAACATAGGGTTTAAGCGCGTTCTCCTCTGTGTAACACTGGTTTAGGATGAGTGTCTTTAAGCCAAGTTAGCCAACTGCATTGCTGACAAGAGTGTCTTCTGCAAGACAACAACTGCGACAAAGGCACTTCTAATTTTAAAAGAATGAGAAATTCAGTGTTAGAAAGGATGGGGAATTAAGAGCAGAAGATCAGACTTAAAGATCAGACTTTAATGGAATAAACAAAACCACGAGCATTTCAATGGAGAGGAACAAGACCACTACATATAACCCATAATTAAGCTTATGAAACAGTAGGACATACGTATACCAATTCTTATTGCATGTACGTGCAGCAAATAGAAACTACCTCAATGCAGAAATAAGCAACATACTTACTTTGAAACAAAAGCTAATACGATTGTTTGAGTCCCAGCCTTCTGGACACCGGGGAACGGGAGTTGTTGTAGGAACAGGTGGAAGCGTCACTCCCTCTGCCCACACTTTGCACAGGAACTTTGCCTTTTCTTCACATTTTATTACATCCCACAATCCACCTGAAATTCCAGTCCTCATGGCAACACAGCCCGGCTTTCTTCCTGGTTGTAAACAAAAACGCACAAAAGCAACAGTTAGGGGTTCATGAGAATTTAGAAAAGCTTATATTGCATCCTGATGGAAATTAAGTCTTTGTACAGAGTCAAAAATGTTTCCAATGTTAAAGTGGGTCCAGAGCAGAACCATGAAAATGATCAGAGGGCTGGAACACCCCTCCTGCAAAGAATGGTTGAGAGAGTTGGGGTTGTTCAGCCTGGAAAAGAGAAGGCTCCAGGGAGACCTTATCACAGCCTTTCAGTACATAAAAAGGGCTTATAAGGAACATGGAGAGAGACATTTTTCGCAGGGCATGTGGTTACAGAACAAAGGGGAATGGTTTTAAAATGAAAGAGGATAGATTTATATTGGACATAATGAAAAAAAAAATTATGATTAAGTTGGTGAGACACTGGAACAGTTTGCCCAGAGGAGCTGTGGATCCCCTTCACTAGAAGCATATAAGGCCAAGTTAGATGGGGCTTTAAGCCACCTGGTCTAGTGCAAGATGTCCTTGTCCATGTCAGAGGGGACATGATCGATGATCTTTAAATGTTCCTTCCAACCCAAACCATTCCGTCATTCTATGATTCTAATTCATGAAGAAACAACAACAACAATAAACCAACAACAACAAAACAAACAAACAAAAAAAACCCCAAAGAAACAAACAAGCAAAAAAAATCTGTGGTTCATCCATATCTGAGATACTGAATTGTGCCTAACATTAAATCACCTCCATAGCAACATCATAACCTGTGATCCAACAAAATCTCCCTTAAAATGGACAATGTCGTTATAACTAATTTCTCAAATCTGTCTAATTTGATTATGATTTTCAAAAATGAATTTGCTATATATAGGCCTAGTATTGCCTTCATGGTCTACATAGCCTTACCACTCCACCTGACACATTCAAATCATCGTTTAGGCGCTGAAATTAAAGAGAATCAGAGGATTTCCTGAAAGGCAAATGCAACACACCAGAACCTTGAAGGCTGATGACCATCCCCTTTCTGATGTGATCATGTCAGAGATTAAATGACCTCCCACGCCCATAATATTATTAGAACAGAAAAAAATGGCAATATATTCATCAAAAATTTATTAAATAAGGAAATCATAATTAATCTAGCAAAAATATTAACTAGAGACTAAACGCAAATCTTCTTGTCCTTGGCTCTCTTGTCCTTTCCTACAATCCAATTTTCTCTAAGACCAGAGATGCTTCAAGCATGCTGTGACCTCACCCACCTCACAACAAGCAGTGAGCAAGTGTACTATGACATATGGGTGAACAGGCAGGACTTGCAAGCAGGGCGCAGTATGCCTACAGAGATTGCTCTTCCAGAGTAGTACGGACACAGACTCTCCCAGAACAGACGCAAATCAGAAACCTGATCTCCATTTGTTTCTTCCCAAGCTCATGTTAAAAACTCATTTCAGCACTAAGCAGGAAGTTAGCAACAGCACTGCAGGTTTGAGAAAGTAGCCAGATATATTTGAGATCAATTAGTCACTATACCATCAAGCAAGGGCTAAGGAATGAAGTAAAAACATTCAAGTAGTGAGCAATGTATTTTGGGCACTGGACTCATTGAACACCATGAAGCCATACCTACCAGGCATTTTGGAATTCCAGTGTGTAAATAGGACAGATTCGCCATTAGCCCACTTGAATGTTCCCTTTTCTTCTACATCTGAAAGTCCAATCCAAAAGTACTTTTCTGTTCTCAGCCCAACTAGGCTAGTCAGATAGGCTTGTTCGTATCTGTTCAAAAGAACATAACTGTTCAATTAATATTGTTAAATTTATTTTTTAAAGTTGCAAAATGCTTGTTATTTTCTCAGAATTACTGTTGTACCTTCTTGAAAGCATAGCTTGGATGGATTTACTTGAACAAAGTACATAAGAAAACATTACACAGTAGATATTTCGTAAGCTTGAATATCAACAGTATTCTGCCTTCTCTTTGGATGTCCAGTAAAGAAAGTGACAGAATCACAGACTGACATGAAATTGGTGGGAAAGAAGAAAACTAACATGACTTCTTTGTTGAATCACTGTCTTTTTTGAGGGTTTCTAGTACCCTTGTATTTTAATGACTTCTTGTTTCAAACAAATCCACAACTGGAAAAGGAATCTCAGCATCATTGAAGAAATATACAAAAGTAGAGGCTGTAGTAGTATGATACTAAATTATCACACTAAAGAACACTGTGAATTAGATCCAATGATCATGCAAGAAAAGTTATGTTTTGGAAAGAAAACTATATAGAGGTAAAGCCTGTCATAGTTCATTATGGTGTTTAAACAAACAGCTATTAAGAAATCAAAGCAGATAAAGTCTCCCCTTAAGAAGGTATAGTCTGAAGACCACATTAGTCTTAAACCATTTTTATGACAGCTGCAGTGCTACCTTCATTTAGAGAGCTGCCATCCATGACAGCCCGAGCTTTCACACTAGAACATATCTATTTAGATTATATAGACACAAATAAGAGAAAGTGTAACTCATCGAGTCAACTGCAAGCAAAATAAGATTTGTTTCTTAACCCTAACTTTCATTTTCCCAATACTCCACATTCAGTAATGTGCACCAGTTGTTCAGAAATGTAGCAAACACTGAACTCTGGCTGAATTGTGATGGATTTTCAGATACCAAGCACTTTTATCATCATTTGGTTTCTTATTTACAGTTTTTAATAGTAGCTCAATTCTGAGAAAACCAGATAGGTGAAAATTGAACTACCTTTTGGAAGGAATTCAGAGCCATATCTCTTCACTCAATAATCAAAATTGGATTCTGCATCCCTCACTCAAGTAAAACCCATCCTCTAGCCACTACAATTAACAAAATAGAAAACATAATTTTATTTTTTTTCCTTGACATACCACGATTTCATAGCCATCACCTATTTTTACTATAAACTGAATTCCTGGATTTGGATACACATGCAAAAACTGTGAGAAGTTCTGGACCTACAGATACCTGCCCTCTCTAGCAAGATTTTTGTCCAGATCAGAATCTTTGTTTTAATATTCAAATGATGCTAGATGTTAAATCCTCACGAGATCTTCTCATGCTAGTAGACTTTAACATACCTGTCTTCAATAGTTGCCAAAAAGGCCTGATGCCTTCCACAGGTTTGATTTGCTTCAGGAAATGATACAAATGTATTCCCAATGAAGTAACAATAAAAACCATGTCTTTTCCAACCCTGTCAAAATAAACATTATATGATCACACATGTTCCAGTTTTTCAAAACTTAAAAAAAAAAAAAAAAAAAAAGGAAAACCAAACCCAAACTAAACACCCCCAAACCATGCTTTTCAGTTTCCTTCTGGGAGAATACTGTAAGTGACCAATGTCCCAAAACCTTAAGCAAAAAAACCCTGCAAAAATGTTGAGTAGTCTCTCTTATTTCTACAATTTGTGTGTGTCCTCCAGGGACTGGCGTTGTCTGAGCAGTTTGTGAATGGTGAGAGTGAAGTCAGGCTGCCAAAGAACTAGACTGCAAACAGTGTTCTGTTAGATGTCCCCTTCCTGCCTAGGAATGTAATTCAGTTACACCGTAACTCCATATCCTAAACAGTTCTTTTACTCATTCATAACGCTTGCAGTCAGCTTATTTCTGTCTCCTAGATACTAATCTTTTCTCTGGTTTGTGAACTCAAGCAAGTAAATATTTAAGTAACACAATATTAGTATTTTCATTAAAAATATTTTTCAAACTAGATCAATCTTGCTTTGTTATTTGGTGCAGGAAAACACAGGTGCTGTTTTTTGTGGGAGCTTATCATTTGCTGTAGTATGGTGGGATGTTTTTGCTTTAAAAAAAGTTACTGAATCCACCACAAATGTGCTCTTGCTTTATTTTTATTTCTCTTTTGATGAATAAGCTAGGCTTCTGAAGTTTAACAATGGTATTTGTTAGTATCAGTTTTTAGCTGGATGCCTTTGAGGGCAAGCTTGTGCTCAGTCCTGCTTGACAAGTAGCCGTGTTCCAGTTGGCTGACTGTGTGCAATCCTGTAACTTAAATCGAAACTACCAGAAAATACCCCAAAGGCTGTGATGAGGTGGCGATCACTGCTGGTGTGGTTAGTCAGCAACTCTTGTTGCAGGGTGCATCTCATTTAAACTAAATCTGAACAGGGAGTGTAGAAACCTGAGTCATTCGGGAGACTATACAGATAGTATAGTCACACACTTCAGTGCTTTTGGTGACTGAGAGAAGCACACGCCAGCGGAAGAAAAAGCACACAAGTTGTTTTATTCTATCTGCAATTCCTGCTTTTTCTTGTTTGGTACCGGAGTACTTGTTTCTTCTAGCAGCTGTTCCCACATAGTGATCAGGCTGTGAGATTTGACCTAATAACTCTGGCAAGTTTCTAGTAGTTTCAGTGACCTTTACCTATATGTACAATGTCTGAGCAGCAACTGCATATGCTTTGTGTCTTGGAAGAAAAGATTCTGTAAAGAGGGGTATCATATTTTCAAAATAAATTAAAAAAAAACCACAACCAAACCAATTTCACCACTCATCTGGTTTCAGAATTAGTTTTAAGGTTTTTGGTAGTGTGCTTTGGTTGTTCTGTGGTTTGTTTTGGTTTTTTTTTTTGTGTGTGTGGTTGTTTTTTTTTTTTAAAATTTTTGCTTTTTGGCTTGGTTATTTTTTTGTTTGTGTTTTTTGGTTTGGGTTTTTTTTTTGCATTGGATCTTTTCTTATAAACTCGTTGAGCTATTAGTTTGTCAGCAAAGTCAGTTTAGCGACTCAGACTGGCTTCTGGCAGACTTAATACATTATCAGTCTGTCTCTTTTCCTGACTTCTGGTGCAAGGATATGGCTTTCATTATGCATATTTTGTTAGTCTTTGACAGCTGGCAGCATCTATGACTTGAAGTCTGTTTTGTGTAAAATTAAGTAGCCTGGGTTTTGTTCACTTATTCAACTAAGTCATTTCCACTAACTTAAAATAATATATTTCTGAACCTTACAGAACTTGAAAGAAGGGTAATTTATGCCACTGAAAATTGGAAGCTTCCTTTGTTCTCTGCCCAGTAGTATTTATCTTCTGTATCTAAAAATTCTGAAAGATTTGATGGATTTATCTTTTTTCATAATCAGGCATGGATTCAGGAGTAGGGATGCTGTCTCTTCTGATCATAAAACAGTTAAAAGTTCAGACAAATCTGTAACCTTCAGGGAATTCCTTAAAGCAAAGTGACCAAAGCTCAATCTAACAGAATACATCTTCTGAGAGAGAGTCACAAACACAGGAAACTCACTCCGATGTGTTTCACCCAAGCTGCTTTTTTACTAATAAAATAAAATAAAGGCTGCAACAGAATGTTGGAGAGAAGGGGCAGCTTGGATTACTGTTTAGTTCACCTCTTGGTTGGGGAACCAGGTCGCCTGACAGAGTTGTCTGTGTTGGCAGCGTCAGGAGGATTAACCTCTCATAATCTCTGTGATTTGAATAAGAGATTTTGTTCCTGTCCTCACTGCTCAGTTCAAAGCAGCTGCTGAGCAGAAACTTCAGTGAATCTTCAGCAATGTGTCTGTGTTGGTCAGTCAAAAAAGGAAGAAATAGATGTTAGAGAATTATTCCTAGCTCTGCTTTTTGGCAACTGGTTTTAGTGTTTGGATGGTAAGCGTGTATAGGTGGAGCTGTTCTATAGAAACAGGGAAGTTGGCTATATCCTCAGTTTCCTTTTTGTTTAAAAGGTGTTCTGTTACGCAAATAGTATCACATCCATTTCTCTGTCACCACATTCTGCTTCCCCACCCCTTAGAAAGCTAACTTTGGACAAAAGCCTCATCTCTCTAGTTTGTAAGCACAACATAACAAAACTTCCGTCTGTGTTTGTCTTCCCACTTCTCAAGAGAAAAGTAGCTGATCCCGAGCAATCGGAGGTGATGCTCGCCTGCCTGCACTAGGTCAGGCCAAAGCTCGGAGGGATTACTCAGTCAACTAGCATATGTGTGTCTACCCTTGAGGAATGGTGGTGGCGGTAATAAGGGACTTAGCTCTGCTTACAGCCCCACAAAATTTGAAGAAGGATTTTCTTTTGCATATTGTGGTTGTGGGGTTTTAGGTGTGGGTTTTGCTTTTGTTTTGGTTGTTGTGTTTGTTTTTTTTTTGAGAAAAACAGGCTGGTTTTTTTATGTCAAACAGGTAGCAAAGCGTCTTGCCTTTCTTTCAGCGATAGTCCCTTTCTTCTCAATGGAGAGTGATACGGGTTTACTTGTGTTGTCTGTCTGCTTTAAAACATCTGGTACCGCTGTCAAGTGACAGCAAAGATGTACAGCAAAGAGGCTAAATTGTGAAGCGAGGTCTCTGAAATATGTCTTCCTCCTCACTATTGAAAAAATACCAAAGTGGAATTCACCTGAAATTGCCGGTTGCCATCCTTAAGTCTTGGTTACATTGGGGATAGAGGAGAACAGACTGTATGAGACTCTACTTTCCAAAATGCCTTCTGGGTCCTAAGCCTAGAAGCCGGGAACACATTAATACACAGAGTAGGTACTGCTGTATCATCATGTCGTGTTCCTTCCTAGGAATTGTCTAGGTGTTTGTATGGACAAGATACCAGGCTAAATGGGCTTGTTCTGCAGCCCTTCCCATTGCAATGTGACTTCTTGCAGTGCAAACTACTGCTGAAGGTGTGCAAAGAGTCCCTTGGCCTGCAGGGCAGGAGGCATCTGTTTTGGGTCCCCAGAGGGAGATGTCGTTGATGTCAAAGTATCTCTTGAGGAATTCCAGGATCAAGTTTGAGCAGTGGGACTCAATGTCGGATTTATTCAAACAACTGATGTTTTGGGAACAGTAAACTACAAATCTGACTGGCTTTGTCATGGTGCTGGTGTGGGAAGAGGCAGTGAGATGGCAACATCTGTGAGATGGCAAAAAGGTCTCTGGAGTCTTGTTTGTAAATACTCGTGTGTGACTTGGTTGCAGTTCTCGTTGGAGAAATATGACACAGGAGAACTGACACTTCAGAGCCTTTCACACGCAAAGCACAATTCTGAATAAGCATCTGAGTATGCTGGCTCTTGCCTCGCTAGAATTAACTTGTCAGTTTGCATTGAGATCATGATTATTGTCAGATAAGTTGAAAAGGTGAGTAATGAGGTAAAGGGCTCTCTGGAGAGCAGCACTTAGACTTGGTCTGTCTTTAAGGCACATTGTATTGGAGCACAGGCTGTGGGGCTCTTGAGAGTTGGAGCTAATACTTTCTGCACAGTCTTTAAGGACGATAACAGGATGCATTGCTAAAGGTGAGATTTTTGTCTGGGCACTGGGAAGCTGTCATTCCAGCAAGTCCCATAGCCGGCAGAAGATGGCTTATGGTTCTCAGCTTGTTCTAGTTGCCTGAAAGATGACTTGAGCTCAATGGGCTGATCTGCTTTGTGTTGGCTGGGGAAGTGTGCTGAGGCTGCCTACCTGCCAGCTGAACTGTGTGGAACCATGCAGGCAGGAGAAGCGGGGTAGATTGCCCCACAGCCTTGGAAGAGCATCTGCAGTGATGGGAATTCCTGGAAGAGTGTCCCGGTGTGGGGATCCCATCATGACATGTTCTACTCCTCTCTGAAAACTACCACCTCCTTCTCTGCTGTGCAGCATTTAGCCATACAAGCTGCCTGGAAGTAGCAGCTTCTGCTCTTCTGTTTCCAATGATGTTTCATGTACAAACTGGAAAATGCTTTTTGTTCTGTTGGCACTCTGGATTCACTGGCAGTGCTAATCTGTTTCAGGAGGTTGTAAAGTTCAAGAGTTCCATGTTCCTACTTTCTTTACTGCTACCCAGCATCTGTTTCCAGCTTTTTTGGCTGTATGGTTCATGAATATGCTTTTTTTTTTTTTCCTCCCATATAGAAGAAACAATATTGCCAAGCTTATTTCAGCTGCTGCTTATCTGAAATCAATTGAATGCTTCCTAGTGCCTTTCAGGAAGCTTTTTCTGGGATCAGCTGTAAGTAAACTTCTTGCAGCTTCCTTACTGCAAAACAGAAGTTTGACTAAGTGCTAATGCTTAATGTAGTAATGATTTGAGCTGTGTTTTACAAAATAGCTTGTCAATGTTTTAAGCATTTTATTGGTACGATCTCCTGAGGCTTTTGGGATAAGAAGGTCTGCATGTTTTAAAATGCTGGAATCCTTTTGCAGTACCTCATAGTCATGGTATATTGATCGTATTTTGCCAGTGTAGATCCTGTTCTGTGCTAGCTTTTTAGTAAAACCACTGTATTGACTCACAAGTACAGAGATGACAGGAGTTCTCGGTTTTGGGACCTGCTGTTTTGTGAGTCTTCTCCCTCCCTTCCTCTCTGTGAAACTATCCTGTCCTAGTTGCTCTACTTCAAATTTTGTTTTCAAACCAACAAATAACAGCATGACCTTGCTGCATGGTACTGTTTTCTGCAGAAATGCTGGTGTAATGATCCTAGAAGAGCAATCTGACGTCTAACTTCAGGGATGGAACCAGTTGCAGATCTCTTTAGTTGCTTCTTGCATTTTGTTCACTCTCACTCTCTCACTTTCTACAAGTTGCATACATAGTTTCAGTTCCATTTTCCGTGTCCTAAATTCTTCTATACAGGTTTGATTTTTTTTTTTTGTCCAAAAGTACCCATGTGGTACCCATGGTGTATCTTTTGCAGCACTATTTATAAATTTTATAATTTCTGTAGCATTTTTTTTCACCTGTGAATTTCTGTTGCTGAAATAGTTCAGGGACTATTTCAGGTAGGTGAGTTCTTGAGCTAAGCATCAAACAAATGTCCATATGAAACTCTTCAGTTCAGGAGGCTGAAAATCTGTGCGAAGTTAAGTCAGTGTGTCAAATCAAATCTGGTAACAGATTAACCTGTAAACGAGACCCAGATGTCTCTAACTGTCTGAATCTATTTTGTCATTGAAAGTGTTTAGAAGCCTACTTACATTAACTGCCTACTACATTAAACCATCATAGAAAGTAAATTGAATTGTCACTCCTGTTGCATGAAATACCTTTTAGAGAAGTAAGGTCTCTTAAGAGAGGGCTTCTTTTGCTGATGAGAACTGAGTTTTATTTTAAAAACCCCAGCAATTAAGCACCCCTTGTTAAAGGGTCTACAAAGTTGGTCCTCTGCTCCAGTGAGAGGTTTTGATTGGAGTATTTGCAGCTGACAGAAAGGGTTTCTTACAAAGTGTTTTAATTTGTTCTGTTTAAGTTATCTAGTGTCTTTGGTAAGGATGGAAGAAGTGGAGCACTATGAAGCTCTGATGCAATCTGAGCTGTGCTGTGTACACTTAAAAAGTTTTATGCAAAAGCTGAGCTGAAAAGTGACAGGAGGCATGAAGTTATCTAGATCACTAAAGTGATCGGACTGGATGATTCATCAAAATAGTTGGATGTATCTTTCATCTGATAGCTGGTTCAGCACAGTGTATTAGCTATGGATTTGCTCAGTTTTGTGTAGATTTGCCATCATGTTGTCCTGCTAGCTCTCCCAAGTTCTTGTGAATGGAACAGTGGGGAATGCTCAGATATCCTGCCACTGTGCTGTGTCACTTTGATATCCATGAGCTATGGCAGTATCAGAGATTTAGACAAAACAATGATATATAGCTTTTATATATAAAAGCTATGCCTTTTCTGGGTAGACTTCAGTACTTTGTTCATCAAAGTTTGGCCCATATAGGTGGTGGGACTCTGAGCCTGTGAACATTCTGGCAAGAAAACAGATGTTGGGGTGAAACTTAGTAAGCAAAGGCAGGCAGCAGCTGCAGTGTCCCATTGGGACTGGAAAGGTCTGTCAGCCCCAAGATACGGGGTGTCTGGACTGTGGAAGGAAACGAGGAGTGCGCAGTCTACCTGCGGGTTGTGACACTTATGTGTGTGCAAGCCCTGGATCTCAACTGACCAGAGAATTTACAGATGACCAGGGGAGCATCTGGTGAGGTTTGACAGTGTGGAGGGTTATTTGGAGCACTGTTTATGTATGGCTTTCCTGGATTTCCTGTATGAAATGGTGCTGAAATTACATGGCTTGAGTACTGAGTGTGTATCCTCTTAGCACAGGAATCTGGAAAACCCTTCCAAGCAGTCACACGTGTCCCAGCTGCTATCAGTCCCTGTGCAGTGGGCAGAAAGGGTGGAGTGACTGGTTGAAAGCTGTTTGTTGGAGATTGTGTTGTAAATCAAATAAACTTACTAGCTTTGTGTGTTTCTGGACAGGTTAATGAATTTGCAGATCATCTGAGCAGGAAGATGCTAATTCATGTGAATTAGGAGGCATTCTAATCCATTCTTAAGACATCTGGCAAAATGGAAATCCCTTGGGTAGATCAATTTGCTATCACAAGCAACAGAATAGAATCCTTTTTTTCTTTCTGTTTTTCTCTCGGGTTTTTTTTTTTTCCCTCCTTCCTGAGAAGAATCCAAGGTTGATAGTAGTTGATTTTTTTAACATGGTTGGTTGCTGAAGGGAGCATACCTTGCTTGACATGGTTCCCAAGGCCTTGAGAAAGGCGAGTCAAGTTGTCCTGTGGGCATTTAGAGTGGTCAAATTGAAGAAAGTTCTTTGCTACATGAAAGGGAACTGCTGTGTAAAAGTGGTGGGTTGTTGTTTTTTTTTTCCTTTTCAATGAACTATTAAAAATTAATGGACTCTTATTGTGTCCATCCATTCATCCAGGACTACTTATTAAAGCAGATTGATCTCTTGGTTCAGTTGAGGTAGATTTAGTGATATTGATGGCTTGTCATTAAGGCTATCTGGATTCCTTCACAGTTGTCTCAGTCAAACAGAACACAGATTTTTTTGAAGGACTATTCGAGGTACTAAGTCAGGAAAATTCTGCCCTTAGATGCGACCTTAGTTCTTTGGGTACTGATGGAAATCTGTGCTGTGTTCCTGCTCTTTGCCAGTTACCAAGCAAAGTGGTATTTCGCAGTGGCTCTTCTTCCTTCTGGCATCAGAACAGTTACCCGGTCATCCCAGCCCTCTATTTGTATCAAGAAATAGCAAAATGTTATCCTCTCTTTGCTGTGAATGTGGTCTCAGCTTTTATCTCTCTTGGTGCATGAAGATACCCACTGTGTTTCCATCATTCTCCAAGGGACTATGGTGGAGCGTAAAGTGCTCTCTTCCCCACTCAAGTGGGATCAGTGTTTGTATGTAAACCACTCGTTGGTTTTCCCTGGCAGAAAAACAAAGTATAAACTGATAAATGTGACTTAAATCTCTTGTCTCTCAATGGCCTCTGAGGCTGAAGGAATCTCTCAGCTGCAAAACCCACACCAGCTCAGCAGGGCTCTGCTGCAGGGAGACGAAGCCCAGGCAGATCCTGCTCTGGGCTCTCAGCAGTTACAGCAGGGGATGTTGAAGTGCTGCAGAGTGCTGGCGGGTCCCTTGGGCCTCCTGTGCAATTACCCTTCTCTGAGCTAGTTAAGGAAAATCTTTTCCTTCTGAACATAATTTAGCTCTGAGCGTATGAAAATACAGTGGAACCTTTCTTTTTAGACCTGTCTCAAACTGGGAATAGCAAGGTGACTGTGACATGTTGAATCCTCATAAGAGTCTTGGAAAACCATTAAACTGATCTCTTATGCAGCTCTTTCTTTCTTAGAGTTATTAAGGGATGAGAAGAGTTTCATGACACAGTCAGTACTGCTGTTCTGCTGTGGGACGTGCAATTCCTTTTAATAGCGTGTCTCTGCTGCTGCTGAGCTTTTATAGGGATTGTGTGAAACAAAACAGTGATTGAGTTAAAATCAGTGGTGAAGTCACAGTATGGCCTCTGCTTCCTCCAGCCTGGAGCACCTTTTGGGTTCAGGCAATGACTCTCAGGTGGGACATGAGGATGTGCAGGGGCTTGTGCATGTAAAATGTTTTGATTTCCAGAGGAGGGAAGGTACCTATGTGTCAGGCTGGGATCCCCAGGGACAGAACAGTCCTTGTTTTATGCTACAGTCTTGTGCCCCTTGCCAGACTCTCAGGGATTTTATAACAAGCTTTCAAGAAGTGCGTAGGAGATGCTGAATTTCTGGCTCTGCAGTGAGGACCTGTATACTATAGCTGTTGGGGCAGGGTTCAGACAGCAAAATTATTATCAAAGGCTCTGTTACAGAAAATGTAACAGACCTGAAGGGCTAGAGCGCTGCCCAACCAGTACTTCCTCCTGGGAGGGATTCCCTCCCTTCTGTGTATGTGGTGCAGGGTGCACAGGCTGTGAATTTGGTGTGTTGACTTAGTTTTGGGTAGCGTGAGCATTTTGCTGTGGTCTCTTATTTCTGTTGCATAAGCAACCTTTTTGCACCTAGTGCTGCCTATCACTGTGCAATGAAGTCTGAGCACCTGGAAGAGGTGAGAAAAGCACAGAATGAAATGGAAATATGTATTGATTCTGCTGTTCAGCTGGGGATAGTTACTGTAGAAGTTAGAGTGCTCTTGAAAACACATTAACATGACGTTCAAGTTTCACAGGGAAGAGGAAGCTATTTGTCAAATTGCTGATCATGAAAATGTATTTTGAATGTTCTGCTTTCAGCACTGCATTTCTTTTTAAAAGCACTAATTAAACTGTATCCTTTTCTTCTTCTGATTTCTCCCACAGCCCCTGCATGGTGCTTTATTGGCCTCTGTGTAAGGATGTAGATTTTGTTGTAGTGTGGTGAGTGACCAGCTCGTAAGTCATGTGCTGGATTTAGTTAGGATGTAATCTTTTGGCCATCTGCTCAGGCACTCCCTGTGTCTGCATCCCTCTGATTTGCAAGCAAATACTGAAGGTGAGCTTGAATCTGCAGATGTTCAGAACACCCAGGCCCCTTTAACTGGGTTAAAGCATTTTCCCACTTAGATTTGAGCAATGTATTGTCTGAACCTGCCAGTAATTAGACATGCTTGATTTTAACTCTCTGGCTGGTGTATGGGGCACCTAGACAGGAAAAAAAAATTGTCTTTCAGACTGAATGAAACATAAGTGGATAGCAAGAATTTCTCTGTAGAACTGCATTTAAGAATATTCTGATACAAGTTCTGCTGTTGTTTTTCCACCTTCCCACAATGTTTCTGGACCTTTTTTGGAATCTCTGGCTTGTATTTTCCTTTCCTAGTCTTTAGGAGTCTGCATGACTCTCCAGCCTTTGGTAATTGACAGCTGTGTAACATCTGAAATCCTGCTATGGCTTTTTTTTTTTTTTTGAAGTTGCAGGCAAGAAATCAACTGAATTTTTTTTCTTGTCTTTTTATTTAGAGTGACACCAAAATGGTGAGAAATTCCCGGAGAAAGATCCCTGGATGTATTGAATGTTTACATCAATTTTCAGTGCTTTTGTATCTATCTGTCTAATTTGTGTTCAGTTATTTCAGTGAAGCCTGTTTTCTTCCTAGTAGCTCCTTGGACTCCAGTGAAATAACTGTGTCTCCCATATCATAGAATCATAAAATTGTCTAGGTTGGAAGGAACCTTTAAGATCATCTAGTCCAATCATCGACCTAACTCTGATGAAAAACCATCACTAAACCGTGTCACTAAGCACTATGTCAACCTGTTTGTTGAACACCTCCAGGGATGAGGCCTCAACTGCTTCCCTGGGCAACCCATTCTAATGCTTAATAACCCTTTCAGTGTAAAAAATTTTTCCTAATATCCAATCTGAACCTCCCTTGGTGCAATTTGAGGCCATTTCCTCTTGTCCTATCACCTGTGACTTGGGAGAAGAGACGGACTCCTGCCTCTCTACAGCCTCCTTTCAGGTAGTTGTAGAGAGCAATAAGGTCTCCCCTCAGCCTCCTTTTCTCCAGGCTGAATAACCCCAGCTTCCTCAGCCTCTCCTCATAAGGAGGAGCCCAAGTCTCTTGTAGTGATTAAATGAGTCTTTGTGTGCACACTGAGAGCAGGTGCATCTCCCTGCGTCTGTATCATGCAGTGCTCGCACACGGCCGTGCAAAGCTCAAGGTTCTTTCTTACCTCTCTAATTTTCTATGGTTTTCATTCTCTCCCTGCTGTCCTTCCCATACAGTGTTGCAGGAGGATTACACTTTAGCATACTCCAATGTTAGCTTCTGAATGGCTGGACTTTCTGTGCTGCCCACTTTGCTGAGAGAAGGCTTTTCAAACTGAATGGAATTTAACATTTCCAGGCAGTTTAAAAACGCGGCTTTCCCAGAGCCCAGAAGTGCATATGGGAAAAATGGAGGTGAGACAGGAAATCTCTGAGCTGGACCTTTGACTTACTTTGTCTTCAGATTTTTACCTTGTGGCAATGCAGAAGCAACTGTATCTGCAAAACTTGGTATTGCTGAGCACTCTGTGGAATGCTTTCCCTTTGTTTCATAAATTTGCCTGGCTTTATTTTGGCCTGCTGTCCTCCTGCCCCTGGAGTAGCAATGAGTTTTCAGCCTTTGTTGCAATGCTGTAATTAACTGTTAATGCATCAGGCTTCTTCATGACTTGGGTACTCCTTTGTGTTCTTTCTTGAGTGCTTGGCTTATAGGAGCTCTACCCAGACAGGATGAGCAGGTGTGGGTACAAAGGTTTCCCCAGGGAAGTCATCCTTATTGTGCCTTTCCAAAGCTGTGGTCCTTTGGCAGTGGCATGGTGCGTGCAGTTCTGCGCCTTTCACCTCTGAATTCCTTGGGCTGAAGAACAGGCTGGGTCTTGGCAGTGTCTAATGTCTCTTTCCAGCTCTGAACTCCCTGACACTCACCCTGTTGTACGGAGAACCCTGCGGTCTCACGGCCAGACCCAATCCTGAGGTGCTGTGGGAGCTGCACCTCTGCACGGATTTTTACACAACCCTAGGAAGTGCTTTCCAGTGGGCAAACAAAATGAAACCATGCCCAAGTCACTTTTCATGGGAACATTTTGGACATGCTGTGTAAACTTGCAGCTAGAGCACAAGAGTTACTGCTGAGATGAGACTCACAGATTTGTGATCCAGCTTTTATAAATAAGCCCTGCTTCTGCAGCTAAAGGTGTAATTTATTATGCGTGGTTGTCTGGTGGGGGGGCATGGTTGTCTGGTGGGGAGGCATGGTGTTCAGTCCTGGTAGATACTAAAGATACAAGGCTCCATTTTGGCTATGTGGGTCCATAGCAGGCTTGTGATCTTCATTCAGTCTCGCTGCTGCCCCAGAATCATAGAGTCATAGAATCATATTGGGTTGGAAGGGGTCTCTGGAGATCATGTAGTCCAACCGCCCCGCCGGAGTGGGTCTACCTAGAGCATGTTGCACAGGAACTTGTCCAGGCAGGTTTTGAATGTCTCCAGAGAAGGAGACTCCACCAC
>JAOXNO010000013.1:21352859-21376423 GCA_028565335.1 Limnodromus scolopaceus
AAGGGCCTGCCCAGGGAGGTGGTGGAGTCACCATCCCTGGAGGGATTTAAGAAACGTGTAGACGTGGCACTTCAGGGGATGCTCTAGTGCCCAAGATTTTGGGGTTGTGTCTGTTTGGGGGGGATTTTTTGTTTTTGTTGGGGTTTTTTTTGCGGTTGGACTCGATGATCTCAAAGGTTCCTTCCAACCACGAAGATTCTGTGATTCTCTGATCGATTATCCAGAAGATAAGCAATGCTCAAGAGCAGAACACGTATGTTTTGAGACAGGACAAGCTCACTAAGATAAATTACTGAATTCAAATTATCTACTTTACAGTTAAGTGAGCAGGAGGAGGTTTTAAGGCTACTATCGTTGAATCCTGCTTGAGTGCCATTACCCACACAATCAGGTAATGTAACTCCCGATTCCACAGCAGCTGAAAGGAGTTTGTGATGAAGGGAGAACGTGGACTCCGTTAAAGCAAAAAATCCTTCACTCCTCGTTTTTCCTCACCACATCAGGAGGGAAGTGAGGCCTCTGAACAAACGCACCCCTAACAAGGGTCTTTTAGACACCACCCGTGTTTTTTCTGAAAAACACCTATTTGAGTGTTTCGGCAGCAAGTCTCAGTGGGGGGGTTGCTACTGAGCCTGTGTTCTCCCACAGTTCCAGAGACCCACGACTCCTCCGTCCTCAGCTGAGCCAAGGCTTCCATCTGTTCTTACGTAAAACAACATGTCTTTATGTAATCATCATATTCCCTCTATTCCTCAGCCCACATGTTTTTAGGTGCAGGTTCTACCTAAATGAACTCTGCTACGACCCTTCAGCATCCGCTACGAGAGTACGTCACCAGGGGAACAAAGAAAAAGACCAATTTGGGAAATTTTCACAAGCCTACAAGACATTAAAACCAAGGGGTTTGAAGGTTCACACTCCTTTGTGAATGTCAGTAAATTGGGACAGTCTTGACACATAATTTTGCAAAAGCAAGCACATCTGCCTAATCTACAGATACCTGAGGATGCGCGAGTCAACCAGGGCGAGCCATCACAACTGGCCAGAAATAGATTCCAGGGTGACTCCAGCAGCAGTCAGGGCAGATTTGTTGGCTTATTGGGAAACCATGCATAGAAAACAGAATATACTGTATAAAATTAAATAGACCGGGCACGGATACATTGAAGGGTTCCATTTCTTGATACCTGTGCTTTCTATAGCCAAGAAGTGGTAAATAGAGACACCGACCAGTCAAATAACGATGAGTTCCTACTAACGAACAGAGTCACGCTGGTGATGGGTTTTACCAACCACACAACACGTTCCTGCTGGATTCAGAGGGTCTGAAGTACAACTGCTCCGGTTGTACTTGTAAGATGTGACCAATATCAGGAATACGGGGCATAAACATCAAGCTGCATTGATTTTAGGAATCAAAAGGTGCAAGTGTAAGCACCCCAAACTCATGCTTAACGCGGGTAAGCGAAATCAAAGCAAAATATAGGGTGCCACAATCACTAGTGGTTATCTCCTTACATTTTACATCACTCAAGAGATTTATATCAACTTTAAGGATGTTCTCAGTCTACAACTGGAAATATATATTGGCTTCCCCCTCCCCGCCATGATTTTCTCTATCACCGATACAGAATTTTCAAAAGTGCAAATCACCCTTCATTGGTGGAAGTTTCTGCACAAGTTTTCACCATGGCTTAGTTCTCATTTCTCGCTTAAAAAAACCACAGATCACGATCGGCGTCAACCCAAACAGCCTTGACTTCAAATAACACAGGTAATTTAAATTTACAACTACTGTGAGATAAAAGTCTTTATCCTGCAACATAAGTAGCATAAGGTTTCGAGAAGCAGCCACAGCAGTAAGACAACGCATTGAAGTCCCCAGCTCCGTAATGCTGTTTCGTAGTGACTGCTATGAGGAGGGTTTACCCAGGCACCAGATCATTGAAAGTTTAAGTGAAGAGAGTTGGTCTGACCTCCTTAAACACAGACTGATGCTTATTTTACCTGTTTCCCAGATTCATGGCAGCAGATTAAAACACTACAGAACAAACTCTCAAACTGTATTTTCATCACAGGCACCTCAGCAGACACACACTTTCTGTCCAAAAGAGAGAGGCAGTAAAACAAACTCAATATTAATTCCCCCTCCCTGTTCCAAATCAGACACGTGACATGTTTCATAGAATCACAGAATCGTCCAGGTTGGAAGAGACCTTTCAGATCATCTAGTCCAACCATCAACCTCACTCTGATAAAATCTATCACTAACCCATGTCTCCCAGCACCATGTCAACCCGTCTTTTGAACACCTCCAGGGATGGTGCCTCAACCCCTTCCCTGGGCAGCCCATTCCAAGGGTTCATAACCCTTTCCGTTTAAAAATTTTTCCAAATCTCCAATCTGAACCTCCCCTGGTGCAACTTGAGGCCATTTCCTCTTGTCCCATCACCTGGGACTTGGGAGAAGAGACCGACCCACCCCAGCTACACCCTCCTTTCAGGGGGTTGTAGAGAGCGAGAAGGTCTCCCCTCAAATTTCATTTCTACACAATCTGTAGGACTTTTAATTCTGTCAACTGAATCTATATTCTCTTGAAACACAGACATTACCACACTGAGTTAACCCACAGAATGACTTACCCCGCGGCGTTCAGCTCACATTTTTAGGAAGAGACTCTAAGAACAGGCCAAACTGATAAACTCGCTGCTCCCAAAGTCCCACGGTGATCTCTGAGTAACACTTATATTGGTTTAAGCAAGAAACCTATGAAGTTTAACATTGTTTTAAGAACACAGCATACATCTGTCAGGACTGGTGTTTGAACCGAGACAGTATTTTAAGCAGTAATCTAGATTGATGAACTTTAGCCTGATCTTCTACTCATTTCACAGAGATCAAACCACCGTCTCAACACTACCATTACCACTACTACCAACAGAAATGGACTTAACTGTCAAATAACAGTGTAAATGAACTGTCAAGCTGCCAGCAGTATTTGCTTATTGATCTGTAAGCAAATATATACATTAGACTGTACAGGTATAGTTGGTTTTGTTTAACACCCCTTTAAAATATTCATACTGTCTTTATTACAAAAATAAGAAGACATGCAGCATACTTGCAGTGGGATATATAATGCATTACTTGAATTTTAGCTGAAGGAAGTTGACAGATGAAAGACTTCAAAAGTAAAAATAACACTTAAGCATAATCCAAAAATATCCACCAAAAAAACCCGCCAGAACAACAAAAATTCCCCCCCCCTCCACCCTGCCTGAAATCAGAAAATCTGAGCTAAGTATTTCTAACAGACCTGGCCTGTTCATCTCCAACTCCTTCCAGCAAAGGGAGGCCTTTTCTCATTCTGCCATGAAATTTATAAATTGACTTTGCAACATAATGAACTAAATACTCCAACTTTAATATTCTGCATTCATACCAAAAACAATTAACAGTTTTTACAAATAGTGTTATTTACTAAAACAACTCTTGTACAACAGTGCGGTATATCTAAATATATACATCTGCCAACATCCGAGGGAGCAGCAAAACAAACAAAACCAAAAAATGCACTTTGCTACTGTGTACACTTTATTAAAACCAAAGCAGACCGCAGCAGGCTTCGCTTCTTTTCCATGACAAAGACAAAAACCAGTTGGATTTCCAGAAGCACATGCAGGATAGAAGAACAAAAAAAGAATAATCCCACCGCCTTTTTGCCAAGGCAGCAGCATGACAAGCGAACTTCAGATCCGCGATTTTACAGAGTAGCAAATGGAATGGTTTTAAAACACAAACACCCCTAAGTCAAGAAACAAGGCTTCGAAAACGTACAATAGTGTTTTTTACATCTTGAAGCAAGAAGTTCCAACGGCAAGGCCTTCCCGTGTTTCCCTGTGGCCTTGGACAGTGCAACCCACGAAGGTCAATATTCCTCGTTGCAGCTGAAAATGGAGTCTCTGTAGCGTGGAGCGGGTCAGCCTTCCCGAGACTGAATAACAGAGTAAAAAATGATTCTGCCTGCTCTTAGCAATGGAGGGGTTTACGGCAATTGAGCTTTTTGTAACTTCTACTTTACCTTCTTTCCTTCAAAAAAAATTCTCCTCCCAATTTTTACCCGGAAAAATTATGCTCCCTTGTTCCAAAAGAGATACATGCGGCTTCTCCAAAGGAAGCTGCAGTTATTTAATTCCAAGCGCCGTTGCAGCTGCTGCAATTAGAGATGGGGGTTTTTTGTTTCATTCTGTCTGTGAAACCCAGCAGACAAGAAATAAGGTAAGAGCTTTTACATATAAAGACTGCACAGACATTTTTGAAATATGAGTGAAAAATTAGGTAAGTGATATTAGAGAAAATACTAACAAAATTGGAGAATGAGGTATTAAGCAGTTCTCCAGTGTAAATCTGATGTTCCTGCCATCTAGATGAAATCATCTAGAGAACTATAATAGCAGCCTAGATTTGATCAACCAAAATATGTACATGCTATTAAAAGCAAATTTACCTCTTTTGTTACATCTAAGCATCTGCAATCTGGCAGAATTCTCTGAAGTTCTGGTTACTCAAATCCATTTCAGTTTTCCTCCTCTCAAAATTCACGAATAGTAACTGTACCATAAGGGAAATACGCTGCTCCACACCGATTGAGAAGCACGCAGTAATTCTTATATTTTGTTCCTTTTTACTGTTGTTTTACTGCCGGCTACATGTACTCTGGCCTGCGACATTAAATACACGTCTGCGTGGGTACCAGTTACTAAACAGAGGTGGGTGAGTAGGTTCTTTCTGCAGCTGCGGGCTCTGGAACATACTGCCATGACATCAGCGTGGCAAATTCTAACGCGCTGCCTCAGTATTTTTCCTGGGATGCTTTACAGTGAATCTCGACACCTTTGCTATGCCCAGACAAATTGAGATGATGCACGTGGGTAAACACGCTTCGTTTATAGAAGTGAAATGCACAGAAGGCACTTTCCAGAGTTTGCTCCAGTTCATGATAAACAAGCCACTAAAATACCCCTTCTGGAGTTAATTAACATTTTTGTCTTCCTTAATGAAAGGGTTAAATAGCAAAGGTTTATACAAAATATTATGAAAACATTTCAGCCTTTCATTGACAGGTTACACATAAAGAAACAAGACATTCAAAAATTAGGTCTTCTATTGGAACATGAATAACATATCATTTTCAGGGCTTCTTAACTTTCAAATAGATTAACTTCCTGACACTTATTTATTTGCTAACAAGCTTTTCCATACAGTAGCTGTATTTGTTCTTTCTCCCTCTCATCCATACTCAGTGTTCAATACCACAGTAAGACAGAACATCTGGGAACTTGGTCAAAACAACACATAAACGAGGAATCTCTGAATAAAACACAGCAACGGCATCTCCAGGTTCATGATACCAAACCAGCTGAGAGGAGGTGAATTGAAACATAATTGCTGAATTATCAGTTAGAGAGGATACGAGAGGATGAGTGAAGAAATTAGTGCAATGACAGCATCTAGCAAGGTCGGAGGAGGCATCGCTTTCAAGTATCTGGCATAGAGGACACAACCAGGTGAGAAGATGAAATAAGCTTTTCTGCTAAATGAGAAAAATCCACACGAAGCAACACAGCTCCAAATTCAATTTAATCTTAAAATTGCACCTAAAATGGAAAACATAGGATGCAATAGAAACGCTAAGACTCTGAACCTAAAAATCTAGAAATCTGCTGCACCACTTGTGGACAATGAAAACTGATTCTAACTCAACTAAACTTCACAATGTGTTAGAGGAGATACCTTAGGCCAGTGACTCCAATAAAGGCATGAAAGAAAATAAACAGTGTCCATCTTTTTTTCAAAACTTTTACTATACTGAATTTTTAGTGGCATTGCATTTTAGAAAGTGTTTTTTGGTCATGATGAACACAAATGAAAGCTGATTTTCATTTTCTTAAAGACGGATAAATGCCCAAAATTAGTAAGTTGGGAGCCAGAAAAACGGAGTAAGTTTTGAGCGTTCAAAGGAGAAACTAGGAACAACCATTTCTGTGTTTTAAGGAAAGAAGACTTCAAAAATTTTAAAAATAAAGACAAATTAGTAACAAAAAGTACTTCTGCAGAGTCATTTCTGTACAGAAGTTCCACAGGCCCTTATTAGGGAACACATGACACAACACGTGAAAACCTGAGAATACGAATGGTCAATGTCAGCTGGATTATTCTGATGCTTCAAGCTCCTCCTTGAATCAGGGCCTAAGAACTATGGAGTAAAAAGTTATTTTCACTTTTGTGTAGAAATTCTATACTTCTATGCAAATTGTTTCTCTGATTTTTGAATAAAGTACCTAAAGCACACAGACAACACTATCTAAATGATACTACATGCCCTTTCTAAGGAAAATCACCTCTTTAATCTATTAAAAATGATCTATGACAATATCTTGGATTCATGTTTTTTTTAGTATTTGCTATCAGATTCAACAGACTTCTGTGATGACACCAAGTACCGAAGTAATGTCAGTTTTTGAGGGTGTTTAAGAATTCTGGAGAGAAAAAAAAAGTACATGCAAATACTGGTATCAAACCAGCCAGCTGGCTAGAACATCCCCAGCTGGCACACATCAGCTATGGGCACGTTTTGTAACCACCTCAGTTAGAAGTTATGCAAAGTAGTTACCTGAAAGCATTAAAAGGCAAATTACCAGTGCCTATTAAAACAGTGAACCAAAGGCATGTCCGGTAACCGTGAACAGACGCGGGACTGTATGGAACAACTGAGGTGAGCTTATAATATGATGTGCATTTGCCACATTTAATTCCAGAAGCATCACGCTAAAACATAGTACACAAAAGCAAACAAAAAATTTCTGACATATGCACTAACAAGGCTGAAAACACAGATCTGATGTTGAAGCCATCTAGTATTGCTCTAATTGGAATCAGAGTTGCTGGAAATGATAAGAGGAAATCAGGACGCATTAATAGATTGAACACAAACGCAAAGCAGTAACAGTCTTCGTACAAGAAACTCTGATCAGGCATATCTAAAATGCTGCCTTCCATCACCATGTTCCTTTTGCAGCATCTCAGCTGTAGAAAGAAAATACCATGCCTTAAAGAGCCACCTGGCTGAGTTACTGAGAAATGCAAGGGTTTAAAAAAGGCTAGTGGATGTTGCTGCAGAAGAGAATCCAAAGTGACCTGAAAGTGAATGAAAATAAGATGCCTCATGAGCTATTCGTGCTATAGAAGGGCTAATAAACTCAAGCGGTACAAAGGGAAATTGAAACAGATGTTTAAGGCAGAAGTGTTTGTGTAAGAACAGTAAACAGAACAAATTGCTAAGCAAGGCCACAAGAGAGAAAATAAAGCCCTGAAGGTTTGTTCAGCAAAGTGATTTAAACATCCATAATTCTCCGTGCTCTAATTAAGAAGACTTGGACAAAGTAGTGTTATTCGTGTTGTGTGTTCCAGTTTAAAACTCCATCATTCCTCCTACAACTCAATTCCTCTGTCTTTGGTGTAATCTCTACCAACACACATAGAATACAGTCCTGGTTCTCATTGTAAAAACAACTTGGAAAAAATAAATTACATGGTTTTATGATAAAATGCAAGACTCTGATCTGTTGCATGGTCCCGTGATATGTTTAGCAGCCTCTGAATAGTAGTTTTAAGTTATTAATTCTATCTGAAGCAGAATCATAATTTGCTGTTATCCCCCCAAATCACTTACTAGTTAACGAGTTTACTTTGGTAGATAAGCCATCTAATAGTCATGATACACTTGTGTTCATTCAAGAAGCAATGAAGCCTAGACTCAGATAAGTTTGTAAATTCATATATAGACCTTAGTTTGTAAGTGTAACCATGATATGCAGAATTACTGCTTTACCTGCATTGGAAAAAGACATCACATCTGTCATAAAACTAGACAAAACTATGAAACATGGTCGTCAGTTCATGATTAAAATAAAATAGTAAAGTAAATTATTTTTAAAGATTGTGTTAAATATATTCACATGATCACCATAGCTATACGAAATGGCCACTATTGCAATCACACACTATATGTACATAACATATATGCCACAACAGTTTGCAAGAGTTGAGTTTTCACAGACTAGCCAATTTTACCAGACATAAATAATCTTGTACCAATTTTTAGGCATTTTAAAAGGAATTAAATGTCCTAAATATATCCGTTCCTCTGCAAAATTAAAAAAAAAAAAAATCCTAAAAAGTCAGTGCAAATTGAACTTGTTCACCAAGATAGATTCTTATTAAGCTGAGGATAAACAAAGTTTAATAGATTAAAGGAAGAAACTCATAGAATTGCCAACTGCCTTTAGCAGAGGTTAAAGAAGATTAGGAATCAGAAGTCCCGGATCCTATAGCAGAGCCTTCTGCGAGTAACTATGCTGTGGTTGTTGAGGTGGCGGAGGCTGTGGTTGTTGTGGAGGTGCTTGTTGACTGCCTGCTGTCTGTGGCAGAGGCGTGGATGCTAAGTTATAGTTTGGCACCTGGGACATATTAGTTCCAGCATTCTGATAAGCAGCAACATCAACAGTAGCAGGTGGTGGACTGTACACCGAAGCCTGGCTGGAGTAAGTATTTCCAGCAACAGAGCCAACCATTGCACTGACAAAAAAAAAAAAAAAAAAAAAAAAATAATTAAAGTTGAATTAACAAACAATTTCCCAAGAGAACAGCAACACCTTATTGCTTCTTCAGCTGTTCTATGTATGCACACAAAAGTCTCCTAACTCCAGACACCTGGCACATTTAAAAGTATATCCAATGAATATTCCAATTAAAACTTAAACACGCTCCTCAGATTTAAACACACTTGCCACGGATTTAAAACTAAACTGTGAATCTATATGTTGTTTTATTTTAATGTGCGGCATGGAATCCTATCTATCTTCCATTCTGCTCATGAAAAAAACCCAAACCCCAGGTTTCTGGTTTAAATAGCAGAATAAGTCAGGTGAAGTACGCAGAAACTCATTTTATCAATATATGTCTTATCATCCCAAATAAGCAACTTTAGGGGACAGAGGCTAACAAATACTTTAATACCTCAAGATGGATGTCTCTCCCAACTTTATAAAATAAAATTACTTTATAGAGAAAATAAAAGAAAAAAAATTAAACTTTTGCTCAGGTCAGTTCAAAGCTTTTTCACAATACGGGTAGCTTAGCCAAAGCTAAGCATCTTTGGGAATCTACCCAAAAGAGAAAGCCACTTGTAGCTCCTTTCTATGGGGAAGCTGTATTAGCTTCAGTAAATGTTCACAGCCCATTCGCTTCATTTCCAAAATGAGCAGAATTCTCCCCATGCTTCCACAATAAGATATTTGAAAAAAAGTACAATACAATGTACACTATCTCAGAAGTTATGCAAAGCCAGCCAGAGCAGCAGATAATCTTCATCATTAAATGTATATTAGGTTATCTAAAAAAAAATAAAATAATAAAAAATTATCAGTCATGTCTATAACATTTTCTCTAATTTTTCTTTTATATAAAAGAAATATATATATTAAAAAATTATACATTTCTTATATATAAAATTAAAAACTGGAGAAAAAATATAGAAACAACAGAAAGGTTTGACGTTTGTCAGCAATTTTTACCAAGTACATGACACCAGTAAAAAGCACACTGGAAATAATTGCACTGAAGTATCTTTCGGTTGTGTTTAAAATTATACTTCTGTGGGGGGAAAAAAAAAATAATCTCCTTTAAATATTATCTGTAGTCCTTTACGTTTAAATTGATTTACAATTGAATGGGAAAATACTTGAAATTACTTTGTGTAAGACGTCTGTGCGGGCTGAGCGGGCAGCACGGAGCTGGCAGATGGAGTAACTGTGCCTTGGCTGAGAGAAGAGAGCTGTTCAGGGGGAAGATTGTAGCCTTGAATATGGCCCATCTGTGCACTCCCTGCCACCAAATACGCATTACTTTGAGCTTGCCCCGGATAAACCTAGGAAGTTAAATAAAGGAATATTAAAAATAAAATACAAGAAAATGTGGTATTTAACATCTGACTTTGGAACTTCAAGACAGTCTCACAAACCTTTTATTACAGATGTTTTACTAGAAAGTAACTGATTTGTCTTCTATCAAGTGTTGCAGTATGAAAGAATTACCAGATTTTCAAAGGAGACTATTTACATTTCTAACCTTGGGCTCCAGTATCAAAAGGATTAATTTACTGGAACACATGTATTCCAAATTTTATTTTAATGACTATCGCTCATGGTAATTAAAAGCTTCTACTTTTCAATGAAAATACTGAAGAATGTAAGTCATGTAACAAACAGCAGTCCAAAGCAGAACACTTTTTGATGCCCAGGTAACTTTCACTAAGTAGAATCATTAAAATGGAAAGCAAATAAAGTCTTATTTTCACGTCATTAGTTAACCTATCAGTTCACGTAATTGTTGACACTGCTATTGTAAAATTCTTTGAGTGGGGCAGAAGGGAAAAAGTGGTCTTAAGAAAATTTCAATAGAAAATAAGATAACGTTTTACAACTAACTAGAGGAAAAGCTTACTAGTATATGTGTCAGCTCTATGCTAACTCAAGACTAACTTTCTAAACTCTACATTTTTGTTCAATCATTAATTATTTGGCTTAACACAAATTACTAGAAGAAATTATCGTGTCTCACGTACAATTGAGTTCATGTAAGTTTACAATCTACACCCCTGCTATCTTAAGATCCATGAATTCAGATGACATATTCATAGATGGCTTATCAATTATCGCAAAAGAATTTTAGAAGGCAGCAAAGGCGTAAGACCTCCTAACTTTTCAGAATTTATTCTGGCACATCTTCAGCCCCAAATCCAGTTTTTCCCTTTAAAAATCCCCAGACACACGCCTGTTTATAAAACATTCAAATTATTTGATGGGGTCATGGCATGATTACTTATCACACCTGAACGGAAAACAATGTTTCTCTTAATAACACTGCAAAAATATAGATCCTCTTCTTAAAAGACACTGAAAGAAAGTACATATTTGTAGGAAGCTAAAACAACTAAATCAAGTAAATCTGCTTCAATGTTTATATAATACTGCGTGGGTATGAATAAGTTGCCTTAATTTTTTTTTTTTTACTCAGAAAGCAAGTAAATTATTGGAAAAACTGTTTGAAATGTTACATATTCCTATAAACAGGAAAAGAATACAACAAGTGTGCATTAGAATATGGGATTAAATATCTAAATGTTTAAAAGACATTTTAAAAATACCATAGTATACAAATAAACTGAAAGAACTATTCAGAGAAAACACTCAATTACATGGAAATGTTGCTATGAAAGAATTATAATTTTTAACTTCAGTAATTAAAATGCTCTCTATTGATATTTCAAAAAAATGAAATTAGGAGAGATTGATTTTAGGGTAGGTAAGGCATAATCTTAAACAGGAATTGTACTCCTTTGGTTTTTTACTTCCTTTGACCCACTAAGAAAAGATCACAGCTTTAATTTTTAATTTGAGGTGTAACTCAAAGCACAGGATGGGCTTTTTCCATGATCAAAAAGAATTGAACAGAAATGAACTAAAAGTGTTAGAACCTGCAGAAGAAGAATATTCAAAGATTACAGCTGAAAACAAACATTTTTTATTATTTTTACACACTGTGTTGAGAGAAAACTCTGTGCTTTCATTTGAGATTCTCTCTGCGACAGCAAGATGATTTTGACCCAGCATTAAGATAACAAAGATCATAAAAAGAGGTTTCCAACTCAGGGGGCAAGGGCAGGGGAGACAGCAGGGCAGAAATAGGAAATAAATTATTACTTGCAATCAACATGCTCCACCACGCTTTATAGATCAGTATACGTTTATTTTAGTAATGTAGAGAAGTATATTGTAAAAAAGTTAGCTCATGTGAAAAACTGTTTATCACTAATAATTTAGAGGAAATCAACCGTAGCTCAGTATGTTCTTGATAATGTCAATGGCTATTAAAGGTTACATACATACCTGAGAGCCAGAAACGCCAGATGACTGCATATAATACTGTTGGTTTTGTAGTTTTGCATACATGGAATACATTGGGTCTTCATTCATCAGTTTGTTATACAAAGAAAGAGCCTCCATTGCTTTAACATTGAGCTCTGAAAGTTCTGAATGTTTCCTAGAAAATATATTTTACAGCTTATTCTACAATTTAGGTAACTTCAGTAAGAACAGACCATACAGGGAAACTTCCATGCGGTGTGATAAGCAACGTCCTCTTATTGCCTGTGAAGTGATGCCTGACAAGTACCACAACATCAAACAGTATAATACCATAAAATATTATGTGACTAGGAAAAAAACCCTTCAGACCTCCTCCCAGATGAGAAGCTACTAATAAATAGACTTATTTACTTTGCCAATATTCACAGAAGTGATTAAGAAATCATTAAGTAACAACAGTAGTCTTTCTGAGAATTAAGATTAATTAGTCAAAACACGTGCACTTTTTTACCTGTCTATATCTTCCAACTTTTCATCTATGAGCGGTCCCATCTGGTGGCACATTGCTAGAATAGAAGGACATTAAAATGTATCAGAGTAACAAAGACTTCCATACTACAAGTCAGAAAGTAATCTTTTAAAAAATTATCAGATAGAAATGCGTAGATGCTAGTTCAAACTTTTTTTTAAATCATTACTATCATCTGTATGCCAAAAAAATTACAGTAACAGAGGCAGTGTCACAAACAGTTTAAGAATTAAATCCAGAAGAAGTTTTCAGTAGTGGTGCAGTTTAAAAAGAAAATCAAAATACAGCAAAACAAAACATTTAACATTTAACATCTGGGGAGTGTAAAATTGAAAATATTTTACATTAAAATGTTCAGGTAAATCCAAAAGGTGATCTCTTTTTCAAGGAAGAAAATTTGCCACTGCAACCTGGACCACGTGCTCAACTAACACTGCTCCGAAACAATGAAAACAGGGCTGCAATGATTCAAATCATCTGCACATCAAAGACACTGACAGAACATTGGAGTATCTCTAACCGCACTATCTCACTGGAATCCTAATTGGGGTAAGGGGACTTTTTCAACCCACTAATATGTGCAAAAATCAACACAAGAAGTAGAATGGAAAAACAGTAAAATAAACGGAAATGCACAGCAACTTTCAGCACAAGGACGTGGGGTTCATGTAACTGCCAACCAAACCACAGGTAACTAACAGAAAGACTGAGTTTGTCAAATGTAAAATAAACAGAAAAGGAAGCTAAAAGGGGACAGTACAGTCTAGCCCTACTCCAGAATGCAAAATGTGCCCACTTATCCAAGCAGCCAACTATTAACGAATCAAGAGATGCGTTTAATCCCAAGAGCCACTCAACATTCAAACTGAGAGATGAGAAAAAAAATGATTCAGGCATCAAAGATGACCTAAATGCATTATAAGCAGCTCTGGAACACTGTCTTCACTCCCATTTTTCCCAAATTAAAGATGCAGAAGGTCCTGAAAACCTCTGGGCCATGATGGGTGAAAAGGAATCACTGATGCGTTCCTTGAAGGCAACTCCAGGTGAAAGAGGAGTTGTACGAAAGGCACCCATCTGCTTCTTTGAACCTAGGATGGGTAACACATTGGCAGAAATGCTGGTAAAAGATGTAAAACGCAGTGTAAGTTCTGCCTATTTTTATGTATAACACAAAGTGTGGTAAAAGGCATGACAAGAATTGCTTAGATCATGATGCCTGCCCTGCTGCCAACCACAAACCCTGGGCTCCTGTAAGCGGTGGGACAAGCTCTGCAATTTAAAGGCATTTGTGATTGGACATCTGGACGGCAGAAGAAAATGAAGTGTTTTTTTATCAAACGTTGATCTGCACCTGTCACCACTGGTAGGAACCCCAGTTCCGACAGACATCTATAACAAAATTCCCAGAAACTATGCCAAAAATAATAGCTACCCAAGGCCTACCTGAGTGTAGAGTAAGTACCGTCCTGAATATGGCATTGCAGAACTAAACACAGCCATATGTTTAGCAAGCACGTTTGTAGGTACCTGGGGAGCAAACATCTGACTACGCTACAGCCTTCAGATTCTCAGAGCAGTCCCACAGTTTAATGTAAAATTCATCAAATCATTGTGCTAATGATCTCACAATGCATTATGGAAGGAGATCCTAATTGTAAGCCATATCTGGAGGCTGGTTGATAAGCATACCTTTAATTTCTTTGCCTCTGTCCTGGACCAGTTATAGACAATTCACTTCTTAGACAACAGCCTCTATAGCTATATTTGGTACTTGAAAGAATAAAAACATTCATGTTTCTTTTTATTCCCCACTTTACCTTTAGTGGAACTAGAATACATGCAGACACGTCTCTGATGTGCAGTTCCTAAAACAGGATTCATTTACAGGTATGATGAACCAGATGGGTGTGGAAAGATGGGAGATATCCAAAAGCTTACAAGCTTATGCATTGTTTTCCTGATTAACTTCTAATCTGGAATCTGCCATTTTGTTAACGAAGTCTGATCCTATCTGAATCACCAGTTTAAGCCAGTGTTCTGTCTCATAACGGGTAAGTTTCTTTACTTCCTTCTCCAAAGTCTCCTTCCAAAATTTTTGCTGCATCTCTCAACCTAGGTAGAATGCTCTATAATGCCTCTTTTTAAAGAGGTAGCCTGAATAATTGGAGTCTAAAGGACTAGTCTAATCTGTAGCACCCTATAAGGTATTCACTAATATTAAAGTCCTATAGAAATATGCACACAAGTGAAAAACATGCGGGACACCCCAGGTCTATTCTAAGCCTCAGTAGTACTTCTGCTTCCTCTCATGGAATCTTCCTCACACTCCTTTTGCAACTCACGCTGTGCTACTCTGTAGAAGGGAAAAAAATGGATGAATAAGATAAATTAAGTACTCTTAGGACTTGAAAATGAAAAGAATATGAAATACAGTTTCCTTGAGAGAGGTGTGGGCTTGTTCCAAGTTAAAATTTTGCACTTCAGTCTCTTTGGGAACCAGGAAGGGAGAAGATAACGACAGCTCAGGCACTTTTCTCAGGCATGCTTGTGGCGTGCACATGAAGCTGAAGGAGTTTCAGCTTAATTTCAATTAGATTTGATACAGGTAATTATTAGAGAGGAAAACAACAAAAAAACTCACGAGATATTCTTACCCTCAAGATGAAGCAATTCTGGGAGGTCTGGCTGGTCATCAGATGGATCTGCACTTTGTAACATCTGCAAGAGTTGATCCATTTTATCCTAGAACACAAATTGTGTAATTAGGCTGTATGTGGGGGAGGGAGAATTAACACCTTCAGAACAGTAAATTAAAGTAGCTATTTATAACAGCCATTTGGATCTCTTGGAACTTGGAAATCACCTAGACTAACTTTAAGAAAACACAAATCATACTATTTTACTACTATGCTACTTTACGGGAATGAAGATGCTTGAACAAGGATAAGCCAAATGATAAAAACAATTCGTAGTAACAAGTGGAATGTGCAGAATATCCCTTTATTCCTAGAAGTTTTTCGAAACAGTTATTTTGAGGAGTTTCTATTTTTCCATTCTAGTTATTACATACTCAATACTACCACCTAGTGGGATAGTGCAAATGTTTCGACAGAGCACATTGAGCGAGTACTTTAAAAAGAAATGGGGACTTAAAACTAAATTCAGTGAAAAACTATCCTGCATTTTATCAGTGTATGAGGCCTATCAGCACATGAGCAATGTCATTACTAAAATATACGAAAGATTATTTTTAAGATGATGTTTGGAGGGGTTACGTTGTTGACCTCAGAATAAGACATCCTTGATTAACCCGTTTAAATGCAACCCATTTATAAAAACACAAAAGGGTGGAAAATTAATAGGCTCTTTTAAATGTATGTCTTGGAGTGAACTATATTGCTTAAACAAACATTATACGTAAATTATTAAAAATCACTTTTTAGCTGAGTGCTATCAAATAAATAGCCTTTAACAGGCCAAAGTGATGTAAGTTGTAACAAAGGGGAAACTAAACCCGTATTTTTTTCTCCTTAACCCCAGGAAAAGCAGGAAGAAGCCAAATGAACTACTTCCTTATAAATTATACTATGATCACTTTAAAGACAAAAGAAGACACTAAAACATAAATTAACATGGAATAACAGAAGATAAAAGCTGGAAGGCACCTCAAGGCCCGTCTAAGATAAGCTATTTCAGCAGATTACAAACTAACGTATCTCTTAGAAGGAGGAGTATTTCAGGCAGGAGTTAAATAGGACTTTAGGAGGACAATAAATGATTTTTCATTTCAAAAAACAATGACAGAGCCCTAGTTAAGAAAGAAATGGAAGGTCACAAGAGAGAAAGCCAAAAATTCTGAAGAGAACAGTCCTAAGCTACTTGGGAGAGAAAGAAAAAAAAAATAAAGAAAGACAGAAAGAAAGAAAAATAAAAAACAAACAAACAAACAAAAAGATTAAAGAAAAGCAGGGAAAAACATCCTGGGCTGAGAGTTCCTGGGATCCTTGCAGAATCACTGCGGAGAGATTGTGCAAATCTCACTAAATATTACTTACAGAGCCACAGAAAGCTCACAGTTCTCAGAGAAGGAAAATGATCTTTCAGACTGGGGCAAGACAGTGGTGGTTATACTGGAAATAAATCTAAGCCAGCATTCGAGATGGACATTCTGAGGTATCCGAAGTACTTAAAGCAAAACCTGAAAGCAAATGCCAACACCAACCAAGCTTCTAGTTTGGATGTGAACAGCTGTGCAATCCTGGAGTAGGGCCCTAAAAGGAATGCAGTATCCAAATTCCGTTTCAGAAGTTCCTAAGGACTTCAAGACACATTAACAAATTAGAATACTGCAGATATTTATTTTATCTAATTAAATCAACTTTCTGTTCTCTTTTGATTATGTTCTCCTGACATTTCAAATTATTTTTGAGGTGGAGGATGAAAAGTGTAAACATCACATATTTAAATGTACCAGCAGTTGAAAAATCAGTACTCGTATCACACTTACTTCATCAATATAAACTGGTTCAGGCTCAGGTTCTATTGTCTCTACTTGAACTTCATCACTGAACTGCACTGTTTTTTTCTCAGCTTTCACTGTAAGATAAAAAGACAGATTTTATTTTATAAAATAAAAATAAACAAAACAATGACATAAATGTTACACAGCTAGCATGTTGCTTAAAATCTTAACATTTAAAACATCTACTGTGAAAATTTAAAAAATCAGTATTTTGTTGACTTTTGAAGGCCAAAAACATCTCCACAGACTTAAACAATTTTCATAAACAAATCTGTAAATTCTATAAAAAAAGACATCAGTTCACACGAGGTCAACAGAAACCCATTTTAGCAAGTAAATGTCTTTATCATAGTCTCCCTGCATGTAACATACTTATTAATATGTCATCTGGAAAACAGACTGAGAGAGTGTGATTGGAAGAAATAAGACTAATGAGCCAGGTTTAAGAGAAAACTGGTGAAATCATCTATGACAAACTGGAGCCTTCTTTTCTCCAGAGCAAAGTACAGAATCGAGAGTTCTCAAATGTTGCTATTTCTTCTCCACCAAGTAGTACCTGCAAAAGCATCTCACTCCTTTGGAGCGGAGGCCACAACAAAAAAGCTGCCAAATACTACTCTTATCAGTTAGTTTTATCATAGAACAGATGACTCCTACTGCATGTAATTCTGGTGACCTGCTCATTTCTTTGGCACACTCATATTGAGATCACAGCAGATCCATCTTGCAAACCCATCAGATTGACAGAAATTGGTTCTAGCATCTTTAAACCTTGTCTACATGTAATAATTTTAATAAATATTTATATAGGTTAGACTGATATAAATAGATACAAGAAGATAACCAGTATGGAGAAAAAAATTTCCTTCCATTATGCACACATACATACCTACAGTGTGTAGGTTTCTTGAATTGTCTGAACAGTGGTAATCTGTCTCTGACTCCCATCTGGCCCAGGGCCTTCAGTTTTTCCTCGATTAGAAATATACCATTGCAACCAGGCAAAAAGGCAACTTGGACAAAACCTGCTGTTGCCTACATTTATCTTGGTGTCAACGAGTTGTTAAATGAGTCTCAAGAAAGCTGCTGACCAAGTCAACAGTGGACAGCATCGTATTTTTTCGAAGACACCAGCTTGGGCAACCTTGGTCTGACAGATAAAGATATGACTGTTGTTTGTGAGAGCACAGCAAGGGCTCCCCATTTCTACTTTGAGCATCACATTAACTTGCAACTGAATTCTATCGTAAGGGAAAGGAAATAGGGAAAGTACATCACTACAGAAATACCCCTTGGGCCATGGCAAGGCTTAATGTATAGACATAAATGTAGTGTTACTTACTCATTTCTGGCTCAGCAGAAAGATCAGCTGTTACAAAATTAGATGGAAACAATCCTATACCCTGATGAGTTTCACCTTTCCACCAATTTGGATCACTAAAGATAAAAAACATAATTAAAACCCCCATACATTAAAAAAAAACACATTTACATGGAATTTTCCTAAGAATTGCACTGTACAAAGCATTTATATTACTTGTACATAAATACAATTTGTATATACACAGAAATCTTTATACAAGAACCTTTATACAATTACATTCAAATGCAAAATATCTAGGAGATAACCAAATAAAGCATTTAATATGTACATATATTTTATTGCAATTGTATTCCAATGTATGCTTCTACATAGAAGACAGAATTGTTCTCAATTGACTTTTACAGTCTAATACACTTCTAGCAGGCATTCTATATAAATTACCTGTCATCAAGGATGGTTATAAGTTCTCCAGCTTTAAAAGTTAATTCGTTGTCTTCAGCAGCCTCAAAATCATAGATCGCGCGAACCTTCCGGCCCTCATGTTTGTGATTTGTTAAAAGGCCTGAGGTGCTCGGATACAAACTGGAAAGTGTTGTTTGCTGTTGCCTTTGTTCTTTTAGTGACAGTTCAATAGCTACAAAAGAAGAGTTAAGTCACATGAAGATTCCCTATAAAAATGAGTTGAATGATATAAAAATTTAACTCCGTGAAAACTTTTAGTATAATTCCATTCCTGTTGCATGATAACAAACTTCTGCCTTTCACTTAGAAATAATGGTGAAAACCAAAAAGATGTTTTACAACTAGAGAGCACAATTATGCCTATAGTATATTTACTGAGGCTTTCAACATGGACAGGATGAACAAACAGCACTTAAGCACGAACTTAAGGACAACTCAGTGAAGTGATCCATTTTTTTATTATTACATTATTTTTCTTATCTTGAACTGATGTAAAGTATATATATTCTTACTAGCATACACATGATGTTCAACTTTTTCAAATCGCTTGAAACATTAAAAAGATACAGATACTCAGGTCCATATTGTTTCTCTGTTAGATTAGGACTCTTTAGCCTGAATTCACAAAATCAGAGAATTGCACAGTTTGGTTGTGGTTGGAAGACACCTCTGGAGATCATCTTGTCCAACCCCCTTGCTCAAGCAGGGTCACCTAGAGCTGGCCACCGAGGACTACATCCAGACAGCTTTTGAGTATCTCCAAGGATGGAAACTCCACAAGCTCTCTGGGCAACCTGTGCCAGTGCTCAGTCACCCTCAGAGTAAATAAGTGCCTCCATAATTGATAATTAAGAAAAAGATTTTTGCTTAGACAAGCAAAATTCCATCCTTTTCTGTTCTCTCCCTATCATTCGTGCAATAATTTTACACTTCATGGTCATTTGCAATTAAACTTGACTGAGCAGAAAGGTTTCATTCATATTAAACTCCTCCTTTTCACGAGTTTATGAAAAAGAATGTATCATGTTTAAGAAGGGACAGAGTGGGACACAAAAACCAAGAGAACAAACATTAGGAAACCCAAGCAGAATCTGAATCCTTGAGACACGAATCCCTTGAAATCCCTTGAGTTGACACTTTGGTGGATCAACTGTTGAAGAAACAATTAGTAACATATACAGATGTGCTAATGGCAATTTAAATAAATCAATGTTACATTAGATAATAGCTAAACAAGAAAAGACTGTATCAAGGATGAGAAACTGCAAACATCCACCAACTACTAGCGCAAGAACTTCACTCATATAGGGTTACAACTTTAAGACCAAAGCCACGCTACATACAACAGCTAACAGTTAAGGTCTTTACATTGCTGAAGTTGACCTGAAAGAACAGTCTCTAGAGCATAAAGACCACTCTAAGAATAACTCTTCACACATGTCTGTTATAGGATCATTAAATGACCTTTAAATATACCTTAGTACAACAGTAAATCAAAAGAAACCATCCTAGTTTTGTTTACTGGGACTGCAGTGAGACATTTAACAGCCCCTCATGCTTACGGCAATCAAAGCTTTAAAGTATACTACAGGAGCAGTATTCAAAGGAATAAAAGTTTAAAGTAATATGCCCCAAATATTTTGCATACAACTTATACTATAATTCTTATTTTATCCTTCCATCAACTGTTTAAATTGCAAATGATTGTGCTTCCCTTGCCCCAGAAGGAGGGAAAATCCAAGTGCAGAACTTGTATCAAACATTTCCATAGTAGAGCATGTCCTTAACATGAGATTTTGCACATTTTTTACTGTGTTGTTTCACTTTGGCAAAGGAAAAAAAAGAAAAGTAGAAACAAGCAATATTTCACATTTTTTATCCATAGAATAGCTTTACTCTCTAACCCTCCAGAAAGGGTACAAAAGAAAGGAATAGAAATCATAATCACAACCTGTAAATATACTATTCACATAGAGGAAGAAAGCAAAACATTTTTTCCTGCTTTATTTGATATTTACCAATATATTCATCAGGTCAGCAAGTAAATGCACTCACCTTTAGCTAAATCCTCCTCTTCCTTTTTGTTGGCTACTGTACCAGGATCTTTGGCAACTAGAGCTGGACTTGCTTTTGCCTGTTCAGCAGCCTAGCCAAAAGTGAAGGATGCAAAAATTAATTTAACAAAAAACTCACAATGTATTAAGTTCACCATTTTGATTTGTATTCATCTGCAGTTTAAAAACCTAAAGTAAATCAGAGCATTTCACCCCTCATTCAAATGAATGTTTTATTAAGACAACAGGGATTTCATTGTCTTTGCTAAACACATTATAGAATTCCAGACTACAAACTGTAAAATACAGAACTGAGGATAAAAGGAAGTTTTGATACCTTTTAAGAACAACCACAAAATTTAATATACCTGTGAACCAATAGCTGGGAAAGTAACACCTTGCTCCTTAAGATTTTTTATCATAGCAGATATTAAACTAAGCTGTGGGTCATTCTTGAATTCATCAGTCCATTCCACCATAAGGGCTTTCAGCTTTTCACAAACTTTTGGATGACCCTGCAAGAACAGTAGAAACGAGTTAAATAAGGTAGGAATCTGTTCTTAATTCCTTAATTTCAAATAATTTCATGTTACTGTCAATACAAACTATATAGACATTTTATTTTGAAGTCACTAAGGGATACTAAATGTATCACTAAGGGATATCTTTATTAGAAAGGGAGAATAGTTCACCAGCATTGTGTTTGTACTGGTACAGTATGTGCTAGGCCCTAAATAAAGTAAAATAAGGTTACACAAAAGCCCTGTATAATCTCCATTTCACCACATATGCATTTAGTGTTTCATTGCTGTTATCTAATGTAGAAATGAATTTGTATATTCATAAATTAACACACCACACCTCCCCCGAACAGAATACATAAGTAACTCTAGGAGTAACTGTAGTGTGAAGTGGCATCCACAAAGTTCTTTCTCACAGCCCCAGTCTTCCCAGTAATCTTGTACCCTTTCACCCACCACCAAATTTCCAGTCTTCCAAAAGCAGATTCCATTCCACTTTCGGATTACCCCAATCCTGTGTCTGATTGTGCTTTTCTACGAATCGCATAAATCAATGACATACATTACCTTATTCAACACATTGCTTACTTCACTGGCAAAATCTCTTGAACAGACTTCTAAATGAAAGATTTTACCACAGTTTGATACACATGCTCCTAGAAGCTAAAGAAAGGAAGATTAGAACTCAGAGGAGATTTTTTTGCAATATAACTTTTCAGGAAGGAAAAGCACTACGTTAAAAAGAACCTACTGTTAATGCTTGCATAGCAACGTGGGGATCTTTATGGTTCACTCTCTTCATAATAGAACGGAGACAGTCCTTGGGCCTAAAACACACAAAACAGATTTAAAAAAACTTAATGGAATGAATGCATGACAACGCTAACAGCCAGCAAGCTCTCCCAAAGATCGTCAGTTAACTATTTAGTAGCTTATAAATGCAACATTAATAAAAAAAATAACACAGTTCACAGTTGTAGCCATTTCTATCTATAGGATTGCTAGCTTCCTTCGTCATCAAAACCTCTCAGTAAATTACATTACCTTTTGTAGTTAGAAAGAATTACTGTAAATACTCCATAAATGCATAAAATCCCGTACAATTAGAAAACTGAAATTCTCTGTTGTCCATTGAAGTTTCAAATAAATTAAAGACAGAAATCAAGTCTTACCTATGTTGTGGTTAGAAATAAAGTGAAGAGGAAATTTAAGAAAGAATTTGAATGGGAGTCTCAGACACAGTTTAGCATATTGAAATCTGTGTAAATTTCTGTTATTTTGTGTTATTTTGGTGGAAGGCTGAGTGAGGCTGGGGTAGGACTTATCATTTTTTATAATCAGCATTATTTGTTGAACAGCCCTGAAAAGATAACCCCGAAAGAGAGTAAGTAGGGAAAGAGGAAAAGAGAAGGTAAATTTAAACTGAGAGATTTTCTGGAGTATCCTTAGTGATTTATTTATTTTTTTGGTAAGTAAAATTATTTTTCTATTGAACTGATATCCAAGAACTAACATGAAACGTAGTTATCCTACACCACTGCTTGGCTATACTACATTTGGCAGTGTCTACATTTTACAGAAATGCCCACCTCATATTTAGTAGCACTAATTATAGAAAATGCTGTCACACAGCAAGACTACATATCACTCAGTGTATACCTATACCTTCACAGAACCAGTTATTACAAATGAAGGCTATAAGGCAAGCACTGTCTTTTATCTGTTCATTATCCAAGACTTCTCCTATGTTCACTTTGAGAAAGAATACATGCTAAAATTTTCAGAAATAACTGATTTTTTTAATCATTAATTCATGAGTAGGAGTACCAACGTGATATGAGAGGAAGCACAAAAAAGTGCATGTCCATTAATTGTTAAGCCAGTATTTATAAAGGTAGGGTGCAGGATTAAGATCTTGGCAGTTTAGGAACAGGAACACTAGCCTAAGATTTTTTTATTAAGGAATCCAAAGTCTTATTAAAAACTAATAACAAGAAAGCCTCAAAGTCAAGGGAAGCAGGAGACCTGTGTGGCTGAGCAGGGACCTTCTGAAAAAACTAAAGTGGAAGAAGGAAGTTTACACCAAGTGGAAGAAGGGACTGACCACTTGGGAGGATTACAGAGATGCTGTTAGACTATGTAGGGAAGAAACAAGGAAAGCC